>JAJKLI010000008.1:0-1200000 GCA_023159215.1 Xylariaceae sp. AK1471 | reverse complement strand
GCGTGCCACACCCAGATTGTCAAGTTCCAGTATCTGTGCCCCGACGTCCAGAATCACTCTAACGGGTGGATCCATTCCGATAACCTTGTTCAGCAGCATTTTGGCGTCAGAAATTTCTTCGTCCACCTGGGGATGCATCAATTCAACTGAATTCTCTGGCTTGAGCAAGTTTTCCAGCACCAAGGCGTTCGTGTGTTTCTGTTCGTCAAGGTCGAGCTGGTCGACACTAAGAGGAAGTACAGCACGCGAATCGTTTGTTCCACTGAAGCCTGTGGTAGGATGTGTCTTGATCTTGCCGATATCCCAACCCGATGCAGATAATTTGAACGGAAATTCCTTCATCTCTTTCGGGAATACTTTGTTGGAGAGGAAGTAGTTAATCGCGCCTTGCGAGAAGCGGAAGTGAGGGAAGATCTCCTCTTCGCATGTTGATGTATCGTCAAGGTTGATCCCGCTGAGCTGCTTGAACTCGTTGGAGAGTCTTGTTGTACACTGGACCCAAGCTTGGAATTCTACATCGGCTTGATCTGAGTTCAGAAGGTGTCTGAACGCCAGGGTCAGTTCGTCGTTACTAAGGCCACCATAATAATAACTCAGTTGCGTCAAGACGATGACTACTTCCGGATGACTGAACTCGGACCGTGGCGTTGGGCTGTCTTTGGCTCGGAACGGCAACGCGAGCTGGGTGGCTGGTTCTCTGCTCGCGTCAAGACCGTAATCAACTCTCCATCGCTTGTGCCCAAAGCAGAAGCTAAGCACACCACCAGCCAAGAGACCGCGCAGTAAAAGTAGTGTCTCGCGCGAATTGGCCCAGAAGCCTTTGGGATCATCATCTTCCACGATGCTGATAACAGTAGAGGACAGCTCTGCTTCAGTAATATAGCTGAAAACAGCCTCACGAAAATCCTTTCGCTGTCTAACGATAGGGAAAGCTCTCAAGCCCTTCAAGCAGATTTCTTCTGCAACTCGTATGATAATGCGTTCTTGTGCATCCACTCGGAGAATACGGGTACGCGGAAATCCCCTATTGGGTTGGTGATGAACTTCGATTGACGAGGGAAACTGTCTTTTCACTTCTGGCACAATCTTCCTGAAAATCTCTAAGACATCTTGGACACAAATCCAGCGTTCTGGGCTGTACTGAATAGGACGCTGTAGGCCTATCGTATACAGTAGCTCGAATTTGACGCTAAAATTCTCGTCGCTTTCATCGACGATATCGCGGGAGTTAGCATCTAGGAAGCTGAGGGTCTTGATCAAAGCCTGACTGGTTTCCGAGTCCCCGGAGATACAAGATTCAATGCCCATGAGCATGAAAGAGAGGATATTCTCTGGTTGTGTGAGCAGGATACCACCGGAATTCATGCACTCTTTGAGTAATTCGTCAATAGCCCTCGTGCCGGCTTGGTCAATCTTGATAGCGCGAGAGAATGGTAGGTGATAGATTTGTCTGTCCAATAAGCCCCCGAGCTTGGCTACCAACATCTGAAGCATTTGCTTTGACTGTGGTTTCGCCACAACAACCCTTACAAGTCGAGTGGTATCGGCAAGAGAAGCAGCAACAATTGGGACAATGACGGACGATTTCCCTTCTCCCATATTTAATTGCATTACTGCGTTATTGCCAGAGGGTGGGTTTCTCATTTGAGAAGCTATTTCCTCCTGGACGTTGCGTATGAGGATGCCATTCTCAATCTCCAACAACAGAGATTCTGGATATTCGTAAGGATCCCAGTTCTCATGTCCTGGATTTTTCAGCTCCCTTTTTAGAGATCCAGGGTTCCCAATCGCATCCAGAAGCCGGTTCGCTCGCTGAAGCTGAGTGATAGCCACTCCATATTGGATTAGACATTTCTTCCAGTCCTCTGAGAGCTTTCTCCATCGCTTTCGAGCAAGGCGTTGGAGGAAAAATGTTGGACAAGGTTGTGGGAAATGTTGCATTGGCAGGGTTGACTTTGTATCCCGGGTATTGGGGTATTTTAGTCTCTCTTCGATCTGTTTTGTGACGGCAACTTGCATAACAGAGTATATTGCGTCCACGATTTCCACCCATGCATACTGGTGTTGGATGAAGAGTTCCTGTCGATATCCTGAGGTGATATCGAGATCGTATCCATTCTGCAGTCCATCTAAGGCTGACAAACTATCTCTCATACCCATCATATAGTTAGCCTCAAATGGACAGCTTGTTAGCTCATCAAGCTGTGCTAGTAAACTAGGAAGAGGTGAGGCGTCCCCCTTACTTCCTTTCTTGAACTCGTTAATCGTAATATCTATGTCCATGGTAGTCATTGCACTGGGAGCTGCCCCAGAAAAGACATCGTCACCACTGACAAAGCTCTGCCCCCTTTGACTAACGCTTGGTGCCGGCCTAGGCATGTAGGTGAGCGCGTCTAGGGGTTTTGAAGTTCGGGGGACACTACTGCCAATCCGTTCTAAGTACTCACGAAGGCAATGGTTCCTGTAACATGTTTGAAAAAGGCTCCTCACATATTCCATAGCCTGATCGATGTTGATGTATGCGCCCCAGGCGAGAGCTCCAGTATTGGCAGGCGTCACTGGAATTTCGCACGGCCATTGTTCAATCAAGGCATTAGAGAAATCCCTGATGGCCTGATCGCAGTTCTGATCGAATATTCGCGCTCTTCTTGTATAAAACGTTCGGTCTGTTTCATTATTGTGCTTCGTAAGCTTCGCTTCTGGGGCATCTGCGAACTCACGCGTCGCCCTCGATGCCTTGTCTCTTACGGCCACTCTTCGGAGCTCAAACCCATCATTCATAACAAAGAATGAAATGTGTGGGATTTGGATTGTTCTCATTCTAGGGCAAATGAAGAATGAGGCTAGGAATTGGAGTATCGTCATGTCTGGATCCTCAGCGAAGGACAAAGTAGCTAGCCACATCATGACCTGGTATTTATTGGGTGGAGCTGAGCCTTTGAGTGCTCTAAGATATTTCAAAAAGCCTCCTGCGATAGTTTTAGGTGACTCAAGGAGAAATGTAGCATCATACCTAAACTCGTCACCAGAAGATGACGGGTTGGAATAGAGGCCCGCGCAGTTCTGCTGGAGAAATCGCCAAAGATGGAGTCCTATGTCGTCGTCCATCCGTACTTGGGGGTTACAACGATCCTGAAATACCATTGTAGACAGAGAAAGAGCTTGCAAACCCTCATCTGAGTTTTGCAAACGGTCGCGAGGTGAGTAGACTGAGTCATATTTCACGGTATAGCATTCTGCTCCAAAGTCCCAGGATCTAACAAAAGCTGAGCGAGTTTTCTCGCGTTGCAGGAGCACCCGGTTGACCTCGTGAAGGGCGGGGAGCCTCACGCGTTGTTCAGGGTGAAACCAGTTAGATCTCTCGAAGTGTTTGAAGAGAGATCGAACACTTTCATAATATCCACTATGCTGTGCTAGGAATCCGAGGTTTGGTGACCAATGCACACTCTGCATATCAGACAGATGCTTGGGGTAGAACTCCCTTCTCGGAGTTAGGCTTGCGATCTCCACGAGAAGGTCTACCTCCTCTTGGCTGACGCTTGGGAATGATCGAACCGCAGCAGATCTTAATATGCTCAAAGCCGCATTGGTACCAGTCGATCCAGTAAGTGGATCCGGTAGACAGAATGAAGTTAAGCCCTGAAGATACGCGAGGACCAATTTGCTGGTTAACGTACCATTGTCGAGTATCCGGCCAAGCTGTCGGTCAATCTCGTATATCTGCGTCTTCGTCGCTGAAGATTTATCTATTGAAACGCAGACAACGTTATAGATCTGGCAGTACGATATCTTTCCATTTGGTATGATGACTTTGTCTCTTGCATCGGCCTTGTCGCTCTTCAAAACAAGTTTGCTGAAAAGCCCTACTAGAGTTCCGATGCTTTGATCCTCATGCACGGACATGCCACGATGCTGGTGAGACTTGATCGACGCATCTCCTATTCTAGCCGAAAATCCCAGCTGGATTCTAGGTAACTCAATCTCCAAGGTAGATGTCTTCTGGTCAAGAGAAACATGGATATAAGGGGCATCCTCTAATGTCTTGAAGATTGCGGAGAACATCTGTGCGGTTGTGCTGTTTATGTTGACTAGAGACTTATCTGCTTGTGTCAAACGCCAGGCTTTGCTTTGACCAACGCGATGCAGCATCCAGTTTTCGTCAGAATGAAGCCACGCGCTGTCTCGAGGGCGGAACTCAACACAGTCCTCTGCGACATTGTACCAGTGGACAAAGTCATCTAAGAATGCGACAGGAAATTGATCGCGCAACATACAGGGGGGTATGAGCTCTAATGTCGTGTCCCCGATCGATGCCTGAACTACAAGGGATGTTTCAGGTAATGTATCCTGCTGATTTCCTATGTTGAAGTGTAATTCATGGCCTGCGAACATCTGTTTGCCTGAGAAGCGCATGCCTCTCACCGAGGAAGGCATAGCTTCTATAGTCGACCGGCCAAATAGTACCAGATATGCCGGGTTCTGCTCGTACTCCTCTGGTAGCCTGTTTAATGGGGCGCCATTGACAAGGAGCTCACCCGTGAGCACACTAAATTGTACGGCCAACGTGTTACCATACTCATCCGGCGCTGATGCTCCGTAAAGCCAATGTCCGTATTGCGTCCCTAGAGCCTTCCATTGTCCGACGGACTGGTATGAAGCCCATGACATTGTGATAGCCTTGTCAAGAGCAGGGTTCTTCTGGACGAGGACTTGGTCCACAAGAATAGGAATAGCGCGAAGACAAAGCCGCTTCCAACGATAATATAAGAGCGCCGCGAGCAAAGAACTGCTCGTTGGTATTTTGTGTCGTCCTTCCTGGATAATAATCGCAGTGCGAATCATGATAGCGGCTTGTTCAGGTGCAGAGAGGATTTCGCGAAGGTTTTGGCTATGCATATTGAAAGAATCAGCGCAGATGAGAGCAATGAAGGCAGACTTAGAAAGAAAGTCATCTCGAACGCGATCTTCGGTGGCTCTTTCCGCTTTCCGCTTGAGCACCTCGACCCAATTGATGCTTATTTCTCTAGCCGTAGACAGAATATTTAAGGCTTGTCGCTGGGTGCTCTGCGTAGACGATAGTGCAAGCACACGATTGGCAATGGATATGAAACAACTCAATGCAGAAGCTGATTGCCAGTTTCCTGAGGCTCTCTCACAGGCGTCCAAAAGGTTGCTAAGGAGAGCAGCAGAGAATCGCTGATCATCGAGAATGCTGTGTGTCTCTCGTAGGGTGTTTTGAGCTTCTCTACGTCCTGCATGTTGAATGCACTGAAGGACTACGAGCACTGTGTCTTCCTTCATGAAATCGACGGCTGGAGATGCTAGATCTTTAAGGACGTTCTGCCACTTGAGCCTGTTCCCAGCTGGTAGTGAGGCCAAGCCCTTGTACTCCTCCAGAGAAAAACTCTGCGGACATTTGGATTGGGTGGCTATAGCTGTGTTCGACAGTTGACTAGATTCAATAATGTTATCTAGAAACTGCTGTAATGGTTTTGAAGGCTTCGACAGCTTGAACATGCACGCATCTAGAAGATAGTTTGTAGATTCAAGTCTGTTAGCAAAACATCCTTTTACATCGTCGAAGTAACGAAAAGTCATGCCGTTCTTGACGCAAACCTCTGACACAGGAGCACTGATTACTGACTTTATATTCCTATGAGTGCGAGCGTGAGGCTTATTTCGAGACAAGAGCAACAGTCGCCGTCTTTTTCCGTATGGTTTGAAGGAACCACGAAGAAGCTCATTTTCCTCGATTGTATAACGTTTCTTGAGACGGTCATCAGAAACGTATCTCAGCCTGAAAACGTCAGCCAGCACGAAAATAGTGGAATCTCGCCAGCTGCCAAAGCTCTTGGGAACAAGCAGCTCAAACACCACATTTTTTGCCTCATCCTTGTCATCGGGTAGTGGCCATTCATGTAGCTCGATTTTCAGAGAGTCCATTGAACCTTGGTGCTTACATCTCTCACAAGGGCTTTTGTGTTTCTGCCGGTGAGCTCCAGTGCGTGGATTGAAGGAGTCAGTATACCGGCATTCCAATCTGTTGTACTGCCTTAAATGGGTTTCGTAATCATTACGCTTATTCTTCAACTCCTCTTGCTTTGCATCCCTGGAGATCGTGGCCCGCCGTTCGATGTCGGAAAGCGTATCTTGTTGCTCCTTGGACTGATTAAAGTATTGCACTGCAAAACTTTCCCATCGTCCGTAATGGCGAAAAATGTAATCGCCGGGGAACTTCGCGCGGCTGCGATAGTCAAGATAATCCTCAAGTAACTTCAATCTCACCATCTGAGACTTTCTGGGAAGGATTAGGTTTTGCAGTATCTTCGTCGGAAACTCAAGAGCGTAGTCGCCTAAGAGGCTGCAACAACTGATTGTGCATCTGTCCAACGCAACCCAGAGGTGCAGCACAGTTATAAACATGGTTGAAATTGCCTCAGGGTTACCCTGATATTGATCGATAGCGCAGCCATGGTATGTTTCTATGACTCCTCTTAGGTCTTCACAAGCCGTATCGTCATCCAGATTGGCCGTGAGCCATGCATCTAGGCTTGATTCAACCCACGCCTCAAATTTGAGTAATTTAAATATCTTGGGAGTGGTGCTTGGGAAGTTCTTGAAAGACTTGTTAAGAGGCGATGTAAAATCGGGCAAAGGACAACTTCGGGGGAGTTTAGCTATTTGTGTGATGTTCTCTCTGTTTGCGATAGCTTCAAGATATAGGTCTAGGCCTTCAAGATGAATCACTGTGTCTTGTTTAGCCGGTAAACATTTTAGATCAGCAAGGTTGTGAGAGACCGAATCAACAGATTGAAAGTGAGACCATTGTTCCTGTAGTCTATTTTCGGCCCTCGACAAGGCATTGTCGATGAACTGTAGGACCCCTGGATGCCCACCAAGCCCTAGCTTGAGGCGCCGACGAGTCACCTTGGCCTTTACACTCCATATCAGGTCAGACGAGATGTGATGGTCCTGTGTTTTCTCTAGGATATATCCCATGAACAAAAGCATGTAGTTTTTGTAAGGGTTCGCTAATTTGCTCTCCTCGCGTGAAAGGAATAGTTGAAGAGAGACACGAATTAACAACCACAGTGCGGATCTGTGCCATGGCGACCGAGCATTCTCCCAAAGGACCTCTTGTCGTGTGTTTTTCCGGATGGAAGAAACCTCGGCCATTTCACCCACTGATCTTAAGTATGCTGCAAATAGTTCGGTGACCATTTTTGGGTGGATTGTGTCTCTATCTTCTTGGTGCATCTGACCAGCCTTCTTGACTTTTGACATGGTCCCGTAAGCTGGCTGGCGACTCATTTTGGCCAATGTGTCCGTGAGAGTCTGAAGGAAAGCCGGGTTTCTAGCTTCATCCCTCGGTACAGCAATAGCGCACCCAGGGAAGGTACGCTGTAGCCTTCCCGCGTTGCTCATTACTGCATTGTTGAGCGGCGAGAGCTCGAACAGCTCAAAGTGGACTTTTTCGTTGCCCGTGAGGCTTACTAAGATTCCAGCATTCTGACTGTGTACGTACAGCGGAACCGGGGCGACTAAATTATGAAGTTAGTGAATGTCAGTCAAACATCCTGGAGGCGACGAAAGATAGAGGACTCCTTACCATCTTCATGTGAGCGATCGAGGATATATATGAGGATATTTTGAAGTTCCTTCTCATTCATACAAGCCGATGTTGCATTGCTATTGTAGATTCTTGCTAGGTTGCTCAGCATGCAAAAGGCGTGATGAATTGCCACTGGTTCAACGCCATCTGCTTGCTCCTTTTGCACAATGTCGCGGAAAAGCTTAAAGGCCTCAAGGGCGTGGCGAAGAATCCACTCTTCGTCTTCGATGCTGTAGTCGTCGTTCTGTGGAAGCTGGGGAGGAAGAATAACATGATGCACTAGATAGTACATTGCTTTACGCGGGATTTGGCCTCCGCCTTCGACATGAGGAGATGCGGCCATGGCCAACGCGATGCATTACCTAATTCAGAACTTGTTCAGATAGTGCGGCAACTTATCTAAAGCTCTGGTTTTTGTGTTTCCTGAACTTCACCAACGAGATATGATTGGATAAGAGAACAGAGAAAGCGGTGGGTGGGGAAACAAGTTTGTAGGACTTGTTTTAGCATATGTAAATAAATGACGAATCAAGGATAGAGGATCTTCACCACTTTGAGAGATGAAGCGGTAAAAGGAGATACTGCAAAGAAGTGCCGAAGTGTGCTGATGCGAAGATGGACTTGAGCACTTAAAGGCGAAGAGGAGTGTGAAAAGAATTAAGCTTGGAAAGTTCCATTGAAGTATTCAAGCAACAAGGAGAGGGGGGGATTGGGCGTTGCACAGCAACTAACTCCTATCTGCTTGTCAGTGTGGTAAATGCAAGTTACCATTGCCATGGGGAGGGGGTTGGGGGATAAGGCTGGAACAATAACTTCTAGAGGATACTCACATCTAACTTAAGAAAAAGAAAGGCTCTAGTACATGCATACTCCAGTAGCAGAAAAGTTGTGTGAGAGCCCGGGAAACTTAGATAGCGTTATACCCTCTACCTAGGTAGTGACCATGAACAGTAGGGTTTCAATTATGCACCCACCCTTAGGGTTTACTTTGTTTACAAACAACGCAGCTGTTTGTGAAGAAATTGGCCTATTAGAACACCTGAGGACAGAGCCCTCTGTATGCATAGGCCTGTTTTGTTCGTATATGTTCATTACCAAAAGCAATCCTATCCGGGTATATACTGATACTTACGGCTCATGTCTCCACGAACAGCAGTTGTGCAATGCAGTGTCCAGAGAATGACTTAGATAAGAGAGGGTTAGACGAAATGGCCTTTGACTTAATGAGGTATTGACATGATAGTTACAGATGTAATGCAGCTGCACTATTCAAAGATTCTAGGCTAGATGGCCGAATAGGAGCAGATGAACTTGGCGAATCTCAATTTAATGCCTTATGAGTAAGGGCTTGTTAGTGCTTCACCATTTGCTTTTATATATTGGACGCAAAGAGACTTTTAATGTAATAAAAAAAATTATATATAATGAATATATGCTATTACACATTAGGGAAATAGCATACCAATTGATTATTCTGAACATGTAAAGGTGTATCCCGAGGTCCTTACGATTGAAGACACTGCCAGCTGGTCATGGAGAGTAACAGCTGATTTTGAGTGGCCTGTTACCTGCAATACAAAAGGCTGTTTTTTTCTTCCTTTTCCCCAGACGACCCACCTTTCATCTTTTGGATTGACCCCACTTCAGTGCCCACTTCCAACGCCAACACGCGATTAACCAGCACCATCGTTCGCATTGACGCGCCCGGAAATCATAAACTGGGTAGCAACTATATGCCAATTGAGCTTTCAATCAAATCATACCAATCGGTTTAATCCCACCTGCCAGTTACTGTCTTCCTTGAGAGACGACTTTGATTCGCGACCGCAAAACCCCCCTTTTCCTCGGCATGGCTCCCTCCGTTGCAGCTTTGGAGAAATACCTTAGGGAGGCTACGCGACAAGTTGATGCTGCAGGCGACACAGTGACGGTCAACTCAGTTCGCCGGCGCGCTGAAGAAGATAATGAACTTGAGAAAGGTTTCTTCGCGACGCCAGATTGGAAGGCTCGCAGCTCGAAGTTGATTAAAGAGTTTCACGTACGCAGCTACCGAACCAAACTTCGTGTGTACCACTCAATTGACCAAGATACATACAGGCTGCCCTCGTAGCCAATGAGGCTTCCTCACCCATCCCAGAGCCAAAGACTGAACAAGACACCAAGCATGGCGTAAAACGATCGTCAAGCGATGAGCCATCCCCAACAGCGAAACGCCGAAAGATGGCCACTTCGGCTACGATACCGGGGAACCCTAAGCCAAAGAAAGATTCTTCTAGTTCAGCTCTCAGTGAATTGAGTGATTCTGATGTGGAGCCTAAGAAGGAGAAGAATAAGAATAAACAACAGACAAAGAATAAGAGAGCGTCTGTATCGAAGCAGGAGTCGGATTCGGAATTAAGCGACTTGGACCTATCAGAAGATGAGCCTAAGCAGAAGCCTAAGCAGAAGAAGAAGGCCAAAAAGCCTGCCGCGCCCCGAAAGTCTAAGAAAGAGAAGTCTGAATCCGAGCTGAGCGACCTGAGCTCCCCCGAAGACGAGCCAAAGCCGAAAAAAGGGGTTAAGAAACCTGGTCCACCTAAAAAGTCCAAAAAGGAGGAGTCCGAATCCGATCTGAGCGATCTGAGCTCCTCCGAAGACGAGCCGAAGCCGAAAAAGAAGGGGGTTCGTAAGTCAACGAAGCTAGAAGACTCGGAGGATGACAAGAAAGATAGTAAGCTTAAAGCCTCGATGTCACAATCGAAGCGCAAGCAACCTGCACCTACGACGAAGCAAAACGCAAAACGCACAAAGGTTAAATCAGACAGCGAAGATGAGCTGGCTGTGGGGAAACAGGCTGATAATGCCGAAGCCGACACGGAGGTGAAGATTGGCGAGGATATTACTGCAAAGAACGAAGACCCGGAGGAAGATACCAAGCCGGAAAAGAATGAAAGCAAACCTTCGGTGGCAGACAACTCGGACTCATCATTGTCATCAGTACTCGACGAACCCCCTGCAAGAAAACGAAAGGGCAAGGACTCGAAAGCTGCCTCCAAATCGAAACCATCTGCATCTAAAGAGTTGACAGGCGATGAAACAGAGATCAAGAAACTGCAAGGACAGCTAGTCAAGTGTGGAGTACGCAAAATATGGGGTATTGAACTGAAGAAGTACGGTGGCGATACTAAAGCGAGGATCCAACATCTTAGAGATATGCTTCACGCTGTGGGAATGGATGGCCGATTTTCCGAGGCTAAGGCTAGAGAGATTAAGGAGAGACGGGAGTTAATGGGTGAGCTGGAAGCTGTCAATGAGATGAACGAGCTTTGGGGAGTTGAAAGTCCTAGAGGGCGTGTGGCACGTAGCAAATCCGTGCGTAAGTCGATGAAAGAGGAATCGGACGAAGATGAAGAGAAGTCGAAGACCGAAGATGAGGAGGAGGAGGCCAAAGTCAAGATCAATCCACGAGTGTCTAAGAGGATGGCGGATCTTGCATTCTTGGGGAGTGAGAGTGAATCTGAATGAAGAGCTACGCAGATGATTTGCAGGTTTTGACGGAAACGGATTCTTCGAGGGTATATCAATTCTGAGGGACCTAATTGTGTTGAGGCGTGATGACACCCTTACATGATGCTGCTATCTCGTAGCATTCATCCGCTGAGCTATCAAGCTGAAGACGGCGACTGTGCCCATGAACAAAACAGCATTGTAAAACTAGGCTATGTTAGAAACGATTAGGTGTAATGATGGGATGGTATGAAGGTACGAAAATAATACTGACAGCTCTTCGCGACACTTCTCTTTCCTCGTCGTCCGACCTGGCGTCAATGAAGAGTCGCCTGAGATTTGGGAAGTTGGCCTATTCCGTCAAGTAAGCAGATGCTTTCATCAAGCCGCTCAGTGACAAAGCAGAGTATTCACTCACCATGTATTTGGTACGTACTGTTACAGTGTATTCTTGAGGAATTTATTTGGATTGAGACTGCGACGTCTAGAAGTCATCCACAAGGAAAAAGAGGTATGAGATGCTCTCCTTAAGAGGGATTCAAAAGAACGTCTGGTAGCTTGACGAATAGTGGCTGGAGAGCTGCTACAGCTGGTGTTGCAGCTTTATAACCAGCAAGGTTAGCGGACCCACTTCAGCCTCAGCTGTGGCTGATAAAGACAGACAACAACCAATTGGGGTTTCGTATACTACAGGCCTGCAAGGCCCCGAGAACCAAAGGGCTCTAGGTGAGTTGGTCGAGGTCCACGTCGCCAGTGTTAAACTACAACGGACAAGCACAACGGCAACAGCTCCTTTCTCATCACATCTTTTTCCAGACGACCCCAAAAAGCACCTCCTAGTCTGACAGGCAGTATCCCACCTTACTAAAATCACGACACAGCGACGACCTTAACCAAAGAGAATATTGGATGTTCTCACGCTAAGCCCTGGAAGGGGCCCCTGATTCTCGCAGTCCGCCGATCCACCATCTGACTGCAGCCCATCTAAACGAGTTTGACAGGCTTGTCTAAACCTCCCTACACCGAAACTCGACAGCTCTTACATCATGGCGGTCAACCGCATCAGGGGCGCTTTTGCGCCGCCGAGAAAGGGAGAGACGTTCGAGCTGCGAGCTGGATTGGTATCTCAGTATGCCTGGGAGCGGAAAGAAAGTATTCAGAAGACCATCATGGCCATGACGCTGGGCAAGGATGTATCACAGCTGTTTCCTGACGTTTTGAAAAACATTGCGACAGGAGATTTGGACCAGAAAAAGCTAGTATATCTATACCTGATGTGAGTTATTGTTCTGCTCCATTTCCGAGACGTCTAGAGACGCTCCGTTGCTCGTGAGCTGACGGAAAGGACAGGAACTATGCAAAGTCGCATCCTGATTTATGTATTCTCGCCGTCAACACTTTCGTCCAAGACTCCGAAGACCCGAATCCCCTCATACGGGCACTCGCCATTCGGACAATGGGTTGTATTAGGGTAGACAAAATGGTTGATTACATGGAGGAACCTCTGCGCAAGACGTTACGAGACGAGTCACCATATGTACGAAAGACTGCCGCTATCTGCGTTGCGAAACTTTTCGATTTGAACCCGAGCATGTGCATCGAAAACGGTTTCCTGGAGACACTGCAAGAACTGATTGGGGACTCCAACCCAATGGTGGTCGCGAACTCGGTACAGGCCCTGGCAGAGATAGTAGAGACAGCGCCCGAAACAAGAGCATTAGTGATAACGCCACCAATTCTCAAAAAACTGTTAATGGCCTTAAACGAATGCACGGAATGGGGCCGTGTCACTATCCTTTCGACCCTCGCTGACTACCCTCCCCAAGACGTCAAAGAGTCTGAACATATCTGCGAGAGGGTGACACCGCAATTTCAACACGTTAATCCGAGCGTTGTGCTCGCGGCGGTTAAGGTGGTTTTTAGCCATATGAAGCTTATTAACCCGGATCTGGTGCGACAGTATCTGAAGAAGATGGCACCGCCTTTAGGTAGGCCGAACCCGCTTGGTGAGCTAGATCAGCACTGACGAAAACAGTCACACTTGTTGCTTCTGCCCCAGAAGTTCAATATGTTGCCCTACGAAATATCGATCTGCTCCTCCAAGCCAAACCTGATATTCTCAGCAAAGAACTTCGGGTGTTCTTTTGCAAATACAATGATCCACCTTATGTCAAGCTGGAGAAACTTGAGATTATGGTTAGGATAGCAAACGATAAGAATTACGAGCAGCTACTAGCAGAATTGAAAGAGTATGCTTTGGAACTTGATATGGATTTCGTGCGGAGGGCGGTCAAGGCCATTGGTCAAGTCGCCATCAAGATCGAGAGCTCAAGCGAAAAATGCGTCAATGCGTTATTGGATCTTATTGCGACAAAAGTCAACTACGTGGTGCAGGAGGTCATTGTAGTGATCAAAGACATCTTGCGGAAGTATCCAGGCTATGAAGGTGTCATCCCAACCCTTTGTAACCATATTGACGAGCTTGACGAGCCAGATGCACGGGGGGCTTTGATATGGATTGTTGGAGAGTATGCCGAAAAGATCAACAATGTCGACGAAATCTTGGCAAGCTTTGTTGATGGTTTTATGGAAGAGTTCACGCAGACACAGTTGCAGATTCTAACTGCGGTTGTAAAACTATTCTTGAAGAAGCCAAGCAACAACCAAGGGCTGGTGCAAAAGGTGTTACAATCAGCAACTACCGAGAACGATAACCCTGATATCCGGGATCGCGCATATGTCTACTGGCGTCTCTTGTCTGGAGACTTGGAAGTTGCAAAGGTATGTGGCTCTCTACTTGTCTAAGGACTTAGGAGTTGAGACTGACTTGCGTCAGAATATTATCCTGTCACAAAAACCAGCCATCTCTACAACCATGACTAGTTTACCCCCAGCTTTACTAGAGCAACTGCTTGCCGAACTGTCTACTTTAGCGTCAGTTTACCACAAGCCCCCAGAGTCATTCGTCGGCAAAGGCCGTTTTGGCGCCGACGAAATTCAACGCGCGGCTATACAAGAACAGCGACAGAATGCTGCCGAAAACCCTATTGCCGCCTCGGTGGCGGCCGCTCGAAATGGCGCACCAGCGCAAAATAATATCGAGAATCTATTGGACATTGACTTCGATGGTGCTGCACCAGCTTCTCAAGAGCAGAACTCGGCGAGTGCTACCCCCGACCGAGTGGCCAGCCCCGCAAGCGCCACAGGTCAGCCAGGTAGTATGGCCGACATGATGGGCTTGTTCGACGCACCGGCCCCAGCTCAGAATAATGGTATGGCTCCCCGCGGCGCGAATGATATGATGGCTGGATTCGCTGGACTGGATCTGGGCGGATCAAATCAGCCACCCCCGGCCTCTGTCCAACTCGATCAGGGCAGCCAAGAGCAGAAGAAGAATGCCAACGACGATTTGCTGGGTCTCTTTTAGTTGAAGGGGGACCAGCTTCCGAGAGCGGACGAGAATCCATGGCGCCGTGATGAGGCTGCACATGACGGCAATCTTTTGGATCTGTGAAGAAGTAGGCGACATAGGTCTTTTGCGCAAAAACGAAGAGCACTTCCTTCACTTGCGAAAACAGAAAGACGGGCTAGTGTAGTGAAGCATGACTAAGAATACTTCAACATGGATCCTGGTAGGAGGATTGAAGAGCACATTGGACGCCGACATGCTTAACCTGACTATAGATGGAAGAAAAGTTCGGAATTAAAGTCTCATTCCACGTCCAAACCTCTTTCCCTGCGCGTTACCTGTTATTTCGCATCCACGGAACTATGGATGCACTTGCACTATGTGGCCCCTGTTGCACGCTTTTGAACGTCTCGAGGAAAGCCTTGTCGTCCTTATATATGCGCGTACCGTCCTGATTCTCTCAGTCTCGCACTTTCTTGGCTCCGCCCTTTTTCATTTCCCTTTCCTTTAGTAATAAACCCTGAACATGTGCCCGGCCCTCAGGCATTCACCCCGTCTACTTTGCCACCAACCGTGCCGTCTAACGGCGGATGCGCCGTTCCTGTTGTAGATGTAGATGTAGATTCGGCACGCGCCTTCTCCCACTCCTCGGGCGTCTGGCATTTAGCGCTCCATGCATGGATGACTGCGATCTCGTCGCGCAGCGCCGCGTTGACGGTCCGGTGCCGCTTGAGGCTGTTCTGGCCTGCGAATAGGGGGGATACGATGAGGGAGGTGAAGGATTGGCCGCAGCCGCCTGTTTTTTTTAAGGGCAGGTCAGTGGGTTGGTGTTTTTTTTGCTATTGTTTTACTTTGGAGGATTCGGTTTGAATGTGTAGACGGATGGGATTGGGATGGGTAGGTAAGTAAGTAGGTAGGTATGCATGTATGTATGTATGTATGTACCTGACATGTCTGTCACTTCGACATGTACGGCCTTTAGCCGTTCTGTCAGCGCCGTCCTTAGCGAGGCTTCTGTTATAGATGTCGCGTCGGCCATGGCTATTCGCAGTTGCAGTTGCAGATATCTAATCTGATCTGTGCTTGCTGATCTGTGCCCCGCGGTGGTGACGGATGATGCTTGATTGATAGTGGGATGGAGGGAGAGCTTGGGGCTTATCGATAAGGTTGGCTTATGGGATAGCTAGCTAAATTTATATGGGGTACCTACCTAGGTAACTAATCTTAACCGGGGGAATGGGGCTGTGGCTGAAGCTTTGGTTCAGGTTGCTATGCTGGATCCAGTTTTCGCGTCACTCCTAGATGAGTTGGAGTTTCTGCTACAACTGGTTGAGGGTACAATGTTCGCTTCGCGAAGCATTCTATCGAGATCGGAATCGTTACTACCCGTTCCTATCCTAAAATCGGCACTTAAGACTACCACCTCTGTGTCTATATGCGCTAAAGCCGTATCTCACTTCACCAATCAACACCGGCATAGTGTAAGACGCTCTCATCGAGCTAGTTTTAAGGCGAATAAACGTTTCACAAGCACCTCGGACAAGATATCAGGTCTCAGAAGCATTAGCACGATGGCTGGAACTCTATCTTTTAGTGATACTGTGGTTCAGGCCATGAGGAAACTGTAAGCTAAGCTTGCCCGTTAGTTTCACTTTTAGAACGTTGGCTGACAAGTAGATGAAGGTATCCTGAAGAACTGGCAGATAAATCATGGGACAACACGGGCTGTAAGCACCCTGTTACGAATTTGAGTCAAATAACACGGAATAAGACCTTGGAATTAACAAAGAAGCACAGTACTGCTAGATCAAGCTCCTTCTTTCCCGGAGCGGGCAGGCAACTCTAGTCCCACGGTGCTTCTCACAAACGATTTAACAGGGGTAGTTGTAGACGAAGCCCTGGAAAAGGGGGCTAATGTCATTGTCTGCTACCGTAAAACCTCTTCTCCGTCGCTTTTATGGCCAGATTCTGCTAACAGTAATCATAGACCCGGTCATTTTCAGACCATTGAAGTCCTTGACCACCAAGGATCCAATGCAGGCGCAGCTCCTCCGGTTAATAGCCGCAGGAATATCAGTATACTGCCCACACACCGCCGTCGATGCTGCCGTCGGGGGCTTGAATGATTGGCTTTGCGACATCTTGATCGATGGCGATAACGAAGTCAAGAGAACTGTTGCCGAGCCTATATCTCGGCCACTGCCCGAAAGCCTCCAAGGCAAAGAGGTAGGGTACGGGCGCGCCTTCGAACTGAGCCAATCCATCACACTTCAGACTCTGCTAAAGCGACTCTCCACTGGTATCGGGGGTCAACGATATATGATGGTCGCCCTTCCTCCAACACTGAGCGACCTTACCAAGACCCAGATTATTACCAAGATCGCCGTTTGTGCTGGTTCTGGTGGGGATGTCCTCAAGAACAGCGACGCACAAGTCTTGGTGACTGGTGAGATGGCCCACCATTATGCGCTCCGGCACACACAACTGGGTCAAATCGTGGTCACTTGTTTTCACAGCAACTCTGAGAGGAAGTTCCTACAACAGAGGCTAAAGCCGCAGCTTGAGGCGCAGCTTAAAAACACCGGCTGTAGCAATGCGGTTGTGCTCGTAAGCAGCGCGGATCGGGATCCGTTCGATATCATTGACGTGCGGGATCTGGCCTGAAGACGTAGCGCACTTGTTTCTATACAGATGTAGGGTTTCCTCACAACTGAGATGGCATTTTGAATCCAGATGCAATAGAAACTTCGATCCAGTGCTGCTTATAATGCGAAAGGAGCAAACCCCGAGTTCAGCTGTAATGACCCCAATCTCATGGTGACTGTTAACGTCCTAGACTCGCCGTCACCCATATGCCTTATGAACTGTCTAGCTCGCTTGAGTGGTCAGGCATGTTCGGCTTCGCTTCGACTTAAATCTTCGGCGTTGGTGTTGCGGTGGTCCAGTCAACTCCCTTTACTCGTTTCGCCGCGGACTGCCGCGTCGCCGTCTGCTATGCACTCGTCCACGTCGCTGCCTCCGATGCCCTGCTCTTTCCAGACCAGCAGTAGCCTCCTTGGCATCTTCCAGGCTACTCTCGCGTCATCGAGTCGGCCTTCGGCGACGAGAGCACGTATCTTGTCCGGCGTGTATAGAACTTCGATCGCTAATTGTCTAGTCCGGAGTCTTCTTTGAATGGCTTCTTCTTCGGCCTTCCTGGCTTCTGTGGGTTCTGGCACTGATTTCCGTAGCGAGTCACGTATTTCGGAGGCTTGGTTGTATATTTTGGAGATTGCGGGATCGAGAGTTGAGGCCATTGGGTTCAAGGGGTCCATATTTGCTCGCATCTGCCCTCGGTTAGCATTGTAAGCCAACGGTATGTATTACCAATGCCCGAGTTCAATGCCGAAGCTAGAACAGGGAGTCCCAGTAGGAGGCAAAGACCATGAACTAACCTTTCGTATTGTCTCAGTGGCGGCGATCAATTTACTGTAATTATCGTAGACTAGAGCTTTCTTTTCGGCATCCAGCGCCCGCGTTTCGCCCAGCACGCGCGTGTATAGGCGCAGCAGGGCCTGCATCCCATTCTCGGCCAGAGCCTTTTTTACGAAAGCGTCTGCGTCAAAGTCTTTCTTGTCCATCTCACTCGGGGGCACTTCCGAGTGCTCATGAGGCCCCGTCTCACCGGCAGGATCTGTCACCTCGACCTGGGGCGGCGTGGCAGTCCCAGCAACTTGGGCTCCTTTTCGTATGTTGTAGTACTCGCGCAGAGCAGCGCGGTTGCGTCTTGGGTTGGCATTGGGGGCAGATAGGGAGGCGTTGTTAGGATTTGGGGAAGATGCGGGTGAGCGTGCGCTATCGAGGCTGGGACGTGTGGACGATGTTGGCGTCGTTAGAGAGTTAAGCCGCCGTGGTTCGCGAGGGCTAGCGATTGTGGACATTGTGAGTGTTTCGAGTTGGATATATAGGACAAAACAAGAATGGAAAGCACAGAGAGTAGCAATCTGACAGTTGATTCAATTCAAAGTAGGTAAGCTTATGACAACACTGGTGACTTACAGTGAGAGATTTGACCTACAGCTGGTCTACAACTGATCTGATGAGGCAGTTAATTGGTGACGGGACGGGACCATAAGGTACGGGAGACGGGAGGACCTATATAGGTAGGTTTCTGTGCACCTAGACAGGCAGCTACCAGTGGGGCACGGTTAGAGAACGCTAAGCCACCGTGGCGCTAGCTAAGTACCTAGGTACCCACCCCCTGAACTTTAACAGGCATATGTATGAGCCGAGGGAAGTTACGCCTTGACTTTCGGACAGGCATAACCAATACTACATATGTACCTACATGTAGGTAGGGTTCTCTCCTTCGACCCACGTGTTGGATCACTCTGCCGAAAATCACCTGATTGTTCCATATTCTTCTACCTTAGGTACGTAGTAAGTGGCTGTGATCAATCACTTCTCCTCGCACCTAGTCCTGGCGGTAAACTAAAGTACCTAGCCTGTACTCACAATTATCTTCTTGAATAATGGACTTGCCAGCACAGATTCGTTCGGGTCTTCAGAACCAGGGACTACCTCCTCCATCATTAGCATGGATACATACCGCTATGCCCAGCCGGAATCCATTGCCCCCTGTACCAGCTCTTGTAGCTACTGTGAAAACACGTCTCCTAGCAGCTGACTTGACCACCCCTGCTCTCTTTGACTCGCCTTCACCTGCATTTCCACCCAATTCGAGTAGTCCGGAGGTGAGAGAAGTCAAGCTTACTCGAGATACACCGGTACAAGTACTCGATATCGAGAATCTGTCCAAAAGTAAGTGGGAGCAGGTCGAGGAGCTAGAGGCCATTGCAAGAGGAGAGCAGACAAGGGGCCGAGAGATCATACGTCTTCCCACTGGCAACGAAGAAGACGAATATGCTGTTGATGGTCAAACTATTCAATCCACTGCAAACGGTGCTGAACGACCTGGGTTGCAAGGCAGAGGCGGTCTTGCAGCCTCCGCCAACACTACCAATACCGTCTCAAAGGCATCTACCCATCGGCTGGTGCTACAGGACTGTAAGGGCCAGAAGCTGTACGGATTAGAGTTGAAACGCATCGATCGAATTGGCATCGGCACCCTCAATATAGGCGAGAAAATCATTCTGAAAAGGGGTACTATCGTCGCTCGAGGTACCCTTCTTCTCGAGCCTACGACTTGCACCATTCTAGGCGGCAAGATTGAGGCGTGGCAAAAAGCCTGGGTAGAAGGTCGCCTAGCCAGGCTTCGGGAAGACGTTGGAGCTGACGGCCGTAATTAACGTAGTTAACGATGATGTGCTTCAGTCCTCAGTCCTTTAGGTATGGCCAATGAGTGACACTTTCATGCCTGGGCCTTTAACCCTCCAATTCTGGGTCCAGCTGGTGTCATCGCATCTCGCGAGCGACTAACGACGCATAGATGCTTGATACAATCTACTGCTATGCGTCTCATCACTACAGGAACTGATCAAAGGGATCATCTTTTAGAAATACAAGTTTCTCAAGATGATCCTAACCTCATCAGCGTCAAGCTATTAATAAGTATGAGCGAAATACGACCGCTCAGATATTTAACCTGACTATGCTGGGGAGTTGAAAGCCAGTCAGGTGGCGATGAAATGAAAAATTTGTCAGTGTGGCTGTAATCGCAGTTCTCACCACGGCCGCTGTTTCAAGTCTAATGGATTTGATAAAGCACGCTTTTATCGTTCCGACAGCTTGCATTCCTGTCCAATACCATGTTTGGATCTGGGATGTCCGCCATTCTGGTCGAGCCCCTGAAAGGTGCGGCGCTTTGATGTCAACCCGGAAACAAGATCATTGGTCAGTGATTACTCCAACCGAGCGAATCACAACTCCATATCAAGTTGTTATCGACACATCAATACCGCCTCGAAGTCTAATTATTAACGACTCAGATATATCTTTCTTTTCATCAGGACAGAAGCTGTTAAATCTGCGAGCTACTCTTACCACAAATTTATACTTTGTACCCTTTTAGCTTGGCCCCTGGCCTGTACGCCTCGACGTACAAGTACGTTGTTTTGGCCGGCGAGCTGTGGTTAGGGTTCACTAGTAACCCTACTGACAAGTCTGAAGGCAGCCATGTCTATGATGCGGTGACCTACGCTCTTAAACGTCGTAGGCGCACACAGTCCGAATCACTTTGGCTACCTTCATCTTTGATGTCTTTTCTCTCCAGACAAGCAAAAACTGAGGTATCGACTATCCGCGCTTCGTCTCGCTTCTCAAGTATTAATTATAGGGCAGTTGTGGTGCAGTATGATCATCACTCACAATGGTGTCGGATGGCCCAGCCGAGATCTCGCCGAAACATAACCATCAGGCAAATAGTCCACCCCCTTTCGGACAACTTAAAATGACAATGGCAATGGTGTCAGAGTCACTAGTATGCGTTCAATAAAGCCAATCTTGCCCCATCATGGTAGACACATCAGCAAGCCTAAGCAAGGCAGTTTCTCTTTGCAGAATGACTTGTGAGTTGCCATTATTAAGTCGAACCTGTTAACGTGACGAACTTGCGACGCCGGCCATTCAGTACAGCTTACGCAAGGGACATCGATTACCAAGTCTTTCCTCAAATACTGAGGCTTACCTTCACCAATCGGCTAGCCCATGGAGGGCAACGGATCCTAGACTGCACATCGCAAAAATCCTGCGCATGCATCTCAGAACACTCTCGAGACACCCTCCGATACCATTGATAGATTAATCCCGCGTATGAGGGGACTAACGATGTTCTATCATTCAACCGCGGGACGGTGAATCATTTCATCATCTTCTAGAGGATACGCGTCAGCGGGTCATTCGTCGAGATCGATTAATGATGTCAAGGCTAGGAAATCATTGGCCGGCATGTAATGCTCGGCACTCGCTGTACAAGCTCGATGATCTCTTGCGCAAGAGCAGGATTTTGAATATTCTGACTAAAGAAGAGAGTTAACAGAGTCTTCCAGCGACAGAACGTGTATAAAGCAACTCAACCGTACCAACAGCGAGTCATGTGCGGCGAAAGCTGTTGCCATAGCTACAAGGCGTTTCATACATCCTTCGTCCTGTCAGCGATAGTGAGCAATTACCTGATGGAGGCTGTCATGAGCTAGGGTCAGCGTGGGCAGCGGCGTTAGTATCTGCTATGCAAGACGATAGCGCCGCAACCACAACGAGTTGTTCATAAAACAGCCAGAAATCCCATTTCGGGTGCACTCGGTAAAACCCGCTCCGGAAAACACATTCGCACATACCCAGCGTAAATGGTCAGGCTGTGGTGTAACGGCGACACTGTCTTGGAAGCGGCCGTATTACCATGACTGACACTCTGCCCGGCGTGAGCAGATGGAGCGCTCCTTTCGAGCATACCAACTTCACACTGCAGTACAGATACGAATAATTTTGGACAATAAGCTGTTGCTATTCGAGGTTTTCCATTTCGGAAGACGAGGCTGGAGATGACTGCAGCAGAGAACGAGAGTTACGTTTACGAGACGACAAGGTGACACGGCGCTCCTGTACCAAGACGAATTTCACCTGCCGGTGTTTAATATCGCCAATTGATTGCGCTCAGTGCGCTCAGTTGTCCTGATCTTCCATGAGCACACTGGGAGCGGAACGAGTGCCGTGTTCATCGGAATGAGATTCCCAACACATGCCTTAGTCCACTATCGCAACTACGAATGAGAAAAGGAAAATTACTGGGAGGCAACACCAACTGGCATCGGCATGAGGCTCTGCAGGTCATCTGAGCAATATTCTGTGCATTCTGGCTTAGTGTTCCATTACATTACTGCGACAATCTCATTTTGCATTGCCAGCCAATCATTCGTCGAAAGCCGCCTTTTGCAGCATGCGAGGGTCTATATCATTTAACAGCACGTGTCTCGAGCGCAAAACACCTGTCAGGAACCGATATTCAAATGACAGAAGGGGCAATCTCATTATGGTAGGCAAGACATGCATGCGCATATGCAGTTCGAATTTAGCCAACCACAAAGATCCCAAAGCGCCATCAACCAAATGTGGTATAATCCGGTATAATCTGAAACAGTCGAATTGCCACCGAAGTCTTAGGAAATGAGAGAAACACACCTTATTCGACGCATTTTCAAAGTCTTGCCCGTCCGAACACTGGGAGGGCAAAATGTCGTCATTTATCTTTCGATATGAGTCCACCAGGTCATACAATATCCAGGGCACACCAGGCCTCAACTCGACGCAGCACGTTTCAGATTGGCCATCAATGATTGCCTATACAGCTGAACTACTCGCACTTCAGTCTCTCTCAATTGCTCACGAGCTTCATAAATTCAACGTTTCAGCCTTCTTCCTGAATACGAGATCCGGACATCAGATCCTGAAACAGACTTGTGAATTGCCAAGCCGAATTTTCCCCCCTCCCCTAGCAGAAGTATGCACACCATGGCCATTCCCCGATAGCTGCCAGTTAGGCCATTTCGGCGTGCCGATTTGTTGCCTCGGCGACCCTTCTACTGGGTCGCCTTAATATTCAACCTCCACTACAATACTTCCCCAACCCCCTGTCGCCTAGGCGTTCTCGCTTTCTTGTCTAGCAAAAGCGTGAAAGATTCATCAACGGGTATTCATAGATATCGAATGAAACCTGACGACTGCGTTGCGTAATTGCTGCCGTTGTAGCCTTATTTCAGCTCAATCTAAGATGCTGGATGTCAACTTTAAAACACATTCACTTAACGCCTGGACATTAGGTAATACTCAGTCCATCATGAGTCTACCTTTCGGGCGCCCTAAGTAGTACACCGTCACTCCGGGGAAACTTGTGGTGTAGATACTGCCTATTATCCACCCACACGACAGCTCCTGGTGTTTACGCGCAGCACTCATTCATGGCTTATGAACCATCTGTGTCATAGGTACAGCCTCATACATATGCACTTATTTACACCCGCATATGACGCTCATCCTTTGGTGTATGTCAGGTAAACGTGCGAGAACCATATTCGTGCCTACATACTACCTGTACCACGGGGTTGGGATAGTGTTCTCCCACTCTACATACCATAGACAGCCTTCAAGTCGTGTAGAGTATTACCTTATCGATGTTCCGGCAACTCCCAGGCCCCCCTGAAGGGTTTGACACATGACAGCTTTGATCCACAACTCAAGGTATCGAAGACCAGGGTTTCCTAGTTATGGCGGTGGTACCTGGATACTACCGAGTTTGTTCACTCGAAGTAACTCGACTTCTTGTTACATCTGCAAGCCGGAGATGATGCTGTTGCGTATACCTAGGGCGATATGAACGAGGAGTCCTAATAGTCATGCATCACTGTTATGAGCCAAATGTACGAGTCGAGATTTGGATACTTTAGTCCTGGCAGCATTAGTACAATGACCACCGACGATTGATATTTAAATCTCTACACCCCGTCCTCAACTTCCCAATGTCCCAATTTTTTGCCAGCCCATTTCTAACGTTTTCTCAAGACGTCTCTTTTTTTACTTGGTTTCTCAGGTTTCTTAGCAGGAGCCAGTCTCTGTGCGGGTGTTTCTTGTGATAACCAGGAAAATCCTTTTTTACCTGCCATTCGTTTCATCTCCGATTCCACCCTAACTCTTGATTACGCCACTGGCTGCACCTAACATCTCGCTTGCCTACCCATACCCTGCCTGCACTGGCTGATCCTCCTAGGAGCACATGAACTTAGTTACCAACAATCATTATGGGTAGCTTAAATTCATCTGTCGGCATGAATAACACCGGTTGTCCATCTGGACCGTATGTTGCTCATGAATATTATCATCTTACCATCATGTCATATTAATATGGTCTTTTCCAGGCATGAGCCGAGTAGCACATCAAATGCAGCGGAACGAGCTTCGATGCGAGAGTACCAAGTCTCTGGCGCCACACAGCCACGCCATGAGCATGTCACCGACCGCCTAATCCACCAACTACCCCAGGAAGATCATGCGCAGCAAATCCAGGCCCAGGTCAATAGAATTTCCGCTCTTTTCCCCTCGAACGGTACCCCCAACAGCGGCAATTGACGACCGCCAATCTTCATGCATGCACAATCATTAACGAATAAAACCTCGTCCACGTTATCAACGGTAGCAAGTTCTTTCAGGGCCACTAGTCCTGCCAACTACAGTATCATTCAGGATAGAGAAAACAAGCAACGACGACATTACGAACTTACTGAGTTCAATGAGTTTTTTGGGTTCAGGTGGTTGGGCAGGATTAAACTAAAATACTGAACACTTTACGACTTTTCTTAATTTTAGCAGATTCAATCCTAATACCATAATGCACAGGTCTGCCAATTGGTCTTCATCATCTCATTTTATCGAAAACGTGGATGCACGCGAGCACCAAACCCCGAGTACAAAACCCACTCTACACGGCGACTTCATTTTCGGGGTTGCATTAAGGAATGTGGCACATTTGGCACCCTCATCTGTACACTAGCCTACGTCATAATAAATACCATATGCAGTACTCTTCGTTCTCCGCTGGCTTTTTTTTATGTGCCTCATCGATGAATGCGGTTTCTCCACAGACTAGCCCTACAAGTGCTACATCACGCAACGCTTTGTCTTGCTTAAGAAGGATTGTCACATCCGCCAGCCATTACCCGTCGTTCCAAGCATTAGGTAACTTCCCGCGTCCCACGACGCCGGGAAAGGCTGATCGCTGCTCATATCGTGTCCCTGGATTTTGCTGTGCCACGTGCGACCAATACAGTATGTCGGCATCGGGAAGGTTTCCCTAAAAAGCCGAGACTACGTTATAAGACAAGGGTTGTCCACGATACTCCAGATCCACAGATTCACACGATCAATTGTTAGAAAGATGCGCGACGATCCGCCAAGCGTCCGTCATCCGTCTTTAGCCTCGAAACTAGACAAGGTAACCTAGACGCCAAGCGATATCAATTGAAGATTATATCGACGACGACAGAAACATAGTCGATGAACCAACAGCAGCATATGTCGCTCTCTATATTTGCTAAGTGGCAATAGAGGGGGATACCAATTGATTAGAACCCCAAGACACGGATACCAAGAGAACCCCCCAGTCCTCAATGACTTTACACCCGTACCGTTCGCACGACAAACGTGCCGACGCAGCCTTTCCACTAATAATGACCCGGCAGGCAATTGGGGGGGACAAGTCAAGACAACCTGGAAGCACCCTAGCGCTCTATTTCCCAGCAAAGCGACCGGGAAGAACGAGCTTCCTAAATAGACAGCAAAATAGTAGGCGCCATTCAAGAATGCGACGTTTGTGAATGGCAATGTGACCATTCAGGGGCTGTCGCTACAGGACAAAAGAGCGGCACAGATGTTGGGATACAGCCCTGAAAAACATAAAAAGGAATAAAACGAAACTCAACCCCGTCCGGAATTACCTTCCTTTCTGGATCACAAAAGCCCTGGCATATGCCGCCCTGCCGCCCGCCGCCCGACAAACCTTCACTCAACTTTGACAAGCCGCTCATGCCGCCAAACTCCAAAACACGGCGTCATTGGAGTCGGTGAAGGTTGAGAATTGCATTTCATCGAACCGCCTTCTTCACCGTTTCATTAGCAGGAGAAGCCTACAGTAAATGTAGGGGTTGGCGCAGAATTCCTTCACATCGACTCACCGCATCTCTAGACGCTAATATGCCGCTGGATGAACTCGCGACCAACAATTAGGTGTCTACACCACAGACAGCCTTGACTAAGCACTATAATATCATGGCGTTATCAGTAAACAAAATCTCCGGGTACCATGATGGCACATGCGGCGAAGTCAAGTAATAAACTTCTATTACCCCGGGATATTGACAACCGTCGCCGAAAGCGACCTAGTAATCTAGGCCACTTTAATCTCCAAGCCCTGGCCCCTGCTGCCTGACGGCCGAGACTCCCTCGGCACAACATAGTATACCAGTTGACTGATGTCAAGATTCATCACTTCTAAGAGGTGACAGGCAGGAGGTTCGATGATCATTGATCATTGATGTGGAAGATGACGAACACTCGTCCCTTGTTCTGCATCTGCGGAGCATGCTGCCAACCCGCATTTTTGGAGTGTATGGAACAGAAACACGTGGTGGTAACGCACCTCAAAGCGGTCAGGATACCACTCTACTCTCACAGGTACTATCTGGCGGATTCATTATTGTCTAAGGCCACAGGAGCAATCTACCCACTACACCGCATATCTTGGCTTTCGTGATCATTGTCGTATTGGTAAGGCTCAGTCGCTGGGAGCAGCACCATCGATCTGCGGTGAGCCTGGTCTGCCTAGAAACTCTTGGATAAGTTGTCTTCAAGGGCACGCGGTGATGAGGTCCCCACGCACACAGCTGCATGGCAGATTGCTTTCGCATACTTATCATGAACGTCTCATTTGAGAGGTTCCAGAACTGCCACCACATGACAATTAACTGACTGCCAGGTTATATTCTAGCCACAACTGTTGCCGAAACCCTGGAGACTCTGTCCTTCGGCCTGCCTAATGCCCTGAAAGGTTTAGTCTAGTGGCAGTACTATGCCATTCCCACATAACGAATGCACCTGTAGGCTACAGGCAATACTCTAGGGCGGAGTCTAAAGATCTGGGGAGATCGCTGCAGATTGCTTACCGCTTCTCTTCCTCGTGTATCTGCTATGGCACTCACTACATAGGCTCTTGTAACAATGTCAAATAGAAACGTCATTCTCGATTACGGTAAAGAGTGGACCTTGATAGTCCTCATCAACCTCGGCTGGAAACACATGCAGGTATGCAGATCCCTTCACCGACTGCTTCTATTTACGGTATATTAACCAACCAAAGGTAACATAACCGATATGAACACAGATGACTACAAACGTAAATGCGATCACCTCAGAGATCAATAAATAATAAATCCATAATTTCCTATTCTCTGACCCCTGGGCTGGCAGCCAGGGACAGGGTCTCGACTACACGTGGCTGCCCTGTCGCGCACCCCGACCGCCCTGCCTTATTTCCCCAGCCAGCCGAAAGAGGATCGTTGATCACGACCCTCCCCAGACCAACCACGGTTGCATTGCAGGGAATACTGCCAGGTTAGTGAAACATCCTCGCGTCACGACTGGACATCCAGGCAAGATTTCTCCTACATAATGTCTTATTTATTTATTTACCACTATTTATGTACCTTAATTCCTTCATTTCCCAATGTCTCAATTTAGTCAATATTATGTATCATTTTAACCCCCCCACACTAAGGCAAGCGGAGAATTCAAAAGGGCTAGCCTTGCGATAACTGTTGAGTGTACACTGACAGTACAGTTCGCATGGAGTACATCCCCCAGATGAAGTGGCTTGCAGAGAGGCTGCGTAATTCAATGCACAGGAAAATTGAACTGGCGGAGACTAGTAGCTGCGCCCTCGTTTCAGGGAAGGTCATGAGTCACTTCTGCCTCTGTCTCCTCACAAGTGACGATCAACGAAATATTAACGAGGGGTTAAACTTATTATTTTGTACGCCGACCATCTCTGGTAACATTGAGGGAGTGGGACCAATGTGTAAAAACCTTCGTCCATAATACCAATAGCTCCATTCCCCTGCAGCCATAATAAACTATGCCAATGCCCACCTGCCGTACACACGAACCTGGCGTCTAGTACTGCTACAGGTCAATCCCTGAAGAAAAAGAAAGAAAGAAAAAAACGGTATTTTACGGCCCCCAAAGCTACATTTTAGCACTCTGGGCGACCCGCTCTGTTCTCTGAAATTTATCCAGCAACTCCCTTTTTCTATTACACCTGCTTGTTCATACTGAACAATGGGTTTTAAAAGGACAGCAAGAGGCGAAATGTATAATAGCATTGTGTAGCTGATACATATCCATAGGCCCGTAAGTCGTTTCAAGGATCAGGAAATAATGTTGTTTCAGGGACACACCTGTATGTTTATGTGAATAAAAGTTCCATGCATACATGCCAGGAGCAGGCCTTTCAAGAGTCAGCAATCGGCTTGTTTCCTGCCGATTGGCTGGATACCCCTCACAAAACTCCTTGCCACCACACGTGGCCGTCAGGGAAGAAGCCTGGATGAACAAGCTTTATCGATGCATCTAGATTGCTACGTTATCTTATGCTGAACACTGGTCCTCGTCTTGCGAGTATATGATTACCGACATGGGGTGCCGCATACGGTGGGATTGTGGCGGTGAGAATTCTTCAGGTTACAGGAGCCGAGATTTTAGCTTCTACTCCACGTACATTTTACCCGCCTACATTGTGGGTGGTTTGGCTGTTTGGGGGATATGTGTAGATCGGTGCCTTCGCTTCATTGTGCAATAAGCCTTCATGTACTTCATGTACATCTTCATGTACCTCTAAACAAATTATCATATTCATACACGCTGCACTGTAACTCTATCCCTGCGATATCCTACCTTGCCGTCTTGTGAATCGGACCGCACATATCTAAGTCGAATGTGACATTAGCTTTTGTCTTGGCTGGATACTCAAATTACGGGGTATCCGTACCTCAACACGCTACTCAGCCTACTCAGCTACCCAAAGTCTACCCCGGAGGCAGATTTTTTTGAACGGAATCCTTAACCTTGTCTGCATTTTCTCCTGGCACAAGGCTACGCGATTTAACTTTTGAATTTCACGGGCTAACCCGCGCGATTATTACGGGGCGTGTGCAGATGGTATAATATCATACGCCGCCCACTTACATGGTAGTCAATCTACCGTGATGGTAGGTGAGTACCTAAAAATGGGCTTTTTTGACATCAATGGAGAGCAACTAAGTAAAGTAAGCTAGACTCTAACGGAGTCTAAAGAAAGTAATTATACTATACTTGAAAAGTAAAAACTAATAAAAGGGCTGACACTAGACTAAGGCATGTATAGTATGAGCAACCACGTATATGTTTACCCATCATACCTAGGTGAGGTAGTGGGATCACATAAGACTCTTACTTACTTAGTCTGGTAAGCCTTAGAGCTAGTCTTAGAGAATGACAACAACTAGTCTGCCGGATCCCACTGGTTACACACCCTGTCGCCCGAGGTCTGGGTCCTAGGCTCCATTAGCTTAGGCTTCACTCCCCCATAGCCCACAGGCTCATACTTAGTCTTGTAAGCCGAAGGGCTTGTTCGAGAGGATGATAGTGGCCTTTTGGAGGGGTCGTGCGGGTTGCTGACCTTGTCACCCGAAGTCTCGATTCGAGGCTCCCAGGGTTTGGGCTTCAGTCCTAGGTACCCTGAAGGCGTGGTCCCGTTATGCGGCTCGAAGGAAAGGGGTCCGGAATTTTTAAAATACTGGTTTTTCTTTTGATAGATTATAGTTGGGGGCTGGTTAGGGTGTGTTGTACTTACCCTCTCTCGAGCTTGATGTTTGACTTTGTCACGGTGGTGTCTGGTGGGCAAGTGAATGGGAAGGAAATCTGGTATTTTTGGTGTTGCTGTTGCGTGGTATACGAGTCAATGATCGGTGTACGGTCTGTCGTAAAAGGAACAGGACGAATGTATCATAGCACTTTTGTTGATTGGATGGGACTGTGCTTTGACTGTGCATGTGTTCTAAAAAAATGGCCATACGGTACTAGCCAATACTCCTTGAGAAGAGCTCTTTACTTAGTGACTCACCCAATAGGGGGATTAGGAGCTAAAGATCGCTTTATGATAAAGAACAGGCGCATTAGTGTTTGCCATGGTCAACGACCGAATAGTGACATTGTTTCCATCATTGTTTAAGTAGCAAGCGAGTACAGGTGTATTACTACCTACTAAGTACCAGTTGTCAATAGAGTGCTTCGTTGCAAGATGAGGTTAGCATGCATGGGGGAGACTCGCTACCCGGGAGCCCAGACCATCCATCGCGGCCAACCTCTGCGTCGCACACTCAAAACTAGCTCAATGGCCAATCAAACATGCAGTATACAATAATATAGTCGGCCTCGTATCGAGTATTCTCCTGCGAGCAGCTTATTGCGATACATTAAACTCATATAACTCTAGCGCCTAAAAGCACAGTCATCTCTCGTTGTCGTCAACAGGGAAACTGGTGATGCCTGAGCACGGTCTGGTAATAGAATCGTCCGTATCAATATATCCCTGTAGATTCATGTGTGAAGTCCTTATGTACCTAAGTAGATAAGGGTGTTACCCCTGAGGGGCCTAGAATACCTTCCATCTAGCGACCGGTGTATTGGAGTGAGCAGAAGGGCTATCCTAGCTAGGTGTAGTGTTACAGAACTACTTGACACGTGTATGTAGGGATGCATCGGCGGCAACATACTACTTCGAAAGCTCGCGTTTGGGAATGGTGATAGCAAGTACTTGCAGCCACGAAGCAGGTAAGTGTGTTGTCTTGGAGGCCTTGGCTTGTTTGGACAATAACTTTCGTATTCGTGTTGTCCAAGGTCATCTTACACAATGCCTTCTAGACATTGTAGTAAGTATCCGAGGTGACCGTGATCGGACATGATTCTTCTACGTTAACTCCAATCATCTTGTGCGGCCAACACAATCATTGGGGAAATTATCATAACGTGCGAGCCCTTGTTTGACTAAAATATGCGAGGGAGCTAGCTGGGATATCTCGAGTTTGGAACACTAATATGGGCATTACCATTGACTCTTTTCGGGTTATGGGATAAGTATCTAGCTTTGGGGTTACGCTAGATTTCACAGTTATTACGATAATTTTAATATAAGTTCTTATTTCTACATGTGCCATGCAACCTCAGAAAGGCGAGCTTTCATCTAGATTTACTCACGAAGTTCAGTCAATCAATTGTGTGCTGTACTGTATTAACCTCCAAAAGCAGACAGTTCGAATGGATTGTATAAATGATGAAGGCATTGGTCGGCCTTGTTCTACTGTCTCAACATGCACCAAGCATGGCCCTGCTCAGTTGGTTTGGTTCAGCTTAATCCAGAACGACTGATAGCCGGCATCTTGCCAATCCAACTGTCGGCCTTGCCATCCGCAGCATCTACAAGCCACCTCGCCAACGCTGCCCTCCTTATAGAGGACGTCCATCCCTTCTCGCCAATCCACCCCACGAACGGCTCGCCGCCATCCTCCCTATCCTGCTTCCAGCTCATCTCGTCCGAATTCCCGGGAATAGCCGCAATTCGAAAGATGGTCCAGTCGAGATCAGCGGCATCATGTTCAAACGTATTCGCGAGATTAATGATGTTCCGATAAACACCATTGGCCATCATTCGAACGAAGAAAAGCACCATGGGTTGAAAAAATGTCCAAGAATCTTCAGGGCGTTGGATGGAGAGAGTTCCCATTGCAAGGATGCGGCGAACGCCATGTTTGCGCATCAGTGGGAAGACGTTGTCTTTGTAAATGTCTGCGTAGAGAGATTGGTTCTCCATGCGGTCCATGATGTTCGGCCCGAGAAGCGACAATACTATGGAACATTTGGCGACGGCGCGAGAGAGCGCGTCCCCATCGCTCATTTCGCCCTGCACTATCTATAAAACATCGTCAAGGAATTGACTCGAAGCAAGATCGAAATTGGTTATTGATTACAGTAAATGCCACCATCAGTAGAAGAGTAGATGAAATGGCCCATACCTCAAGAAATTCATTGGAAGCGAGATCTGTGGGTATCTTTGAGATATTCCGGGCGTACGCAACAGTTGCACGTTTATGAAAGGCCAGTTCCCGTAATAAACATATACCAGCAGATCCCGTGCCACCGAGAACTAAGACTTTGTTTCCTTCCATTTTCAGCAGCGGATAGGATATTTCCGTAGGCGTTAAACTTGAACTTGAGGCGTAGTATTGGGGATGTAAGTAATGGAGAGGTAAGGCCTTACTTCTAGTGCTGGAGTATTCTTGAATATACGGTGCTTTGCATTTTTAGGCGAAAAGACGAAGATTATTATACATGTTTCCTTTTTTATCATAAGTAATGGACGTTTCTTGAGGGTGTAGCCAAGCCGTAAAGTCGCCGAGCATGGCTCATTTGCGTACAGCCGGACTGTTAAAAACCCGACTGATCCATGGTATCGAGCTAGTTATTTACTAGCAGTTTTATCCATACTAATTACTGAATTAATGCGTTCTCTGAAATACTTAGGAGTCTCTCTCCTTGTCTCTCTGTCATATTCATCTTCACTCTCATCGAGGTACCATTTTCTCACCTATTGCGTGGCAACCTCATCTGTGCGCTTGCGATCGGCACCTAGCGCACGTCCTCGTCCTCGGTACTAGAGCTTGGCACCGGTCCTTCGAACTCCCAAGATTTTAGTTCATTGCATTGAGCGTGTCGCAATGTTTTCCTGTTTATATCCTCAAAAAGCCTTCGAGCTAGGCGCAACACACATTCTCCAACACTTATAGTGCAATGCTATGCATTGATTTGTTATTTCTCAGCATCGAAAATGACCTTTTGCACCTTCATAGAATCGAAAAGTTCATAACCCTCAACCGCCTTGCTGAGCGGCATCACGTTCTCGGTCATGAAACTATGTGTGCTAGTTAATATTCGCCAGAAAGTTCTTAGGGGCGCCTGGCTTACTCGAAGGTTTGCTGTTTCTTCTCAAGTAGTTTGAGCGCTTCCGGGAAAATACCTATGTTGTCACTCTTAGCCGCGGAATGGCACTTTGTGCAGGATATAAAGCTGGATGCTTACTCCGGACTGGGCATCGTCCCATCTGAATCTTGAGATTCTTGCCGTACGCCTGGTTTCCGCTCCAAGGGATTGCGCCGTTGTGCACTCCGACACTAGAAATCATGCCCCAGGGTCGTAGGAGTTGGAAAGCTGTCTCCAACGCCGAGCTGTGACCTACCACCTCGATGACAACGTCGGCCCCGCGGCCATCAGTGAGCTCCTTGACACGAGCAGCAAGCCCATCTCCCGCCTCTAGATAATTCCAGGGTTCGGCTCCGATACTCTTAGCCCTGTCTAGGCGAGAGGGTATCCCATCAACGGCCAAGATAGCCCTAGGCGTATATTCTAGCGCCGCAACCAGCGCGCAAAGTCCTACGGGGCCACACCCAATCAACACTACCACGCTATCGCGTGCCTCCTCGGGCGTCAGCTGCCCCAGGGAGTTGGATGCCGCGAAATAACCGGTGGGCAGAATATCGGCCATGAGACAAAGTTTGAGTTCCTCGATGCCGCTGGGGGCCTTAACGACCGTTGCGTCGGCGAGTGGCACCCTCACAAATTCGGCCTGACCACCGTCGAGCAAGGGACACCCGAAAAGCAGGCATTTCTCACAGCGCGAAGAGCATCCCTTTCTACAGTAGAAGCACTCGCCACAGCTGACTGTGAAGGGACAGACGACCGAGTCGCCGGGCTCCAGAGTCCTGATGCTCGAGCCGACCTTATGGACGGTTCCAGTGAACTCATGGCCCATGATGAACCCGGGTGCAGATGCCTGATGGCCTCTAAATACGTGTAACTCGCTAAGAAAAGTTCGTCAGTAAGCATTGGCTTATAACCTCTTCTGTCGATTAGGATTGAGCATGGGCGGCCCTTAAAGAGGTGGAATTAACAGTTGGCTGGAGTGCTTTACCTTCCACACAGCGCCGTATACCGCACCTTGATAATAATGTCTGTGGAGTCTTGAATAGCTGGGATAGGTCTCTCTTCGACAGCCACATCCCGGACGCCTTTCAAGACGACAGCGCGCATCGTTTCCTGTGCCATTGTCGATAGGTTGGTTGAAGATGTGATCTGGGTTTCGGGGGTTGTCAAGCGTTAATCGTAGTCTGTGACATATAGGTTAAGGAAAATGAGGGGATGTTGCGTATTGTAAGCTCACGGGATCGGGGCGAAGGTAACATGATGATCTTGGAGACACGGCATGCTTTTACGGCTGGTAACCGGCTGCCGAGGTCTATATAGCGGGCTGGGTCGGAGCAACGGTGCAGCGTCCAATGACTGTCACGAACCTTCGGAGTTTACGTTGTCGAAATAGCGGGGTTGCTTAAACAGGCACCGCGGGACTACCTAGCATCGCTACCTAGCTACCTACCTAGCAGTAGCACTATCTGAGTTCACCACCCCAACGTATATGATTTTAGACTGGAAGTACCTACCTTTACGTTATAGATAAAATAAAACAGCATATATTAATTGGAATATAATGTTATTTGAGACTAACGAAATATTGATTCAGTACTCTAAGTCACGTGCCATCCCTGAACCAGAATTAACAGTTGTGACGATATGCAACATTGATCAAACTAGACATCACATTCTATAAGTGAATATAGCAGGAAGCAACATTTAAGGCGTGATACACTAGATATCAGGGGTGCGGCGACGACTGACCATTTCAAGCACGATAGAATAAATCTATAGAACTTTTACTCATTAGATTCGAGAGGAAGGGGGAACCCCCCCTTAAAGACCTCAATCTCCGACTTTTAAAGCTCGGTTATCAATGGAGGAAGATCCTCGTGCTCCCGACTCAAAGTCCCAAGCCTAGATCTCAGTGCTGAATTCGCCAGATTAGAAACCTCCGCGTCCACAGCCGAGCTACTCCCTGAAAGACTCCTAAAGGCAACAAGGTCCACCCCACTGCCATCATAGATATCAATCTCCCTCATCTTACCAGCCTGTATCTTTGCTCGGACACGCCCTAGGAACTGCCTTGCTGCAGCCCGAACACGTGGCGAAGTCTCGCGATACTGTACTTTCACCTTATCCAAAGCATACGTCTTAGTTATCCCTACACTGAAGCCCACGAGCATGGAAGCGCCGACCTTCAGCGGGTTGATTGGCTCGCCCAGAAGAATCGGCCTAATAATGGACTGCGTGCCGTTGTCAACAGCCCCTGTAATTCCGTTCGCCAAAGCCTGCTGCGCCAGCGGAGTCAACGCCCTTTCGCCGTACCTAGCGCTGGCTACCCACGCTTCGGCTGCGGGCTCGAACAGCTTACCCGCAGAGCCGCCAGCGGCGCCCGTCAGTGCATCGACGAGAGCGTTCATTCTAGTGTAGCTATTGCCGGAGATGGTGGCGTTGACAAAGCCTCCGGCGACATTGCCAACCGCTCCACCTATTGCGGCTGAGGCGACTCCGATCACGGACGATGCTGTGGCGGCGGCCACTTCACTGAGCCCGAACGCACCAACAGCGGCGCCGAGACTCGCTTCCACGGCCAGGCCTACGCCGGCAGTGACGACGGCCCCGATGACGGCACCGACGACAAGGGCGGTGACCCCGAGGACAGTTTCCCACGATTGCCCTAGGGGATCGAAATTGTTGATGGGGTCACCCTCGCAATATGCGTAGCGGTTCTCCTGGTGGTTGTGATCCATGGAGATGAACCCCATGATCTTGGGACTGTAGTATCTGGAGCGCAGATACACTAGTCCACTCGTCTCGTCGCAGAACTCCTGTCCGAAGCCGAAGTTCGACCGTGTGTTGACGGTGGACGAGGGGCTCGCCTTCCCGTAGGCATCGTAGGTGATGGATGTATTGTGGTCTTTGCCTACAAGTAGCGCGGTAGAATTTGTGGAGTCGAAAAAGTAGTCGGACGTCTTCTCGTCCGTGTAACTGGCGACGATGGCCTTGGAGCCGGTGAAGAGATTCGTTTTCTCGGTTGAACTACCCTCCTTCGAGACAGCCAGTGAGTTAACCTTGCCGCTGTTGTAGTACATTTCAACCGTGTCTGAAACACCTTTACGCCGGGCAAGATAGTCGTCTGCCCGATATTCGAAACCTGACGTCGCGCCGTTTGTTTGAACTGAGAACAAACGGTCCCGGTCGTCAAATTTGTATAAGTGGCCCTGGCCATCGGTGGCAAGCCGCCCTAGTGTATCGTATGCGAAGCCAGCATCTGTACGCTGGTCGATTTTATTATATGACATTGTAGTTGTCTTACCATCAACCGTGGTGGAAAGAATGTTGGAGTTGCCGTCATACGTATACGTGGCATGGCCGAGGCCTGCCGAAGGACGGTTATCGGATGTGACTTGTCCGAGACCATCATAGACAAGAGTACGATCTATGTTTAGATCTGGAGCAGCAGTTGACCTAGTTACAACATTTTTTATTTTCCCTTTTCCATCGATAGTGTAGGTAGAGTCAAGCAGCGTATTTTTATTAGAGTCCGTAGCGGTCGTGCTTCTTAAACGGTTGAAACCATCATACTTGATCGTACTGTTATAGGAACGTCCGCCGACGAGATCGAAGCCAACACATTGACCATTGCTATGGTTGGCTGTACCATATTTGTAGGTCAATGTGTCCTGCTTGCATGACCGGCTAAACACTTCCCCAAACGAACCGTATTTAGTTGTCCGAGAAACGCCAAAAACGTCCGTCTGCGTCACAAGCCGGCTGTACTTGTCGAGAGTATTGGCCTGGGTGAGACCGTCACTATAGGTTGTCTTCGCAAGAGTCCCGTCCAAGGTAATACCATACTTGATGATATCGACTCCGTCTTTCACTTGAGTAATACGCCCGTCAGAGTCATAAGCAACCTCTATCGAACCCGAAGGATAGGTCGTCTTGACAAACTGCCCAACGTTATCGCAGGTTGACTTCACCTCTGACCCGTCATATCGCACAGTTTTGCTAAGCCAACCATTGTCATCATAGTAGTTCTGCTCTTTCTGACCAAGCTGGTTGTTCGTCACGGCAATTCGATTGTTCTTGTCATATATGTTAATGAGGCCTTTGACTTGGTATTTCCTACTATCGGCATACGTGGTATCCTTGAGCCAGGTATACGTGTTGCCAAATAGATCGTATGTGAACTGGCGTTTGACAATATCTGTGCCTCCACTAGCCAATCCCGTGATGGTGCGTGAGAAAACAATAGACTGCGGACCATATTCGACGTCGGCCTTTTCAAGCGTAATATCATCCCCAGAGGACTTGGGTTTCTGGATCAGAGTCGTGCTGATAGGTCTTTTATTCCCATCATATGTAGTATTGGTCTCAAGGAGATATGTAGCCAGCGTATCACTCGAATCCGGGTAAGTAACCACTTTGATTGCCTCTGCTCGCCCGTTCAATTGAGTAACTGAACGAACATCCCCGTTGAGATCTTGAGTGACTGTGATATTCACATCGTCGTATTTGTAATTCAGGACATTTTGTTTTGGGTCGTTGACATTGAGTGGACGGGATAATGCATCGTAAGTGTACTTGGTCACCAGGCCAAGATTGTCCGTCGACTCTTTGACTTGTGAAAGAAAGTCATATGTTTGACGCCTCAGAAGTCTGGTGGCGTCGGGGGAAGTGGGCTGCGTTGGATCCCCATTGTCAAGTACTTCGGACTCGCGTCCTAAGACGTCGTACTTGGTAAGCTTGACGTAGCCTCTAGGCGACGTCACGCTTTCCGAACCGCCATTTGGCCCAACTGTGTAGGTGTTCGTAGTGACGTAACCCAAGGCGTCAGTGTGTTTAATCAGCCTGCAGATATTGTCATAGTCGAACTTTTCGGTCTGGCCCAGAGGCAGGGTTTTGCTCATCATCGGTCCTGCGTACTTGCGCATGTCGTATTTGATAACGGTAGCATTTTTGTCCGCATCGTAGGCTGTTTGGGTGAGCGTGCCGTTGTCAAAAGAGTAAGCCATTGTATTCGTCACCGTGGTGACGCTACCATCAGGCACTGACGCGCCTGGTGCCCAGGCTAGAGTATCCACTGTGGTTCTGCCCTGACTGTCATATCCATATGAGTGCTGAGTCCATGGTTTGGGCTGCTGACTAGCTCCAGGGAGAAAGGAGTATGTAGTGGAAGCCACGGCCCTTCCATCTTCAGTTGTGGTGTTCGCTGTCCGGTCCTCGGACTGGGTGATCTCATCCCGTTGGGTAGATGTACGTACAAGCTGAATGTTGCGAGAGGTCGTAACATATTCATTCGTTGTTGTTGTCTGCTTGAAGAAACCCCTACCAGAGACATTGATCTCTGAAGTTCTGTTGAGCAGGTTACCATACTCATTGTATTTGGCACTGGACCGTGTAAGGCAATGCCAGGTTGGGTCCCCAGTAGGGTTCGTGTTGTTGGAGGCTGTTGTGACATTCGGATAACTGTAAGCGGTGGTTCGAGCTCTTTCGTCCATCGATACGTCATATTTATATTCAGTCTGGTAGGCTTCTACAAAATTGCCCTGGTTGTCAAGAGAATATTTGATTTGCCGGATAGGTAGGTGGTAGTTGTTGAAATATGTAGTTGTCCTGGCTATCCCGTTCCCGTCATTGTCGTTACTTGTCCTGGTCACATCGTACCTTTTCAGAATTAGCAGGTAGATCTTAGAGAGTCAGACTTGTACGCTTACGTGTAGGACAATGCCTTTCCATCTCCATCCATCAGGGTGTCGGTAGCACCAGCCATTTTCAGACCGATGGCGGCACCAGTATAGGTGCTACCGCCGGTGAGCCCTCCCAGATCGTATGATGTGTCGCTGTATATCTTATCCTCGGAGTCCATTTGGTAATGTGTATCGACCTTGGGCATATATTGGGCGGATCCATCCGCATCCAGGTATTGAACAGTACCCCACTCGTATCTTGACGATAGTCCGGTGGGATACGTAATTGTGGACAGAACCTTCGAATTACTATTTCCAGGGGAGGGCTGATAGTCGAAGATCGTAGTAAGATCCGCAGGGTCCTGAATGGTAAGGATGCCATCTTCTGAGAAGGTGATTGTTGTGTATGAGCCTGTCGGAAGCTTGATTCTCCACTCCTGAGACTCCTGGTATTCGAAGGCGATCCGCTGTCCCCAGGAGTCTTGGACGAAGTCTAGGAGCACATTCTGTGAACCGACGCCACCATCGGCTCCCTGAAGGTAACTGTAGTAAATGAAGTTACCGTAGATATCTGAGTTCTGCAAGGGTTTGCCTTCAGGATCAAAGTACACCTTGGACCCATCAACTTGGTTGAGCCGATAGCCGTACTGGCCAGGAAGTCCTGAAGGTAGATCTTGGGGAGGGACGATCTCCTCGAACTTGATGCCATGGTTGTTCATGTACTTCAGACCAGAGGAATAACCAGTCTCGTCGGACCATTCGTAGTCGATGGCATAGGTATGTCCATTGGCAGTAACACTCTTGCCATCTAGAACATACGGAAGGTCGAGACTCCAATTAGATGGCAGGCCAAAAGTCCCTGTCGTACCGTAACTGAAAAACGCATTCAAACTCAATTCCATGCCGGGTCTGATGCCACGGAGTTGTAGTAGCTGTGCTTTGTAGTTCAATGACCCTGTATTAGGGTTCACAGACTCGTTTTCTTGAGGCACGATGTGACTGAAGGCCTGCGAGCCTTGGTACTGACCTGCTTCACCCTTTTTTTTCCCAATAACGCACGAGGCTTTAGGTAGTAGTAGTCGAGATGTAGTAGAACTTCAACAAAATAACTGAGAATATAAGCGTGTTTAATCCTAAGAATCAACTCAACAATACGGGGAGAGCACAAGAGCTTTATAATCATGAGCAATGTGAGATCTGCAAAGCGCCGGACACACATTCAACCTCCCCCCCCCCCCCGCTGAGATTTCATTAGATGACAGTTACCTACGTGAATCAGCAGCGGGCTTCTTTTGGTCGTAAAGTCTTCAGAGTGTCTATATCATGGGTTTGTGTGTCTACCGAAATTTGTTCACGCTTGGTGGGACTACGATTGGAGCGGCGAGGCCGAGGGCGAAAGTACATGAAGTACCCTTGATGTAGAAGATAAGTTCCGAGAAAGTCTACAGGCAATGCTTCTCTAGTAACTGATGGTTGCTAAGGCGGTACCCCATGGGAATTATTGGATCCTGCATGAAGTGAAGCACTACATGCACGCCTACGTTCATTAGCCAAAAATACAGCATGATTCGGAATATACCTAGGTAGGTTAGATTAATATACCTATGCCTTTCTGCTGAACGCACTTTAAACAAGTATTCTAATGCCTGTGGAAGAATTTGATATATACCCCCAAGGCGCCAAACAGTCGGCCATCTCCGTATTTGACCCACAGGGCCTTCACGGTGATCCATCATTATGGACAAGATGGTGGTAGATCATGCGGGACAGTGGCCGCAGAAATTATTTAAAGAATCAATCCCGACCACTCCAGAACCCTTTGAACTCTCTGTTCATCTGTTTGGATTGTCTAGATCATAGTTTTCTGTTGTGAACTCTCGTAGACTTCTTTCAACTTCTCTTCTGACGTTCTGACCATGCGTGCCAGAGCCGACTACTTTGTTGCATTTGCAACCCTTGGAGGCCTTGCAGCCGTAGAGAAAGGCAGTTAGTTCGATACCTTTTTTGACTCTAGACGCCATTGAGATCACTAACGCCTTTGTACAGCTGCCCAAATTCATGGATGTGTCTGGCATAACTCCAAGCCAGTCAAGGCTTACACTGTTGACTGGCATCCTGGATCTTCAAGCGACAGATGCATGCGACTTACGGGTTCTGCTGCGTCCATGACTGTTACGAACCAAGGGCTTACCTGTCAAGACCTGGGAAAGGCTGCCGTCGACTCTAGCGGGCTTTGTTACTTCAAGGAAAGCTGGTGGGGAATTTCATATACAGCCAGCGTCGCATACTCGGGCTCGACCAATAGCCAGTGGACTACAGGACCAGCCAATTCGGACATCACTCTCCATGATGAGAGTGCTGGTACCAGTGTCTGCTCCAACGAGGCACGTTGTACAAACACCTTCGTCGAGTGGTCTAACGATGTCAATGCTGGTCTATATGTGAGTATACCTTCTAGCTGAGCTTGCTTCCTCGTAACTAAATCATATAATTGCAGGTCGTGTTCACACCCGGCGCGGTGGGTGATCCGGGCAAGCCTGACGATCCTGATGAGCCTGCCAAAGATAAATTCGGGTCGGAGGATGGAGAAACTCTCAAGTTGAATGTAAAAGCACCTGAGCTTAAGATCTAGGTTGTGCACCTACGTCTTCCGTAGAAAAAATAAGTAGGGGTGCGCGTCTGAACGCAAATCATGGATAGTGGCCTGGGGCAGGAGTTGAAGACTAAGGAATGCTTTTTGCATTATGGATTCCTGGCCCACACACTCTTTTAGCTTTAGCTTCTTTCTTGGTCATCCAGATAGGTCTCAAGAATTCGACCACCATTGCAGAACGAAGCTCTTTTGCAATACCCTGGCTTGTGAGGTACCCTGGGCTACTACAACTCTCTAAGAATTATTAGTGGAAAATTTCACCTGTAAATTCCTCAATTCGTCTTATTCGTGCATGGTAACCGTAAGTCTGATGTCACCCCCTAATTCAAACACCCTTGCACCTCGACAGATGTCGGCTATTGCTGAAGATACTCTTGTGGCACCTTTCAGAACCTCGCGCTTTCCGACAGACTTCTGGTACCGAGAAGTAAATTAATGTTTCTAGCCTTAATAGCCACTTAGACTAGAATCGAGAAGCAAGGGCATGGCGGGTTTGTTGAAGATGGATGCCAGCTTTTCCGAAAAGTTTTGACTTGCTACCTGGACTTTCAAAGAGAGATTGAAACGGCACACGCGGCAAAGAATAAATTCAAACCGATACCGATATGAAATGAGATTAGAGAAGGGTCCAGCAAGGTTGTAGTCAAGACAAAGGATGCGATCAAAGGCCACGATCGTCGACTGCCATCTACTCTAAAATGTTCCGTATTGAATGCACTAAAGTAGCCGAGGTCCCCGAGAGAAGTAGTTATAATACCTAACTGTAAAAAATGATTAGCTGTTATGTATTGTTTAGTGCTCCGCGAATGCCCTGAGTCTTGGAATAGGGCGTTTTACTATCGAGAGAAGACTACAAACTCAATATAGCAACTACTTTACAGAATCTCTTGTATATTTTTACTTAAATTATTAACAATACAGTTGTTCTGAAGGTAATTTAGTGGTGTTTTTAGCTAATATTTATACTTATATAGATATGAATGATTGTAAGTTTTACCTATAACTTTTGAGCTTAAACACTTATTCTATATATATATATATATATATTATACTTAGGATACGCTCTGTTTTCTATATAGATTTAGTTAGACAGTAGGCAATTGATGTGGTTTGGTAGAGTGTTTCTACATTGGGTTAGCGATCGTTCGCTAATATGTCGTTTCTCCAAAACAGGGGCGCTCGTTAGGGCCGATGTCAAACTGGCGTTTGTTCAGGTTCAGCCTCAGTCTTACACTAGTTGGACTCTGTACGCCGCGGGACCTTCCACTTCGGACCCTCCAATATCCATGTACCACTCCCCTTCGGGCGGCTATTCATTTAGTACGGCTCCCCTATTCAGGCCAGCCACAGTGTTAGTGCAGAGCTGTTTACCTCATCAAACCAATCATTACAGGTCACTCAAGACATCACGAAGCAACCGGCAGGCTATGGGTGCACGGCGATCCCATAACATGGTGATCCATCTTGGATTTGAAGTGCATGGCTATTGTTCTTATTGTGGGCCGAACCAGAGAAGAAATTGTATGTATCGAAGTGCCCCTTTTCAAACTATCTTGCCACATGCCTACAGCATAGCTACGGGCTTTACCGTGACATGGCCGAAAGTACCTAGTCTAGCCAGCCTCACAAGCAGTCAGGATGTCATGGGGTTAGTCGAAAGATCTTTTGAACACCCCCTCCCCCCTTTTTTCTACTAGTTAGAAGGCTGCAGAACCTGATCTAGACGGTGTTCTGTTGGTCGCGCTTCAATCGATACTCTGCTCGAAAGAACCTTCATACTCGGGACGGAACCCGGAACAATTCCTACACGCTTTTCATCACTTCTTTCTCATTCTTTCAATCAACATGGATTCTCATAATGTTGAAGACGCCGTGGGCGATGGAGATCTTAATGACTTCTCGTGCTATATCACCATCAACAATCTTTCAGATGAAGATCTCGGCCTTAGCGATTTCGGAATCAACGGCCGATATGGCGTGTGGCCTGAAGGCATGCCTCTCAACACAATTGATGCTCATTCGAGTCCACAGATACAACTCAAAGACCCTAAAAGTGAGTTCACGTAACGAAGAGTATTCAGAGATCTATGCACTGACGTATCAAAGTCTATGGCGGCTCAGAAGGTTGGGTAGAGTATGAACTTTTGACTGGAGATCCTTCTCCTCCAAGTTTCAAGTTGGAGTTCGCTTGTCCTGAAACGCCCTGGTCCAAGAACTATTTGACGGCGAAACCCAGCAACCCTGATGTATTTCATCTGAATGTAGAGCCGTACAAAGAATCCGGCCACCCTTTCTGTGGTACGAGAGCTAGATACAAAATTTTCGGATGATATATGCTTACAGAGGGTAGGGCAAGTCGATGTCAAAGTTACGGGGCCGAAGAGCAACGACAAGCCGCACCACAACCTTCTTCTTAGTAGCACTTACGAGAACATTACCGACACCAAATATCGAAAAGCAAACGACTCCTTCCACACCAAGTACGACATCGGATTTGACGGTGCCGAACCTCTGATCACTAAACAGCCTGTGCACGAGACAATTGGCATTGATGCCTTCATTCTGTCCAAGAAGCCCTTGCCCAAAGGCACCACTTATCATAATCTAAATGATAAGCAATGGGAGTATTTCCGCGGTACCGTGTGGAATGACGACCCATCGTGCTATCTCTTCGATGATTATACCCAGAAGAACCATGATTTCAGTACTGGTCTTGAGTGGTATGACGACTTCAAATACGGACCTCCTTCTTGCATGATTCGACGCTCTCACTTCGGAGATCTCCAATTTCTTCATGCCATGGGCAGCACCGTTGGTGAAATGCCAGCAGAGACTCAGAGAAAGATACTGAAGTGGTTCGAGGTCATGTACAAGCTCGCTTGCGGCAACCAGGGGGTGTCTGACACAGATCAGCTTAAGCAGACCTTGGGGGAATGGTTCAACTCCAGTACCACGCCCACAGATCAAAACTCACTTCGCGACCTTATTTTGGCTAGTACACCTAACTATAACCAAACCAACATTCAATGGCGGGCGCTCGGCATCTGCCTGCACATCATCATGGACTCTTATGCAGTTGGACATACTCAGCGCCGACTGAAGAATCCCAATTCTTATCGCGGCCGCGATGACGATGGTTACATGGTCTTCGAACCTGGCACGGTAAGTAATTCTTGGAGTATTTTCTTTTTCTTTTTCTAGGAATTTCAAAGAGTGAAAGGCTCCTGTTTGGGCTAGAAACATGCCTTAAAGCTCTATGCATACTCCAGGAACCATTATAGACTTATCCCAATATGGCAATTACTGACACCGAATGTTACAGTGGGGTGACTGGGGTGCCGTCATCAACTTTCACTGCTACGATGGGCAGAACAGCGACCTACACGCGCACTATGACGGTCTCGAAGGTGCACCGCTACCCGTGCCCAAGAATCTGGATTCGTTCAACTCCATCATTGGTGCCCGGAATGCCATTGAAGGCTGCAAGAAGTTGATCAATTTCTGGGCAGATGGAACGCAGTGGAAAGATGGTGTCGAGACGTTCTTGCAGACAGAGGTCTTTGCGATTGACAAAGACGCAAGCCCCTCCAACAGCCAGGTTGATCAATCTGGGCCGATCTCATTGTCCTGTTGTCACTTCACAAGTGAAAACCTGGACATTGAATACCAAGCCGGCCTTCGGAGTAAGCTGGCCAGTCTGGATACTCGCGTACTGACCACCGGCAGTAACCTTGCCAAGATACGTCGATACCCTACGTGGAAGGCAGCCGTGCTCACCGTCTCCGTGTTGGTCTTTGGGATCATCTTGACCCTTCTTAGTCTTCGGGTTTATAGACCCTTGTAGATAAACACTCGTTGGCTATGGGTTTTTTTTTTTTTTTTTTTTTTTTTCACTTTTTTTCATTAAGCATTATTTACAACGAGACAATGCGGACGTTCTAACCTGCGGAGATATTAGGAGATAGTTTCAATAGTCAGGTGGTCGTATTTCAGGGGTTAGTTATATAGCCCATTGCTTTATTTTCTTAGTTATTCACGGAGTACACACAGTCTATCATTCGTGCGAATTGAGTCGTTCCCCAAGCCTTCGCTGTGATGGATCTCTTAGATGCGTATGGTTGGCTAGACCTCCTTGAGTGCGATGCTAGTGATCAGCCAGCCGAGAGCCGGTTTACCCCTGATCATTTCAACACCAATCTCCAACGTGAGTTGAAGAAAATTAAGTGCAATTTGCAGCATTTCCGATCAACGTCGGCCCATCCGAACAATCTCAACCCCCTGCAACTGTGACTAACCACTACAACTGTAAATGATATTGATATTATCTCCTACGCCGAAAGCGTACTGAAGTAGTGCGGATGGGTTGAAAAAGCTCACCTGCCCAATTCAATACCAACCAGCATTGTTAATAACTCACCTAGTCCATTCCCTTTGCGCCACAGGCGGCCGGGGATACCGAAACGGCCAGGCTATAGCTGGTATGCTGTATGGACGGATAGAACTGGACTGCGTTCGTGACTAGATGCGGTCTGGTGCATATGCATCGAACCTTTAAATGATTGGTGCGGCGGTAGTTGACACAGAGAGGAATATTGATGTTGTGGTAGTCACATGACGCATAGGTGGGGGTGGGGGCATCCTGTAAGGTAGTGCATAGTAATAAAACCCTTAAAACTCTATCTGCTAGTTAGTAGTTATGCGCTAAGAGGTTAGTGCTAACAGATTATAATGTTTAAGTTTTTACTGTTTATTTTAGCGCGTACGAAGTATAAAAGCAAGAAAGTTACTGTTAGTTTTGTAATAATAGTTTTTATTTTTGGTTCTATTTAATGCTCTGATATAATTTTTTAATGCTTTAATATAACCTTATAATGTTTTTTTTTATAGTTTTTTTATACGTAGCAGTAGTAACTATTATACTTTTAACTAAATTTAGTTCTTTTTTTTTAAGTTAAACTTTTTAATATTATTTTTTAAAGTATTATAACGCGTACGAAAGCTTTAAAAGCTAATAAGTATTATATTATTGTCGTTTTTTTTTTTATTATTGTTTTTTTTGTCTGATAAAAAAGTAATAGTATTTTTTTAAGCTATACTTTAAGTGATAATATTGCTAGTTTTAAAATTAAACGTATAGCTTTAATTTTTAAGTTTAATAATTAAGTCGCGTATTTTTTTACTAGTTTTAAAATTAAACGTATAGCTTTAATTTTTAAGTTTAATAATTAAGTCGCGTATTTTTTTACTAGTTTTAATATTAAACGTACAGTTATAATTTTTAGGTTTAATAATTAAATTACGTACTTTTTTTTTAGTTTTAATATTAAATATACAGTTATAATTTTTAGCTTTAATAACTAGATCGCGTATTTTTTTTTTAGTTTTAATATTAAATATACAGCTTTAATTTTTAGCTTTAATAACTAGGTTATGCACTTTTTTACTAGTTTTAAGATTAAACGTACAGTTTTAATCTTTAGTTTTAATAATTAAGTTAAGTATTTTTTTTTTAGTTTTAATATTAAACATACAGTTACGATTTTTAAATTTAATAACTTTATTAAACATTTTTTTTTTAGTTTTAAAGTTGTATATACAGCTTTTTTGTTTAAGTTTAATTATAAACATGTCCTGCTTAATTTTAAACGTATAAGCAAGCAGAAAAGCATTTAATATTTTTTTATATTATAAAATAAGTTTAGCTATTTATATAGCTTTAGTATTTTAATTTAATACGTTTTTTTCAGCTTTATTATATTAGAACTTATATTTATTACTTTTATTTAACTATTTATAATTCGTACATTAATTTTTTTAAAAATCGTTAAAAAGTCGTACGTATAAAAGAAAAAGTTGTAGTTTACGATTTTTTATAATGTATATTTTATACTAATATTATTAACATAAAATAATAAACGTATAATTATAAGTATAAATAAACATAGTATTAATATAAAAAACGTAGTAGTTAATAATAACTTATTTTTAATTAGTTTTTTTATAAAATATTATAAAAAGTTAAATAAGCAGTATATAAGTAATAAAATATTAATATAAATTATATATTTTAAAAATAATGTTAATAAAAAACAGTATAATAATCTAGCTATTTTAAACGTATAAATATATTTTAAATATAATATTGTTATAAGTATAGTTTAAGCTTTTAAATAAAAAAACTGCTTATTATACAGTTAAATACTTGCGAAAAAAACAATATTACTTACTGTAAATATAAAATAAAAAAAAATAATAAAAACAAGTATATATAAAAATAAGTGTAAAGCTTATAGCTTTTTAAAGCTTATAACGATTATTATTATAATTATAAATCTATATCGTTTTTTATTAATTATAATAAAGCTAGAATAAATAAGTAATATTATATAGTAAGTTATAAAAAGTATAAAAAAACGATATATATATTATAAGCGTTTAAAACATATTAAATAAGCTAAATAAGCTAGAACTTAAATTTTTAAAATAAGAATAAATAAAGAATTATAAATTAAAAAGTAGAAAAATACGTACGTTATTATAAAGTTAGTTAATATAAAAATAAAAGTGTACAAAAAAGATATTAGTTAAAAAGTATAAAAAATATAAAATATAGCTGTATAAAAATAAATATTAAAATGTAAAAAAATAAACAAAAATAATTATTAATAAATATTAAGCAATTTAAATATATAGCTCGTATAAGCAGTAATTATAATTATTATAGTTATAGTTATAATCGTTATAATAGTTATAACTGTATAAAATATATTTATATACTATTTATACTAATTATTTTTATAATAATTATAACTTATTATAATTTACTATAATTAACTATATTTTATTTTTACTGCTATATAAGATATTTTTATAAATATTTTTTATTTTTTATAATTAAATAAAAAATAATTATTAGCTTTATATAAAAAATAGCATAAATAAAATAAAAAAAGCTTAAATATTTATATATAAAAACCGCATTAAGATTTTAATATAACGGCCGCATTAAAAATTTTTCTTTTTTTTTTTTTTTTTTTTTTGTTTTATTATAATATTCTTATACGAACTCTACATTCTTTTTTTTATTATAAAAATATTTATTTTTTTATTTTTATATAAACTATTTAATAGTTAATAATTACTTTAAACTAAATACTTTTAATGCTTTTTATTAAGCTATAAAAATTAAAAGCTTTAAGTTTTATTCTTATTATAGCACTTTTTTTATTTCTTATATAAAAAGCTATATTATTAAAGCTTTTATTTTTAATAATAATAAAAAGATTTTTACTTTTAGTACTTTATTTTTTAACTTAAGTATTAAAATTTAAAAACTTTTTTAAAAGCTTAAAACTTTCTGTACAGAAACAGACTTATATGCTATAATCTTATATTAACTAGTTTTTCTGTTTTTAATACTTTAAATTAAACAAAAAAATATCTTATATAAAATAACTAGGTTTACGATTTTAACTATTAACCTTTTTATTACTACTGCTTTTTTTAAAGCAGTTTATATAGCTAACTATACTATAAAACAATTAATTAAAAAAACTTAATTAGTTAATACTAATATATTATATTACGTTTTTATTATTTATGTTTGTTTAATAAAATAATTATTAAATCGAACTAATATTATTAAAATTTTTACGTACGTTTATAGTAATAAATAAATATTAACTACTTACTATAGTTTAATTAAAGAATAATGTATTTATAGTATTAAAAACTAATAAAAACGATTAAAAAGCTATAACTTCGTATAAACTGCAGATTTTTTAAAAGTTGAACTTTTTAAAGTTAACTTTTTTATCAAGTTTAATAATAAAAAGTTTATTAATTTTTTTAAAAAAGCAAAATATTTAAAAAATGTTCGTATATTATAGAAAAGTTGTTTTAAAAGCTTAATACAGTAAAACGTACAATATAAAAATATTTTTATTGTATATAAAAATATATAAAAGATTAATTTCGATAATAACAGCTTATTTTTTAATAATATATCGTATAATAACAGTTTTATTTTTAACTTAGCTTTAGCAATTAAATAAAAGCTAAAAATTAAATATAAGCAAAAGATTAAGTAAAAAAAAACAACTTCGTACGGTTTTAATATTTTAAAGCGAAAAATATTAACTTTTACTTTATTTTTTAAAGTTAACTAATATTATATACTGTTTACTTGACTAAGCTTTTATAGCAGCTTGTTTATTTTATTAGATAATAATAAGCTTTTTAATATTATTATTGCGCTTTTAAAAAAGCAGAAAAAAAAACTGCTAAAACAACTTTATATGCTGCAGAAAAATAAAGAAAAAAAAAAAATAAAAAAAAAAAAAAAAAAAATAAGAAAGAAAAAAGAGATAAAAAAAAAAAAAAATAAAATAAAAAAAAAAGATTTAATAAAAAAGTCTAGCTATATAATAATAGTAAAGCTATAGAATAAAAATATAATATTAGTATAATAATTAAGTTAGTAAAAACCTTTTTTTATACTTAATAATTATTTACTTTTTTTTAAACTTAGTATTTAAAATAGTAGTTAAGTTATAAGCTATATTTATATAAATGTTTTAACAAGCGAATAAAGCTAAACGTTAGCTACAATATAAAAATTATTAAATGTTTATTTTTTATTTTTTATACGTAATTAGTAATAATTTCTATATTTTTAATTAAATCTAGCTTTTATTTCTTAATTTAAACTTTTAATTATTATCTTTTAGAGCTAAGCAATATATATAAAGCTTTAAAAACTAGTTAATATTTTATTATTTTTATTTTTTTTTTTTTTATTATTTTTTTTATCTAAGTAAAATATAATAATATTGTTTTTATTTATATTTTTAATAATAATATTACTTAACTTAATATTAACTATATAGTTTTAGTTTTTAGATTTAATAATAAAACCGCGTATTTTTTTATTTGTTTTAATATTAAACGTATAGTTTTAGTTTTTAGGTTTAATAATAAAACCGTGTATTTTTTTCTAGTTTTAATACTAAACGTACAGTTTTAGTGTTTAAGTTTAATAATAAAATCGCGCGCTTTTTTCTTAGTTTTAACATTATTTATACGGCCTTAATATTTAGTTTTAATAATAAAATCGCGTGCTTTTTTCTTAGTCTTAACATTATTTATATAGTTTTAATACTTAGTTTTAATTATAAGCGTGTTCAGCTTAATTTTAAGCGTACAAGCAAGCAAAAAATAATCTAATATTTTTTTATATCGTAAGATAAGTTTAGTTGTTTATATAGCTTTAATATTTTAATCTATTATGTTTTCTTATAACTTTATTATTTAAACTTAGTATAAAAACTATATAGCTTATTTTTATCTTATTATTTATAGTTTATATAATAGTTTTTTTAAAGTCCGTACAATATTATTACGTAATAAAATATTAATTAAAAATTACTATTTAATAATAATCGTATTTTTATTTAATATTATTAATATAAAATAAAAACAATATAACTATAAGTATAGATTAATATTATATTTATATATAACTTATAATAGTTTATAATAAAAGCTTTTTAATTTATATTTTTTTAGCAAATAATAAAAAATCGTACAGTTAAACGGATAATAATAGTATATTAAAACAAACTATATAGTTTTATTATAGTTTTAAAAAAAAAAAACATAACGATCTAACTATTTTTAACGTATAAGTAAATACAAAACATTATATTTAAATAGTTAATAATAAGTAAGCAAGTTAAAAAGTTTGCTTATTATACAGTTAAATACTTACGAAAAAAATAACATTATTTACTATAAATATAAAATAAAAATAAATAACAAAAATAAGTACGTATAAAAATATAAACAAGCTTAATAACTTTTTTAGCTATATTATTACTAGTATTAAACTAGCGAACTTTTTTTATTTCTATAATTTTACAATAAAGCTAAAACAAGTAAATAATATCGTACAGTAAGTTATAAAAAGCATAAAAAAACTATATATATACTATAAACGTTTAAAACACTTTAAATACTCTAAACAAGCTAAATAAACTAAAACTTAAGTTTTTAAAATAAAAATAAACAAAAAATTATAAATTAAAAAATAAAAAAATACATACGCTATTATAAAGTTAATTAATATAAAAATAAAAAGTATATAAAGAGAATTTAAGTTAAAAAGTGTAAAAAATACAACTATATAGTAATAAATATTAAAGTATAAAAAATAAAAAAAAACTTATAATTATAAATAAATATTAGCTAATTAATCATATAGCTTATATAAGCAGTAATTATTATAAAAATAAAATAATTAATATTTAAAATAATATTTACTAATAATAATTATAATATATAAAAATTTAAAAAAATTAATACCGTAATGAAATTTATGTATAAATATATTTATTTTCACGTAATTTTTAATAAAATAAGCTAAAATTTTATTTTTTTTTAGCTTTTCCTTTTTTAGTTTTTTCTTTTTCAGCTTTTCCCTTTTCGTATATTTTTTTTTTACTTTTTATAAAAATAATAATACGCTTATTATACGATTTAAATTAATACTATAATTAAATTTAATTTTAAATAATATAAAGTTATTCTTAAAAGTAAATTTTTTTTTTATTTTATACTTAATATAACTAAAAACTAAATTTAGCTACTTTATAACATTAAATTTAAGCTTAAAGCTTATAATAAAACGTATAATAAAGTATTATAGTTATATCTGAATTAAAAGAAGATATTTTTTTTTTTTTTTTACTAGCTTAATAATAATAACGTTATTATTATTTAAAAGCTTCGTACAAAAAGTTACTAAATTATTAAGCGATAATTACAAACAATACGATTATAACTTAATTTAAAATATCATGTTTATATTTCTAAAATAAAAAAACAACAAATTATTTAATATTAAGCTTTTTTAATTAAAAAGTTTATTAAATCTACAAAGTTAGCTAAGCTTAAACAAGGTTATTTATATAATTATACTAAAAAGCAAAAAAAACAGTTCTTGCAGTAAGCGTTATTAATTATTCGTACGAAGCTAAAGTTAATTTTTATTTAAAAGAGTTTTATTTAAAATTTATAAAGAATTTTGTCCGAAAATAAAGCTTCGATATTTTTAGTAACAATATTAAAAAAAAGAAAAATTTATTATATATAAACCTAACTAAATATTAAGTATTAATAGTTATAAGAAACTTAAAAGATAAAATATCTATATTTATAATAGTATTAATAAATATTTTTAATATATAGTTTAGTACTATATTAATTATTATAGAAATATTTTAATTTTAATATTAAAACAATACTTTTAAATCGTATAAAAATTAAGCTATATTTTTTATATTATTTAAACTAATAAAAAAAAAAAAGTCCTTTTATTTATAGCAGTATATTAAGTTTTTATATAAAAAGGGTATATTAATAAAAATAAATTTTTTATTTAATTTAACAACTATTTTTACTACAGCTGCAGTATAAATAATACTTAAATTAAACAATAATAAAAACAATTTTTAAAGTTTTATTTAGCAAAATAGATTATAAGTGTTCTATATTATTATATTAATTGTAACTAACGTATAAAAGTAATATTTAAGCATATAAAAGCTTAGCAATTATAGATTTAATATAATTTAGCATACAAAATTGCTTTTTTAGTAGTTTACATGCTAGTTATTCGTGCAGAAGTTAAATTCTTCGTACGAAAATAAAACATGTATAAAATTCAGAACTAAATAAACCGAGCTAACTTTATACTTAACAAGCTGTACAAAAACTATTTTACATTAAATCCAGTAATCGTATCTTAATAAGGATTATTAGTAAATATTAATCTATTAATTAAAATTAAACCGTTTATTTATAATACTAATATCGATAAATATTTACTAAATAAAACATATTATTAATATTAAAACGCTTTATTTAGTTATAAGCTTAACCGTATAAAAAAAAATAACAAAGAATTTTTTTTTATACAGTATTATAATTTACTACGTTCAGCTATTAATATAAAGCTTAAAAATAAAAACTTAATAAAACTACAAAAATTATTAGAACTTATAATAAAAAATATAAATAAATTAAAACAGAAATTTACAACTATTAAAAAGTTTTCTTCTGTATAGAAATTAAAAACAGCTATATAAAATAATCACGAAATCAACAGTTATAATAAGCAGTTTAATTTTAAAAATGCAGCACCGGATATAGCACTAAAAAAGCTTATTAAAAATATAAAGCAAGAAAATCTTAACTAGATAATTATCTCCGTACGAAATTACTTTTTATTAAAAATATTATTCTTTTTAGCAAGTGTAAACTACTAATACGAAACTAATAGTAACTTTCCCGCACTTGTACTCTGTACGCTCTTATACAAATATTTTAAGCCTACGCACTATAATATGTTAGCGCTAATTCCTTCCAAGTGATCGCTAACTGCTAAAATCGAGTTTTAAGGGTTTTGTCGTTATTTACTGCCGTATCCTGTTCGGCGCCCCATAGCGTTCCATGGTCTGCACTCTCTTTAGCTTTGGTTTCTTCATTGTTGTCATCATCACCATCCAGATAGGTCTTACAAATTCAGCCGTGCAGTTACACCAGGAGGTCTATTCGTTGCGTTTGGCTTGTGAGATTAGTCTGAGCTACCACAGTTCCCCAGAACTGGTTATCGTGGCTTGCGAAAAATCTCTTCCATGGACAGCTGAGAGGGCGCTCTAAGACGACCATGAAAGTGCTGAATGGCTTACAGGGGACGGTCGTCTTTGCATCATAGACTGTTCACGTCCTGCTCGCCAGCTGAGTCAGGGTTCAGAGGAAGTTTACAAACTGGAGTCTTGGCACATACAAGTTATTAAATTCATTCCCGCCGTCGAATCGGATTCTCGCCGGACGAAAATACTTCGAGACACCACGGGTAACACATGTTAGGCATGTTACAGTGCATTATGCAGCAGGGTAACTACCGAACCTACAGTACCTTAGTGGGATTATGGCCAGCTGGAAGATGCAGGCGGTGAAGGCATTGGTCCATAGACAGACATGGAAATACAGCAAGTTCGAGTCGGGTGGCCCGTTTCATCTGATACATAACCGGGGTTGTGGCTAGCTGGAGGCGGGGTACATACATACTGCTGGGAACGTTCCGGACTGACTTGCATTTACGTAATACAAAAAGAGGGAGTCAATTTTTTATTTATCCGATGCGACCATTGTAAACAACACTGGGTTCTCAGTGTGTCGAGTTTAGACGACCAACTTGCGCGATGGCTGTTCTGGAACTTCACTTTGTAAGCGTAGGATAATTTCACTGTATGTGCTGTTCTGTGACCGCCGAGCTGGAATAGGGAGCTACCATGTGAGAATGTGACGTTTCCCAAGTTATTATCAAATGCGTAAATTTGTAGTCTATGGGCAATTACTGAAATTATAGTAATGGTTTTTGCTGGGGTTCTTCTTGCTACGGGACTTTACGGTGCTATAGACTACTCCTTGGAGGGCTTTAGTATGCAATTTGGTAAATCGATCAAATAAATGAGGGACATATGTTGGGCATGAAGGCATAACATGGTTTCGCCCACGTATCATCCGCTTGAAGCAAATTGTTGATCGAACCACGCCTATATTGTAATGCTAGGTGCGGTTGTACAGAGTGTTGGGGGGCGGTGTGGTGATGTGTGGTCTATTACATCACTCAACTAAAACTTGCCCCCTCTCGAGAGGTTGGTGATGTGTTTGACACTATATGCGTTCATGGCGTCGTATCGAACATATCTGCGGCACGTATAGGCTGAACTACTACATATGTGCCCCTAGTGTGTCAGTGATACCTATAGCAGAATGTATATCAGACTGATACTTAGACTGATGCATAAGTTGTGTACTTCAAATAGTGCGCAAATCTGCTGGAGTTCCTCAATCGCTTAATTTCAGTGTATGAGCCCAGACTATCGGTGAGTTCACTGTGGCCTGTCAAAACGAGCAGCATTGCTGACCGACACGAGCTATTGATATGTCTACTTCATACGAATCCCTAGCCAGCCATGTTGTGATGGCTCCAATCTGAGTGCCTGAGATCCTCGGGATACGACTTCGCTTTTTAATTGGCGGCATATATGGAGGTTGTAATTGCGAGTATCAAAGAAGGAGTTTGATGTATCTCCTTTGTAACGTCCTCTGGGTTCGATGTACTCCTCAAGGAGCATTCTGGTACCTTTGCATACGTATGCCCTTACACTCAAGCGCATTCTTTACAGTTAGGTAATTTATTTATTATTATTATTATTAATTTTGAAAGAAAATAACGAAAGAAACCCCCCCCCCCCCCCCCCCAAAAAAAAACCCCCTGACCAACACCCTTGTGGCACTACTTATCGAAGAATATCTAGAAATAGCAATGAAGGCCGAGACTAAGAACGATTATGTATTTACCAGATTTGCAAGATAGGCCTTCATTTTCAGGAGAATATCACTCAAGTTGTGACCTGTGTGTCTATAAACTACATGCTCTTACTGGGAAATAAAATTCTCATCCAGGGTATACAGTTCTGTTCAAGTATCTTTTACATTTATTGAATAACATGGGGAGCATTCCATCGCAGTGGTGGCTGCCGATGCTCCCTGGGAGCTAAACCGTCACTCACGGCCTATCGTAGTCCCCGTTCGCTAGTGTTTATCCCAATGTTCTAGCCAGCCAGTAATATTCTATGTATAATCTATCCCCTAGAATCGCTGCTGATATCGTGGAGTTCTATATCAAATTCACAGCACCAGGCCATGCTCGCTGCATGCCGGCCGTATCTGCTACTGACCCACGGGCCCACGCACTTGTAGACTGACGGGCTTTAGACTTTGTGCACAGGGAAAATTCTGAACCCAGATAACATGTGCGTTTCTCCACGAGAGGAATTATATGCTTCATCCTCTGGCGGTTGCTTCTTGTTATTCACTAGCGGTTCGACTGGAACGCTAAAGGGTGTCCTTTTGAAAAATACAGGTGTAATGATCTACGCGGCCGCAAAGAGCCTAGCACTTGGTCTTGAACGCGTAAGGGCACTATAGCAAAGTTGTGCCGGTTTCGACATTTCGATCGCCCAAGCCTTCAACACTTTCGCTAACGCCCAAGGAGCTTGTGATGGCCCCCTCGAAGTTCCTCGGCGATCTGCAACTTATAGCGCGGTTGATGCTTAAACATCGTATCGAGATCACGATATGCACCTTGTCGGAATACCTCATGCTGACCACATATGCGCTTGATCGTCTACCACGATGCTTGACATAGAAGCATAGATGTTCTGGCGACGAGACGATAGGTGACAAGCTTATCACCAAACTGAAATATCTTGGTTTGCATCAGCTATAACTGACGGACTGTTAGGGACCTACGGAGACTTCTTGCGCGGTGACGCTTCGACCTGTGCTACTCAGCTCCAGATGTGATACAGTGAGGGTCACTAACCTCACTATGACGCCCATACCTAACGTGCAACTATATAATGCTGATTATAGAGGATCACTGTTACTGCCTGGCTTCTAAGGTGAAATTTTCATCGGTAGTATGGGAGTCGCCACGGGCTACATCGATGAGAAAAGTTTATCCCCAATCCATTTTTGAGGCCCGAAGAGACTCCTCTTTGCTGGAACATGATGTATAAAACCCTCCTCGCTCTTATATAGCCAATTCCCTAGCATTTGAATTTAAAGAGAGTTTGAACGAGAGGACTGTTGATGGCCTACACGTCAATTAGTCTTTGTTGTTGAACCTTCAGTTACGCTATGTTCTTGTTTTCGCTGGCACGGAGGGGAGTCAAATAATACTATGTCAGAGCTATTCTAGCCACGAGGATCTGCCCTAGAGGCATTGAGCCTGTGTGCTATCGCCCACATTCGAAATAAAACTAGAGATAAAGAGTGTCTATCCGAAGACAGCGGATTGATGTTTCTTGGGCGCATGGAAGGCGACACACTCGTAAAACTGCGAGAATTGCGCATTGACTTCGCCGAGACATCGAACAGTATTATTGAGGATGCGAATGAATATATTGCTAATGCAATGGTCACAGCGCGCGGTCATCCCGATTTTCTTGTTGTTTATGTGGTTCCTACACCTGGAACCCAGTGGACACAGATATAACTCGACGCGTTATGCTCAGCAAGTCCATTTCCTCGCTATAGGGTTCCCTCGATGGTCGTTTGTCTCGATCAACTGCCCTATACGACAAATGGCAATGTCATTTTCCAAGCAGACGGGGTCGGCGTCGCCCAGGAGGAGACAACATTGGTCTGGAGGGAAATACTGGGCGAAGCTGCTTGCAACAGGAAATGGATGCTGATACTGGCTTCTTCGACATCGGCGGTAGCTCACTACAGTCAGTACGTTTGCAGAGTATCCAAAAAAGGGGGGAGTGGAACCCGAACTGCACGATATTTATCAGAAGAGCACCTTAGCTAAGAAGGCATCAATGGTGGGCAATACAAGAAGTCAGTTTACCGCGGACAAAATCGACTGGGCTGCTGAGACTGGCCTGCCTGACACCCGGCTTGAAGATACCCTGAGGGTCATATCTCTTATATGAGCCAACAGGATCCTAAAAGTCAAATGTGTAAACAATGGATTTATAAGGGACAGCCATGCCCCTCATGGAAGTGTCCTCTTCGATGGTATTGAGCAACCTCTTCCCAACTTGCAAGATTTGATTCATCATCGATTTTGTTCTGTCGGTATAGTAACAGCAGTGTAGAGACTAATAGAGAGCGGCATATCATAATACATTATCCATTAGAACTAAGTTAATATTTGAATATTCATCAAGGTAAACAGTGCTCCGAGAATCGAACCTGCCGTCAAGTTTCTTCCACGCCACCCCTTGGCATTAGATGTTACCCAACTCTCATTGCTATTATCAATGCTGACTGTTCTATCCGTTTACACGTCCAAGTTCAACACGCAACGGGCGCCGTCGTTTGCACTAGAGACCGGTCCTTGTGAAGCTAGGTATGGTGCACCTCCCAGGATGGGGAACGCCCAGATCTGCCCGCTTGCGTTGTCGGAACCATACAAAGTCCCGTTGTTGATGGCGTACACTGCTCCCCAGCCATTCTGGGCAATCTTTCTGCCGTATCTCTGGACAACCGACCATTGCTTTGTCTCAAGGCTGAAACGCGCAAGCACCGTCAGCCCATTCTGCGAGCCGGCAGTGTAAAGATATGGACCGCCGACGGGGAGGTATGCCCAGTCAGCAATGCCCAATCCTAGAGCGCTTAAGTTCGACGTCCCGTTGTTTATCAGAGTGCCGTATGTCGGTGAGTTGGGCTTCAGATCAAGCTGGAACCAATGATCTCCGCTTGCGTACCAGTAGTTTCCGTCGGTATCGATGTCTCCGATATTTGTGGCAGTGATTGTGGGGTGGGTGGTGACGACCTCTGTCGTGCCGTCCGAGGCAATACGGATCAACCGGTTTCCAGTGCTCTGATACGCATATAGGTAATTGTCCAGAGTATTGTACGCCAGGGCGTTGATAGGCGAGTCGTTGCCGATATGATTCTTGACGGTGGAGTATTTACCTGTAGCGAGGTCGACCTGGAACAGCGTGACGTTCTGGATCAGATAACCGTACTGTTACGCTTAGGGTTAGCATTGTAGGTTCGCGTGGATGGAGAAGAAGGGAACATGATGAGGACTAGTGGAGTATTTACCTTATCACAACTAAGCGTTGGAGTACATGGGGTGGTGACGGTTGCTGTGGTTGTGACAGTAGTCGTTGTTGTGACGGTTGTGGTCGTTGGCGCAGCTGTCACCGTGACAGTAGTCCCTGGCACAGACGATGTAGAGGTGGGATATGATGTAGCGGTGGGATATGGATGAGGGGTCCACCAGAATATGGTAGAGTAATAACATTGGCAATCGGTGTCATAAACAGACGAAGTGTATGTCGTAGGAGTACTAGCCGTGTAAGTCGTCGTCACCGTCTGGGTAAGGATCGGGGGGGCAGTCAAAGCAACTACTTGGAGCAGATCTCCGATTAGACCGGGAGCAGGGCTCGCCAGCACTTTCACCGAGCTGAGAGTAAGGAGAGCGAACAAGTTCAGAATGGGAGACATGTTTGCTGGATGTTGGAACGAAGATGGCGGTGTTGCTGATTGAGATGTTGGTAGTTGATCCGAGGGCTACCGGTCTTTTATCAACAAATCGACCAGTGCCATCATGGTGTCAGTCTCCTCCATCTTGGACACATAATATTGTCGAGACTCGAAGTCCCGATACGGCCGGTCATCTCACGCCCGTGCACTGGATTCATCACAACGGCGAATGTGGCGTGTTGAGATTTCCAGTCTTGGATCCAGAGCGCGCAATTCTATGGTTCCCCATTACATACAATATTGGTTAAGAGAAAAGAAGTCCTCAAAGCCAAGATCCCTGCGCTCCATTAACAACGACGAGCAATTTCCTGATGATGCCTTTACGACTCCTCTCCTAGCCTATCTGGGTGGTTCTTGGGTTCGAAGTGCGATCAACGATCGTCATGACACGGAGGAATGTTAAATCAGCAGAGACACCAATGCTGGCATGCGTTTGTAGGACCGTAAGTTATAAAGTGAGGTTTATGTAACCGGTCGATAGTCTGATGCGTGAGATATTAGATTTCTTGAGGTCGCCGTTCAGCTGGTGTCGTTACAGGCAATCTACGATGGCGATCATCTGCATGACTAGGGCTGAAGTGCTAGTATGCAGGGCTTGTCAGCCCAATTTGGGAAATTAACACAGAGACAGGATGCATATCACTGCAGATTCCGGCAGTCAGAACATGAATGCCGTTGACAACGGGCTCATTTCGCTCATTCGCAGGGTCTAGATCGTTAACCGTTAACGATCTAGTACCGGTACTCAGCTGTAAGGCTACTGCAACGGCTACTAGTTTCCAGTTACACTAAATTAGGTAGTCAATGTACCCCAACACCCAGCCATCACCGTGATATTGGTTCAAGGTCGTATTGACTGCATCTAATCGGGATGAGAGCTCTGAAGCTACAACTGGGCATGCCGGTACCTGGCCATTCCGCGCCTGGCACCAGTCACGAGTCTGTTGCGACTTGGCAGGGCTTGAAACAGAGTGGTTGTCAAGACAAACGAACTTGGCTGGATATCCTCATGAAGACCCAGTCTGGTACAAGGAAAACGCTTGGCAAGGTTACAAAGTCCCGAACACGACCCCTCAACGACTGAGGTACCGAGTAGTGATCTTACATACCGTATAGTTTTGCTTATTCCGTATATTGGCAGGCCCACTTCTCCGGACTTTCTACCTTATATCGATCAATCGATAAGACTCTAATCTTGGGCTCTACATTACAGCAGTTTACTGCAATTTCTAAGTCACATGATGAAAAGTAGGTGGGGTGGTAGAGTGGGTAGACCTTAAAGTTCATATTCTTTGATAAGTGGGCCCGCCAATATACGGAATAAGCAAAATTATATGATATCTCTTTAACGGGTGATCCATCTACAACGTATGTGAGCCACTCATATATCCACTTAGAAGACGGATGCACCCAATAAAAATAAGTGCACGTCACATGCTTTAAAATTCGCGTTTGAATTTATCGGGTGCATCCATCTTGCAGGTGGATACATCAGTGGCTCACATACGTATAAAGGGATATTCTAGCCGGCAAAAACCGTTGTCAGCTTTTGGCTACCTAGCAGGGGGAGGGGGTCGAGGTAAGACTTATATGTTAATTTTTCTCTAAAAATATGTACGTAAAAAGGTAATACTATTAACAGGGTTGCTATATAATGTTTTTAACGAATAATAACTATAGTAAATATATTTTATTGCTAGTAATTATTATAAATAGTAGTAATTATTACGTATGCTTGTAATTATACTAGTAATTATTGCTACTGTTAGTAATAATTACAAGGGCTGGAAATTATAGTTATCGTGCCTTCTTTCGCAATAACCGTGATTACTTCGTTGGGCAATAATAAAAAGTCTATTTTAGGCCTTGAAATATTTCGGCCTAGCTAGCTAAATACCCTCCCGTAATTCAATTATAAGACTTGCACAAGTCTTACCTGCACCCCCTCTCACCCGCGTAGGTATGATAAATAGGGAGAGAACCTCTTGCTCCTTGATTTAGGGCAACACTGCATCTGCTGTGTGTTTACACTGCATCTGCTGTGTGTTTACACTGCATCTGCTGTGTGTTTACACTGCATCTGCTGTACCCACATATAGTCAGCTGGGACCTGCCCCGATCCTTCCATAGCATACACACTTACTTTGTATGTGTACTTCATGAATCTTTCGGATTGTATTTCTTTAATAGCATGATAATAAAACTTGCAAATCTAAAAAAAAGTGCTAAGTTCGACGATCTCTTATAGTTTTATAATTAACACGTTCAAACCTTAAAACGCGTTTTTTGCAAAAGAATTGAATTAGTTAATCTAAGTAATAGTGCGAAAGTAGCAATACGAAAGTAGCAATACGAAAGTAGCAATACGAAAGTAGCAATGCGAAAGTAGCAATGCGAAAGTAGTGATACGAAAGTAGTAAGATAAAAGTAGTAGTAAGAAGTATATAATTAGTATTAAGCCGAAGTTCGAGTTGCAGTCCGACAGATTATTGAAGTACACATATAAAATAGCTGTGTATTTCATCAGTGTATGGAGCAGGTGCCTCCAGCTGGAGCTGATGTGGGTACAGCAGATGCAGTGTTTTGGCACAGCAGATGCAGTGTTGCCCTTGATTTATTACTCAGCGACAACTGATTAGTTAGACTTCAATAGATTGATCGGCTTTGGTCGTCATATCGATCGTCACGAGTAATCATAAAGAAATCGCTAGAGCCTCGAGTATCTTAAAGATACGCAAGGCACTCATTAGTTCATTAACTACACAAGGAGTATATAAGCTTGCCCGCAATTTGGAGCTCGTCACCGAAGCTGACGCTGTAGGGGCACATAGAGCTAACCGTACCGCCCACTTTAAGAAAGAGGGCAGGCTTTAGCTAAATAGTGCAATAGATCATACGTTACGATACTGCTTCTCTCACTCTGTACCATCGATCCTGACAGCTCGATAAGTGACTGTGACTCTACAGAATAGCTCGTCAAGGATTGACGGGGTGTGACGAGATTTAAACCCAGCCACAGGATTATGGGTTCACTTCAGGCTGAACCCAGATGGCAAGACATTCACGGAGTATGCGTTAACATAGAAGACCTTACCTGTCATATCCCGACGTCCTGCCGTCTTCGGTTCAGGATTGGATCAGTGAAGCAACAAGCTCCATACGCAACCTATTCAATTCACTTGGATTTTCCGAAGATTGGAAAACAGGCAGTAAGACGATTCTGAAGGTGCGATTCGGGACTGACGAGTTTGGTAACAATATCCGCATATTGAAAGGAGCAGGCGTGCACGTCGCCAACTTGTCCCAAGTTATCCGGGGTATGTATCGGCCTTGGTAGATATTTCGCTCGGAATCTCTTATTTCGTCGAGCAATAAGCGTATAGTTTCTACTGGAAGCGTTGCCAAACAGATGGCGAAGTCCAGTCATTCTACACAACTAAGGGGTTGTGTTTCCTCTGGGAAAGGGGCTCAGGGCATAGATTTATTGTGTCCTTAGCTATGATTCGTGTAGACGACGAGGTGCGAAATGTGATGCTTGGTAAATCGGTACACTGTGTTACCAGAAAGGCTCACAAGCATTTGTTTCGATTTCTCAATTGTTCTTGTTATTTCAACTGTTAAGGATATTGAGGCGTAGCTAGTGGTTCGCGTCAGCACAAGGCTAGATTTCATAAACAACTGAGATCACTAGTCGTCTTTTCTTCAGCCGACAGTCTGGCTTGACGCTACCTAGAAAAAGAAAGTATGTAGATATCAAAGAGAACCATATTGTATATCCTCTCAATCTATGGTGTTGCCAAAGTTACTAAGCCCGCGTAGCAGGGTGCAATTTGACCCACAAAGGAGACTTTTCCCAAACCATGAATACCTTCTGGTCCATCCAGTTGCCCTCCGTCGCGTTCTCCAGGTCAAAGTGCCAGACAAGTCGTGCAATCACTAGCTTAAGCTCAGCATACGCGAGATTACGACCAATGCAATTCCTCGGCCCGTAGGAGAACGGTTGCAGTGCCTCTCTCTTATCGCTGGCAAATCTTGCGTCCTCCCCAGTCCAACGCTCGGGAATGAATGCCTCAGGCTGTGTCCAATTAAGATGGCTGTTGGCAATGGCGTATATCGGGATGCTAACGGACGTGCCCCCTGGGAGTACGTCCCCGTTGACCACGGCGCCGCCGGGTGGTATAATGCGATGATGGGGCTGCGGTGATGGGGGATAGACCCGCAGGGCTTCTTCTATACATGCCAGGAGGTATTTACAGTCGTTGAGGCTGGCAACGCTCATATCGTCCGTATTACTGAACTTAGTGCGGATTTCGCTAGTCAACTTTTCTAGGACCCGTGGGTGCTTGAGGAGCAGCCAGGTTAGTCCTTGAATATGCGACCTTAGTTAGTCTCTCTACCCTAGGGGAAATCAGTGCGGGATAACTTACCAGCCAGCAATGTCGCCGTAGTCTCACTCCCTGCCGCAATCAGGAGCTGGGCATTGCCTTCGAGTTGCTGTGGGGACATTTTTCCTGAATGATACGCGTCTATGAGCTTCTCCATGAAGTCAGGAACTTCGGGAGGGTTCTTGAGACGGTGGTCAATGTTTTCCTTTACGATGGTTAGTCAAGGCCAACCCGGGTTCGCAGACTGAGAGAAAATACCCCATTGAGTGACTGGATCGTCACCACATCCTGGCTAACTCTTTTAGGAATATACCGACGTTCAAAGGGGCCACGAAGGAGGTATGGTAACCTTGAACTCATTTGATGATAGGAGTAAAACCTAGCGATACTGAAAAATATATGGACCCATGTGTGAAGAATCCCGTTGGTGAGGCAGTCGAAAGACTTCCCAAAGGCTACCCTGTATATCAGCATTCGTGTTAAACACGGTCGTCTAATATCCAATGAGACTAACTTAAAAAGCCAATAAAGTCAAAGAGCAAGTACTATCTTCAGTTAGATTGACTTAGTACCAGTATCGCATACGTGGAACAACATACATTGTACCAGCTTGCTAGGTCTAACGGCTGCTCGCCGTTGTGAGAGTGCTCGTGGAGCCTGCGAAATAGAGTATCTATATATTCCTTGAGGACGGGCTCCTGATCTCTCAGAGCCTTTTCGGAGAATCCAGGCGCTAGCAGCTTGCGGAGATAGCCATGATAATGTGTGTCAGCGTTGAGGATAAAAGCTTTATATTTCATGCCCGAGTTATATTTGGGGTCTTTGGCGAACTCGACCTGCCCCCCTGACTTATAGCCGTAGATCTCCTTCCATTGGATAGGGTTGATATAGGATAACTCATTAGGTCCTGTTCGCACAACAGGGCCGTATTGATTGTGCAATTTTAGAAGATCGGCCGGCGTCCGTCCATGGAAGTATGATGTCACCATCCATAACGGACTAGCTGCGGCAAAGCGAGGACCAGGGTATTTCGAAAGGGGATGTAGCCAGATATTGTATATTGAGAGGCATCCGTAATAAGCGATAGCCTTGAAAGCTGTTAGTACACCAGAATAGTAAGTTTGTATTGCACATTACTAACCAGAACCAAGGGAGCAAACAGGACGAATGCGATGAGGGGGAGGCTCCAAGTGGAGTTCAGCAAGCTAAAAACCTGAGATGCCTCTGTGATAGCCATGTTTAGGAATTACACTCAGGTATACAACTGGAAGAATGAGGGGAAGATGATAATGATTGGGCTGGAAGAAAATATATATTCTTGGTTAGGTATTTATAGAAGACGACGTTCCACTACAACTATACCATAGCAGGGACTATCAGATGCCGAGCAACAGCGTAGGTTACATTTTATGCAGACTGAGGTCCTCAAATTAAGATAACATAATTCGACTAGCTGGTGGTAGCAGTCTTGGAAATGCATTCTATTATACACAATTAGGGCCTGTTTGCGGACTTAACAACGGATCTATAACCAGCATTTCGGACGGTCGGAGGTCTTGGCGGCCTGATCTAGTTAGAAGATAGAGGGAGGTATCCAGTTATTTGCATCACCATTCATTGACGGAGTATTAATGCACCGCCTTGCATTAGCTATCATAACCCCTGCAGCTGTTTTATGATGCAGACGATCTTTCAACTTCCGCTGATATACAGTATTCCAACCCCGCAACTCACATCATTTTACGTTCGTTGCAAATTCGCGCGCACTGAATATGTTTGGTGGCCACTTGATAGTGTAAGAAGAGCAGCCTTAGATCTGCGGTATTCATCTGTCAGCAGTTGGAAGCACACAATGCACTCCTAAAAAACAGAATTATACTTGCACCTACCACCTACAGTAACACTTATACTACTTGCAATACTCGTACCGCCTACAACATTTACAATACTAATACTAATACTTATCCACTTCAACAACATAACACTTAACTTAATCAATTTATTAAACTATCTGTCAATTAATCAATCAACTAAACTATCAATGAATCAATCCTATTATAAAGTAGTTACTTATTCTAATATGTTATGTACTATTGAGTTACTAAGCTGCAGTAATTACAGTTCAAGGTGTGTAGCCACTTACACGGTAGCCCAGCTGCTTTCGATTTCGAACAGATGAAGACCGCAGATCTAAGGTTGCTCGTAGAGAAGGTCTGATAGTCGGTTTCTTATCAGCTATACTACTCATAGGCCATGTTACACTAGCTGCAACACTGTTGAATGCGATGGTGTATGTAATCGCAATGATAACTCACAGTAATAATACACCGATTCGTCCTCTGAGACCAACATAATCGGCTCAGTAGTATAATGCCACGATCCTTTCAACCTTCAATCATCGTCTTCTAGATAGTGGAGGTGTATTCTCAACCCATGATCTAGCAGGTTGGTCATCAACCAAGAATCCACAGCCGAATTGTGCCTTCATAAATAGGTACAGCTCACACACTACCATAACGCTAGGAGGTTAAGTGTTAAGACCATCTCCCTACCTGTCATGTTTCTTGTCGTCCTGCTAAGAAACATTGATCAGAAGCAGCAGAGTTTTATTCCTTAAGCACCTTAACATTAGGGCTACGACTGGATTGGCTCACTAAAAAGAAGAGGTTATTCACTATGGCATTCAACATCTAACCGTGTCAGTTTTCCCACTTGAAGAGCCTAAGAGGGTCAAGCACACATTAATAGGAAGTGCCTACCACACTACAACAACAGTCGTAGTCTAGCATATATAACTAGGTAATGTGACAACGACAATGTACTAATCCTAGGCACATAAGAAGACCCTAGTTAAGTTCTTACAGCTAAACGTGGTACTATTTAACAAGGCTTCACGACATAGCTCGGACAACCCCCTTTGGCTCTAAATAGGTTGAGGCGGTTGACTTCGGAGGCGTGCCAATATTTAGAGTGTTAAGTGTACCAGGTCATAATTCTTTCGCCACTGGGGAGACTACATACAAACGAATAACGTTATCTTTTATTTGTTTGACACCGGCGACTAAATGAACTTTTTATCCTGATAGGTATTCACTTTCATTATTTACATCATCCGCTTTCTAAGTTATGGGTGCCATAATACTCTGTGATACCGGTAACTAATTACAACGTTGAATGTTGTGTAGTATTCCACTTATCCTGTACATTCGTCATTCACTTGACTATATGCTCTATAGTAACAACCTCCAAAAAGCCACAGATGTCGCACCGGAGCCAATTTAGATGCCAGCGATTTCCGGCTGTCCTTATATTAGCCAAACGTTACGGCAATGTTAAACAACAAGATAGTGCAGTACTGACCGATTTCGAAAGCAGTAACTTCTTCCAATAACTAAAAGTCCACCGTCAGCCCTTGCTACTGAAATTGTATGAGCGGAAGACTGGGAATACTTGCCTGTCCACACCACTTGCATGGGATAAGCTCCTCGTCGTCGTTGTCTACTTTTCCTATTGCAAGCGAGCCTGCATAAGTCTTGATAATCTGGTTTCCTTCGCCGCCTCCCATCTGCTTAGTTGGAGATTCCAATGAGTTACTGTCGGATGCAAAGTCTTGCAAGGGGACTTGCTTCGGGATCGACTTATGCCAAAGAGGCCATTGGTGATTGTCATCCAAATTTAGGTTCACCTGGGCCAAACATCTATCTCTAAAAGAGTCACTGGAATGGGCGTGCTTGAAGTCGTTCTTTGACGAGCTGGCTGGTTGCGCCGATGTCTTCCTTTCGGAGTCTGGTTGTTGCTGAATATCCTCCTCGGGTTGCTCAAAGCGGTCATCAGCTATGGGATTGTAATATCGTCCATTGGAAATATCAAACACAGTAATTGGCATAGCAATAACCGAAAGGACAGATATGTCCGCCAAGCTATAGCCGGAGAATACCGACCAAGAACGAGATTGCCGCGCAGAACTGATAAACGATCGATCGCACTCATTGTTTTCGTTCCGGCGGTACACTCGCGACTGATCAAGAATTGGCTCGAAGGCGAAGCGAAAAAAGCTCCTTCTTTCTACATTTACAATCGTGGTCTTCTGCATACTGCCCTGTATCGTCGATGTGGAGGAAGAAGAGTCGTCCTGGTCGTCATCTTTGCTAAACCGCCTAACGGTGCAACTGCCCTCAGTGTGTCGAGAGAACGTGCTTCGGCCATCGAACGAATCCTCTAACTGGCCCATTCGCGTTCTTAACGCATTATTTTCAGTCAAGATCTTCTCAACCAAGTTTTGGAGTCGTTCCTGCGATTGGGAGGCTTCTAGGTCGGACTCGCTGCAGCTCAAGTCAGGATAGTCTTGCTCGCTAGTCAGAAATACGATGCCAATCTTACCACTGGAATATATTGAGCATCATAGTCAACGACGCCTTATGGCGCTGCGCCTTGGCAGTATGTTCCTCAATTCGTTTGTTGTACCTGAACCAGGAGATAGACAGCTGCATGCGCTTTAACCTTGCAAGCAGCTGCAAAAAGCTCTCAAACTCCGACATGGCAACCATAGCATCAGCGAGGGAAACAATAAGCTCATCGACTTTATCATTCACAGTTAGCGAGGCTATATTTAGGTGAAACTTATATCGGGATAATCCAGGGCTTTCGAGACACGAAAACTTTCTAACAGGGAACTCTCTATTAACTCACTGGAGACGAGCTCTTTGCGATGTGCGCTCACAAGATCAAGCCGCCAAAGATATCGCCGAAGCGATCGCAGCGCGAGCTCAACATGCTTGACCTCTACCTGCGCGTCTCGGACTGAAGTCGGAGAATTCTTCGCCGAAGAGATATACTCTAATAGACTGTGAATTGTCGCCGCTGCGCTTAGCAAACCGGCTACTGACGCCGCAACGCTCAGAGGATCCATGCGTGTGCGAGCCCATGAGCGTACGCATCTGTGAGTGTAGGGATCAATAGATGTAGGAATACGTGAGTGTGAAGAAGGGATTGAAGAGTTCGAGGTAATCGTGTAATACTCTGGAACTGCGCGCATTCACCTGAATGGCGGCCGTAAAAATGCCTTATTGAGCGGCTGAGAGCTGAGCCACCACTAATGTCACCATGAGATGGCCGAAAAGAGGGTCAATGTAAACGATTGGATAGTTTACCGCGCAGTGCCCACTGCTATCTGCCTCGCTAGTGTGCCTATCTTTTTGCCTAGTTGTTGCGAAGATTAGGTATATTATTCCAGTGATCTAAGGATAAGGCGAAGAGGAAAATATGTATTGCAAGGGTTTTCCATCGATGACAAGAGTTAACACAACCTAAGAAAACCTACATATCAAAACCATGATACTCTTCTAGGACAGGATCGTCATAGGTTTTGTGGGACTTGGTCCCAAATGGTAGTTGTAGCTATTGATGATGGAAGTCTCAGGATTGGAAATTCCTCCTTAATTATACTCTTGTCCTGACATCTAATCTCGATCAACCTCAGCATTAAAATATAAAAACTCCGGTTAACACATAAAACTAAGTGACGATGAAGTTAGTTTTATATAGGCCCATCCATTTGAGCCACTCCTCGTTATGACTAGCGGCATGAATTAATGTTTTCTGACAGGCTAGATTGTATCTGCTGTATTTCTACCTACTGTGTCCTAGGGAAAAAAGCTATTCATTTCCCCGAATTTCCTTAACCCTGATCTAGGATTGGCGCCATGCTGTTCGCGTTCTTGCACATGCTTAAAGGTTCAAGAACAATATCCAAATCTATCGTCTTCATTTCCTCCCGTTCTTCATAACGTCAGTCAGACATTGGTCTTCTCACCCGTTACGTCGGCACGCGGCCCTCCAACCCAGCCATAGCAGCAAGGTTGACTTGGCTCAGCTTGTCTGTAGGCTCGCCACTGGAGCCCCCGCCAAACAGAAGAGCTGCGCTCCCAAGGACATCCTTAGGTTCTAGAACATGCCACTTGGCAAGTGTTACCTTGTTGCTAGCACCGACCGAAACCGTGAAAACGTGGTCGCTGACGAGCTGAGCACCACTCAGACCGTTGAGGGCGCGGAACATGTCTTCGTCGGTGAAGTCATCACCACAACAGAGCACAAACTCTAATTTGGAATCTGAGCTGTACTCCTGCACAAGTCGCTTTACGATCTCGCCCTTATTGATGAATGTTGGTCGGACCTCCAAGTTCGCTTTGCCTGTCATCACATCAACATCCCATTTTTTGGCCACAGTGGACTTGAGTTCATCAAAGGCTTCGTTGGCAGCGTGGACACCCAGCTCCGGGTCGGCCTGACGGTAATGCCAGGTAAGCGCACAGCGCTTGCGCTCGATAAACGAACCTATCCGATGGTCAGTATACAGCGAAGTGAGAGATTGGGTTCAACGATCGAACAAACCTGGAACGCGGTCGGTGTATTTCTGGAACACGTCTAGCACCTCTGCTTGCCAGGACATGTCTAATTTCTCAGCTAAGTTCTCCCATTCTGTCGCGCCAGGGTGTCGGATGAAGCTGCCGTGCTCTGCGCTGAAGCCGAGGTTTGAGATGTGACCCAGATGCTGCTGTAAGAACTCTTGATCTCTTCCAGAGATGATCCAAACAGCATTGCGCTCATCCAACGCCAGTGTCTTGAGGGTTTGAATGACGCGCTCTGAGGGGATGGCTGACTGAGGGTCTCTCACGATGGGCGTGAGGGTACCATCGTAATCAAACATGAAAAGACGCTTGCCTGCTGCTCGATAGTGTTGCAATAATATGGTGCGATCCAATAACGGCGTCGCATTCTCATTTCGATTGGAAGCCAGCGTGCCGACCAGTTTCCGCAGAAACTTGGTAATCCAGCTTTGTACAGTTTGTGTCGTAACGTGAGCGTAGAGATTCGACTGCATGGATTGACGTTTCTCAGAGGACATAGTAAGTGCATTGTGGATTTGTTTAGCGACGTTGCTGAGATCCCACGGGTTGATGTGAATTGCGTCTCGGAGGCTCCCCGCAGTCCCGCTAAATTCTGATAGGATCACGGGGCCGTGGGTGTCACGCTGACAAACAACGTATTCGAGACTGGTGGTATTCATACCGTCCCGCACCGATGTGATGAGCCCGATATCTGCCGCCCTAAGAAGTGCGAAATACTCATCCGGTGCCAGATACTGCGGGTAATGTTGCACTGGGGAGAAGCCCAAGCTACCAAATGTACCATTGATTTTCATGACCAGTTCGTTAACCCTGCTAGCGATTTTGTTTTCGGCGTCTTTTTCGTCCTGAATGCTTGTGGGCGACGTGACTTGAATCAAAACTACCTTTTCCCTCCACTCGGGATATAAGTCGAGAAATCTCTCAAATGCCATGAGCTTTTGAGCCACACCCCGAACACTATCAAGCCGGTCTCGGCCCACAATGATCTTTTTCCCCTTATACATCTCCTTCAGGGCGTCGCATTTCTCTGACACTTCTTTCGACCAAGCAAGCTCCTCTACCCTTTTAGCATCAATGCCAATAGGGTACACTCCGACTTCGACACGAGCCCCAAAGGCGTCCACACCGGTTGCATCCGAAGGGAAGTCCAAAATACGGGTGCAGCAGCTGGTGAAGTGGCGCGAGTAGCTGTACGACTGAAAGCCGATCAAGTTCGATCCCAAAAGGCCCTCCAACACCTCCTTTCGGCGTGGTAAGCACCTCAAAAATTCACTGCTAGGGAAAGGACAGTGCAGAAAGAATGAGATATACATATTCGGCATTCGCTGACGCAGCATGCTAGGAAGCAGCAAGAGGTAGTAGTCGTGTATGATGATAATGTCGCCTGGCTTGTATATCTCCATGATCTTGTTCGCAAATTGCAGGTTAGCTCGGTAGTAGTTGGCCCATTCTACGCGCTCTGCTCGGCCGTCATTGGGCTCGTGTTGTTTGTAATGAAACAGGGGATACAACGCGTGCTCAGCATAGCGCCTCCATCGCCCTTGATCGTTTAAGGTGATGCCCTCGTCATCCACCTCATTGGCGTCACTCAACCAGACAGGTATAGTCTTTAGCCGTTTATCCTGAGCGAGTTGGCGCTCGAGGTTCTTCTGGTGATCGCGCGATATCCACAGGCCATCTGTATCAGGCGGGGTAGGCGGCAAATCGCCGTCTATGGGTATAGGCGCAGAGAGGTGGCTCAATCCGGGGATGACAGTGGTATCTTGGGGTATAGTCGCAGAGGGGACATGTTCGAAGGGACTCTCTATCTCACCGGTCCACGAGACTACCGAATGATTCCAGGGGGCTTCTTCAGAGGAGAGGTAGGCGAAGGAATCAAACAGAGCCGACAGGCCATGGCGACTTCCTAATTCCTGTTCCGCTTTAGTTCGTCTGAAACATAAATGGCCGTCTGATTTTAACATACCCATTCACCGTTTTTATGGTATTTGAGGGTATGTGGTGTGGTGAAAGTGACCGATATGATATTGCCCGTGAGTGCCAAATCAGGCGCCGCAGATTTGATGTCAGTAATGGATTCCCTACGGCCTGCGGCAGAGTGGCTCATCCTTCGTAGCACCTCTTCGCCAGACATAGCACCCCTGATCAAATCGGTTGGCGAAGAGGATCTTCTATTCGCAAAGTCGTCTTCGGCGGGCTGGCCTATGTGACTCGATTTGGACGGACGGTCGTGTTGTCTCGGATCTTGTGTAAAGTAACCGGCACTTTGAGAGTCGTTGGACCGTTGCAACGAAGGAGTTTGGTATGTATCTTGATGGATGTCAGGAGTGACAGGAACCTTGGTGACTGCCGATCGTTCGTGAGGTGGCAGGTTGGGAGAGCCGGGATCGTTACCGCCTTCTGCTGCCTTTTTGGTGAGAGTGAGGTCGGGAGAGAGGGAAGTAGTGTCGGCTTCACGGATAGGGGCGAGATGGCCAGTCCACTTGGGAGGTTGCTTTTGCTGTTGCTGTTCTTCCATGATTGTTTAGTGGTACGGGTTGATCAGGACTGCATGTAGTGGGGAGAACGCGGCAAGAAACCTCAAGGCTAGGTATGGGAAGCAAGGAGGTAAAGACCCCGGAGAGTCAGGAACAGAGACAGGAATGGGGACAAAGGTAGGGAAGAAGCGAGGCTGTTACTGCTATGTAGCAATACTCAAGGGTGTTGTCCCAGTCTCCGAGAAACAAGTAACCGAGTCGGATGGGGATGGGGATGGGGGGGTGAAGAAAATGGTGTAAGTAGCCTTATCAAGAAGGGACTGTGAATCAAGTAGTAACAAATAATACTATTGGTAGGAGGAGGTACAATCAAGCAGCAGCAGCAAGCATTACTGCATGTAGCTTTGTTATTTGCGGCGTGCAACAGGGTTGAAGGGTTGAAGGGTTGAAGGTGGTGGGGGGTGGGGGCAGTCGTGGAGCTTCTGGCAATAATGTCAACCGCATGCAGACTTCGGAGCAGGAGGTTTTACTCCTGACCAGATCCTGACGTAAGGTAACTCTATAGGTAGTTATCTTGATATCATACATACATGTATAGTGTAACTGTTAATGTTAAATAACGCCAATCGCGCTAGCCAATGGTAAAGCTTCCCAGTTGCCCAGCCGTCTTTAGCCAGGAACCCAGAAAGAAAAAAGCTGTCCAGTGAGGATGGATATACAGGCCATGTTGTGGCATGTTATGGTATCTATCACCAACGAAGATGCATGTGAAAAAGAAGCAGTTCCTTGTCCCCCCACTGAGTTTTTGAATGCAGGCCGAACTACGGCCTTTTTATTTACATGATGTCATTGGTAGATAGGAAGTTGAAATCAAATTAGGTTATTTTATGTGAGGGGCAGAAAAAGGCACAAAGTACTAACCTGAAGAAATGACGTAGCGAGTAATAAGGGCGTCAGATAAAAATAGCTGTTTTTCCGCGACAAGGGCCACTTAAGTACCTAGGCAGCTGCTAGGTAGGATGCAACGCTGCTATGCAGGAATATTCTGGTCCACTAAATGAATGTTGGAGTTCAAAGTTGTATCCTTCACCAAGACAAGGCCGTTATACAATATGTAGTCGGAAGTTTGTAAAAAAAGGGGAATGAAATAGGATGCGCTTCATCCAATACTATATATGTATATACTGCGGCGCTAACCGGCGGTCGGTCGAAGACTTGAACCAGAACGGTAACCAGAGCCAGCCATGTCATCGTGGTCCACTTGCTACTGCAAACGGAATAGGTGATTAAGGTTTTTAAAAGTTAGGAATAGCGCCCAGAAGGAGACAAATAATGAGCCAGTTCTCCACCGCAAGTCCCGGCTCTGCGTTTGAGTTTCCAGGAACGAGTCGATCCTCTTCATCTCCGCTGCCGATACGCTAGAAATCGAGTCAAGTAAGATTCCATGGTGGAATTTGCACACAAGTTGAGGGCTTCATCACGTGGAATTGGATTGAATGTCATGCAAAAAAGCTCGTTATCAGGTCCATCAAGTTTGGGACCATGCCGAGACTTATTACAAGCTCGCAACGGCGGGTCTTGTTGGCGGATTTGGATAAGAATTTCGGTTCTCTATGATGTGCAACACAATCATGTTCCCTTAGCATAGTTCAAATCATGACAGGTACAACATTGCCCCGGACCATATTGAGCATTCCAGCGTTACATTACTCGGTCGTCATCCGTGCAAACCACAGCGAGCAAGTAGTAAGAGTACGAAACTTAAATCAGCCATCTCGATGAGGGAGCTATAGCGGAGCAAAGAATAGAGTCTAGGCATCGGATTATTCTTATCGCCCCAGGTTACCGACAACGCTCCCAACCATGACGGCCACCTCTCTATCCCATCCACCACTCCTGTCAGGGCCGCCCTTTGCTCCACGACCTTTCGTCGGAGCTACGGTGCTCGGTGGTTGACTACCTCGAACAACACACTCGCGGATCGCCTCACCTACTGCGTTGCGATTCGATTTCAACGTCCGAGCAGATACACCACCGCGATTAACTATCTCCTGTACTCTTGTTGCGAGACTACCCGCCATGGATCTCCAGAAATATGAAGCAAGCGAGCCGGTTTCGAGATATGTTAGAAGGGGCTGCAAGAGATTGTTCTTTTCGGACGTGTGTTTTTGTGCCGGTAAAAGCGGGTGTGGCGGTGCCTTTGTCGCGTCGAGGATAATTTCAAGCGCGATAATGTTCTGGCATCGCGCCGAAACCTCGGCCAAGGTGCGGTCAAGTGAAGGTAGTGTCGCTAGTGATCTCGCAAGCGAGGCTATAGAGCTTTGTAGCGCATTCCGTAGGTATACTTCGAGAGCCTGTACAAGAAGCTGAGGAGTCCACTTGTCGGATTTCACGCCGATAGTCGGCGATATCAGGTAGAGCGCGATGGCTGCAGATATCGTGCGTGTTTTGGCTTCCTCGCTTTGTGCAAACGTTGCCGTTCCAGACGCAGAACCGATAGAGAATTCGCGGATGATTTGCTCGGACGTGGTTTTAATAGACCGTTCAATTGGCCCAATGACATGATCATGAAGACTTCTAATGGCTTCGACCTTCTCTAGGCCATATCCTTCTTCGCCGGGGCCTCTGTTCTCGGTGATCTCCCTTAAGGAGAGCACCGTATGCGCACATCGTACAAGAGCTCTGTGATCCTCCTTCTTACTGTTCCCGGTTCCGTTGGATATTTCCGAATGTTGGACCTCGAGTTGCCGCCCTAGCTGGAGGCACCGACCAACGGACCTGCCGAGCTTCAATGTTTCCCATAGCCTCGAGGCAACGAGGCGCACCTCGTCGGCTTCTGCATGTTTTTGTATGACCTCTTTCTCGAGCTGCTTATAGCTCTCATTCAAGTTCTTGACTTGGGCGTCAATCTCGGATATGATTCTCGTGCTCGCATCTGTCTGTTGCTTCGTGTGAGTAAGTAGAGGAATGGCGGAGCGGGTAGTGAGGAGGTGGATGTGCGAGTCGATCTCTTGGGCATCGAACAGGACCTTGGAGAGTGGTGTTGAAAGATCTAGAGGAATGTCACTGGGATTGTTGGTCGCGAGAACAAGCGTATTGGCGAAGGAGGAGGACTTGAAGTTAGGGTCCAGAAACGTGTCGTAGTCTATGTAGGACGCATCTTCTTCCTCGTTGGCTGCCATGATGAATTACACTAGATAACCCTAGAAAGACTACAGACAAACTTACACTACAGATTCACGGGCAGATCAGCTCACAACCCCGCTGGCTGCACTGAAAGCTCAAGCCACACAGCCACAATGTTTAGCAGCTTAGTGGAACTTCCAGCCACTGGCGCTGCTAAAGGCACCCACTGAACGATCAAGTTCCTTCTGTGCTAACCTACCCTGTAAACCACTTACCTGGAGCTGCCTCTTCGGTAACATCTATCTGGCAAGCAACCGCCCAGACTGTGAAGGCGAAGGTCTCAAGGCCATTATAACCAAAAACGTGACAAGAGCAGGATATGGCGAATGAATAACACGAGTACACGTTTAAAATGCTGATAGAAATACCAATGCCACACTAACACACCACGAGTCATCTGAGGATAATCGAAAATATCTCCATGACTTACAACGTCGATGGAACAAACTCTCAATTTCACAATTATTGAAAAATGAGTGCCTATGCATGAAGGTTGAAAAGTCGTCTTATTCCATTACAATTCATATCCCAAGTATCCATACACTATCATAATTTCATACCCAACACAGAATCCACGAGCCGGCCTTTATCCATGAATACATCTTTATATAGCAACCATGATCAAATCGTTAGATTCCGTAGCTCTTGAAGGAACTGTCGTCCTTGTTACCACCGGTGGCCCCACCGACACTCTTCCCTACACCACCGACAGCACCGCCAGCAGTGTTGGCAACGCCTCCAACCGCGCTTCCGAGACCCTCGGTCGTCTGTCCGACGGCGCTACCGACACCCCGTGTTGTTGAGTTTAGGCTGTTGCCTAGGCCTTGTGTTGTGCTGCCCACGGCGCCCGTGACACCGCCGAGGAGGCCACCTTGGCCTTTGGCTTGCTCGCCGCCCGTCAGGACGTTGTCGAGACCGCCAGTGAGACCGCCGAGAAGTCCGCCGTTCTGGTTGTTGGACATTTTGATTTGTTCGTGTGTAGGTATTGTGTTATTCTGAGGTGATTTGATTCCGAGGAGAGTTGATATTCTCTACTCAAGTATGTGTGAGGATTGTTTTGTGAGTCTTGTGGTTTGTGATGTCTGGATAGAAACAACAAACCATTTCTCTCGAGCAGAGCCTCGACTTATATCTTCGCAAACGGCCTTAGGATGCTATAGATCTCACTAGCCACAGCTGTGACGTAAAGCGGCCATGATATCATACAGAGGGGCACATGTCGTGCTGGCTTCTGTCTTTTCCACGAATGCGCATCAATCACACAACCCTTGTGGCGGGCAAAGTGGGTGGTGGTTGGGTGGTTGTGGCTAGAAACTTGTTTCAGGGACTTTCCAAAGACCAGGGATCCCACGCTCGGTGGATCATTCCATCGGGGATCAGGGCACTCCAGATCGATGACTTGCGGCTCGCAGGGTCTCGTTATTGTCGCTGATTGGGGACAGGCCCACCAAAAACCGTTGATCTGCCCGAGGTCTAGATCAGCGGCGTCTGTAGGTCTGGTCTCCAACACCACGCTTCCCTCTACAGTAACGTCATTCTTTGGTGAGCACGGAAAATCCAACAAAGATAGCGCCGGGATTAATCAGTCGAAGTGGCTTGGTAGGCCTCGTAGCCGCCTGCGAAGAGAAACAGAATTTTGAGTCAAATGACGTGAGTATCGTCCAGCAATCCCAATACAAATCTCATAATTCCTAGCGCGAGATACGGTTCGTTGAAGGTTTTGCCCGCTCCCGAATCTAGATTGAGTTCAACGAAGTAATACCCTAGTTTATCATTCTGGATATTTCCAGAATTTTGGCGTTGGACGCGGTATGGGGGACACGCTCACACTTGGTATGCTGTGAACCCTCGTAAATAATTACGCCATCTATGTTGTCACTGAAGGGTACTTGCAGCCTTTTAATACAAAAACAGGTGACGAACACACCGTGGAGGCAGCAGTGTGGCTCTCTAGCTGACTGATACTTGAGGGGAGACAATATGACCTCCTTGCAAGCATTCAAAGCAGCCCATTTCACTGATCTTTTGATGATGCCTGGGATCTCTCTGCTGACTCGTCCACCCCAATATAGCGAATCAATCTTTAAGTAGACGCTTAGTCCATTATCATTCTGATTATTTGATGAACCGGACGTGAGAAGCTGAAATTTGACAACAACTATTTCAGAGGTGGGCGAGTGGTCTCCAATCCGCCAGGTTGGGTTGGGACCAGGGCAGCTAATCTTCGAGGAGTGTTCCACGGCATTAGTCTGTTGCTAATACTAGGAAAACGCCGTCATCATACATAAGGGCTGCCGCAGAATACTCAGCGAAGTGTGTCTTATTAACAAGCCAGCTAGATTGTGGCTTCTTCGTGCGGAGAATGGATATTAAGTTATCTTTACCCCTATTATCAGGAATTCTTTACGCTTTTATTTCCGCGACCGAAGTGTTATCGGTGGAAAGAACAGCCGGAGTAGGACATGGGGCTCTTGCATGGCCACAATATGGTTTAAATGGGTAGTTGTTCTAAGCAAAACCTAGCAGAGGCAGGACAACCTCCAGCCAGCGGCGCTGCCTGACCCGACTGCCCGATCTATGACGACAAGTAGCAGATCAAAGGATACATCGCGGTCTTGAACTACCTAGGTAGCATCCGTGGTGCTAAATATTGGTATTTTGTATCTCACTTGCCAGACAACGTTTTTGACGAGACTTAATGCTAGTGTGAAATAACCCTTGCGAAGAATAGAGACCAGATCCTTCCAAAAATCTTTTTGAACTGGAATTAAACACCGCTCTCAGGGATCCTTGATCATTTGCGAAAGTAGTATCACTATAAACTTATCTGAGAATTGAATACTTGTTTATGTTAATAGGGTTATAGTTTTGGTTGAATGGTTTTCATAGGGAGTTCCCTTTTCCTTTCATCTACTTTCATCACTAAGGACACTGCACAAATACTATCACTCTATATAAGAATTAAAGTGCGGTTCTTTAATAATCGCGTATATCTAAACGTTCCTAGGCACTATGTTACCTTACCTCTTTATCAAGCTTAGCTAACCATGGTTGTAGCCCTATCCCCTATCCAGGATGTGACGACATATTATCGAACTCTTCAAGTTCTTCTGATAAATGCGTCAAATTGCTAACAAACCCTCTCATAGCACTCTATTTCACCGGCAACCCGACTTTAGCATGTAGCTAAGCCCGACGTCTCGCGTCTGCTTTAGCCAAGTACATACTGGCGTCAATGACAAGTACGTTCTTGTCGGGTCCAATTATGGTGTAGCCACTGCCTGCACAAAATCAAAAACAACATCATTACATCTGTCTGTAATCTATTGGATTAAAACATTCTGATGATCAGCGGGGTTGAAGGTCGATATACCACCCGGCAGGACGCTGATGGGAAAACAACATCGAGAAGGAAAACTACGTGTCTGTACCCTGGGGCGCTCCTCTGAAGGCCGTTCATTGCCTCTCGTGCCCCTTTACACGCCAAGCTCGCGTATATATCATTTACTTGCTCCCCCAAGCCTTGTCAAATTTCTCGATCTCCTTCTTGGCCTTCGACATGTATTCTTTATCCTTCCTGATCGAACTCTTGCTCCCTTTCCCCGCTCCAGAGATTCGCTCAACAACAGTAGCATCGGTATCAAGATATCGCCGCAGCATATCAGGTAGCTGTTGGCCGGCCCTGCTTCCGACTATGTTAATTCACGAAGTATGGGCGTTAACATAGATGGTTCCCTTACTTGCTGTTGTCATCGGCAGACGACTGGATACTGCGTTGTTGGGATGGAGAAGACATAGTGAGTTGTTACTTGTGATAAAGTTGACTGCGATGACTAACTAATAGTCAGGTTCGATTATAGAATCAAGAAATGTTTACAAGCGTACATGCGATGATAGAAACTCCAATGATATCTCTTCTGTGCATGGCAGGCGGTTTCCGTTATGATTTATATATTCAAAATTCACGTAGAAGCTCACCTTAGACACCCTGATGAAGCAACATCGACAATCAATTTAAGGCTAGGCATATCAGACGCGTGACACCTACCTTAGAAAGGCCATTGCCTTTCAGTCAGGGCCAAAATCCGTGTTCATGTTTCTGAGCAATTCAAGTCAGCGCTGCTGGTCTCTCAGGTTTTGTCACATGACAATATCTGTATACACCGAACAGGAAAGTTTCTGCACTATACAAGCTGCGGCTCCATTCGGATTTTGTACAGATGAGTACCTAGGTACTTAGTACAGCTGAGTTGCATTACGTCCTGGGGCTGACTCTGCCCGCGAATGAATGGGTGCCAAAAAAAAGTGGTGTGGCTGCGCGTAATGAAACTGACTGACAAAATCTGCCTAGGGCCCAATGCAACATTCTGTCCGACAAAATCTTTTAGAACAGGGATCAATTCCTGCACGGACAAAACCTGATGCCCCCTATCGAGTGACAAAACCTGGCATGTTTAGGCAGGCGGTCGAGACCATATAGGCGGCCTCAGAGCCTCGGTTTGACATACTGTCCATCATCGTCGCGCATATTAAGAGGCTCTGGTCGCCCCTGGAAATCGCTTGTACAATGAGGTTTTACCAAGTTGAATGCGACCAAGTCTTCCTTTAACCCCTTCTTTATCTTATCCATTGCACACAACTTTCAATGGCGGCATTGCTACAGCCATCGAGTATCACGGAGGAGGAATGGGACTGCTACAAAGACGTCATCATCTCTCTCTATCTAGGCCATAGCGATAGAGAAAGCGAGCGAGTTGAAGAGGGCAAAGGTGAGATTAAAGGCAAGACTCTCCCTGAGCTTGCTGAGTCAATGAGGGTGATGCATGGGTTTACTGCCAGGTAAGGGCTCCAGATCCGCATCTAGTGTTCCTATTGTAATGGCTGTCTGCAGTGTATCCCAGTTTGAGGCAAGATTGAAGAAATGGAACGCTCGCAAGAATCTTAAAGTTGAAGAATGGAAGCCAGTTCTCGAAAGTCTTGGCAGGTTGCCTCGAGCTACAAAGAGTCGAGTTATCATAAGCGACCGTGTTGTTCCCAACACTACAATATCCCGCGCTCGACGATATCACAAACAAAAGTCTCGGATCGTCACACAATTGCCCACACCTGGCCCTTCGGCTTCTCCTTCTATTCCCCAGCAGGTCCGCATAGAAGTTCAGGAACCAAATGGGAGTTGGGTTCAACTAGTGGATGCGGCTTCTACATCTCTACTACAAACTTCCTCTTCTTCAATGGCTGAATATTTTGGAGAGGTCCACGATCTTCAACTATATGGCGCAAGTCCTGTTCCCATCATGTCGACAGGGCTCAGCTTGTCCGTCAGGCATAGTCAACCTTTGATTGATGTTGGTAACTATCGCTCCAGATCACCCCAAGATAGCGGACAAGTGATGTCAATTCAAATGGGTATCGCTTCAACCTGGTTACAAACGCTTCCCTCAAGATGCATCATCAATTGCGTGCGTAAAAACTGGGTCAATCCATTTCAAAACGAGCAAAACCAGCGTATTATGACACCAGCCGATGTCTGCAGAGCCCAGTTTATCCAATTCTTGCTTCCAGCTATCATGAATGGCGAATGCAAGCCATATGAAATACCGAAAGATGTGCTAGACGGTTGTCTGGGCCCCGATGGCGCTTTGAACTCATTGCTACTGAGCTGTTTCAAGGTTGCACCAGAGTATGTAACCGCAACACTAGCCTCAAGCTTCTTCCAGGCATCAATGCGCCACGGGAAACGTGATATTATCACTCAGTTCCTCGAAAAAGGTCTCATTCATGCGAATGACAGTATACTATTTGACAGTATAATATTTAATGGATTTAGGCGCCGATTGACTCCGTTAGAAAGCGCAGCAGGACGGGGAGATGAAGCGTTGGTGGAACTGCTCCTTTCTCTTGGGGCTGACCCCAATAAGCATCATCATCCAGGCAATGGAGAGTATGAAGAGCGTGGCTACGAAATTGGAGCTTTGCGATCACTCCTACAAGCATGTTGCCCTACCTACCAACCTAGCCTCGCCATAGTTCGCAAGCTATTCGAGGCAGGAGCTGAAGTTTACCCCACTATTAGAGGTGACATTTTCAGGGTGAAAAAGGAAGTTGCGTCTTGCATTCTTCTCCACATCCGACCATCTCGGCATGCAGAATATTTTTCGGAGGGCTTTTGGACTAAGACCATTTTATACGGCGAAGATATTCAAGCAGCCAACCTGGTCAACCGAGTTGTGGCTGACTGCGTGGAGCAACACAACGCCCAATGCATGTCAGACTTTCAACAAAACGTTGACCAGGGCTTGCGGAACGCAGCCGCAAAAGGCCGTGCAGAGACATTTTTGGCCATATCCCCCCACTCCAGTCACTCACACGACCACGACGAGAAGCTCCTGAGTGCTTCTATTCGAGGCAAGCATCCTGTTATCATCAACTCTATCATGTTAAGGAGGCCTAATATTAACCCTCGTCCACACAGCCTGTACGATGTACACCTGTTAGAAGGACCCCCGTTAGACAACCGCCCAACAAGTCCGCTAGCAGAGTCGATACGAACTGGAAATAACAAACTTATTGATATCTTCTTAAGCGCATCTGTTTTTGAGTCGTTACACAATGGAGGCCGCTTTGAAGCTGCACTCGAGGCGGCAGCTGAAATTGGGGCTGCTGAGCTTCTAGACCGTCTCTTAGAGTCGTGTCCTGATTTGGAGTCACACAACATGGAAAGAGCCCTCCATATGGCTGTCGCCAACGGCTATGGGGATCTGGCATTGACCCTTGTAGAAAGAGGTGCTTCTGTATATGTTAGCAAAGAGGGCCTCGGGTACTATGCGTCTAGCTGCGGCCCAGTTACACCTCTGGCGATTGAAAAAGGCAACTCGAGCATTGCACGCACTTTGCTCAACATTGGAGAAAAGAATATCGAAAAAATTCACAATGATAACATAGATCGTCAACTATTGTTTCTAGTGGACCCATCGATAGCGGAGGACTATCTGTCATCTTACAGTTGTGGCTTTCGGTATGAGATAGGCTCTGTCATGACAGCTTCTGATTTCGGCCCCGATAAGAAACAGCAACGTCATTCGCATACGTCGAATTCTATTTATCGAGCCCTGAAAGACAAGAAGGTCTGTGATTTGATGCTAGTTTCTAAACTCGCCACTGTGCAGTTGTTGACGGTATGCCTCGCGAGTGCTGTATCTCAAAACAATCCCACCCTGGCGCAAGATCTAATCGAAAGGGGCGCCGACCCCGCGAACCAAATAGTTAGGACATGCGCTGTCCGATGGGGCCCAAGTTTGTTGCCTCTTCTCCTGGAAGCCAAGAAGCATCAGCGAACTGTGGTCACCAAGGGTTTGGGTACTGAAACGCTGAAAGAGGCCATCAGGCAAGGGCCTAGTAAGGCTTACAATGTGTCTCTTCTAGTTGAATCTGGATTGGTGGACATATTTGACGTTGGGGATTGTGGTCAGTGCAGTCACGATGCGGACGAGTTCGATCACGATCCGTACAACATGAGACTGACACCTTTAGGAGTGGCGATAAGAGAGGCCGAGTTCTCTCCCCAATTCGGCTACGACATAGTTAAATTGCTTCTTGGTCATGGTTGTGATCCTGATAGTATCGTCAACTTCGCTACAGAATATGGACCCCCCATCAACCAGACAGCTATGCTTGAAGCTATTGACATTGGAGACCAAGAACTGGTCAAGCTCTTGATTCAGTACGGTGCACAGATCAACATCGAGCTACGCCATATGATCAGACGTACACCGCTTCAAAAAGCAGCAGAGGAGGGGGATATTGAAATAGTTCGATTACTGCTTCAACACGGAGCAAACGTCAATGCTAAGCCATATATAGCTATGGGTGGTACGGCGGTGCAGTTTGCGGCTATTTCGGGCAATTGTGAACTAGCAGCTGAGCTTTTGGACCATGGTGCATTGCTTCACAGCCCACCTTCAAAGATTGGAGGTCGTTGGCCCATAGAAGGAGCCGCTGAACATGGCCGGTTTGACATGATCCAATTCCTCTGGAAAGCGAACGAGGAGACCCTGTACTGTGGCGATGGCGAGAACGGATTCCAAGAAAGGAACTTCAAGAAGGCTATGAGGCTCGCTCGGGAAAACAACCATCTCGGATGCAATCATTTGATTGCGGAACTAGCGAATCTGCCCATCACTGCTACTGATGTGCCGCCGGTGGTTTCTCCTATATACATTGACTGGCCACCACCTGAGTGGTCTGTGGATTGAGTCTTGCTATCATGGACTTTCAACCTTGAACTGTCTGATTTTGTTATTCATTTGTTTGTATTTGTTGTCAGTTTAAAAGGTACTCTCTAGAGACAGTTGTGGACGAGGGCTGTTCGCGCTCATACTTCACGCTCATACTGTAGCTTGATTATTCTAGGGCGGATACAGATTCGACTGTACACTGACCGACGTACAATGCAAGGCCTGAATTACCTGTCAATCAATCAGTACCTAGAAGGCCGCATAATTACCACAGACAGGCGCCATGCAACGGGCGGTCATGCAACACTGCATACAAGTGCTTACATTGTCATGTGTGATTCCCCGCATACATACCGGGTACACTGCACACCGCTCTCGAGCGTTACATCGGGAACTGACGAAGTTCCAGTACCCCTCACGAATTGGTGGTTGAGCCTATCCGAGGTAGGCAGGTTGGGGTATTCGGATGGGGGTGAAATGATAGATGATCATCGCATGTGAACAGAATTTGTCTCTCCCTCTAGCCTCACACCAATCTGTCATGCAAGATTGAAGAATGTACGAGAGAGTCTGGCAGAAGCTGGGCAAAAAACCGGGGTTCGGCAATCAAGCTTCGCTAACAATAATAATAGTGTATAACTTCGAAGTGTGGGGTTGTTGTCATGAATGTGGAGGGCGGTGCTGTTCAGTGTCGGCATTGTCCTGGTTAACTATATCTCCGCATAGCACTTCATCCGATGCTCATTGCTGATATCGTGAATAAAGCAGAGGAATGGAGGTGTTAAGGTAAGGGGAAGTAAGTACCCCATGTCTAAATAAATGCTGTTGATGAGATCGTTTTTTGACGAATCCCTTGCTTCTAAAAGACCTACATAATATGATGCCGGTACTTAATCACGACTTCTCCGACTTCGAAAGGGGCAGCACAGGGGGGCATTACTTATCTACAAGTTACAATTATCCCAAAATCAAGCGCGCCTCGACCGTATCCCGGTAGAAACTGCTGGGTATCACTGCTGTTATTACGAATAGTACTAAGCGCAAACTAAATAATCAAAGTATCTATTGCCGAACAGCTACGCCGATCGAGTTGAAATAGCTACACTTCGTGCGCATATTTCGATCGACGAATTCCATCGTCGTATTGCCTCCCGTCTCGAACAACAAACGATCCTGCGTCCGCGAGCTCCAGATCTCCCAGTACGCCGACCCGGGATACCGGTACCGATTCGGATCAAACGATCGAATGAAGCTCGTCCAGTATGCCTGAATGACGGGCACGACGGCCGCGTTCGTCGCATTCGGGAAGTAGCTCGCCGGCGCGCCCGGCACGTTCTCGGGCCCCCAGATCGCGTTCACCTCGACCGTGTGCGGCACGCCCAGGCCCTGCGCCACCTGATCCGGGTCCTCCACGTTATACCGGTAGCTGTACGACTTCGGCATGCCGAACTTGGACATGGCCGACGAGATGAACAGCCCAGGGCACGTGTAGCGCATGTCGCCGTAAGCGTCCGAGACCTGGCGCCAGTAGCAGCCGGCGCTCGGGCAGCTCGCGTTCTGCGCGTTGGGATAGAGAGCGTTGATGCGGCCGAGCTGCTCGAGGGTCAGGTACGGGAACTGCGACTTCAGAAACGCGTCGCTGTCTCCTATCGTCGACGCGTCCCGCGGCGTGAAGGTCGTCCCCTCGTTCGTGTCGTCGCCTACGATCAGCGGGATCTTGACGAAGTTGCCGTCTGCGAACGCTTCGTATGTCAGGTTCTGGATTAGGTCGCCGTCGATTACCGGGTCCCATGGGTAGAGTGGCGGCGCGGGAGCGCCAGGGAACGTGCTACCCGTGTTGGCGGCTTGGAGCTCGGCCGCCGTCTTGGATCGCAGACATGCGAGCGAGTTGGGTCCGGCGCACCCGGCTGCGATGGCGAAATTGTCGTATTGGTATTGCGACTCCTCGACCGTGAGTACCGTAGCGAACGAAACCGACTCGGCGGCCGCTGCGTGGAAGAGATCCGTGTCCGCCCCGCCGTATGCTGCCATCTGGAGGCTGATACTCGCTGCGCCCGCCGAGTCGCCGCCAAGCACGACGTGGCCTGGGTCACCGCCGAAGAATGAGATGTAATTGTGTACCCATTCTAGCGTCTTCCTCTGGTCTAGAAGCCCATTGTTCGGCGTTATCTCGTCCCCATTGGTGAGGAACCCGTACGGCCCGACGCGGTAGTTGAACGTCACGACCACAATATTATACCCGCTCGCCTTGATCAATCCCTTTCCGTTGAGGTTCGGATTGCTAAGTGAGTTGAATCCCCCTCCTTGTATGAAGAAGTATACAGGTAGCTTCGAGTGGCTTGTCGCGTTGGCCGGCGTATACACATCGAGGAACAGGCAGTCTTCCGCAGTCCCGGTGTTCGCTGGATTGGCGTTCGTCGCGAGACAAAGTTTCCCGTGCTAGAGAGCTCACTTTTAGCAGAGTCCTCCAGGAGGCTCATGCCTTCAAACAACTGCCATCTCTTTAGTCCTGCTTACAGTATTTGCCAACTGTACCCCGTCATCGCAAGAAGGATCCTTGGGTGGCATGAACCTCAAGTCGCCGACTGGCGGCGCCGCGTAACGAATTCCCAACCATTGTGTGATTCCGTCCGGACCAGCAAGGCCGGTGTATGTATTGCAAGCCGTGTCTACGGTCAAGTTTACAGCCGCTGTAGGACAAAATAGCTGATAGATAGCAGCGACCGCTAGCCAACGCGTAGTCCGCTTCGTCATGATAGCCAATAGATCTTTGAGACCAAGGGTATAACCGTCGCGCACGTAGATTTTGTGGCCACCATCTTAAATAATGTCGTGACATACATATACTCATATATGTACAGGTATTATTATCGTGATCAGATGGAAGCAAGGAAAATGCAGAACAGCGCCCAACCAACGAGAAGACCTTATGATCGTGTGTTTTTCTGTTCCCCCATGCTTGTCTCCTGCCTTTCTCTTCTTTTCCCCTCCTGCCAACTCTGCGTGATGACTTCACCAGCGCTCACATGGTGCACTAGCACCACATACCAGCATCCCCACAACGCGACCGTATTCTTCTCCAACACGTGTCGAGCGAAAGTTTGCTTAGCTAGGTACGACATAAGGTTAGGGTGGACTATACGTACAGATCGGAAGACATTGCATTATGCATGTTGTGGCCCTGGGTTCGGTCGGCTCGGTCGTAGTGGGGGGTCGGATCGCGTACTGATTCGGGGGAGTGGTGGACCAGCCATCTCGGTGATGCAACGGTGGGTAGGGGCTCGCGTGCCCAGTTCCTGGACAACATCTTGGGGTAGGTAGCATTGAGAAGCCCGCGGAATAGGTAGCCCATCGCGAAGAGCCCCCGTCTTCGGCATTTCACTGTTGGTCTGGACCGCGGTGCTATTGTCAGATGACGATGCGGACACTGTCGGCCAGTCACTTTGCTGCGTCTAGACGGTGAGTCTAGACTGCGCAATCTTATTTATTGGCAATAATCTGTCACGATGCTTCTTCACCAGGGTTTTCGGTGCTTGCCTGGTGATGCATGGATGGTAACTTGAACGGATCACATATCTTGAAACATCTCATCCGAACCTCACAACACGAGGTCTTGCGCATTCGACACGTGAATAGCTTCCATCCCGGGTTCCAGGGTATTATTTGTCCGATGCGGGCAATAACGCTGTGCAAATGTTCCGTTTTATACTCATAGGCCTGCACTTTGGACACACTAAATAATAAGTGGTTTCTTATTATAGCCTTATTAAATACGACTAGACATAGAGCTATGAGAATACCGACCGCTACGTATGCCAAAATCATTTGAATATCATTTCGAGGTCATATTGAAACCTATTAGCTTTTTTTTTACTCGATTTTCCGTTCATGCAACAGTGTATTATTTAGAACGCGTGGTGTCAGGTCATGAATCACTCATTACTCGCTTCACCATGTTCAAACGAGTTCTGCTTCAAGCTTCCGTTATACCTTACCGTTTACGATAACAATAATTTCAAACTAATTATATTGCATTTTTGGTGTTAGCAGAGCATTATTCGGTGTGGTTAAAAACATGAATGGAATGAAACCATTCACAGACCTCTCTTTCTATAAGATCATCAACGATGAGCGCGCCAAATCTTACCGCTCATAAATAAGAATGGAGCGATGAGTTACTCATCTCGCTTTGAAGTACCGGCTTCTAATTTATCTAAGCATTTCACTCACAGGCTTAATTGACATCTGACCCAGCTAACGGTCAGACCATTGTACGCATCTTTACTTAAATAAAAGGATAGTTTCTTCTTTTTAATGTCGCAGCCCCAAATGATACATCGGGTTCTAATAACGTATCGGGACTCCACCACTATCCCTTCTCATTTGAGTGTTGGTAGTGTGCAGTCATTACCGTAATTGGCGTCGTGTTCATACTAAAGTCAACTTCGTCTCATCAGCAAGGTATGTGCGTCGCATCAAGTGATATTTCCAATTAGACGAGTACCATATACCGCTCGTATGGCGTCTATCTAATATATTCCTGTGCTTTTCGAGTTAAAGATGTTAAGTGCTTCGTTACTAATCTACGAGTAAAGGGGATAGCAAGTGAGGCATTCCAGGGCGCCATTCTACTACTGTCTTGATTCCATGCTCAATATGTAGAGCGTTTCCCACCCGCCACTGAAGTGACAACATCGAGAAAATATCACATTGCACTGTTACCACGAGAGGATAAAAGTAGTACTCAGCATGAGCGCACATAGACATGACGGCAAGACACTCAGGAATAGCATGACAAACGGCGAAATCCGACCGTATGTTTCTTTTTTTAGAGAAAAATCTAGCAGCGTCTATATGTTTGAATCCATATCTAATTTGCAGCGTAATATCATTTTCATTGCTCGTAAAACAACCCATCATCACAGCCTGCCATAATCGTGAGTGAGCGTGGCATTTAGCTGAAGGAGCCCTGGAGAACGCAGAGGCCGGCGCTCATATCCTTGTTCTTGGCCTTGACCTCCTGGTTGACGGGATCTTCGTGGGCGAAGTAGTTGGCGTCACTAAAGGTCAAAAGTATGAGCCGTCTTGCCACTTCGTAGGTTCACGCCGTTCAGGTGAACAGTGTACAATAGCACATGTCTTCGTTCCTCTTTCCATGCGAGACGGTCGGACATAGCAACATATGGCTAGGGAGAATAAAGAGGTGATATGACTTACTCCTCGCTGTTGAAGGTGATTGAGGCGTAGACGGTCCAGGCGGTACTGCCGGTGGTGTCCTTGAGGACCTTGACCTTGGCAGCGTGGACGGCAACGATGTAAGGGGCGCCGTCCTATAAAAGTCATAATTGTCAGTGATTATCCAACCCCATTTTGTTCAATAGCAATTGAAGTATGAGATGGTGTAGCAGAGGAGACAACGTGAAGAGCTTACCTTTTTGCAGCTGTCCTTGAAGCCGCTGAAAGTTGAGACGGCGAAGTCCTGAGCAGAGGCTTCGGGAATGGCGAAGGTGAAGATGCGAGTGAGAGTCATTTTGTAGGATGATACTTGAAAAAGAGATGAATTTGATGAGTAGTAGAGCTGGCAGATGTGTGAAGAGCGATGAGTTTGCGAGATGAAATAGTCGTCTCCTTCACTACTTGTCCGCTCGGATAGCAGGTTTATATAGACTTATGTGTCCTCCTAGAAGGATTGATCGTCATGCCACCGACACCGCCATTTGTCACGGCCGGCAGCCGTGCATGAAGTCCTCCAGGGCCGAACAGGTTGAACCTATGGGCTAATGCCAAAACGACGCGGATGCATAAGTCTCCAAGGTAATGATGGTGAGTCAGCATTATGATGGAGATGAACCAAAGAAAACGGCTAGAGCCTGTGAGGGAGTACTAGTAGCAGCGTCGACAAGGGGATAAACATATCCAAATAGGAGACCCTTCAAATACCTACTGCATAATTGTGGTTCAGATACCTAGGTGGTTAACCTAATTTGGTAATTTCTCACTGTGTCCGTTTGAAGCCAAGGATTAAACTTCCAAGTCCCATATTGTAACGCATCTTATAGCATTGTTAAAAATTGTTGCATCTGAAGTTCATTGAGTAATTGTTTTGGGTTGGAGTTTCAGTCGGAGGTGGAATTAAGGTTAGAGCCAGAAGCGTGTTTAGAGCAGAGAATGCCTATTGTAGATATTCATCATACAGTGTGCAGCATTTGTACCAATCAAATCATTTGATGACTATGGCGCAATTGCTTAGAGAGGCTAACTTTTCCGCGATTTGTAGATAGTCCAAATAATCTATCATTAGACCAGAATACCGTACTAGTCTACTGCGAAACACCAAGGCCCACAGCTGACAAAAGTGAGGGGCATTGGAGATGTTGTTACCAATCATTGGCTACGGCACTTATTAGGGTGATGAGGGGTAGAGGGGAGAATGCAGTAAGCGTGGCACTGAGACCCTTACTTGTAAGTAAAACGAAGGATCATGGTGAGATTCATGCGCTAGTGCATAAACACAATGTGACTAGGGCTAACCTACAACTGGAAATGCGCAGGGAACAACAGCCTTATGATAGAGAGGATGACAAAACTTAGTGCGCCGGAAATGAGATGGAGGTGGTCAGCCGTTTCATTATTGTGTACTGATACTAAGGGCTGGTTTGTAGGATCGTGCTGAACGAAGTCAGCGAAGTCAACGTTCCCATGTCTGTAATATTTGCTTTCTTCTTGCACTAGTCATCAATTCTACAGCCTCGTTCAAGAGTTCCGTTCGCCGTAATGCCGATGTGAGTTCGAGTCCCATAAGTGTAGTTCCATACAACTAGGGGAGTCGTTCCTGCGTATTGCATCGTGCGGGTGAAGTGAATCGGGTCGAAATCCACGCCTCTCTCCTCAGTCAAGTTTAGTGCATTGTTGACGCGAGTGATGAACAACTTGGATGATGATGGTAGGTAAATCAGGGATTCGTAGGGTCCGAAAAGAGTGAAATCGAACGCCCATTGAGCATTCAGATTTCTGAGAGACTAACATTCTGAATCATCATATGTGTCGTTTTTGTTAAGCAGCCCTGCCACTTTCAGGATTAGCAACGATGTGAAATGACCTGGGAAAGAAAAAGCGACCTACGGCTGTCGTGCACGATGCACTTCTTCCCGCTGTAGCAAGGGCTCTCGCTACTCGTTTTCATATATACACACGAGACCCGAATTTTCCTTCGTAAAACATGGGGATAACACCGAACAGCTATAGAATACTAGGCCTAGGCCTCGTAAACCGCACAAGAAGGAGTTAGACTCCACGTATATCAATACGGCTAGGTTCTGCCCTCATTAGGGAGAGGGATAATTCAGCGCAGCGGCTATTCTATAGCCCATTTCCGAACTACGCTTTGTTAAATGGGTTAATATTTATGTTATAAGTCCTATATCAGCACGCCTGCATTCCCTATGGGAGGCTCTGTGGACTATATAGCTATTATACAGGCCCCTGCGTTAAATACAACAGAAATAACTGTAGCTACAACTACAACAAGAATAACAAGAATGAAAATCTCATATAGAGGATTCTGTAATATCTACTACCATAAAAGAGCCCCGATAACTTTTCCTTGCAATGTTACGTCTCATGAACAGTGGAGTCTTTATAACGGAAGCAGGTGAAGAGTCTCCCAAAAAAATCGTATCCAGCTGTTGTACTTGGGGTTGGGAAAACCAGGCAGTAAAGAAGATGCTTCGCGTCAGGCACAACTCGATATGTTCGAATCCCCTAACGCCTCTCGTGTCAAGTCGAGCGTCATATGCCAAATGTCGTCGTCGAGATACTCCTTCCTCTTACTAGATATCGAAATTGGCCTAACCCACTAACTAAAACTGCTATCCTGAATAGAAGGAGTCTGCTGGTGTGATTAGTTGCTTGGTACACAAATCCCTATGTAGGATTGCTAAAGAGGACTCTTTGCTCATGGAAGACTCAGCACCTTGATAGCCGCTTTCATCTCGAACTTTGCAAGCCTTGGGCGTCATGAGTTGGCGGCAGCTGCTAGTCATATACTAGGTAAGATGTCACCAAACCAAGTCCCAATAATATTCTCCCGGCGCCAGCACGGCTTCCATAGTTACTCTAGACTTGCAATCTCCTAGGCTTAAGAAGGTCACCCTTTTCTGCACTGATCAACGAGGTGTCTTCATCTCGAAGCGCCATGCGTCAGTATGTATCTTTTCTGGCTTTGATATCACTAAGCCTCATAAGCTTCTCCTATGCCCGGTCAAACCAGCTGCTCTTTAATACCAGGACTTCAGTAAGCGGCATCGGCAGTGAGGCTCGAGACACAAAACAGAAAGGACGCTCCCTTACCAAATCCGGCTCCCCAGTCATATTCCCAAGTATTTGAAATGTTCCAGTGACACCACCCTCGCACATTCCCACCCAAGCCAGCCAGTGCGTAGTCGGTTGCGGACGAGTTCCGCTTGAACACTACTATAGCAGCACGACGCGAAGACCTACTTGTTAGATAATTACCACACATGGAAAATCGTTGATAAGGATCCATCTTACCCCAGTGTCCCATAGCGTTATGCCACTCAATCAGCAGTGGGCTGTGCGGTGTGCCTTCTACCCTGACTTTTCCACGTCCGAAGGTGATCTCTGCCAGTTCGACTTGGAGGCACGTTGGCGGTCCGTTGAAGAATTGCCACCCATACACTGCGTTTAAAAAATAGTTAGGAAATGGCACTTCCATGTTAAGCAACGCAGAGACACGGAAGTCTATGACCAGAAGGCGGAGTGTTCTGCAACAGAGATTCTCTTACATTTATCGTCAGAAAATACAGGTTCCGGGGTTACTCACAATTATCACCATCCTTGCGGTGTACCTCAAAGATGTAGATATAGAAATCGGCCACTGCAGTCATCGCTAAAAAGCACAATGATTAAGAAAAGATAACGCATGGTTTCTGATAGTAGAATCTCTGAAAACTTGTCAGTCTTTGCCTGAATAACTTGTCGATGTGGATGGTTCAGGGGTTACTGATTGCCAGAGGTAGATACCTGGGCAGGAGTGTTGCGTTGTTCGCTTCAACAAAAGGCATCAAAAAGCAAAATTAGCACTGCCATCTGTTAATGCAGTGTCTACAATAAGTTCAGGTGGCAATTCGTGTGAGTCAGAAATTTCCTGTTTGCTAGGAGACCTTGTTGATGTGTAAAGTACTTAGTACCATCCGAAGTCATCATCATAATCATTACAGCAGCTCTAGCGATCAGAACCTAGCCTACGTAGCTTCCACAGTGCCGAAATCGATAAGAACACCTTATTTGGCGTGATCTACGGTTACTGTCACTTTGCAAAGCCCCTACATGGACTATAGAACCTGACATGTAGGATCACTGTTCCCAGTCAAAAAGAACTGTAAATTTTGGAAATAGTATATTCTAGCACGCCAAAATATCCTCCCACCTTAAAGATCATCAGTCAAGGCTCAGCTTCATCAAATTAGCATCCAGATACATATTTAAAATCAACATAATTGTGGCTTACCAGTAACTGCAGACTGGCGATAAACAGGTTCTTAGATATATTTATAGCAGAGGCCGTTGGAGCAAAAGTCGGTGTCGGGGCTGCAACATGACAGAGTGCAGCGGATGTTGTAAGGACAGCATCGGCCATCGCAAAGCCATGGGTAGTCGGCAGGGCAGGACAGGGCAGACACATCGGTGTCGGTGTCAATAGTGGTACTGGCCTGCTCAATGCCTGCCTCAGACTACTGGTCAGGGGAGAGTGATAGGATATCCACGGTGGGCAGCTTGCCCTGGCCTCGTTCAGCAAGACACGAGGCAGCGCCGAGGGCGGGGAGAAGGGCAACGAATGCGAGAGGGACCTTCATTGTGGTAGAGTTTAGTTATGTGGCGATTGTTTTGCTGCTGATTGGCCTTGTGTTGGAATGATGAAAGGGGACAGGTAGACAGTCTACAGGAGAGAGATGACCCAGGCCTTTTATACTTGAGATACAGCTTTCTCCTGTAGCAGCTGCCCCGGGTGATTCGTCCTTCGTAGCCCGAGAAGGAACCCGAGTTTAGCAACCAAGACCTCGAGTTTGGAACAGAGAGAGTCCCAGGATGAACTTCCCCTCCTATACGAGCGCAAAAATACCATCACGTAGTATGCAGTAGTTGCCAATCATAATCTAACACACAAAGAGACAACACTCCTTCTCCTCGAAGGGCTTCTCAGCTCCTCCGCATTTTCTTCGGTGTGTGTCAGGAATATATAGCGTGGTATCAATAGAGGGTACTATGGTCAACCTTTGACCCTCTGACAGTGTGACTACTAGCCTTGGGCTGCCATCTGCCGGTCTTTGCAGTGCTTGGCGAAGATCACTTGCTGGTCTAGGCAAGTATCACAGCCTAGATTGCTTTGAGAGCAATACGACCGCCCATCTCAGCCCGTCAGCTTCGGAGAAATATTGCAGCCGCCTAAGCCTTATATCAGTATCAACGCGCACATTATATAAACCAGCAGAATGATTACCATTGTGATACGTATACGTATTCAGGGCTTCCAGCTAATAAATTAGTCGCGAAAGATGGGACAAGTTAGATTTATTAATGAGGAATCTCCCATCAGAGCAGAGGCACAGGGGCCGCTCCGGCGAAGTGCGGTGGGCACAATCGGCTCCCACCAGTGCAATTTTAGTCCTGACGATCCTGTAGCTCCAGGTGTGATACTAAGCGCTTATAGACTCCTTCTTATGTGCCGACGAATGCAGTGCATTTTTCTTTATACCCAAGCCCCTGATGTAGACCGGGAAAGGATCCAGTCGCCAGGGCTAGCAAGCATTCGAGTACCGGTGTGGGCTTTCCGGGGATGTCGGGAACTTAGGAACTACCATGGCCCACTTACGGCGCCGATTCGGTATCACTGTAATCCCGAACTATATCTCGACTGTACTTATCGGCCTTTTTACGGATAACATCAATGACGGGTTTCTAGGAGTTTTGTGGCTTACTAGAGGGGCAGGTGCTCGATGCGATACAGTTGCAGGTGTTGTGCATATTCGTATTCTCCACTTGTTGGTTGCCTTTCCAAGTGAGTGCACTTTTTCTTTTCCCATTAGTCCTGTTATTGGAAGTAGACATACCTGAAACAGCGCGTCGAGAGTACTGGCCAATGAGTGATTCGAGTTTGTAGATACGGTAGTATTGGTGGCGGCGGTATGAGACGTGCATGCGCGGCAGTGTTTACAGCTCTCGGTGATTTCAAATGGTGGCGATGTCAAATGCATCGTTTTCCCGAACACTTAGGATGCGATTCGATACAGGCTACAGAGATGGCGTCTGTAGAGGCGTCCTTTAGAGGCTAAGAACGGCAGATACTAGCTTTAGACAGACTCCGCTTATTCCCTATTCGATTAACACCTCTATATATGTGCGTGAAATTGTTCATATTAGTCTCCCCTTTCCTCAAATCATATTCTGGTACATGAAAGACTCTATCATCCTGCCCTGTTGTTTTACCCTGCATTGAGAGTCATGAAAAAGTGTAGAATCCAGTGACCTCGTCACGCAAGAGAATGCCAAACTCCGAGAATGAGCTTAACGCGACCGGTCATGCCAATGACATTGGAATACGAACTAACCTTCAAACCATTACCGACTCTAATTCATAGTCTTTATTTAGGCAAGCGTCATGTTTCTCTCAAACATCGACTAGTTAGCCCTCAACTGACCTTGCTAGACAATCCTGATTACGTGATATCTGCTCTGACGGCCTTACACAAATCAGTCCTAATCAGTAGAGGGCATTCCCAGCAATTAACTGAGCCGGTCTATGATACAAATACGTCACTTCTCTCCCTGCGAACATAATCTCGAAAACACAGAAAATAGGGGATTGGGATAACATCAGTATTATCGTTTTGAGGCCTGCGGTTGCTCTTTATTAATTGATCATTTTATTATTTTTTATAGCTTTAGCCAAGTCGTCCCCAATCATCGGATTCTTATATTTTAGTGAATAGTTGCTGCAGCAGGGCACACACTATCGCCGGTGCCCTTGTGTGGATATCTATACCTTAACTCATACCACACCATAAGCTACACTAGGTCTTGGACTGAATCTCGGTTGCTACCGAACCCAGGTCGCGTCGGCATGTAATGGTCATCCGTGACTAGGGATCTTGTCATATCCCTAGGACATTAGCCTATCAGGTCGTGCGTATTATTGTATATAAAATGTTCGTTCCAGATGTGGTGGGCTACTTGGAAGGGTCTCCCTCAAGCTATCAACCTTCTCTACTTCAGTTCGCGCCGATTCCGCGCCTTCTTCGCCAGTGCACCTAGCCAGTTATTTCCTGAGTCATGTCCAAGGTGGCGGAGACTTCAAAATCCGTGTATTGTGTTGGAGCGGCGGGACCTGTAGAGGGTGAAGTTACTGTCGGCAGTAACACATAGTTAAAGCCCACAAAACTGCTCCGCGATGAAGCTAGCGTGTAGAGTGGAGGGCAAAGTGTAAAAGTGCGTGAAACGGACAACGCATGATTCTGCCTCGAGTGGCAGCGCTGTGGAGCGGGCCCTCAGACGAACGCGAGTGAAGTCAATGTTAGTCTCACCACATCACCAGAAGATGCATTCCAGACACCTAGCTCTGGAAAAATTTTCAGCAGCTCAAGTTCTGGGGGGGACCCAACCTACCATTTCTCACAAACAAGTAGAAGGATAACACCTAACCAAAGACCTACAAACCCTGGTACGGGTACCAGAAGTTGAACGCCCTAATATCCCAAAACGTAGCCCCCTGGGGCTGCGGAAGATAATGATGACGGGATTAGATAATGAGCCAGAAGGACGACTTAGCCCAGTTTATGGGCGAAGAACACATAGGACTGCCGGAAACCTGGCATATCTTATGTTGTCAAGGGTATAGGAGCAATAAGTAAACACCAAGTATTAATCTAAGTCCGATTCTAGCACCAGGATCAGGTAAGTTGATCTTAGAAAAACAACGCAGATAATCTTTGAAAAAACAACCAGTCTAGGCTTTTTATTCCGAAGGATTAGAAAGGTGTTTAACACTTCAATCAGAAAGCTAGCTACCCATCCCAGCGCGACATGGGATCTAGAAGGAGGTTTATGGAAAAGCGGCTTTAAAGAAGCGAAAGAAAGTACTTCTAGACTTACCATTGCTCCTTCACCGGGGCACAAACAGAAATATATACTTAGAGAAATGAAAGGAGTGTATTGTAGTTATCTGAAATCTACCACGCACAATAAACCAAGTAGACTAAATGAATGAATGGCGAATTAACCACCAGCAACCCTTAGAACACGGGCAAGTCATTATGTAGATCTCGAACGCGCCGTACGATACACTGCCTATCAACTAGCTGGCATGAATTCCCCGTCAAAGATCATCGCCTGCTTAATTGGCGGGTCGAATGATTCAGAGATCATAACAAACATGGGCCGGACCCAGGAGATCATCTTCCAGTCACCAGCGAAGTAGATCTCCTTCCGGCTACCCTCGAAGACCCATTCTTCTTGTAGTGGGCGGCCGCGTGTGACTACACCTGGTCGCACGACGAGTTGGACATTTTCGCCTTGGCTGGCAGCCTCCAACACGGAGAAGTTGCGGAAGGATATGTCCCACTTTGGTCTCATGCGATGTTCTAGCCTTGTGCCGTCAAGATATAAACCACATATGGCCTCTCTCTCAGGATCGACCTTATTATCCAAAGGGAATCCGTACCAGGAACTGTGTTCATTCTGTTCAAGGGGATCTGTCCAGACTAACCTTGGTTGCCTCCGGGAGATAAACATGACCGTGTCTATATGGGTAGCTAGCCAGCTTACGTCCAGTAGGCAGTCGGCGAGCTTGCCCAAGTCGTCTTCAGGCTTCATCAAGTAGCCCAAATTACTCTTGATAAGCTTGACAACATTCTCAGGGTCCATTGTCCTTGAATTGCGGCTCTTACGCAGGGCAAGCTCCGCGGAGGTCGATCTTAGTTTGTTCCACTCAGAGGTGTAACAAACGGGGTGGTATTTCTTCACGCTGGTGGGCCCGGTACGAACGTCATCAGCTGCATCTTGAGGCTCTATATAGACAGGAAGTGTTAGTCGTCTCTCAGGCTGCCAGAAAAGAGATGATGGTTGTGCACTGACCTTCGATACTAGCGATAAACTGGCCTAAGTACTTGACTGCCTCAAAACTATTGTCATGGTTCCGCCACTTGGTTTGGGGGTTTGCCGAGAAAACCCCCTCGTAAAGAATGCGCCAGATCCAAGCTTCCAAAATGGCCGTATAGCCTCGCCAACTTTCTATGAACCGCTTAGCATGGGGTGTCCAGCTGTTCAGTTTGCGCTGATCATCGGCCTTAAGTTTGTCCCATGGTGTTGGTTGAAATCCCGTCCCAGCCAGGTCCTGGATTTTGTCGGTAAGTTTGTCATAGTTCTCCGTAATGTCTCCATAGCGAGACTCGAGAGGGCCCGACGAAAACGTCATCTTGTCTTTACTCTCGTAGTAAGTTTGCCTCGGATCTTTATGGGGTGTTGATTCGTCTGCTGTTGCAATCGAGTCACTCTCGTGGTCAGCTATCCTCGGATTGTCAGGGGATGTTGATTCGTCTGCTGTAGCGACCGAGTCGAAAGAGACAGGGGCTGAAGGTAGGGCTCGTGTAGTCTTGTCACTGGGATCCATCTTAAATTCCTTTCTTTGCATTGCTGGGGCTGTTTATTGGTTGGCGCGTGTGTATAAGTAACGTATATGTGCGTCTTGGATGCGTTCGCCCGTTGAGACGGGGAGGGAGAGAAAAGCCCGGGGAAAGGGTTTGGTTGGAGCTGGTACTTATGCAAAAATGAAAACTCCAATTTGATAGCAAATGGATGATGGGTGAAACGAAAGGAAGAAAGTGGGAGAGACTTCTGGTGATTTAGGGTAGGAAGGGGAGTAGGCGAAAGCTTTGACGGAGAACAAAGAAACGAAGAAAATATGTTTCACAGTGTTGCGAGCCGCCGCCACTTAAACTCATTCCGTCCTGCACAAATCTGCTCCCTCCTTTTCTCTTTTCCTTTCCTAACCAATTCTCTTCCTTTCATCCTTACGCCTCAAGGGTCAGTTATAAAGGCGCATTTCCGCTTGCATCATTTTCAGATTTAGATGTCAACACTTTCCGTAACAATGGAGTCACGCAAGAACACCGAGGTCATTGTTTCGATTGACTTTGGTTCAACGTATGCTATTAATTCTTCTTTCAAGAACAAACATGAAGAACAAAGTAAACTAATGAGCTTTCGGCGCTGTATAGCTTTACCAAGGTCCACTACGCCATCCAGACGGGTCAAGAAGTTTCGTTTGCTGAGCTAAATTTGAAGTCCTGCAAATTCGGCGATCGCTCTACACTTAAAAGTATGAGATGGGTGCCCTCTTCCATTCAATATAGTCCTTCGGGAGATGTTGTTGGCTGGGGATATGATCCCATCGGCGATGGTGCCGTGGTGATCAAAGGCATTAAACTATGTTTGCAACGCGAAGACAATCATCGGGTCAATCTTATAGACTACCCGGTCACAGCCGATGCTATCCAACAGCGCATGAATCTCGGCAAGACTGCTATCGGGGTCCTCGAGGACTACTTGGCAGGGCTCTGGGAAGCATGCAAACCCCAAATCAACCCCCCTGGACCCATCGTGGCTTGGCGCCTCGTCGTCACCCACCCAGTTGGCTGGAAAATCGACAAACTCGAAAAGGCTATTGATGCCGCAATCGTGACGCCGGACCGGGACAATAGCACCTGGACCGTGAACTTTCAGACAGAAGCTGAAGCAGCGATGGCGGCCATGTTCAATGCTTACGATGGCCACCCTATGCAGAACGAAACAGTCATGGTAGTTGACCTTGGTGGCCTGACGATGGTAAGTTACCACATCAAGGCCTAACGAAACCTCTGACCATTGAGCATGTGTAGGATATTTCGGCCGGGTATGTCAGTACTCAGACTGGTATCCTAAGCTTAGACTGGGTCTTGCCGCTCATCAGTCAACCCTGTGGAGCCTCTCTCCTCACGGATACTTTCGGCAAGCTTCTCAATAATGTCACAGAAAATCTCCTTCTAGAATCGCCTGCCAAATCTTGGTATGACAACGCAATAAAGCATTGGGAGGATAACATCCTCCCTACATTTCGCCCAGGCTCAAGGTCAGTCCTGAGGCTCCACGTGCCAGGAGGGAACTTTAAGTCCACCGCCAAAGAAACACATTACCGATGGGTAAAGGATAACCAAGTTCCAGTCCATTCGTGAGTACTTTATTATCGTCTCAGTTGTTTCCAACAAAGGAAAAGAAATTGGTTCTAGGTTGACATGACCCATTTTACCATTGCCTTGCGCTAGCTAATCAGTTGCCCAAGGGAGGAGCTGGAGTCTATCTTCGACTTTCACCTACAAAAGGTCACTACTGCAATTGAAGAGCAGATAAACACACTTCTCAAGAAAGGCCACACGGTCGATGTACGTACCTGTCTTTCAGACCATTCCGCTTACCTAACCTTTGCCTGGCTTACATCTAAATACCTATCAGCGCCTTCACCTCACTGGAGGTTTCGGTCAGAATACATTCGTAAATTTCCGTGTCAAGGAGCTTGCTCAAAAACGTGGCATAAAATTCGACGGCTTCTGCCGCACAACATCTGGGTAGGTGACATAACCTAAGCCGTCCTAATGTCTTCCGTTTCCTGGCTCCGTATGTTTATACATGTAGCAACGTGAGGGCTCATGCTAACGATAAACATATCTAGTATGCTGGCTGTCTCACAGGGGGCTGCCTTTTACGGGTATCACCTCTCCAGGTTCCCTGTTTCCGACGTTCACAGCTCCGATATCTTTTTACTTGTTGGCGGCAGACATGACTGTCGTATCACCCTTACGCGCAAAGTACGGTGCATTTTTCCTCTTCCTCTCTTTTTCTTTCCCCAACTCTGCCTCTCTACAACAATCAACGAACTAACCAACACCACGCCTGCGAGGCGACTGGGTAAATAGGATGAGTTCATGCCGCAGCACACGCTCAAGTTTATTCCCATCCACGGTCGTCTGATTCAGGGCTGCTTCGTGGAAAAAGATGGAGTGTATAAGCTGGGTGTGTACGGTACCTCCTCAGACGGCATCGCCGTTGTTGTCGGCTATATTATGTGGAAGTGTTTTCAGCGGAGGAAGGTAGCACCTGATGACGCCTGCATGCTCAAGATGTGGCTGCGACGCGACGGTGGCGGCAGGGCAAACTTTGATTTTCTTGTCCGCAAGGCAGATATTGCCATATATGTCAACAGAGCCGAGGAGGGCCAAGCCTACTTTTGCCGCTGTTAAAATTGCCTGCGATCTTCGGGGGAGCGAGCGGGAATAGGGGAACCTACTTATCATTAGTGAATCGACTGAAGGAGGTGAACATCGGCGGAACCTGAAAGGGCATGTGGTGTGTGGGACCACACTTCGGTTTGGACCATGGGGAAAAACTCAGATTGTCAAGTGTCTACATGGTGGCGTTCCAAAAATCAGATTGATTTCGGGGGGATTTTTATACAGGAAATACGTTAGAATTTAATTACGTAAAGTGCAGAATACGAAGTACCTACGTCTTGAGATAACGGCGCACGTTAGTGAACGAATTGCTTAGAGGTACTCACACCCTTGAGTCTCACGGAGCCTTTCTAGAATCTTTGCTGCGGGTCGCACTTTTTCTGCGAAGTATTGATCTAGAGTACGATAAAACGGCAGTGCGAATAACCACCTCCCTTTAGTATTCTCTATAGAAGTACGCGTATGTCTCACACTAGGTGAGAGGATCCGCAAAGACATTCTAGCCATCCTCGCTTTGTTGAACCGTGAATAAGAAATCAAGTCAGGCGTTGCTTAGAATGGAAGGAGTATTTTCTTTACCTACGAGACTTAATGCGCGGAAAAGGAGGAAATTTTGGTTACCCTGACGATCACGTAGCTAGGCTGGAATACAAATAGGATGATAAGAGGAAGGAATGAAAGGGACACGAGAAGGTTGGGCTGGTAGTGTCTGCTATTGTGCGATGAGGCGTGGCGACACCGTATCTAAAAACAGAGTCAACGGCAAGGCGTCCCAGACTAAGGGGGCAGAGGGATGGGGAATCTGGTTCGCAAGAAGAAGGCAACTATGAGCCTCAAGTATATTCTTAAGAACAGAAGACAGTGATGAAGAAGATAGAAGCATGGATAGTAAAAACTAGCTAGCTATCTCTCTGACTATAACATCCTCAAGATATAGAGGAAAGCCTCTTTGCCACAGGAGACAGTGTGTTGGAGGCGCACTATTCCTCCCCGGCGTGTCATTAACCACAGAAAATGGTGGATTGGGGAGCGCATGGCTCTTGCCCAGGGTGGCTACATCTGGCTGAGCTGTGTATCCAGGGTCCAACCTCGTCCTCATTGGTTATCTATTGGTGATTTGGCTTGTTTCCATATTTGGAACACGGTACACATCATTCTTCTCAACATATTAACGAGGAGACCTTATGCAAGCCAATGCATTGAACGACTGGACTATTTCCCCCAACGGGAAATTGGTAAAGCGTTCCAGATACCTCGATCGGTGAACTGGCGTGAGATGCTACTTTCCGTGGAACCAGGCCGCAGGAGGAACGGCTAAGAAGGTCACACTTGCAAGACCGTCATCGTGGCAACGCTAAACCCCCAAGGAAAAAGGCGCCTCCCCAGCCCCGTTACTATTACTCCTACTACTGCTACTACGACCAAGGCCATGGCCGTGGCTAAAGCAATTTCACCGCAACCCAAAAGAGGGCGGCTCCTTGAAGACGGTAAGGCAGACCCCCCCCTCCCCTTCACGTAGGGTTTGCCGGCCCAACCTAATGCCAAGAACCCAAGCACCCAAGTGAGCCCATAAGCGCTCACTACTGGTTAGGTTACGTTTTTGTTAAGAACTTAAAGCTCATAAGCTTTTAAGTAACTTATATGAGTTTAAAGGTTTAATTAATATAAAATTAATAATATAGTTAAATATATTAATTAACAGGTTAATTTATTTAAAATTAAAACTAATAAAATTAATTTTGTTTTATTTTTTAATTTATAAAATATAAAACTAAATAGTGTATTAAAACTGTGTTATAAATATAACTATAAAGGTATAACAGCACGGTTATAAAAGCCCTTTAATATAGCTAGTATTATAATTAAGTTATATATAAAAACATAGCTCTAGCTTAAATAACTGATCTTTTTACTAAGATTTACAGATAAAGAAAAAAGAAAAAAAAAATCCCTATATTAATTATACATGTAAAGACTTTAAATACCTTAAAAATTAAACAGTAAATTGTTAAATAAAACTAGTTATATAACTAAAGTTTATTTAATGCACTTAGTTAGTGTTTTATTATAACTATTTTTTTTAAAATGTTTTTACTTATTTTAAAGTAATTATTTTATGCTGGTTTTAAACTAGTAAACTTCTAGTTTTATATATATAATTAATACTTTTTAAGCAAAAAAATTTTTTTTTTTAAGTTTTTATTACCATTATTACGTTTTAAGCTTTTTAGTTATCACGTTTTAATAATAGGTTTTTTATATTAATTATTATAAATTAATTACGTATACTTATTTATTTATTAGCTATTTTTATTTTTATATAAACGTTTTCGCTGCTTTATTATTTTTTACGTAAAAGTTATCGAACTTTTCTTTTTTTACAGTTTTAAACTAAACTTTTAAACGTATTAACAATTTAACTAATTTTAAATTTAACACTGTTTTTAAAGTTTTTAATTAAATATTACTTATTATTTATATATATATTTATTAAAATTAGCTGGTATTTTCAAGCATTATAAGCTACCCTGTAGTAGTTATAGTAGTTAAAGATTTTACCTGGGAGTTATAGTACATAAAGCGAACTTTTTACTCTAAATACAAGCTTCACACTACTTATAATAGGTTTGTAGAGTTAGTAAAGCACAGATAATGCTTTATACTTTTCTAAAAAGTTAGCTAGTTTATTATAAAACTAATTAAATAAATAGTTTAAGTTTAAACGTACGTTAAAAAGCTTTATAAAGCATTTAACGCTTATAGTATAAATATTAATAATATTTAGTTATATTTAATATTTTATTATTTAGTGTTAAACTATAACTAAAATTATAATATATTTTAATGCTATATTCGCTTAGTTTAATATTTATATTTATTATATAGTTTTATGTAAAGTTTTATATAAATATGCTTTAATAAATTATTTATTTATATATATAAAAAAGTTTTTTTTAAATTAAGTTTTTTAATACTTTTTTTTAAATACTTTATATTTTAAAATAGATTTTACTTTATACTTTAAAATATAATTTTTTATATATTTTTATTATAGTTAATATATTTATTTGTCTTTTAACTTAATTTTATATTATAACTTTTTATATTATAATAATTTATAATTACTATAAACTATATTTTACAGTAAATAAAAAGTTTTTAGTTTTTTAAATTAAACTATTAAGCTTTATTAAAATAAATATAATAATTAATACTAAATAATTAAACTTTAAAAAAGCTTTAATAACATATTAAAAAGTTGTTACTTTTATTTTAAAAGTAAATATTGTTTTTAAATTTATTAAAATGTTTATTAAAATATTTGCTAACTTTATTTTTATAACTATATAAACTAATTAAAACATAAAATCGTTAAATAAGTTTATATACTTTTTAAAGCTTAGCGTTTTTAAAGCTTTAAAAACTTTAAATAATAAATATAAGCTTTAATTATTATATTTAAAACTATTAGTTTAATAAGTTTTATAATTAAATTTAATATATTAATAGTTTATAATAATATTAATTAAGTAATTATTATATTACTATTAAAATATTTATTATTTATTATTTTTTAAATCTTTATATTTTATATATAAAACTTTATATAAGCTTATATTATTTTAATAAACTTTTATAAGCTTAATAAAAATAGTACTAAAAATTACTTATATTAAAATATTAAATATAATAATTTAATAATTAAACTTAATACTTTAAGCTTTATATTTATTTAAATAAACTTTTATAATAATTATTTTAAAGCTTTAAAAAATATTTATACAAGCTAAACTAATTAAATATAATAAATAATTAAAACATTAAAAGCTATATTTATATAAATTATTTTAGTTATTTTTTTAATAATTAATACTGTTTAAAACTTTTAAAACAAGGTTTATGTAAATATTAAAGCATTTAAAACAAAGCTTTAAACTATTTTTTAAGTTTTTAACAAAAGAAATTTACTGTTTAAAAGCTTTAAAAATATTGAAAAAAAAGTTTAAAAAAAATAAGCTTAAATCTGTTAAACAAACTTTTAAAAACATTACTAATAATATTATAAATAATAAGTATTAGGTTTTTTTTTAAACGTTTTATAAAAAATCCAGTATTTTAAAAAAAAAATTAATATAGTTAACTATTTTTTAAAAGTGTTTAAAGCTTTAATATAGTAAATAAAGCTTATAATATTTATTATATAATATATTCACTCAAGGGTGATAAATACTAAACTAGTAAAAATGCGTGGTATTAAATTAAAAAGGGTTTAAATTAAAACCAGGGCATAGAATTAGTTTAAACTAATTTTGTGGCCTTTATTTAATTTAATCTTATTTATCTTTATAACCGACCCCCTTTAAAGGTCGTATTATTATAACTAGAGATTTTTACTACTTATATAATATAAATAATATTTATTATATTATTAATAACCGTTGTTAGTTTAACGATTATAAAGCTTTTTCAACTTTTATAAACTTTTTATATATATAAAAAATAGTTTAAAATTTTATAGTATAAATATATTATTATAAAAATAAATATAGTATTTTTATATTAAAAAATATATAATTTATTTTTAAATTTAATATTAATATAATATTTAAAGGCTTATATTACTTTTTTAAACGGTTTTTTAAAAGCTTAAAATTTTTAAATAATAAAAATAACTATTTAATTATATTAAATTTAACTAATTTAAACTTTTATTTTTTATTAAAAATTTAAACTACTTTTTATAGTATTTATTATATTATTATATGTTTATATATAATATAGTATATACTATTTTTATAAAGCTTTTTAAGTATTTTATATATTTTAAAAAAACATTTTTTAAAAGTTTTATTTATTAAAAAAACTTTTTATAGTAATAAAAGTATAAATTCTTTTTTTAAATATAAAGTAATATTTTCTTAAAAAGTATATAAAGCAACCTTTTTTTAATATAAAGTAATTTTTTATTTATACTTATATTTTTAAATAAAGCTTTAATTATTAAAAAGCTTTTTAATTTTAATTAAATTAATAAATTTAATTTTTATTATAATAAGTATACTATAAATAAAGTTTTTTAAAAGTATATAACTATTAAAATAAAAAAATCTTATTAAAGCTTTAACTGTTATTTATAAAAAATTGTTTATTATTAAGCCTGCTTATTCTTTATAATAAAATATTTTATATGTTAATTTTAATAAAACTGAAATTTTATTATAAATAAATAAACCGTTTTAAAAATAAATCTGTAGTTACTGTTTATACTACTATACAAAGCTTGTTTAAAAGCTTTAAAAATTATTATAATATATATTTAGCTTATTTTTTAATACGGACCTATAGAGAGGGCTTAGCTATAAAGAGGTCGGAGACTCACCTACAGCCTGGTTAATAGATAAAGATATATTAAATTAAATAAAGAGCCACAAGAATTAGCTTAAGCTAATTCTTAGGCAAGGGTGTTTCTGGACCTTTTTTTAATTCTACATTTTTTTTCTACTTTTAAACACTAGTTTAAAAACCACTTATTATTTTTTTAAATAATAGTTTAAAAGTTTATAACAATTTTATAAAAGTTTATTTATAATATAAAAGTATTAATTTTAATATTTTAAGTTTTTATATTTTAAAATAAAACGTTTTATAAAAGTTTTTTTAAACTGTTTATATATTATAATATAAATTTTAAAGCTTTTTTTATATTTATAACACTATTTAATTATTATTATAATTAATTTAAATAATTATATAATAGTGATTAATAAACATTATATATTTTGTTAATTTTTAAAAATAAATTAAAGCTTATTATAATGTTTTATATATTATTTTTAACATGTTATAAAATAATAAAATTTAAAATTTTATTAATTATTTTAAATAAATAATAAGTTAAAACTTATAAGCTAATATAATGTACTAAAAAATACTATATTTTAATAGTTTTATTTATTAATATATATTTAAAAAGTATATTTAAAAAGTATATTATAATATAATCTACTATTTTTAAAGTTTTTAAAACATTGATTTTAACTTTAAAAACTTTTATAATTATAAAAAACTTTTTTTAAAGCATATTATAATAAATATTTTAATAAATAACTTGTTTAAATTAAATAGTTTTTAATTGTATATTTAGTTAGTTTTATAGTTTATAAACTTTATAAATAATTTTTTAAATAGTTTAAACAGTTTTATAATAGAATTTATTATATTTTAAACTTTTAAAAAAATAAATTAACTTATTATAATAAAATTTTTATTAAATTTAAAAATTATAGTAAAATTTTATTTTTATTTAATATAAATAAAAACTAATATATAATTTATTAACAATTTTAGTTTAAAAACTATTTTAAAACTTATAAATATTATAAGTTTTATAGATTTAAATTTAAAAAGAAAATATTATATATTAAATTATTTAAACTATAATAAATATTATTATAATAATTGTTAAAAAACTTAAATATTTTAAGTTAGTTAAAGCTAAATTTAAATAGTTACTATAATTTAAAGTTTTTAAATTTATACTAGTTATAAGCTTATTAAAACGTGTTATAAACAGGTATTAAATATTGAAATATAAACTAAATTAACTAAAGAAAATTATTAAATATAAAATATATTTAATAGTTAAAAGCTTTAAACAACTTTTTAAAAAAAACGGTTTAAAAATTCATGTAGTTATTACTATATTTTTTATTTAATAAATTTTATTAGTATTAATAGTATATATAATTAAAAAATCGAATAAATTAATTTTATAAGAACTTTCTTTAATAATAACCTACTTAAAAAAATTAAAAGTTTTAAAACGAGTTATTAAGTATAATTATATATTAAAGTATTAAAATCTTTTTATAACTTTAAATAAGCTTTTAAATAATAGTAAAAAAAATCTAATTTAACTATTAAAAATTCTAACCTTTAAGCTTTTAATTAATCACTTTTTAATATATTTTTAAAAATTTATATAAATTTCTATTATAGTTTATATAAACAATTATTTATTAATAAGCTTTAATAAACAAGTTATTTAATATTTAAAAACTAAAATTAACATTATTTATAGTATTTAAAATAAAAGCTTAATAAAATTTTATATTTTAAATAATTTTAATATATTAAATAGGTTTTAATTAAACTAAACTTAATAAACATTAAATTTATTAAAATATTTTTACAACTTAAAACTATTAAGCTAAAAAAATTTAAACTATTATTTAAACTTGTTAATATTAACTATTATATAGTACTAATAAACAATATTATATATTTTATATTAATATACTAGTTTAATATAGTTTATATTTATTAATAATTAGCTAAATATATATATACTTTTTATAAATAATATTTTATAATAAATATAAAGCTGTTTTAATATTTAAAAAATACTATAAATCTAATAATTTATTTTAAAAACATTATTAAAAACGCTATATTTATTATACTTAATAATAATAATAATTATATTTAATATTTTATAATTATTAAATTAATTTCAAAATATATTATTAAAATCGTTAACTACGTTATAAACTAAAAAGTTAAATTAACTAATATAATTAATTTTTTTAACTTTATAAACTAAATATATAATGTTTATAAAAGCTGTTAAAAAAATCTAATAATTAAAACGCTTATTAATTAAAATCAACTATTTTATTTAAAAACTTATACTAGTATATAATAATAATATAAAAACTATAACTATTATTAAAAACTTTAAATATATATTAATAAAAATTTAATTTATTAAAAAAGCTTATAAAGCTTAATAAATAAATATATATTATATTTTTATTAAAAAATATTAATTAATAAACTAACTAAAACTTTTATACTTATTAAATAAACTATTTTTTAATAAATATTAAGCTTAAAAAACGTATAATTTATAATATTTTTATTAAAAAATATATTAAAATTAACCAGTATTTTTAAGCATTATAAACTATTTTATAACAGCTACTTTATAATAATTACTTTATAATAGCTATTTTATAGCAGCTACTTTAAAATAGCTACCTTATAATAGCTATTTTAAGATAACTATTTTATAGCAGTTAATTTATAGTAATTATAATAATTATAAGCTTTATTTAAAAGCTATAATATATATAACGAACTCTTTATTTTAATTAGAAACTTAATAAAATATAAATAATGTTTTATACTTTTTTAAAAGTTAGCTAATTTATTATAAAACTAGCTAAATAAATAGTTTAAATTTAAACGTACGTTAAAAAGCCTTATAAAATAATATCCAGCTATATTTAGTGTTTTACTATTTCGTACTAAACTATTACTAAAATTACAGTATACTTTAATGCTATATTAGCTTAACTTAATACTTATATTTATTATATAGCTTTATATAATGTTTTATATAAATTTGTTTTAATACACTAGCTATTTATATATATAAAGAAGTTTTTTTCCAGTACTTGTTTTAAGTTTTTTAATATATCCTTTTAAATACTTTATACTTTAAGGTAAATTTTACTCTATACTTTAAAGTAGATTTCTTTATAGTTTTTTATTACGGTTAATACACTTGCTCACTTTTAACTTAACTTTATATTATAACCTTTTATATTATAAGGCTATATATACTGTAACTACAAACCCACTTTTAACAATATTTTTTTAAAATTTACTTTATATTATAGTTTATTATAATATAACTATAAAATATAAATATACTTAACTATATATTTTTTTTACTAACAAGTTATATAAGCTTTTTTTTTTTTAAATTTATTAAAATATTTACGTAAATAATTAGCATAATATTTTATTAAAAATGGGTCGGTAGTTACAGTATATATAGTCTTGTAATATAGAAGGTTATAGTGTAAGGTTAAGTTAAATAATAAGCAAGTTAGTTAGTTAAAACAAAGAACTATAAAAAAATCTACCAGGAGGTATAAAGTAAAATCTACTCTAAAGTATAAAATATACTAAGGAGTATATTAAAGAACTTAATAAAAAAAAAACTTGGAATAAGTATTAAAAAAAAAACTTTCTTATATATATAAATAACTAATCTATTAAAACGTATTTATATAAAAGTTTATATAAAGTTTAATAATAAATATAAATATTAAATTAAACTAGTATAACGTTAAAATATGTTATAATTTTAATTATAAGTTAACGTTTAATAATAAAACATTAAATATAACCGGATATTATTAATACTTACGTTATAAGCGCTAAGTATTTATTAAGCTTTATTAACATATATTTAAACTTAAACTATTTATTTAACTAATATTATAATAAACTAGTTGTTTTTTAAAAAAAATATAAAACGTTATTTATGTTTTATTAAATTTACAGATTTACTATAAATAGTATAAAGCTTATAATTAAAGTAATAAGTATATTATACATGTTATAATTTTAAAATAAAATTTATAGCTATTATAACTACTATAAAGTAGTTATTATAAAATAGCTATTATAAAATAATTATAATAAAGCTTATAACGCGATTTATTATTAAGCTGTTTAAACTATTAAGCTATTCGATTTTTTAACTATATTAACTTTTAACTTTTTTTATTTATATTTTTATTACTATAATATTTTTTTGTTTTTAAAAAAACTAAAATTTTACTAGTTATTTAAACTAAATAATATAATTTTTATATTTTTTATAATAAACTTTTTAAATTTTATACTGTTTTTAAAGCTACTTTTATTATTATATTTAAAAAAATATTAGTGTAAACTAATAAATTATTTAATTAAATAAAATTTACTGTTTTAAAAAAAAAATTAATTATAAATTTTATAATTAATTTTAATATGTAATTTTTTTTTAACTTAATTATGTTAAAAATATAATTAATTAACTGTTATATAAACATAAAACTAAAATTATTAAAAAAACTAAATATTATATTTTATAATATATATATTAAAGCTTTAAATATGTTTAAACCGTTAAATAAACTATAATAAAGTTTATATAAAAATTTTATTATATATAATATATATTTTTAACGCGTAAAAGTTATAATCGTGCGTAAAGATTTTATAAAAAAAAATATTTAATTTTAATAAAATAAAGTTTATAATAAACATAATTATAACCGATATAATTATAATAAGTTTTAAAAAGTATATAAAGCTTAAACAAGTTTAATAAAACAATTAAAATTAGTTTATAACTGTTTATATAGTTACTTTTTAAGGTTAAATAATACTTCTTTTATTATAATATTATAACAGGTTTTTATTATATAATAAGTATATTATAGTTTTAAAAAATAATTAAATTAATAATAAGCTTAATTTAAAATAAATTAAATGTTTTAATAAATATATTAAGCTGTAAATAATAAGCTTAAAATGTTTTTTTATTTTTAATAATTATTAAAGTTATTATTTTAAAACTTTTAAAAATTATTATAAATAAAATAATATTATTATATTTTATATGTTTATTTTTTTTATAAGCTTTAATTATTTAATATTACTTATTTTAGCGTATTAAAATAAATTCACGGTTATATAATCGAAAATTTAATATAATATTATATTATATATATTTTAAAAAAAAACTTTTTGCTCACGTTTTTTAAAACGTATATAAAAATAATAACGTTAAAAAATGTTAAAATTAGTTTTAAAACTGCTAGTTTTATTTTTTATAAGTTATAAATTATTATTTTATAGTTTAATATTATATTAGTTTTGTAAAATTTATTATTATTTTTTAAACTGTTTATTATTTTTTAATTTATTTTTTAAAAAGTTTAAATTTTTAAATATTAAAAAAGCTTTTTAATACTAATTATTAATATTACTCGTTTATTATTAAAAGCTATTTATATTATAATATATAAATTATTTTATTATATAATAAAATCTTTAAGCTTTATAAAATTAACAATATATTAAGTAAACGTTAATAAATAAAAAATAAAAAATTATAACTTAAAACAATATTTAATTTTAAAAAAAAACAATTTTATAAAAGTTATAGTTTATATATATTAATATTATATATATAGAAATATTAGTTATAATATATAAATATATATAATAATTATAAAAACATTTAATAAAAAAGATTTTAATTAATTTTAATTAATATTTTTAAAAATAAAAATAACGTAGTTAAAAAATCGAACAGTTTAATAGTTTAAACAATTTAATAATAAATCACGTTAATATTTAAAAATACTAACTAATTTTATATACTTTTTTAATAAAAATATTATAAATTATTAGCTTTTTAAGCTTAATATTTATTAAAAAACAGTTTATTTAATAAATATAAAAACTTTAATTAAGTTATTAATAAATATTTTTTAAATAAAAATATAATATATATTTATTTATAAACTTTTATAAATTTTTTTAATAAACTAAAATTTTATTAGTATATATTTAATACGTTAATAGTATTTAAAGCTTTTAATTATAGTTATAACTTTTATATTATCGTTATATACTAATATAAATAGTTACGGTGGTGCACTAAGCTAGGCTGAGATCAGTGAATCACATGACTTAGCCCCACCTAAACCCACTATTTAATTCCTGGGGTATTTAAAATCCCTGCCTGTACAATTAGTATAGAGACTCTTTCTTTTCTTCTCCCTCTGTAGATTCTAGCAAAAAAATCAGTTACTAGAACTGGAGCATTGCCTTTTCTTGTAACTTAATTATAACATAAATCTTTAAATATAATAGTTAATTTTAATAAATAAGTTTTTTAATTATTAAACTTTTTTACAACTTTTATAAATATTATATATTTAGTTTTTAAAGTAAATAAAATAACTATATTAGTTAATTTAGCTTTTTAGTTTATAATATAATTAATAACTTTAATAATATAGCTTTAAATAAATTTAATAGTAATAAAACATTTAATATAATTATTATTATTAGTTATTATAAATATAGTATTTTTAATAATGTTTTAAAAATAAAGTATTAAATTTATAATGTTTTTTAAATATTAAAATAGTTTTATATTTACTATAAAATACTGTTTATAAATATATATATATATATATATATTTAACTAGTTATTAACAAGTATAAGCTATATTAAACTAATATATTAGTATTATTTAATAATAAATTAATATTTATTAAGTTTAATTTAATTAAAGCTTGTTTAATATATTAAAACTATTAAAAAATAATATTTTATTAAGCTTATTTTGTTTAATTTTAACTTTAAAACCTATTTTATAAAGTTTTTATTTTTAATATTATAAACAATATTAATTTTAATTTTTAAGTTTTAAATAATTTATTTATTAAAGCTTATTAATAAATAGTTGTTTATATAAACTATAATAAAGAATTTTATAAACTTTTAAAAATATATTAAAAAATTATTAATTAAAAGTTTAAAGTTTAAAAACTTTAATAATTAAATTAGTTTTTTTTATTATTATTTAAAAGCTTGTTTAAAACTATAAGAAAATTTTAGTACTTTAAAATACTGTTAAATCTTTAATGTATAGTTATATTTAATAGTTAGTTTTAAAAGTTTTAAGTTTTTTAATAAAATTTTTAAGCTTTTAAAAAACTTAATATAAATCTTTTTAAAAAGATTACTGTTTAAAAAAACTTTCATAAAATTAATTTGTTCGATTTTTTAGTTATATATAATTATTAAAGCTAATAAAATTTATTAAGTAAAAAATATAGTAATAACTATATAAATTTTTAAATAATTCTTTTTAAAATATATTTAAAGCTTTTAATTATTAAACATGCTTTATATTTAATAGCTCTATTTAATTAATTTAGCTTATATTTTAATATTTAATAATTATTTTTAAAACGTTTTAATAAGCTTATAACTAGTATAAATTTAAAAGCTTTAAATTATAGTAATTATTTAAATTTAACTTTAACTAATTTAAAATATTCAGGTTTTTTAAAAGTTTTTAAAGCTTTAATTAAGTTTTAAACTTTTTAATAACTGTTATAATAACGTTTATTATAGTTTAAATAGCTTAATATACAATATATTTTAGTAAATTTAAATTTATAAAGTTTATAGTACTTATAAGTTTTAAAATACTTTTTAAACTAGATTTATTAATAGTTATATATTAATCTTTATTTTTATTAAATATAAAAAATAACTTTATTATAATTTTTAAATTTAATAAAAATTTATTATAATAAAATAGTTATTTTTTTTAAGTTTTAAAATATAGTAAGTTTTAATACTATAAAACTGTTTAAATTACGTAAGAATTACTTATAAAGCTTATAAACTATAAAAATAACTAAATATACTATTAAAAATTATTTAATTTAAACAGATTATTTATTAAAATATTTATTATAACAAGTTTTAAAAAAAGTTCTTTTATAATTATAAAAGCTTTTAAAACTAAAATAAATATTTTTAATATTTTTAAAATAATCAATTAAGTATATATTAATAAATAATACTACTAAAAAATAACATTTTTAACATGTTTTATTAGTTTATAAGCTTTAATTTACTTTTTATATAAAATAATTATTAAAGCTTTAAACTTTATTATTTTATAACGTGTTAAAAAAGTATATAAAACATTATAATAAGCTTTTATTTATTTTTTAATAGTTAATAAAATATATAGTTTTTATTAATAATTATTATATAGTTAGTTAAATTAATTATAATAATAGTTATATAGTATTAAAAATATAAAAAAAGCTTTAAAGTTTATATTATAACATATAAATAGTTTAATAAAACTTTTTTAAAATATTATAATAAACTGTTATTTTAAAATATAAAAGCTAAAAATATTAAAACTAATATTTATACGTTATAATCAAGTTTTTATAAAGTTATTATAAACTTTTAAGTTATTATTAAAATAAAAATAAGCTAAATATATATTATAACGATTTTTAAAGTTTTTAAAAAGGTTTTTTATAATAATATAAATAATAAATATAGATTTTCTTTTTAAAAGTTTAATTTATTTATAATAAGTTTTTTATTTTATTTAAGTTAATATATAAGATATTTTATTATAAAAAATGTTGAAAATATGCTTTATTATAAGCATATATTCTATGATTTACCCGATATTCACTTATAGAATGTCATGGAATGTCATGGAATTTTATAGAATTCCATAGAATTCCGTAGAATATTTTCAAATATTCTATGCCACTCGACTCCACTCGTTTAATTTATAAGCATATATTATTAATGCTTATTAATACGATGGAATATATTAGAAATATATGGAATTAAGGGAGATTATGTATATATAAAGGTCTTGTTTCTTGATTTCTAGATTAACTTCAACTTTAACAACAACAATAAGTTCAACCACTTCAATATATTCATTACATAAACAATTCATTACGGTCTTACCTTTTATACATAACCCATGTACAATGATATATTCGTTTAACAAAAAATAAGTTTAATAACAAATTATTTTTTTATAATAATTATTAAAGCTTTAATAAGGTTTTTTATTTTAATAACTATATATTTTTCAACAGCTTTATTTATAGTATATTTATTATAATAAAAGTTAGATTTATTAATTTAATTAAAGTTAAAAAGCTTTATAGTAATTTTAGCAGTTTTCTTTAAAAAAAAATTTAAATACTTTAATTTATAATATTATAATATAGTAAATTTTAATAGTTTTTAAATAATAAAAGTTTTATTTAAAAGTATAAATATTAATAAAAAATTACTTTGTATACTTTTTAAAAAAAGTTATTTTATATTAAAAAAAAGTTACTTTATAAACTTTTTTAGAAAATATTATTTTATATTTAATAAAAAGAATTTTTTTAATAAGTAAAACTTTTAAAAAGGTGTTTTTTAAAACATATAAAATATTTAAAATATTTTATAAAAACAGTATATATTAAACTATATATAAACGTAAAATAATATAATAAATATTATTAAAAATAGTTTAATTTTTAATAAAAAATAAAAACTTAAATTAATAAATTTTAACATAGTTAAATAGTTATTTTTATTATTTAAAAGTTTTAAGCGTTTAAAAAAAACTCTTAAAAAATAATGTAAATTTTTAAATAAATAGTACGTTTTTTAATATATAAATATTATATTTATTTTTATAATAATAAGCTTATAATATAATAATATTTATATTATAAGGTTTTAAAATACTATTTTATATATATATAAAGTTTATAAAAGCTAAAAAAGCTTTATAATCGTTAAATTAATAATATTTATTAATAATAAATATTATAAGTTTTACTTGTTATATTAAAACTTTAAAAACTTTTAAAAAATAATTAAAAAGTATTTAATTTTTTATAAAACAATTAAAAAAAAGCTTAAATATTATTATTTATAATATTATTAAAAAAGTTTTTAATAGTTTATTTAAGAAATTTAAGCTTAGTTTTTTTTTAAGCTATTTTTTTTTAGCTTTATTAAAGTTTTTAAAAACTTAAAAAACAGTTTAAAACTTTAATTTAAAAGTTGTTAAACGAATATATCGTTATACATGCGTTATGTATAAAAGGTAAGACTGTAATGTTGTTTATATAATGAATGTGTTGAACTTATTATTGTTGTTAAAGTTAAAGTTAATCTAGAAATCAAGAAAAAAGACCTTTATATATACATAATCTCCCTTAATTCTATATATTTCTAATATATTCCATCGTATTAATAAGCATTAATAATATATGCTTTTAAATAAAACGAGTGGAGTCGAGTGGCGTAGAATATTCGAAAATATTCTACGGAATTCTATGGAATTCCATAGAATTCCATGACATTCCATGACATTTTATAAGTGAATATCGGGTAAATCATAGAATATATGCTTATAATAAAGCATATTTTCAATAAAAGTTTTAAACAGTATTAATTATTAAAAAAGTTATTAAAACAACTTTTAAAAATATAGCTTTTAATATTTTAATAGTTTATTGTATTCAATTAACCTAGTTTATATAAGTACTTTTTAAAGCTTTAAAATAATTATTATAAAAGTTTGTTTAAAAGAATATAAAATTTAAAACATTAAACTTAATTATTAAATTATTATATTTAATATTTTAATATAAGTAATTTTTAGTATTATTTTTATTAAGCTTATAAAAGTTTATTATAATAATATAAACTTATATAAAGTTTTATATATTAAATATGAAAAATTAAAAAATGAAAAATAATAAGTTTTTTAATAATAATAAAATAATTGTTTAATTAACGTTATTATAAGCTTTTAATATATTAAGTTTAATTATAAAGCTTATTAAACAAATAGTTTTAAATATAATAATTAAAATTTATATTTCTTATTTAAAACTTTTAAAGCTTTAAAAATATTAAACTTTAAAAATATTAAACTTTAAAAAATATATAAACTTATTTAACGATTTTATATTTTAACCAGCTTTAAAAAATAATAAAAATAAAGTTAGTAAATATTATAATAAACGTTTTAATAGTTATAAAAAAAGTTTACTTTTAAAATAAATATAGCAGTTTTTAATAAGCTGTTAGAACTTTTTTTAAAATTTAATTATTTAATATTAACTATATTATCTACATTAATAAAGCTTAATAATTTAATTAAAAAAACTAAAAGCTTTTTATTACTTTAAAATAAAATATTTTATACTTATAAAAAAAGTACGTTATAATATAAAAATAAACGCTTTATATTAAAAATCGAAAGTATAATAAAAATAATTAATAAAACTTACTTATTAAAAAATTATATTAAGTTTATAACTATAGTATATATAACCTTATAACATAAAAAATTATAATATAAAATTAAATTAAATAGTAAACAAATTAATTAATTAAAATAAAAAACTATAAAAAAATCTACTTAAAAATATAAATTAAAATCTACTTTAAAATATAAAGTATACTAAACATATATTAAAAAACTTAATTAAAAAAAAACTTAAAATAAATACAAAAAAAAACTTTTTTATATATATAAATAACTAGTTTATTAAAATATATTTATATAAAACTTTATATAAAGTTTAATAATAAATATAAACATTAAATTAAGTTAACATTAAAATATATTATAATTATAACTATAAATTAACGTTTAATAATAAAACATTATATATAACTAAACGTTATTAATATTTATACTATAAACGTTAAGTATTTATTAAGCTTTATTAACGTACGTTTAAACTTAAACTATTTATTTAACTAATATTATAATAAACTAACTATTCTTTTAAAAAAGTATAAAGCATTATCCGTGTTTTACTAAGTTTATAAACCTATTATAAATAGTATAAAGGTTATAACTAAAGTAATAAATACACTACATGTGCTATAACTTTAAAATAAAACCTATAATTATTATAAAGTAGCTGCTATAAAATAACTACAATAAAGCTTATAATGTTTAAAAATACCAGTTAATTTTAATATATTTATTAATAAATTTTTAAAATAATAATATATTTAAAATAAAAATAATTTTTTTAATTAAAAATTTTAAACTTTTTATTGTAATATCTAGATTAACTACGTATAAAGCTACCGTATAGATGTCCTATCTGTACGTAGCCTTGTTAAGCAAGCGGTATACGTGGGCAGAATTTCTCTGCTAAAGGAATTCTCCTTGCACGAAAGCTTTACTTTTATAAGTTAAATAGAAAATAGATCAATATAATACAGTTATTTATCTTATTTTTTTTAAACGTATAATATTATACCCTTTAACTACCCAACACTTTTATTATATTATTAAATAGTATAGCTTATTTAATATTTTTTTTAATAAACATATAATTGTTTATATTAAAATTAAAATTTTAACGTTTTTAATTTAATGTTTTTTATTAAATATATTAAAAATATTCTTTAGTTAGCTTTATATACTTAATAATAATTTTTACTTTTTTTTAAACATGCTTTTTTAAAACCTGCTTTTATATTAATATTTTTTTAAAAAAAACTTGTTTATATAGTTTTTTTATTTAAAATAAAACAATATTAAAGAACTTATTTTTATTTTTTAAATTTATAAAACAATAATACTTAAATATAATTTATAACTAAAATTTATTTTAATTAATTATTTTAATAGTAATTTATATATAGTTATAATTATTAATTTAAATATTTATTTATAACTAAAATTTAACTTATTATTTTATAATAGTTTATTAAAACTAAATTTTATATAATGTTTAATATTTAAAATATTTTATTAATAAAAACTAAAATAAATTAAATTTTATTTTTAAAAATAATTATTATAAAAACACTAATTACTTTAAATAAGTTTTTATAATATATTTTTACTATATTTTTTATTATAGCTTACATTATATAAAGTATAATTTATTTTTGTTTTTTTAAATAGTTTATTATTACTAAAACGTTAATTTAATTATACTTTATTTTTAATATTGAGACATGACAGCTGGCAGATAAGAGAGGGACAGGTACAGTATGTGCTGTACTCCCTAGCGTAGTGTCGACGCTGCATAGCTTATGACGACCAGCGTTGGCTGACCCATCAAATGCAAGCCGCCTATGCTTATATTGCTGAGGACCTTCCTTTTGGACCATATCAGTCACCGTCCGACCTTTATACCCTCTCAAGACGTCGCAGACATAATGCTATCGTATGGGTGGTAACCATCAGGTCCACTTCAACTACCAAGTCCTGCTCGACAATGAGTACTTGGTTGGTCTGGGTATTAGCAGCTGAAGTGTAAATCTCTAGCCAGTTATGCGAGCATGTAAGACTTATGGTGCAGCAGGGGTAAGACGAGATGTTTCATGGCAGACCTTTCCGTTGCTGTCTTTATTGGATGCTGGCGATGGCAGTCTGATTAGCTCTATGGTGAACGTCCTTTGGAGCCTAGGGTACAGAAAAGCTAGCCGCCTCTTCACTCTTCCGGGCCATCCATGCCAGGCCCAGGGCCTCCCTGTCGGCCCATCTGGCGAGCTTTCAGCATCTCGTCACAGAGCAGTAGGTTTGACGCAATGCTTGATGAAGAAGCAATGCAGTTCCGCAATACTCTGAAAGAATCGTAAACACCCTCTAGCGTCGGGTCCATGGCCCCCCCAAGGACCAGGTCCAGCCCAGCAACATTCCCATCGTCGTATTCCTCTTGAAGAGCGGCAACTGCAACCGGAATCAGCATGATCTTATCAAAATGATTTGAAGTACTACTTACGTGAGTCTTGAATGTCGTGACCGGCGTTCGCCGCCAGCGTCTTGGGAATGATCAGAAGCGCATCAGCGAATGCATTGACACCCCACTTCGCCTTACCCTTGACAGTCTTCCTGAAGGTGTCACTCTTCAAGTGAGTTGCGCAGGCAACCTGGAAGGCACCACCACCTGGCACCACAGACTTGTCCACAATCATGTTGTAAACACTGCGAAGGCCGTCTCTTACGGCGTCTGTAATCTGGGTGATGGTGTGTGCGTTTGGGCCCTTTATCATCAGTGTGACGGACTTGGGGTCCTTCACTTCTTCGATAAAAGTGTACTTCTCCTCTCCGAGCTGCTGCTCATAGACCAGTCCGGCCCAGCCAAGGACATCGGGTGATAAATCTTCCACGCTGTTCTGCGCAGTTCCTCCGCAAATAAGCTGCAATCGCTCCATATTTCTCCGCTTGGCTCTTCGAAGGGCGAAAATACCGTTCTTTGCCAAGACGTCCAAGGACAAAGGGTCAATGCCTTTCTGGTTCACAATGACAAAGCTCTTCTTGGGATCATTCCCACAGACCTCCTTCTTCAGGTCCACGATTTTCTTCAGTTTGGCGTCGACGAAACGGCGCTCACTCTCCACCAACTTGTCGCGCTGGTCTGCGCTGGAGTAAAAAAAGCCCGAGTTAATCTCGGACTTCTCGTACTCTAGACTGACATTCATGGTCAGGATAAAGGCGTTTTCTAATCGCTTTGGCATATCTGGATGCCTAGCACCGTGGTCGAGGGCTAAACCACGGATGAGTTGGGTATCGGAGGCCGTCCGGTGTTGCATCTTCATAATCTCCACCATGTGCAGATCGGGTTTCGCGGGGGCTTGATAGATTGCTAGCACAGCATCGACAATATCGGGGGTGAGCTTTTTTGCTAAGTTGGCATTCAGCTTTGTTGATAGAGACGTTCGGGCGACACATAGGAGGAGCTCTCGGTCAACTTCTTTCGGCAGCTTAAACGTGTCGAGAAACTAGGTCTTGCCGTTAGTCATCGACGCATAGAGATTGAGGTGCTTTGTTTCCGTATGCGCACCTTGAGAGATTCATTCTTCGCAATCTCGAAACCATCTGTTATAACACGAGGGTGCAAGCCTTCTGCGATATACCTATCTGCTTGCTTCATCAACTCTCCCACTAGCAGGACGACAGATGTTGTGCCATCTCCGCAAATGTCGTCCTGTGCTGTCGCAGCTCGGGCAATCATAACGGCGGTGGGGTTCTGTATTTGCATCTCTCGTAATAGGACGTTGCCATCCTTTGTGAGCTTGATCTGGAGAGGGGAGTCAGTCCGAAGGGGTTCATCGGTGAAGCGATGGAAGAAGCTCGAACCTGTCCCGAACCATCTACCAGCCTATATATACCGTATCGTATTGTCAGCCTCCATCATTGCAAGAGTAGGCGCCACATTACTATACCACGTACATCTTGATAGTCCCCAAAGGACCCAGGTTAGACTTGAGCACATCTTGCAGTCCCTCTCCAGCACTAATGTTGACCCGGAGAGCTTCACCCCGCCGCTACAAGGATATTGATATTAGCATGAGCAATAGCGAGGTTTGCGATTCAGAATACGAACCCGAGATTCGGCTTTGGGGTTGAGAAGCTGTGCAGCAGACATGCTATTCAAGTAAGAGAAAGTACAGCTTCTTGGAGTTCGTATTGAAGGTGCTGTACTAGGGATTCAGGGCGGGCGGTTCGTGGGATGTGATGATTTGGGATGGGGAGCTTCTAAATGGGTGGGTCGAACTTTTTTTCTGATTGTTGATACTACCTAAGGTACCAAGGTAGATAGTGTATAGGTAGGTACCTAGGTAGACTTGCAGCCTTGAAGCGGGCTGCTTGGAGGGGCTCTGAACCTTGAATGATTGGCTGGCATCGCTAGAAGATTAGCAGGCGGTGCAGCCACACTTAGGTCACTACCTCTACCTACCTACCTAATCTAAGCACTGCTCCTAGATATTGTGTGGCTGGAAATTTACCGTTGTGGCACAGCACAGGCATCCGTATGCATAATCTCCTTCTCATCTCTATCTCATATCGTTCACCTTTGGCAGCATCTTCGTTTATGAGGTGCCCAGCCATCTACTCTCAGTAATCCTCGATGACAATGATGCTATAAACATGTCCCTCTACCACCTCCTCGTTTCACTAACCTTCCTTTCCTTTTGTGCATTTTCAGGGGCTGTAGAAAGTTCCGACGATGTAAGGCAGATCGCCATCATTGGTTAGTCATCACTTATATCCAATCTCTTTCTCATCGGTATTCCAAGATGCATCGATGCTGCGCTCTGTTATTCATGAGTCGGTCATATGATCTCCTTTCTTTCTTTTCTTATAAATGCATATACAATTAATCAAGTTTTAAGAGACTGATCTCACGCCTTTCTCAATACGCAATATTAATCAGTGAGACAGGAGCCGGCGCTGCTGGATCGTCAGCCGCTTATCATTTGCGGAAATACGCCGATGAATCCGGTATCGCCATCAACGTGACTATCTTCGAGAAGACCGACCGCATCGGCGGCCGCACTCTCACAGTCAATATCTACGATGACCCAAACGAGCCCGTCGAGCTTGGCGCGTCCATCTTCGTGGATGTCAACTACATCCTCTCTAACGCGACGCGGGACTTTGGGCTTACAGTGAAGAATCCCGGCACGGACGAAGACGGCCTATTGGGTATCTGGGACGGAGATTCTTTCGTCTATCTGCAAGACTCTAGCACCTGGGACTGGGTCAAGTTCGCCCGTCTATTTTGGAAATATGGCACCGCGCCGTTCAAAACCCATAAGCTAGTACAGGGCACTGTCGCCACGTTCTTGAAGCTTTATGAGGAGCCTTTCTTTCCGTTTCGATCTCTATCTACTAGGGCATTTCAGCTCGATCTCGTCAAGGTCACTGGCATGACCGGACGGCAGTTTCTAGCAGCCAATAACGTAAGTAAAGATGCCTGGGAGGACTTTTCATTCCACTAGAAGATGAGATGCTGAATGTCCACACAGCTTGATGGGCCTTTCGCTCACGAAATCGTGCAAGCTAGTACGCGTGTGAATTACGCCGCAAACCTAGACTTTATCCATGGGCTGGGGACCATGGTAGCTATGGCGCCACAAGGTGCGAAAGCCATTGAAGGCGGTAACTGGCAGATCTTCGCGAATATGGTGAAAGCGTCCAGGGCAGATGTACACCTAAACTCGGCAGCGACCAGTATTGTGCTCAATCTCGACCAGAAGTACGAGATAACGACGGCACCAGAATCAGGCAAGGATGTAAAAGCCGCGCAACCGCATCCCGTCGCTTTCGATGATGTTATCATTGCAACGCCCTTCCAATTTGCCAACATCAGCACGGACGAAGGCCTCGTCCAACACCCTATCGACACTATCCCCTACGCGACGCTGCATGTGACGCTGTTCGCGTCTCCCTACAAGTTCAGCCCTGCATTTTTCAAAATGCCACCAGCGTCCGATGTCCCGAGTTCCGTGCTCACGACGCTAGGCGCCGATGAAAAGGCGCAGCCCGGCTCGTCCGGTGCAGGAAAGGCCGGGTTCTACTCAGCGACTTTACAGCGCGTCGTTATAAATCCACGCACGCATAACCCAGAGTACGTGTACAAGATCTTCTCGCCCGAGGGTGTGACGCCACGTTTCTTGTCCAATCTGCTTGGGATTGAGATCACAGAGTCGTTCACGCCAACTGGCGACGATGAGTCCAATTATGCATCGGATAAAACCGTCGTCAATCCCATCTCATGGTTTCACGCTACTGTATTTCATCCTTACCCGCAGAAGTACCCCCGCGTCACGTTTCAGGACCCTATCTTGAGGGATGGATTGTACTACACGTCAGGAATCGAGAGCTTCATCTCGACTATGGAGACTAGCGCATTGATGGGCATGAATGTCGCGCGGTTGATCATTGATGAGTACGCCGGCATCCCTCGTGTAGAAGACCAGAAGCTTGGGGCCGCGCCTACGATGTCGCAACATGAAGAGGAGCAAAATGTCCTAGCACAGCAACAGGAGAAAATATCAGAAGGTTATGGTCGCCCCGTGGAGGAGATAGGCGAACTTTGATTGGCATTACAGGATTTTAGCCTCCATAGAGAGCGGATTTTACGAGGATACCATATTGATGCAGAAATAGCAGCTTGAAGCGAAATGGTTAAATCAAATGCACGCTATACTCCCGCTAGACTTCCTCTATGTCGGCTTTGGCCCGAGATCCACGCCACCCCCACGTGCTCGACGAAGAGTTGTGTCCTCCCATTACTGCACTCCCTCCATGCCCGTTCAATGGCTTAGTTGTTTCTGGTGGGTTTCTCTCCCGATTCTCTTGTTTCTCACGCTCCCCTCTCTCTTGCTCCTCTCGCAGCTGGCGCTTCTCATATTTGTCTTTAAGGACCTGCTTTTTCTTCTCCATCTTGAGCTTATCTAACTTTTTGGAAGTTTCGTGGAAGATATCATCGCTGTACTTCCTGTGCTTGAGATTCAATTCATATATGCCGGTCTTCACTAGGAACACTGTCGAAATCCGAGTGCAGAGGGACCAGACGCATGCACGGACCCATGCACTGTAGGCGAAGAGCAAGCTGATGAACACAACCCCGGCGGAGATGAGGACTATGGGTTAGGAGCACGAATAGTTAGTTGATATAAGTGATTTGAGAAGTGGTGGCCTTACAGATATACAGAAATTGATCCTTGAGTTTCCAGTTATTGTCCCCGAATTCGCGGTTGTTCATACCGAAGACGCTTGTCAAGAAGGAGAGGGGTAGCTATTCATTGATTAATGGTCAACGATTCAGAGATTGAGGCTTCATGTTTCAGCAGGGCAAACTCACAAAGACGATGGTGGCCAGGGTAAACACCATGATTGACCGACCCTGTTTGATTGTCTCGTTTGACTGCTTCACAGCTTGCCACGCCTGAACAACGCTGGCTTGTTGTTGTTTCATAGTGAGTAGATGCAGAACCTGACGTGATTTTAGTTGAGATGGTTCGATTGCGATGAAGAATAATAGGGCAAGAGGTAAAGAAAGGGGTTTGTCATACATCGTCGGCAGCGTTTTTCGCGCTTTTGCGTAGCGACTCAAGGTCTTTGACATGACTGTCAACCCTATCTTGACACTCGTCGGCCCTGGTTTTGAAGGCTTGGTAGTCGTGTTCCTTCTTTAGCTGCTGAGTTTTATGCTCTAAATTCTGCCTTCCCCTCTGGTCCTGGCCTGGCGAGTAACCCCCAGGCGTGCGCCCACGCCGGAATCTCTTACCAAATCCCCCATTGGGATCAAGGATATGCTCTACCTGCTCGACAAAGTTTTTGACGATATCTTGGTGGATGTTGGCAATATGGAGCATGATGTCTAATTCCTCGATGATATCCTCAATTTCTCGTTCCAGGTGGCCCTCGGGATTAATGTCAAGTAGCGGTACGTGAAGCCCCGTAGTATCTGTATAGCCCTGAGACCGATATATCTTCTTGGCGTCGCGAGTCCAATTCCACAGTCGACTGAATGCAAGTGTTTGCCTATGCATCTTTTGGTTTAGTTAGTTTGTTTCATTTCAGCCAGTTTACCCGTACTCACAATGTTACCAATTGCTTTGGAGAACTCGTCAATGATTTGTGGCTGCCTATCCAGGGACTTCGCACGGTCGAAGAACGTTTTCGTACATTCGTCGAGAATGATGATAGCCAATTCGAACACCGTACGGATCGGATGTGGACTAAGGCTCTCTAGCCTAGTCCTGATTGATTTGTGTACTCCAGAGTAGTCCTGTTTGTTGGCGCCATATCTTTCTGTCCGCAATCAAGAGTCAGTAATTGACCTAAAGGGCGAAAGCTTTGCTCGGTTTCGGGGGTTTACGGGAGCATAGAAGCAACGAGCCGGAAACCTGCCAAAAGGGGGAAATAACTCTAGGATACGTACTAGGGAAGCACGTGATGATCGTCTTCTCGTCTAAAACCCACATCCAAAGTTGATCCACCATAACCACTCTCGATACCTTCTTGATACTGGCCTTGCAAGACTCGCAACTGCCATTCAACCCTTGGTGATCGGGCCAGTTGCCTTTCTCACGGTCATATTGATGGAAGTTGCTTCGGTTAGCTGTCGTGCCTCGGTATACCACTTGGTCTCTATCACGCTTCTTTGTCGAGTTGAGAGTCCAATAGAAACCCTGGTCAAGTGTTCGACGAGGATGAATCGATGGATCCAAGGGGAGATACTTCCGCAACAGCTTCTTATCCCGATACGTCGTCATACCTTCACACAGATGAGCTGCCGCTAGCAAGTAGCGCCCTAACTTGTGTTCACCCTGGAATCTCCGCTGTCCCTTCTTATTCTCCATCCTAGCTATCTGAGCTTCTACTGCTTCGTCAAAAGTTTCGATTTTCTTTTCAGGAAGCTCGGATTGAGTACTTGATTTTTGTTCATTTAGTAGCACATGTGTTATCGGTTGTCGTTCAAGCTGGCGGTTCAATTTTCTCTTCGTTTCCCTGTCGGCCTTTTTTCTATCTTCCGTCATAATAATCGCGTCTATTTCGGAAGCAAACTGCTCTCGCTTTCTTGAAGTTTCCCAATGCAGGTATGGCATCTTTGTTACATTCGTTCATTAATACTAACGATTATCTGATCGTGAATAGGTTGGCGAATACGTACGAAGAGAGCGATGTTACTTGCGGCTAGATTTACCGTACCAGGTGCTATGGTGTATTACATCAGTCTACCGCATTCAAGATGATATGCATAGGACTCACGTGATGAGATGGTCTCACACATTGGTGACAGGTACCTTGCGTGTGGAGGCGAACTCGAATCCCCGTGTAACTGGCCACGCCAGTACCGCTCTTGCAGAATCGTGGACGCACTTGTCTTCCGAGGTCGCTGGAGCTGCCGGTTCACGGCAGCAAAGTTCGGTGTTTCGTCACCGAAATACTGGGCTATAGCTTTCTTGGAGATCATTAGACGACAGATAGGTAACTTATAAAGTCTTTAACGTACCTCGGCCCACTAATAAGGAAAAGAGTTAACCTGTCGACTCATCACATAGACGGAGGCATACAAGGTTTATTCGGCACTTACAATCATGTTATTGGAGGAAATGTGAAAATATTTGATCCGACCACGTTCGAAATCTCGGCTTCTATGAAGGAGTTTATCTTCGGGCTTTGGAGTCACTTCATAGAGAAGTTTGTCGATGGTGGTCTTCTGGTTTGGAAATTTGCCCTTGAGCCTCGGGTCGGTGTCGCTGAACTCTCCGTGTCCATCGAACTGAATAACGGGAACTGAAATATCCTTCTCTAGCTCGTAGTCACCTGGGTTGTAGTTGTCTATGATAGGATCTTCGTCTGGTCGTGCAACGAGATCGGCCTCTTGACGCTGTGTGCGCCACGATCTAACCTTGCCAATGTTGTCTTTGTAGCCTGGTGATTGCCGCCATTCCTCCCGACTTTTTTCTACCGCACTAACAAGAGGTCCATCGTTCCCGTCCTTTGCCAGAGTCTTGCGGAGAATGGCTATACGTCTCAACTCGCTTTCAACGTTATTTTTCCATTTCTTTTTCAGATTCTCGACGATTTTATCGGCGTTTTGTTGCTCTTCTCCGGTAGAAATATGATACTCGAGTTCTGCCTCCCAGATGGGATTTTTGTCGCCAAAGAAGTCCCCTCTCTGGCAAATCTCGATGCACCCAAGGTAATGGACTAGGGGGTCGGTAATGTCACAGCCGTGGTCCTCTGCACTTAGACAGGCCATTGGTGGGGATTCGTCGCATGGTCTCATATACTCAGGATTTTCTGCCCATTGCGATGGTGCGAGAAGGGGTTGTTTACCCATGACGACTGAACGGAGTTGTTAATCGCAAGCTGGCGTGTATCTTAACGGGAAATCCGGGGAAATTTCGATTTGGAAATGAGGACTTTTGAAGCAAGTTTTGGGGACGACAGAGCCTCATGAGCGGCCATGATTACACCATCCCAGATTGGCTGCGTACATTCAGCTGGGACTACCCACCTGCATTGACGTCGGCGGATATACCAGAAGGGGCACAAGCCGTTCCAGCTCTCTGGGTTGAAGCAACCATGATGCCGTAATTGACTAATGATAACAGGGCCATTAGAGATGGTGTGCCTAGGTTCATGACCGCGAACCAGGGCAAACATCGCCGGTTAACAGCAGGAACACCGGACGAACCCATACCATTGGGGGCCAAAGTGCATCCCTCCATCGACCAACAGCGAATCGTGGCCCCGGTCATCTGCGTGAGCGTTGCACTGGTGCGCGGCTGAGCTGTAGGATTAGGGGCTAGGAGGTATGTTGGTTCTCGTGCATCCTCTTCCGACAAGGCGACCAACATCCGCCCGCGAACTACACTAGCTGCTTGTGCGAGCTACCTTCAAATCCGTACCAGTATGTATGTACATGTGTATGTAGCTATTGTTTCTTGTTCTCTTGGTACCCGCTTCACCTTACCGCTTTCAGTATAGGTTTACTACTAAAACAACAGAAACTTGAACCGACGGACTTAGGTACACATGGTACACTAGCACAATGGCACATGGCTAATGCAAATTACATGGGACTGGAAGTAATACATTTGCCTAGTCTTGCGACCGAAGCAATAAACAAGGCGCCCGTAATAGTGGCTATAACACTCTATCCAAACAAGACATAACATAACCACGAACAGTACAACAAATAATCATAAGCAATCATCTGATTAATAGGTGATTAAAATATGTGCTTATACTTTTTGGAGATTTTTGTATGTTTGTGTTAAGTTTTTAAACTCGGTTGATTAATTCCAGTTTTACTAGAAGTGCATAGTTCGGGGGGCTGGGTGCCTTAGATATTATTTTGCTCTCATGCTTGTGTACTGGGAGAAATCCTAGGGAATACGAACATAGGCATCCAATCGAGGCACAGCACAGACTCGTCTACCCTCGTAACGAGAAAGGTCGGTGACACATTGATGATGTAATAGTGCGATGGCGCTGCTCGGCTTGCTCGGGAGTCTCAAAGCCCCAGCTGAAAGAGGAAATAATCCCCCCAGGGTCGTAGTATTGCTTGTAATTCATTCATCGATTCAGCTGTAGATTTTAAGCCTCATGCAGTCTATTTCAAGCTATCAATCAGGCCACAGGAGAAGGTCACACTGAACGTTGACGCCGCGAGCCAGTGGGCAAGTCTCGCTTTCTTATTTTGTTTTGATGCCCCTTGTTGAATGCTCTCTTTATTAATGCGGCGATCATCGGTGTCTAAATAAAATGGAGAAGTGACACAACAGGCAACCAAGAGTATTTCACGTATCGAAGTCTACTACTCATCTGTGCCTATCCAGGCACGCCAGGTTCCTAAACACTAGATAACGAGGCACTTGCGTCGCCTGTCTGCCATCCATCACGTCTTTTCTTAATGAGTTCCTAGTTCTCTAATAACTATAAGCACTAGCGATACATGATAGCCAAACCCCCCTCATTCTCCTCACCATTCATGAAGAATTTTTTTTTTTTACATTAGCAGTCTGGTCTAGTTCTAACCACCTACCTATTTATTGTGATACTCGTAAGCAGCTGTCATCAATGGCGGCCGTCTTGCAGCCTGCATTGGCTGGCTGAAAGTAAATGGAAATGCAGCTTAGAACACCACTTATTACGCATGTCGGTCGAATCGCCGTTGGCTTCAAAACGCTCGAAGACGGGTTGTTTATTATAAATATTGTTCACGACACACACCTGCGCCTACTTATTGGGTAATGATTGAAGCACGTGGTAGAACCTGCATGCTCCGGGCATGGACTGCACCCGTGGCGTCGAAAATCTCCTTTTTAGGGAACGCCTCATGCAAAAACCCTTTATCATGTCCTGTCATAGACATGAGGAATTTGGGAATATGTTCTCACCCGCACCAATCTTTCATTTGAATCACTGCCCCCTATATGATAGGGTATCATAAATTGCCTACACTTGGTATTCATGAGTGCTTGTTAACAGTATAGGACCACTGTATTGCCGCCCATGTGTGGCCTTTCTGATGACCCCAGACCATGGCTGCGTAACTCAACCGTGCCTACGATTTTTCATCACCGTCCCTTTTCCGCTGAGTGCACTGGAGGCTTTCCGATAGGGCAATCTTGGAACGGGGGCGTCGCTGTGCAGGATTGCACAACACTCTGGGGCACTAGACTATCTAGGTAATTATAGAGAAAGTAAAGGTTGTTGTCCTCCGACGTTATGAAAAGATAGCTACACCCACGTTGCTGTTTATTGTCTAATTATGTATCTGTCCTGAGCGATCTTCCTCACGTGTGTCCTTGATACAAAGCCGACTACCAACTCTTTCCGGTGCGCATTCTAATTAGCGACGGGGCATTACTCACACAAAGAGTTTGCTTTGCAGCTTAGGGATGCAGGCCGAGAGAGGGTACCAAAAGTCCTTCCTCTCACATGTTCCTCCCATGTCGCCTTTCCGCAGAGAATGGATGCGAACAAAGAAACAACAACAGATCATGTACTGTTTCCGTTGATTGTGTCTCATACTCAAAATGCCCTACTGAAATGCCCTGGAGATCCTTTGTCAATTTAAACGACTTTGCTGGAAATTGTTGCTTCCACAAGCTTCATATCTAGTCCACCCAGTGCTGAAGGTTTTAGTCCAACGAACAAATGGCAAATCGATATAATCTCAGGTATCCAAGGCCGATGCCCGGTGGTCGAGGTCTTGATATGTCACGATATTTCAGTGACGAGCACCACTTCCAATTTGAGCACGACTTCTTTACCGCTTTAAGCTTCCGGCGGGTTCGAAATAATCGCCTTCTCGAACGGATAGTTGTAAAACTTGCACCCGCAAACTCCGGCCGTGAAGATGAGACGAGGCAGGAGGAACGATGTCTGCGGGACTTGTGGGGATGTGAACACATTGTACGACTTATTGCTATCGCCGACGATGAAGAACATGAAGACGCGGAATGGGACGAGCCCCCGAACAGACCCAATTTAGTCCCTCGTCAGCCTCTGCCCTGGAAGTTGGAAATTGACCCGCAGACCTATCCTAGGATTCTATACCCGTTCTTCGTGATGGAACATGTCCCCCGGGGTAGTGGGTGAGTAAGATCAAGAGTCATTTCTCCTCCTGTTGTAGCCATGGGAGCAGGCAATTGAATTTTCTGGCTATACTCGTAGTCTAAAAATTTTGCCTACTCCCGAGTCTCTTACAGACTTCGACCTGAAGCAGATCATTGACTCTTGAACTTGAAGGGAGCAGTTACTCAGAAGATGTGAGGAGCTAGGGATACCGGAGATATCGGAGGAGATGCTCTGGTCTTTTTTCGTCTGCTGTAAGGACCATTGCCCCTTTCATACCCGGCAATCGTTAACCAATTCTAATTAGTGACTCGCGCCTGCGTGGGTATCGCGTATCCCCCGAATGCTGGCGACAATTCCAATCCGCCAGCAGTTTGGAGGGAGAATTTGCCAGTGACACGACCGCCTTCTATATGGGTCCATGGAGACCTCCATCTAGGTAATATCATGTTCGGCGAAACTGAGACTGACCCAAGAAACCCTCTATGCCATTACGGGCCACCCCAAGGTGAGTACGATATCTATCCATCCCAGCTGACTGTGTCAAAAATGCCCACATTAGCCCAATTTCCAGAGTCTGGGTTTATTAGACCAGTAACGCAGGACTTCTTAAGACGCAGAAGCTAACTTCGAGATATCGCAGCCAAGGTCAGGAAACCGAGCCGATTCGACTAGATCATACCTTACTAAAAGTGTATAGATGATTGATTTCGGGCTTGCAAATGAAATCTATGGTGTGTACGTACTAGAAGCTTACAAGGAGAAACCTGCAATCTCTGAATACTCCCAAGAAAACAAGCTAACTGGCGATGGGTAGTGCTATAGAAGCTCAACAAGAGATGATAAGATGTGTAGGAGATGTAAGTCCACATTGCACCATAACACCAACACCTTTGCAGCGGCTTATGCATCACCAAGGCAATGGAGGAACTGGCATGTGGTTATCAGCGAGACGTCTTTGACATAGAAGACCGAGATGAGTTCGATGTGTCTTACCCACCGATCGAGCCTGTAGACTTTGAAACTTACGCCAGCGAAGATTTTCGCAACTCTGAGCGTTTGAGCGAGGCCTTCAGGGAGCTGGTTTCAAGGTGTTTGGCGAAGGATCCGCAGGATCGTCCGACTCTGCGAAATCTCCTTAGTAATTGCGTGAGGCAAGCAGGGTTGGTAGATGATTGGATAACATTGGCAGACGAGGCCTCCGACCTATTCGACTCGCTCGATGTGGTTGACGATAACAGTAATGACGGTGACTACAATGACAATTAATTTGCGTCACTGAGCATCGAGTCGCGATGGTAATAGTTATATATCAATGGGTAATGGACAAAAAGAAGCTGGCATTACTTTACTTGACCCTCTGCGAGTGCGCCTGAAAGCCCTAATAATGCGTATTGATGTTATTTATGCTCTCTACTCAGACGAGAAGGTCTCCTTGTACATAGACTGGCCGGTGTATAAACAGCCGTTTTGCCTACTTATGGCAACTAGACTGGCGGAATATACGAGCCGCCTTCTAGTCAAAATGCAAGTAATGCTCAACTACTTTCATCTCAAGGCTGAATTTAGCAACGAACCACATTACCCTACGAACCCGATTTGGTGAATACCACTTGAATTAACTTACGGTAAACAGCGTGTGGTGGAGCACCGTTAGAATAACTCATGTTCGATAACGAGAAGAGATGGCAACACCAATCCGAGTATAGGTCGTCTAGCAGGACGCTGGGATATTATAACATGGTTCAATGGAAGACAAGCTTTGGATCTAATTGTTACTCCATGTCCTCGAACTCCACGTCGAGGACGACGCGGTATCCGCCAACTGAGAGGCTCGCGAAACAAACCCCAAGAATCATTTCAAGCTAAGATGGTGGAGGACGACGACGAGTGGGCTAACAATGACACGGCAGTAGGCGCCGCTGCTCTTTCAAGGTGAAGTTTCGTCAGTGGCACATTCGCGGTGACTAGGAACTTGTCTTTAGCGGGTGCATTGTGTACAGCTCCAGAAGGGTGCGCGTGACAGGTTGCTCGTAAGGGGATTGATCGTTATGTTTGGGAGGGAAGATAGAGGAAGGCTCCAACAGCACCTTCGACTTGACAGGTATACAATAGACGGCGACAAGTTCCCAAAATTATACCGTGGGTAAATGCTGAAGTGCACGATAATCAAGTGAAAGAGCGCGAAAATCCCAGGGCAATAGTATTGAATATTGTTCTTGCCTTGACCCATTCTTGTTACCTGCTCATCATGGTGACTTCGCTTCGGATATGAACGATCAGTGCTGTCAGATGTTTGCCTGATATTATGCCTCTGAAGTAGTTCATAGCCTCAACAGTCCTAACGACTCTTTCTTGAGAACATGGCCAATCTTTTCCTGTAGCACTCCTTTCAAGATATCCTTGTCTTATTCGTTTGTGTCGACAGAAGCTAGCGTTCAGCTGGCTTTCTCGGACTTTTTGTTCGAGCTTGCGAACACGTTTTTCAGAGTCTCGGAGATACTGGATGATCTTCGGTCGGTGCTCCCGTTCGTAGCCAAATCTGTACTTATACTGCTCATGCGCCGCCGTCTTCGCTCAGCTAGATCGTATTCATCGGGAACAATTGCTTGATCTGGTGTCCCTAAAATGAAAGAGCACCAAAGTTAGTCAAAACTAATTTATTGATCGGTGGATTACAAGGTGACCATACGGATGTTGCCAGCGCCCCCAATCCCGAATGACTTCCGCCGCTCCTTTTCAGTCACGGCCTTCTTCTTTTGATTTAGAATGGATAAAAGTGCCATTTATGAAGCTGTCGAGAGGAATGCTGTCCCATTGTCTTGATCGCTTAATGTCTTCAAATATAAAAGCATTTCATAATAGCTCCTACATTTCCATACGGAGATCGATGGATGACCGCACATGAGAGTTTGCCAGCATGTTATATGATACTCAACTGTTTACTGCTCAGCAAAGATTCACGATAAGACAGGCCTGGCCGATTGGTTCCAGACCTTGTTGTTGATAAGGTAATACTGAATCAACGTCATCTGTAGAGTTAATGTGTATACTATGTTAGGATAGTATCAGAGATCGACGCAGGCCGATAGCAAATCGAAGTTTCACTGGTTGTCGATCACATTACATATTGCACAGCGGTCCGGGCTTGCCTGTGTGCCTAACTTGAAAGTAGTCATGCGACCGCTGGGCACTGTCGTAACTGGAATCATGGGCTCCTAGGGACCACGCTCTAGTCGAAATCCGTCAGGCCTCAGATCCTGTTGGACCAATGTTTTTGCCTGTCAGCGACCGTGGATTTGCGCGACTTCTGCAATGTCCAGTCCCAAATCTCCCACTGGGTAGTTATGACATGAGATTGGGATTCAATTGAGTTGCCAACGAACTCTGCTTAATGAGCCATGAATGACACTAACGTGTTCGTTACTGATCTTACTTGATTGCCTGTAATCGGCCGCTGAAGCCCCTCTATACTCTTATATACATAAAACTAGATATATTCATTAAATACGATAGATGGATATTTAATCCTCTACAGTGTGCCTAGTCAACTAACCGCATTGATAGTACCAACATTTAATCGTCATAACAGCGTGTAGGTAACTGACGCTGAACCAAAGACAACGATGGCGACTAGCACGCTTACTCGCTCCCACTCCATTGAGCCTGATATTCGGCTGGAAGACTATCTCGATGACAAGCTTCAATCGACAGCAGATTTCGAGAATCTCGACAGTTTGATCGCCAACGTCGAAGTCCAGCGCAACCAGTTACAGACACAACTTGACGATGCTGTGCGAGAACTCGAAGACGCCCGCCGTGCGGCCCAAGACCACCAAGGTGGCCTTTCCCAGTCCATCACCGAGTTCCACGCCCTCCAGCAGAGCATAGATGCACGGCTCAAGATCGTGGCAAACTCGTCCGCCCCAGATGAAGCTATTCAACGCCTCGAAAGACCCATGAAGCAGCTATACAAGGTCGAGCTAGCATATAATTACGTATCGCTACTGCAAGATGTGGAAAATATGCGATTAGAAGCCCGTTCGCATCTGCCACAAAGTCCCAAAGCTGCGCTCGAGCCATATACCCGATTAAAACAACTATGTGTACGACTGAGAGAACTTCAAGGGCCTGCGGACGAGGCCGCCATCCATCTCGTGAACCACGTCGAAAGAACAACTGAGAGTCTTTGGAAGGAAATGAAGAACACCATGTCCCAAGAGATGGAAGTCATCCTGAGAAAGCGCAATTGGCCACAAGGCATCGACACTAATAGCGAGATGGACCCTGAATGGCTCGAGTGCTTCGAGAAGCTCATTGACCTGCAAGTTCCTGAAGTCCTATACTCCGACAGCGTGGTGACTTTATTACCATTCGAGGTGATGGCGAAGCCCTTTGCGCAATGGTTCAGATTCCAGTTCATGGGCAACAATGCCACCAGCAGCCCTCAGTCATTTGGAACATTTTGCATCCCGCAGTTCATATCACTGATTGATAAGTGGGAAGCCTTCTTTCGAGAAAACGTTGGCCACGTCTTAGTTTTGCGATTTCGTGACACCAGTGTTGGGGACATGTCGATATACCTTGATCCTGCTTGTGCCCTTATCACGGCGATGCTATCAGTCATGAGAGAAAAGATCGTCATGGTGATGCAAGAAGGCCTCAAGAGCCCTCAATTTCTCAGCAGTCTCATGGTACAAATATTGAATCTGGATGATGAGTTGCGATCGAGGTTCAACTACGATGGTGGCAACCAGGAACAGGGTTGGCCTGGCCTGGCATCGGAAGTACTGGACAAGCACTTCGATGTTTGGCTAAAGGCCGAGAAAGAATTCGCTCTTGAGCGCTTCCACGCAATATTAAATTCGGCCGATGCAAGGAATATTGACTATGATTATAGCACACCTGGTAAAATGAAGCCCACATATGGCGCTGTGCGCGTAACAGATCTGCTTAAATCCGTTACTACTCAATACGAACGAGTCCGCAGGTTCTCCCACAAGCTTCGATTCCTCATTGATATCCAGCTCGAGATATTAGATGAGTATCATGATCGTCTGAAAGACTCATTAGATACATATTACACCATAACCTCAACACTTGGTCGAACATTACATGGTGTCACAAGAGAGCAAGCGGCAGCCTTGGAAGGGACAGGCGCCTTCGAGACATTATGCAAGGTGCTCGGAAGCTCCGATCACATTGTCAACACTCTGAAGGACTGGAGCAACGAAGAGGTGGGTACCAACCTGGGATGACCTCACCTTCAGATCTGCTAAGCATTTTCAGTTTTTCATTACATTGTGGGAGGAGCTTCAAGCACGAGCACGGAAGAATAGTGATCAGGAGACACTCGCGGGTGGTATGAGTCACGAAGATGTCAAAGACCGTATTTCTTCGGCCGTCGGGTCCGATGGAGACAAGGGCATCTTGTTTGATGAAACCATTGCGGCCTACAGCTTTCGACGCAAGACCGCCGAGGAATACTTGGTCTCAGCTTTGATTGATTCGCACCAGAAGGCATTCCGGCCTTATTTGAGTAAACCTCAATGGACTACCATAAGCAGCGATATAAGCAGTGAGTAGCTTACCCTCCTTTGACCTTGAGACCCATGCTAATCAGCATAGCCGATCCATCCCAACTCGCAATAACGCCAGAACTTGACGAGCCCCTGAAGGTTTGTGAATGCGAACATTTTTTGTGGTCAATGCTAACAAAATGCCAGGTTCTTAAACGGAACCTGACATTCTTGGCCACCGGCCTAAGTACGGCCGTCTACCGCCGAATTTGGCGAACAGGACTTGAGAAGCTTCAAGACATGTTATGGGGAGATGCTCTTTTGAGACAGAACTTTACAACTCTCGGCGCAGCACAGTTTTTCAGAGATTTGCAGGCAATCTTCTCATTAGTCGATCGCCATGTTCCAGATGGATCCTTGATTATGGGTACACTGCAGGATGGTGCACAGCTGTTAAATCTCCCTATAGAGTCAAGTACTGGAGAAATCACTCTACATCAAGCAAGCGATCGCATATTCACAGATAACACGGAGGCGAAGAAGGCTCTTGCCGAACTGGATCTGAAGGAGTTGACCCCTACAACTGCACGGAAAATATTGCAGAGGCGGGTTGAGAATAGCGAGTAGGCATAGACAACCAACTATAAGAATCGCTTCGCGTCTATATATCCCAGTCGTGCTCTATGTTGAATATCCGTGCGCAATGAAGAAAATCTGACAACCATTGACTGTTGCTTAATTGTCTAAATAATCAAACGCCAGTAAATGTGATTGCAACTTAGAAATGCGCTAAACTTGCTCTCTTTCGCTTCTCAGCTGTTTTAGCTGATCGCCCGCATCGTCCCTTCAACCACAGCAAACGTTCCGGCACTGACAGGCATAGCACGCAACAGCGTAGGCCCAATCCCCTTCCAGAATCCACGCATGCCCTCGGCCCGCCATGTCTGCGCGAAGCAATCACGCATGCTCTTGTAGCGCATATTCTCTCCAAACCCATCGGTCTGCATCTTGCTCTTAATGACATCGAACGGGTAGCTACCCAACCAGAGCGCCTCGCCCGCAAGCCCACCGTAGAAGGCGACCTTGTAGGCGGGGACCTCGTTGCGCGCGAGTCCGTTACGTGCCGCGTCGGCGTTCATCATCCACTCGAATGCCAAGAACCACATGCCATAGGCCTGCGCCTCGCGGAGGACGGTGACAGCCTCGCCGCGATACACGCCCCGCAGAACACCGCCTCCGTGGGCGCTCAGCTTGCGCACGCAGTCCAAGGGTCCGGCGTACAGACGCGCGGCGCCGTGGGGTTGCGTCTGTAAACGGATGCGCACGTGCTCGATGGGGCCCGAGATGACTGAGTTCGCGACGCCCGCGAAGGCGCCGGCTGCGTAGTACTGTCCATAACTCAGGTCTTTAGATGCGCGGAGGGATCGACCGGCGTTCAAGGTCTCGAAGTATCGCCGTGCGTACCCGAAGGCACCGAACTGGATCGATACGCACGCGCCGATGCCCAGGAGCGGCGTCAGCGTGCCCTTGTAGAAGGCGAGCGCACCCTCCTGTGCGTAGATTGTTGTTGCGGCGTTGAGGGCTGAGCTGTATTGTGTTGTTGTTTGCAGACGCACTTTGACTATATCGAAGGGTTGACCTGGGGGGATTATGTGTTAGCTACATTGGCCTCATGCGAGCATGACTCTCTCAGTTCAGGGAATCTCAGATTCTAAAGCCTTCTTATGCGTAGTCAAAAGGCCTTTGATACTTGCGACTCATAGTCTTCAAAACTCAACGTGGCTACGAAGCGTGAGGTCTCACTTGAGAAGAGGAAATTACGAAACTGTAACCCAGACATAAAGAATTATTGGAAATAACTAACCGATAAGAACCTGTGCAACGCCTCCCACAGCGCCCGCAAACAGATCTTTCGCTGTGTCAAGCGCACTGCCCTTGGCGTCAATATCTTGCACTGCGTCTGCCATTGTCCTGACTCCTGCCCCGCGCTCACTCCTCACGAGCCCAATTGCCGAAGCTGCTTCTCTCGTGGATGGGCAGACCTTTCTCGACAAACCTCGGGGGTTTTCAAGAAGTCGCCGCTTCAGCAATCGGCCGTCAAAGAAATATGAGGTAGAGGTTGTAGGTATGTCGCCGATGTAGGAGGTGAATGAATGTGTGAGACGGTCAGAAGATAAGAAGTGGTATAGAGAAGGCTTATCTTATCGCCGTTATCTACCCGCCAGCTTGGGTTTCTATAATAGAGTTAGTGGGTGCATGGACGCTAAAGTCAGGTCCCCTGATGATGTGATTGGCTCTGATTCAGTTCAGGGTAGCCCCTCGATGAGAGAGGCTCGGAGATACAGTGCGCTTTCTTGTTGAGAATCACGTCGTCCTTTTCTTGAGTATTGCTACCTAGGAGACGGGAACATTGCTAACTTGAAGTTGGAAATAGTACCGCTTGCGTATTATTTGACGCACAAAAATGAATACTTAACGGGATAACTACAATTTTATTCGCGAGCTAGGTATAACCAACACAGTTGTAAATAAATAAAGACTCGGATGACAAATTCCAATCACACGGCCCATGAGCCAAATCATACCTTTCAACCTCTTACATTATAGGCAAACTTTCCAAAGCATTTACTATATATCCCATAGTACTTAAGTCAGATTGTTCTTTCAACCCGAGAAACCAAACACCAGATATACGATCATCATTGTCTTCCATCAGTCTCAGTTCGCTAAGTAGATCGTATCAGTTGCCGGTTGGGTTGTTGGGGTATATTCGTACCGTTCTCGTTCAGTTCTCGTTCGCTTACTGTTTGTTACAGGTTGAGATGCGCAACAAGTGGCCTCGGTGGCCTCGACCTACTTCGAGAGGAGGGGAAAGCCCAAAAGCAACATGCCGTTCTTCAGGACTTGTCGCGCGTATTTGTAAAGAAAAGCCTGTGCTAAGATAGCTTCGGGCGGCTCTGGGTCTTCTGGTTCTGATCCTTCTTCATCGTCTTCACAGAGGCAATCATTCACGATCTCGTCCATCAGTCGATTAAGGTATCCCAAGATCAAAGACGGTTCATGATGCTTGAATGCGGCAACAGTGATATCTGGGTACTGTGCCATCAGCCGGAGTACGTCCGTCCAGGGCTCCTCTTGTAGGTGCGAATAGTCGATGTTTTCGAGAGACATCTCCCCCAAATTTGCTTCTTCGATCTTGGCGCCGAGCTTTGCGTATACGCTCTGTAAATGTGGCCCTGTCCCTCCTTCTAGGGAGATCATTTTCTTCGTATTGAACTTGTAGCTTGTTGTTCTTCGGTTGGAAGCATCTTGCGCAATCAAAGCCGATATCCCTAATAGGGTAGCAGATTCCTCAGTGTTCTCAATGTGGCCATGATGTTCCTGATCGATGCCTATCACGTCTCTCGTGGCATTGATGGATTGGTTGAGGATATCGCCGAGCAGGTGCACCTTGCCGAGTTGTGGTGACATGCCCGATACTTTCCCAAAGCCAACGTGCTCCAGTTTGTCAGCCAACTCTTCGTTACCCATGTAACGGAGAGCCTGGAAGACTTTCTGAAAGTGAACATCTTGCTCGGACGCGACGACGTATACCATCTTATCAAATGAAAACTCATTATGACGATCAATAGCCGCGGCGACATCCCTGAGAAGATAAGACGAGGTACCGGTCCTCCCACGCAAGACAGATACCCCAAGGCTCTTGGGTCCGTGCTTACTGTAGTCAATGATCCAGGAGTTGTCGCTACACTCGTAGATCCCTTTGTCCTTCAGTGTATTCTCAACATCTTCGACTGTGGATGGCTTGACTTGTGATTCGCCAGAGAAAGTGTCAAACTTTATACCTAGGCGTGCATAGGTCTCCCTGTAGTAATCAATACTTGCTGCATGGATGCGCTTCCATAGGTCGATGGCCTCAGCCTCCCCGTCTTCCATTCGTTTGAAAAATGCATCTCGCTCAGCATAGATACCTTGTGACTCAACAGCAGCGGTGTCGCCTCCTTCTTCACGCACTTTTGTTCGCGTCTCCTTTTCGCCCTTGAAGAGTTCATTTATCTTGTCGTACACTTCGAGCAGGTGACCCATTGGGTCTCGCTCAAAGGCTTCTTGAGACCCAAACCTATCCCATCCAACGGCAAGCAGGCCAAGATCCTTACCCCAGTCACCGAGGTAGTTTAGTCGCACAGTTTCCCAGCCCATGCACTCATATAGATTCGCAAGCTGCGCGCCAATGATTGTGCTCCGGAGATGCGAGGGAGTGAATTCGGACGCAAGATTCGGAGACGAAAAGTCGATGACCACTCTTTTGCGAGCCCCATTTCGTGAAGTAGAGCTGCCACCAAGGCCAAGCTTTAGATCCCTGCCATAGTCATCTGCTCGATCGTGAATGTAAGACAGGATGAGTTGTGGCAGGGTCCGCAGTGAGAAGAAGAAACGCAAATGGACCGCATCGGCGACGGGAAGAGGGAACAAGGCAGATTTGAACTGCAGCTCTCATTAGTCACGATACGAGCTAGATAATGCGTAGGCACCAACCTTCAGCAACGACCCATGTATGAATTCGTCTGCCCTAGCAGTGTCTAGACCAAGCTTCGGTAGCACAAGAGACAAATCCCCATTATCTTTAGTGTTCGAGCTAGATATTGCCTCCAAAGGTATGGCGATATCGGAGTCCAATATCTTTGCAGTGATGTCGGCCAGATGAGCCCGGTAGATGTCGCAAGGACGAGTCAGCACGTCTGCGGATAAACTTGCCGGAATCGGATCGTGTAGTCCAAGCCTACCGAGGAGATCTTCGAGCCCAGCTACTGTACAGGTCGCCATTGATGTAATAATAGCTTCTGCAGCATGGCTCGAAAAAAAAGAACACTTTTTAAAAATACAGAATTAGTACTCTCAATATTGAAGCAGCTAGAAGACCATCTACGACTCCATGCAGAGTCGAACACGTGTTTGGGCTGAGATGCATATAGTCATACCCACCCAGATTGGTGCCCGCCTTATACTATAGGTCTATTTAGGTTGATAATTTAATGATTGGACGGATACTCATCCAAGTTATAACACAAAACTTTTACACTTGATCATTTGTCATTTCGAGTGGTTAATCGTCTTGCTTACACGTCCGCCTCATTTCTCTATCCGGCGATAAGTACTCCGCAAGAGGCTCAACAGGTCCTATCAGATTGCTCAATAAGGTAATATACAGATACCAGAGAGCATCCCATGATGTTCATTTTGCAGCTGGGCCAAAGTGTTTTTTTGGGCTGTAACTAATATGCCTCCAGGCAAAGTATCGTGACCATCATCATTACCTGACGCCAAGCACAGATTCCTCTGTGCCCCTTTTATGTGAGTAAGCCTCAAATTGAAGCTCGAGGTAGATTATAAAGTTCTCGTAGCAGGATATGACGCTACGACAGCATCGTGGACTTCAAACCATGAACTAGCATAGTTGATAGGGGATACAACCCCAGAGCTAACTCCTAATGTCCACGTTTAGGCGTAGGATCAGTAAGAGGCTGAAGTAATTTGGCTTCGACCGGTTCAGGCCCGATAGGTGAATAAAAAATGCGACGTGACCACCTGCTCTGTGTTCTTCACCGCTTCTTGGAGCATACATGGCACTGTAGAAACACTAGTATGCGATGAAGATTTGAAGGGTTGATATCCCAGGTGAGTTTGAGTCTGTTCACCCTCGCATTGCTACTGTCCTGACCCAATAAAGTTAGCTTTACTATACTAGAACATGTGTAATCTACTAAAATCTATAGGCCTAATATTGCCTAACTCATTTATTTACCCGCCTTGTAATGGGGTCTCTGACAGGCGAGAACTTCTTCCTTCCCTCTTTACACGAGTGGAATCAGGAATTCCTTACTGAGAGACACATAGTCCCGGAAAGCGAGAACATTTCAGCTGTCAAAATTGTGCGACGTCAAGCCAACAATGAGAATGAAGCTGTTAACCCCGATGAAGACAGTGACATTCACCTGTTTATGGATGGTGCCGATAGTCATAAGTTAGACAAGGTTGTAGAGTTTTGTGGGGATTTCAAGACTACGGAAGCACTGAGCTCCATTTCACCGAACGTCAACCGGGAAAACGCAGCAACGTTGCCCGCCACAGGCGCCAAACGCATCGCCTTTTTGATCGAGGGTAACAGAAATGGGAGAAAGCGGATACACGACAGTGGCTTAACACCGGTGGAACTATACCACGCCCTTTCCCAGCCTGTGAGTAGAATGAGTCGCAGAAATAAGGCTAAAGCGTCTTGGATAATATATTTTCTATCCACCTGATATAGGGATTCCTTCAGAAGTAGAGGGCTAATTGGAATGAACAGAGATTTAAGAAGAGAAGTGGAAATGAGGGCCAGGGAACCACAGAGACAGACCGTCTCGGTTTAGACATAATGAACGCAGACCAGCGGTATCTGTAAGGACATCCATCGCTTGAATATCCACATGCTCATAATTTTTTAGATATATTCGAGACTTAAATGCGCAGACTGTGTGTGCATTGGCAGCTACGGCGGTGAGAACTCCTCAATCCTCTCTTTAATAATATCAACAATCGATTCATCCGCCTTATCTCGATGCGCTGCGCGCTACACGCTAAGTTAAATCTCCAATTAAGACGAAGCTGACTATGAACCCTGTAGTCCGAGATGCAAACGCCAGCTCTACGGGACTTTATTCATGACCATCTCGCGTTCAGTGCGGATATTCGAGCTACCATACCTGTGAGTTGCCATGACATACTCGTTAAGTTGTGGTTACTAACGTCCACGGAGCCAACAGGAATTACTTCCTATGCCATTGAATTCCATTTTCCATTCTATGTTTTGGAGAGATCATCTGACCCTCGTATGGATCACAGAGGCTTGAGACAGATTGATGATATCTCCTTCCTTCCCAGACCATTCAAAGATGGCCCAAATCCAGCGGGCTCCGACTATCTCTATGAGTCTCAGATATCGTGTTGTGTAACAGGTTACGACGACTTTATATGGAACGCTTATATGCTCGTTGACCTTTACCACGAAGATCCCGAAAAGATACCTAATATGGAAAATCTGAAAAACTATGAGGGGTTCTGTGCAGGCGCCGATGTTCCCGAGGACCCTCTTACCGCTGACGGAACACCTCTGGAGAATATGCGGCAGAACCCAAGAGGATACTTTCTGAAAACTCTGTTATCTCGGGCTAGAGAAGTAAGAGAGAGGTGGACTATACTTGTAATGAAGATTAAAAGTTATGTGAACAGCTGCGTGAGTAAACCCCCCTGTTTTGTTTTCGCTCGCTGTCCTTTTATGAAATCAACTGGCATCTCGGACTACTAACGCCAAACCTGCTAGATCAAAGAGCCTGGTGTACGTGATATACTGGCAGCGACCCGGTCGAATGGTGTGGATAACGCTGACACCAGCCAAGACCAACACAAGGTAGAATCGTCCGCAAAAAGGGATGATCGGAAGAGATTGGAACGGGACCGAGAAAGGCGAAGACAGTTAACATCCTGGGCGAGCCAAACTACCCTTCTCCTGCGAAAGTTGATAGAATGCCTTGACAGTAACATCGATGCTTGGCGGACTTTCAGCTCGGGAGGAATTAACTACTTCTACCAGCCATACGCGCCATGGAACGTTGGTGAGCCGGAAAGAAAGAGTTTACTTGCTATTGCGCATGTATTCAAAGACCTGTTGACACTACGAGATCGGCTTTGTTCTCTGAAGGGTCTGTGCGAGGACATTATACCCGGATCCGTAAGTCCCCCATCTTCTCGCCCTGTTGGATATGTCATCCTTTCAAGGTGCTAATTTTGGCAGATCCGCACTGACGTAGCATATGAAAAAATGTCATCAAACATTGCTCAACAAAATACCGCAGATGACATCAAAATACTGACATGGATCACTTTCGTGAGTGATTCAACGCTGGGTTTCGGAGACTGTTGCCTGACTAGAGCAGTATACTTTGCCATTTCAAGTTACCGCGACAATTCTTAGTACCCGGGACGGTTTCTTCCCCATTCCTGCTCATCCTGTATCTTATTTACTTCTTAATATCAGTGTGATACTGATTATCAGACTACTTCTCGATCGATTAGAAGGTTGGAGCACATACCAGAAGCTTGCTGGGAAGCTTTCAACCAAGATCTTTCCAAGGAAAGGCCAAGGGGAAACTAATAATGAGTCTCTAGCATAGGTTCTCATAGCTACTACTATTGGGATTCGGCATTCAACGAAGGGGGTAAAGGCGTTTAAGAAATGTGGAGCGAAATTGACTTGAATTCAAACACTGGGGAGGTTTTCTAGCCAAGAGTTCAGGTATCATGGGCGACTACCGTATACTTTTGGCAAATTGGTATTATTGGCGGGTCCACTTATCAAAGAATCTAAATTTGAAAGTCTATCCACTCTTTATCATGTGACTTAGAAATTACAGTAAACTGCTGAAATGTGGAGTCCAAAGTAATAATTCTATCGATTGATCGACCGTGGAGACAACAATCCCCCTTTCTATAGGGTGGAAAGCCCGGGGAAGTGGGCCCGCCAATATACCACTTTATCAAAGTATACAGTATGTAGATAGAAATAGAGAAAGGGATAGGATTGCACGGGCCGTACCCTGGCCTCTATGAGCTGACAAGCACACTTTGCTTGAACAGTTTGACTGCTCTCCTTGAGTAATAATAATGTTAGCCATCTCTAGAATCACCAACAGTCGGAACAATAGCAGTTCATTAGCAAAACCCTTCATACATTGACCCTGGTCCTCGCACTATAGATATCACGTCACTACCAACATGCCGACACCGTTCCTAACCCCTCGAACACCCTACCAGAAACGCCAGCGACACCCTCAACGCATTTTCAGCCCCGTCCCGAGTAGCCCTCGCCGAGCAAGGTTTTAATACTCTTTGTAGCCTCTTACAGTATGGCGACGGCATAGCTAAATAACAGTCCCTTTAGATGGCGTGGCGGATAATGTTCACACAGCCAACGGGTGTGTCATGAAACCCCAGCGATAGTCCGAGTCCTTCGACGAGACCGCAACGATCCAATATCGGTTACAATGTACAATGGACACACTAGAGCAAGAGGGAATACACGAGCCCCGGTTTTCTATATCTCATATGATTGGATTGCCTAGTTTCTTCAATAATGTTCAAGACAAATATACCAAGATTACCACTAAGCTTTTTCAGTTTTCATAGTCTATCCTCCAGTCCATTTCCCATTGTTATCTCTACGATTCATTTCTCCCTTTTCAATAGCCGTGCATTGGACTAGGCGAGCCTTCGAGTTTTATTGATGTTAGGGGGGAACCGGACCCCTCCATTCCCTGGGCATGTTCTCTCTTGTCACATACGTACACTCTCGCTCTCTCTCTTTCTTTGGACCGGTGGTATATGAAGGTGTGGCAATCTAATCTGTGGATGTAAGTTGGCAAATGATTTGTCCAAGAGAAACCTGGATTGCTCACATTATTCAAGCCGAGATACTGATAGTCTGCAGATATATCATCTATCATCTGACTTGGACTTTCCTTGTTCTGCAGTGAGCGCAACGGGGCGTCCCACACGCTTCGCAGGACTCGACCTGGATGCTCATACCTGGATGTCCGCATGCACAGCATGACCACATCCAGATGTACCGTTTCCTTGAGGGCTTTCACCATCTCATTGTCAACACCGAATAAGATACTAGGATCACAATGGCTGCTCACCATTTCTCCGATTGGAGTCGCAGGACGTTCGCAATGGCATATCAAAGCAGAAGTTCTCTGGCTTCTAGAGCCCTGGCTCGAAGGCCAGCTTAAATATTCTCCTCGGGTGGGTATAACACTGGCTAGGCAAGAGGACAGTAGTGTTGATGGCCACTTGTACGTCTATTCCTCGTGTCGTACAACTATGATGCTGAAAGGCCAATTAAACAACACCACAGTTTTCGTGAATGGTTATACTGCTTCAAATAGTGCACAGATAAGTAAGAAAGTGGTGGTCGAATTCTGGATGGAGGGCAAAGTAACCCTAGTACAGAGCTTCATGCTGGATGATCTCCACCCGGTGTAGTGAAACCGCTATGACAAAGCGAAGGTTGTGGCGTTGAAACATCATACAGGTTAGAAGGATGGTAAAAGCTAGCGTAACGCAGGGGACTTGTTCTCCGAGGATCATTTATACAAAAACCACTTAGATCTACTCGAGACTTTTCTTTATTACGGGTAGAAATTCTGGTGAAATCGATCAACACACTCATGAATGGTTAGGCTATTATAAAAATTATGTACATGTAGTAGCTTAATATGTTTATTATAATGTTGGTATATTAAAGCATAACTTTATACTAGTTTTTAATATTTTGTTAATTTATAATATTTATATATGGAACTTTTCTTTATAGTTTTTTTATATTAACGTGATTAAATTATCAGCGTTTAAAGTTTAGAAACAGTTGATTTATTACATAAAATTTATTTTTTAACTATAAAGATAAATTAAATAAAACAAATTAAAATTAATAGTTTAAACTTAACTTAAATATTTTGTATAAAATATATAAAAAATATATAAAAAAAACTCGTGATATAAATTATATAATATAAGATTAAAATTTTAATTAAAAAAGTTAAAGTTTATTAAAAAAAATACATAAAATTAATTAATTTATAATTATAGTTGCTTTTTTACTAAAGGTATTTTTTATTTCTCACATGTTTATTATTAATTTTAATATATAAAGATTATTAAAAAATGTTAATAAATTATTAATTATTAAATTATAATATAAATAAAAATAAACTATAATAACTTAAGCTTAAAAATATTCTATAATATAAAAATAATATAAAAACAACTATTTATTTATTTATTATTATTGTTTATAATAACTGTAATTATAGTAATAGCTTTAGTTTTAATAGTTTTTTATAACGTTATTTTAACACGTTTAAATATTACTTATTTTTAAGTTTTCTTTTTTTACATGTTTTATTACGCGTAATAATAAAACTTCGTATTTTATTTATTTATTTTAATAAACTATTAATATAAAACTGTTAGTAAAGCTTTTATAACACGTTAATAATGTTTTAATAATACAGAAATAATTTAATTTAAATTTATATTAACTTTATTAATAACTTATAAAAATACTAAAGTTTTTTATTTTAATAAAGTACTTATTATAATATTTATAAAAAGTATTATACTTTATATATTCATTAAAATAAAATATTATAAAATATTAACAAACTTTTTATAGCTTAAAATATATTTAAAAATATAATAGTAATGTATAATATAAAAACAGTATATTATAAAAAGCAACGTTAAAAAATGCTTGTTAAAGTTACGTATTAGTGTTTATTTTCTAACTAAAAAGGAAAGAAACACGTGAGCAGTTTATGCGTTACTTTAAAGTTTTCTAATTTAATAAATACTAGTTTTAGTATTGTTTTTTATATTAGCCAGCGTGTTAATACTTACCCACTATAACCCAGCTTATAATATATATAAATAAATTAATAGTAATTATTTCTTTATTATAAATATTATAATTTATATATAATATAATATTAACTTAAATATATAGTAATAAAAGTTTTAATAAAAAAAGCGTAAATATTATAATAAACACGAAAAAATAAAGAAAGTTATTAAAATAAAGAAAGTTATTAATATTTTACTTATTTATTATTATTATTGTTTACTTGTTTTTTATTTACTTTACTGCACTTTTTAAATTAACTTATAATTTTTATTAAAACTAAACTATATATTACGACCCTTAAAGGGAGTCGGCTACAGATAGATAAGATTAGATTAGATAAGGGCTATAGAATTAGTCTAGACTAATTTTAAGCCCCGGTTTTATTTTAAGACCTCTTTAATCTAATACCACGCACTTTTACTACTTTAATATTTACCACCTTTAAGTGAATATATCACTATATTATAAATTTATTATTTTTATTTATTTTTATTAATTAATGAACAGCATAATATTTATTAATATTATTTTTTCACGAACATATCGTTATAAATAAGTTATATAAAAAAGTTAAAACCGTAATAAGTTGTTTATAATAAATATATTAAACTAATTAAATTTATTATTAAACTTATAGTTTAAAAATCAATAAATTAATATTTATATATATAATTTGCTTTAATTTTATATATTTTCACTATATTATATAGTATTAATAAACTTTAATATATATTAATAATATATGCTTATAAATTAAACGAGTGAAATAAAATAGCGTAGAATATTTTTAAAATTTCATAAAATTCTATAGAATTTTATAGTATTTTATAACTAAATATCGGATAAACTATACGAAATATACTTATAATAAAACATATTTTCAACATTTATTTATATAATATAATAATTAAGCTAAATAATAAAAAACCTAAAAATATAAATATAAATATTTTAAAGTAACTTTAACATAAATTTTAATTATATAAATATCATGTATAAATTAATATACTATATTAATTATTAAAAATAATAAAAATTATAGTTAAGTTATATATAAAAAGTAAAACGGTAATAAATTATTTATCTAATAAATATATTAAAATTATTAAACTTATTATTAAAGTTATAGTGTAAAAATCAAGAAATAACACTATTATATATATATAATTTTCTATAATTCTATATATTTCCACTATATTTTATTGTATTAATAAGTATTTATAAGCATTAATAATATGTGTTTATAAATTAAACAAGTGAAGTTAAGTAAAGTCGAGTGAAGTTAAGAGTATTTTATAAAATTCTATAAAGTTTCATGGAATTTTAAAACATTTCATGATATTTTATAAACAAATATCGGTTAAATCATATAATATATGCTTATAACAAAGCATGTTTTTAAAAACGGGTTTTAAATAATAATGTTTTATACTTTTTATTTATGTTAAAAGTGGGTCCGTAGTTATAGTGTATACAGCTTTATAATATAAAAAGTTACACTATAAAGTTAAGTCGAATAATAAGCAAGTTATTTAACTAAAACGAAAAACTATAAAAAAATCTACTTAAAAGTATAAAGTAAAATCTACTTTAAAGTATAGAGTATACTAGGAAGTATATTAAAAAACTTAATTTAAAAAAAACTTAAAATAAATATTAAAAGAAAAACTTTTATATATATATAAATAGTTAGTTTATTAATATATATTTATATAAAACTTTATATAAAGTTAAATAATAAATACAAGTGCTAAACTAAGCTAATATAACACTAAAGCACGCTATAATTTCAGTTATAAATTAATGTTTAATAATAAAACATTAAAAGTAGCTAGATATTATTAGCACTTGCGCTATAAGCGCTAAGTACTTACTAGGCTTTTTTAACGTTCATTTAAACCTAAACTATCTACTTAGCTAGAGTCCCCGTCCAGTTAACGGATGTTTCCCCTTAACGGATGTGATTTTACACTAAAACTCACTAACTTTATAAAGCTGCAATAAATCTACTAAAGTAGCTATAAATATACAATTAGTTTTTTTAATTAAGTAAATTATTAAAGGTTTTTATAATAGAATAAGAAAAATAAAAATCTTACTATAAAGCTATTGTATTTTAGCTTAAAAACTAAGAATTTATATAAAAAAATTTAAATTTAGTTTATTATAAATATTTATATTATAATTAAAGTTTTTTTCTTAAAGTATAAAAATATAAAGTATAATAAATAAATAAACTAAAAAATAAATTTTATAAAAGTTTTATATAATACTTTAAATTAAAGTTATAGTAAATTTTTCGAAAAGCTTTAAAACTATTTATATTTATATTAAATAAAAATGTTTTTTAAGATTTTTAACTTTTAATATTTATATTATATAATAAAATAAAATAAAATATAATAAAACTTGAATTTTATTCTTTATTTTTTAATTTTTTATAAACTTTTATAATAAAACATTCTTTTTAAACTAAATATTAATATAAATCTGTTTAATATTATTAAAATTTTAGTTTTATTTGTTTTTATAAATTAATATAAGCTTAAAATATGCTATAATATTTTAAAGTAATATTTAAAACTTTTATTTAATTATTTATTACTTGTTATAAATAATATAAAAGAATATACTCTATATTTAAATAAAACTAACAATTTAATTCGTAAAAATTTAAAACTTTATGTTTTATATTATTTATAGCTAATATATATATATATAAGCTTTTAAAATATTTTATTATAATATAAATTGCTTGTTTTATTTAAATTTAAAAATATATATAATAATTATTAATTTATACTGTTATATTTTACTGTTTAATAACTGCTTTTAAATAGTTTAGTATTTTTTTTATTAAAATAACTATAAAATCCTATTTAAACTTTAAACTACTTACTTATAACTAATTTTATTGATTTATTATAGCTTTATAAAGTTAGTGGGTTTTAGTGTAAAATCACATCCGTTAAAGGGGAATATCCGTTAGCTGGGTGAGGACTCTAGTTTTATAGTGAACTAGTTATCCTTTAAAAAAGTATAAAGCACTATCCGTGCTTTATTAAGTCTACAAACTTATTATAACTAGTATAAAGCTTATAACTCAAGTAATAAGTGCACTACACGTGCTATAGCTTCTAAGTAAAACCTACAGCTATTATAGCTACTACAGGGTAGCTATTATAGAGTAACTGCTACAAGGCTTATAGTGCTTAAAAATACTAGCTAGTTTTAATAATTTAGTTTTTTATATGTTTATTAAAATACTTAATTAATAATATTGTTTTTTTATAATACTTTTTAAAAGTTTTAAAATAATTATTTTATAGTTATTATAGTACGACCCTTAAAGGGGGTCGGTTATAAATAGATAAGATTAAATTAAATAAAGGCTATAAAATTAGTCTAGACCAATTCTAAGCTTCGGTCCTATTCTGAGACCTCTTTTAATCTAATAACACGCACTTTTACTACTTTAATATTCACCACCCTTAAGTGAATGTATTATATTATAAAAAAACGATTTATATTTTTTATTTCGTTTTTTATATACTTATTTAAATACTTAATTTGTTTTAAACTAAGTTTATTATTATTTATTTATTTTTAAAACTATAAAATAATATTAATAAACATTTTATTAAAACTATTGTATAAATTAAATCGAAATATAATGTTTTTTTAAAACTAAATGTTATTTAATTATATATTAATAATAATATTATTATATTTTAATTTTTTAAAACAAAATTATTTTAAATTTAAATTTAAACTTTTATAAACTTTATATTATTATATAATTATTTAGAAAATCTCTCTTTTAAAAATAGTTTAACTTTTAAAATAAACATATTATAACTTTTAAAAAATTATTTCTTTATATAAAAATAACATTATTTTATTAATACGACCTTTTAAAAAAAATCGGTTATAAATAAAAATAGTTTTAAAACTAATTTTACGCTTTAATTTTATTTTAAACACTTTTTTAATTTAATACCACGCATTTTTATTATTTTAATATTCACCACTTTTAAATAAATATATTATTTATAAATAAACCTATAAAAACTATTAATATAAACTTTATTTAATATAACTTATTTTATACTTAATTTAAACCACTTAATATAAACTATTTAATATAAGCCACTTTATACACATTATTTAATATAAACCACTTAATATATACCACTTAATATAAACCACTTAATACAAACCACCTAATATAGACCACTAAATACAGACCACTTAATACAAGACCACCTAATACAGACCACTTAATACAGATCATTTAATGCAGACCACTTAATATAGACCACTAAATACAGACCACTTAATATAGACCACTTAATACAGACCACCTAATGTAGACCACTTAATGCAGACCACTTAATACAGACCACTTAATACAAACCACCTTATACTCATTATTTAATACAAACCACTTAGTATAAACCACCTAATACAGACCACCTAATACAGACCATTTAATACACACCACTTAATACAGACCACCTAATACAGACCACTTAATGCAGACCACTTAGTACAGACCACCCTTCTTAACCCCCGGTTATCGCTCGCGTGGGGGGAAGGGGGGGAACCTGCGACCGGATGCCACCTATGTGGCCAGCTATATATGGCTTAATGAATTAATGAAAGGTCCACTTTTGATAAGGACTGGTGCAGCTAACCAGAAGTCTCTAAAACAGCAAGGTAAATGATTAGCCTATTCAAGTAAACTAGCTTTATTTTAACAGGCCCAGCACTTGCACATGCTCTCTAGTAGTGCTGTGTGTTGCTAGGCGAGTAAGCTGGTATAGAATTTTAGGTGTGGGATAACTTACACAGTAGCGCAGCTGCCTCCAATTGATAAAAGATAAGGACCGCAGATCTAGGCCTGCTCTTTAGATACCCCAGAGTCAGGGTGAATCCCAAGAATTTGACAGTAGGTTACTAGGTGGGGCCAGTCATGCGTCTAGCTCACCCACTGTAACTGTTCAAATGTATCTCGTTCATATATTTTAGAAAACTGATGAAGAAGCCCTAAGTGATTCTGAATGAGACTCAGAAACGAGCTCTTGGGAGCTTATATCCTTCTCCTCCTTACGGGTGTGGAAATAGAAATTTCTTCTACTGAGCTAGACACGATGGTGTTTCCTCGACAGGATAAATGAATTCACCTGATGAGGGGAACATACCCCGCCATCAGTTAAAAGGTTGCAAGGACTGTGCCAGTGCTGAACCTCAATTTACTTTGACGGCTCCCAAGGTACCCGGTCTATAAACCATTCGAGCTGGTCAACAGTTAACCAGTCTGGGTGGTAGGCGTCCCTATCGTCTTCAGTCGGCTCCTCTGGGACCGTGTATTTAGAGTGCGTAAAGGACAGCTTTGACGAACTCCGAACCATACTGATCTCGTAGATGTCGATGGAGACAAACACAGCGTCATCCACCAAGTCGATCCGTTTTATATCCAGGTTGACAGAGATTTCTAGATTTCGATGGACCGATCGAGTTCCACGGAAGGGTCCCATCCATACCGACAGGAGCTGATCAAACCCGTCAATTTTAGGAAGGAACGAGTCCGCTTCCTTTCCACGTGAAATTCTATCCTTCAGTTGGTTTTTTGTCATGCAGTATCTGGCCATTTCATTGTCTGCTCGTATAATTTCGTGGAAGTCTGCGTCAGCGTGTTTATCGCGTAGGATGGGGACAAAGCCAGTCCATGGATATCTGAAAGAACCCAGAACAACCGCAAAGCAGTGCAAGGGAAATATACCCTTCAATGTCTGTCTCTTCTTAACAAAGGTGGTGCTAGACACGAAAAATAACACCGCTAGTGGGCCCCAATGCATGGGCGAGTAAGCAATGGAGTGTTTGGAGGGAGTGTATCTAGCATGAGGTAAACAATACACCTCATCAAGGACAAAATGATCATGTTTCCTTGGCCTTGTCCTATTTGGTACTCGTACAATTTTGAAAGTCCCTGGTTGAGATGATATGGCGTCACGGAAAGGTCCTTTCACAACCAATATTTTGGCTTGAGCTTTCATCCAGTCTTCTGGGAAGATGAGAATCAACGGTCCGCATCGTGCGTAGAATGAGTCGCCCCAACTCTTGACTGGGATGCCGAGGTAAGCTCTCGCTATGTGGCGAACGGTACAGGATAGAATGATGAATTCGTAGGCCCCTCTCATGCAGACTGGATACTGAACCCTCACGCCGTTGCCGTGTATAAGAGGGGGAGGTCTATCGTCTTGAACTTCTAGTATCTCATAATTGCTGTCAAAGTCGGCTGGAGAATTTGCAAGCAGACCATTCATATGAGCTATCTGGGACGAGAGAAAACCGTGCATGTCGCGAAAGACCTCTGGTGCACCCCAAGCAAAGAGTGACTGGTCATCAGAAACTCTCAAAATCTCTTGCTGCAACCTCACAAAGGCCTTTTCACCCTCGCCATATATCAGAGGCATATTGACGTCGAAAATTCCCATTAGCGAGTATGCTAAGTCTTCGATTCGGGTTGTAGTACGTTTCGCCGCCCAGGACATCCTTCTAGCCACGCAGACATTACTGAAGTTTCCAGTTGAGAGGACGAATGCATCAATGCCAGTAATTTCTTGAAGCATGCCCTGCAGTTCTGATTTTGAACCCAGAAGCGTCCAGGCTAAGGAATAAAATTGAATAGCTTTAGGCGCAATCAACTCTTGCAGGGTCCAGCCTCTACTAAACCATCGACTAGACGCGAGCTCCTGTTGGTTTGTGACGTCGGCTAGATATGCATAACATATTTTTGCGTTGCTGTACCATCTAAACATGGAGTTGATAGCTTCCGACAGTTCGGCGGTGCTCGTTTTGTCTATGCAACACCTTCAAGATGTTAAGGTCAGCTGTTCACAACCAGTCGAAGCTGTGCACTCACGTATCAACCCAGGCCCAATCAAGACCATCTCTCACGGCTTGCTCGCAGCAATATTTGATCTTCTCAAAGCCTTTCCTTTTGCGCAGATCAAATATATGCAACGTTGACATGTCATGAAGGGTACATTCTTCTTCGTCCCAAGTATGGGACAGGATAGCGTAGTCCCTAACGCTGTCACCGGAGAACTCGTGTATGTGCAATGTTGTTGTATGGATTAAGCGCATATTCGCCTAGTAGTGTGTACAACTAAAGGCGCTAAACAAATGTCGAGTGTCAAGTATAGGCAAGATGCAATGATCAAGAATATTTGTAGTCTGGCTTGCTTATCGAAATCCAGGATTGATCATCATCTCTTTAGATCAGATAGTAGGGAGGAGAAAGCAAAACGCCATCAGTGAAATGTTGGAGGCTGGAGGCTACGTAAATTGAATAAGCCTCCTTTTATTGATTCCAACCCCGATACTTACATACTTCTGCATATATCTTTCCTAACACTGTTAGACTTCTCCAATAACCCAACTCCAACCTTTTATCACCTGTGTCACTTGGTGAACGCTGTACATCTCCGGCTCAGTACAGATCGATGACTTTCAAGTCCACTCGGGATGTTATTGTTATTACCTTACTTATTGATGATATGATATGGGCCTTGCCGTAGACTATTACTACAAGACTTTAAACACTGTAACGACTTTACCTCGCCCTTTGGAGAATGAGCTATGTGCTTCAGGAAGTTAATACGTACTTCCAGACACTGACCGCATGCAAGTATCTAGAATCATTGCGGCTAGTTGATAGGCCAACCAGTAATCAATGAACGATTGCGAGCAAGTTCGAAAGAAATGGCATTTTAGCCTACTAGTCTAATGGAAGGTAGTTGAGGCAATGTATGAGAATATGTGATAGGAAAGCTTTAATGGAGACTTAGCAGGAACTAAAAGAGAGCTATTGCGAAGGTTTAGCCAGACACTCAGTTAAAGTGGAACGCCGATGGATGCATCACAACGCTGACACTCAAACTTAAAGGCTAAGTATTTAGGGTAGGCTGGTTTGTGTACTGAGAGTAGTGTGGTAGACAGCTGCTTGGCCGAAGCCAAACGGACGTCTAACAACAGTGTTCATCAGGCGATTTCATCAAGATATCGCCCAGGGAGCTTTAGACCTTAAATATCCTCATGCTAGGTAATAACTTGTCTGTGACATCGTAATGGTGTTTTCAATTATGGGTAAAAATTATGAATTGCCAAGGCCTAATCGGAGTATCGGCTTAAAATTAGACTGTCAAATGACAGCGGCTGTAAGTTCACATTGCCCGGTATGCTAGCGCAAGCCTGTATTTTCTGCCAAGTCTTAAGTGCTCGTCTACGTGCCGTAACAGTTGCTAGCCAAGGAGATGTGGATATCTGCTTTCAATGTAACCGATGAGGCCTGTATTAGTCAGCATGGCGGACACCTACCAGATTACACTTGATAACAAACCCATCGCAGACCAGTCACGGATCAATATGTTCGTATGAGTTCTTTCCAGTTCACGTACTAAAAATCTCGAGAAGAGACTTAGTAATCCCTTATGATGGAGAAGGAATGCACTAAACAAGGACATATCTTCTCTTTCGGAGCTTGTCTGCATTGAAAGAGGCAGGTTTTCTAAGACAGTCAACGTTTCATCAGATATGGCGAGCAATGCCAGGAAGTGCTCCACCAGGCAAGTATGTGACAAGCCATGTCAATGAAACGCACCAAGGTTCTAGACACAAATATTCTCACGTTGAAAGTATATCCGGTTACATAGTGACGGAACTAGCTGTATTCTGCGGTAGAGAAGACATGGGTACCTGCATGAGTTTCTTGGCTGAAGTTGATCGAGAAATTTGGAACCCTTGCTGAACGGGATAGTGAGATTGGGTTTGATGCCCAATGAAGCGGCGAGAAGAAAACGTACTGAGATACTGTTACATCGTATTGATGCCAACGATGGGATAAACTAGATTAACATTGATCGTGGTGTTGAGGCTAGCCATGTATACCAAGCTCAGAAGCTACCCTGTTTTGTTATATGACAAAGTAAGATGCTTCCATCTATCATAATTGTAACTGTCTGTCCTATACGCGAATAGTCCCCGTAGTTTGATAGGTGTCACCCTAAAAATCATGGAATCGCTGAGCGTAATCTGAACAGCAAATTAAGAAGTCCTGTGCTTGTAAGTATATTGATATATCCTCAATGTATGTTAGTAAGGTAGAGCTAATGTCGGGCCAAGAGAAAATCCTTTCTTCTTATCTCCATCTGTCGGCCTCCGAGGAGGCTATGCTAGGCAGTCCGCGGGACTATGGAGGATCTGTTAGGAGTTAACGTTTAATCAGTTTAGCTGAATGATTTGGGATATCACAGTATCGTGGTATAATCCTCGAACGCACATTCTCGAGGATACAGTTGAAGGGCCAGCCCAAATAGGGGAGTGAAGTGGACATTAGTCAACCACGGACGTACGAGTCCATCCGAACGCCGCTCACGGTTCCAGCCAAGTGCCTGTGGCTATGCTAAATCTCACTCTAAATCGTCGGCTGAAGCGGAGAATGGCGAAACTTAATCTACGATCGCAGCTCGGGGACTGCCCCGGACCGTTCCGTCGCGGCTGCCTAGCTAAATGCATCGCTTACTTTCTTAGAATGAGACTCGAGGTAGTGGATTGCCTTTACAGCGCTAGGAATAATTGCACGTCTCCGGTAGAATCGCGTTCCGCATGATCCGACGGCCGTGTTAGTTAGCTAAAGATGATGAGAAGATGGAACCATGTGTTGAAAGTGGTATTAAACTCGGCGTGGGACAAGTCGTTAAGGAAAGAAGAACACGCTGCAACTCAATACTAATCAACTTGGTGGTAGGAAGCTGAAGCATAACTCTTCCCCACCATGAACTCTCTAAACATTCAGACTTCCCATGACATGGGATCACGTCAACTGGGAGAAATCGTGCTTGTAGCGGTTGTAATTGCGGTAACGTTATCCCTTTTCTCGGTACTTAGCTTTCTGCAACGTCTAATAGTTAATAGGTTATCGTTCGTCGTCTGCTTTTCAACCCCCTATCCAAGATCCCTGGCCCGTGGTACACCAACTGGACAAATGTAGTGTTTAAAATCGAGACGCTCAGAGGCAATGGCCCTATCTATGTGGATGACCTACATGGGAAATACGGTAAGTGTGACCGGCGATATATTGTCAAGGTTACAGTCATCCATGTTAATACTGTCGCAGGTCCGGTAGTACGAGTCGGACCAAGTGCGGTCGACGTAACTGATATCGCAGCCGTCAAGAAGATTCATCGTGTCAAAGCCGATTTCCCGAAAACCGAGTTCTACCAGGGTATTGCAATAGGCAAAGAAAACCTATTCAATACCCAGAACTTAGACTTTCATCGTCGACATCGAAAATTGCTTTCGCAGCCACTGTCTGAGAGCAGCTTGAAGGCAATGCAACCACAAATCGAAGAGAAGGTGCAGTTGGCAATTGAGAAAATGAGAGACGAAATGACAAGAAGGAAAGCCGTAGATGTCTTCAAGTGGTGGATGTTCATGACCACGGATGTGATTGGGCAATTGACCTTCGGCGAATCTTTTCATATGTTGGAGAGTGGCAAGGTACGATGAGGCATCCATATACAATGACGCAACGTACTAATGAACAGAAACAGGCCAACACTTACATTCAGGATCTTCAGTCTGCAGGGTTCGTGGCAACATTTGGCGCCCAGCTTACATTCATGTTGCGCCTCCTTCATGACATGCCCATTCCTGGCTTAGGGGGCTCGATAAGGACGATGGAAGACCGAATGTCAGCTTTTGCAAGCTTGCAACTCCAGAATCTGAGAGACGATATGAAAAACAATGGCGGCGAGACTAGTAGACCATGTTAGTTTCCCCACTACCTGCCATTATAATTGAAGTTACAGCAACTATAGCATCACTAACATGGCCCATTCAGTGCTTTTCAGTAAGCTAATTCAAGGAAAGACAATAGACGGAGAGTCTTTGACAGAACTCGAGCTGAGGAGTGGTAAGGCGCTTCCTATAACTGTTTCTTTAATTTGCTGAATCAACAAAAATGCTACGTCTGAATATGTCCTACGGCTAAGTGTTTATTTTCAACCTCAAAGCTCATCTTTGTACTTGAAGCTGATACTTTCCCCTCCAGATGCCGAAGTTTATATCATTGCAGGCAGCGAGTATGTATTTCCACTCTCTTCTTTTCAACCCGTCTACCAGAGACCAAGCTTTCGCGACTCGAAAGCTCTCTAAAGGCTTCATACTGACAGGAAATAGCACGACGTCTAATACACTTACTTTTGTTACCTGGGCTTTATGTAATCAGCCGGAGCTGAAAGACCAGTTAGTTGAGGAGCTCAAAGCTCTACCGGCCAACTTCACAGACGACGACTTGAAAAATTTGCCGTTCTTAAATCAATGTATCACGGAAGGCCTACGTTGCTTTCCTGTCGTGCCCGGTGGTCTTCCACGCTACGTGCCAAATGAAGGAACAGATATCGGTGGATACTGGCTCCCTGGTGGTTCTACAGTGATGACCCAGGCATGGAGCCTTCATAGAAATCCGGAGGTGTACCCTAACCCAGACCGGTACGACCCCTCGAGATGGGAGAATCCTACCAAGGAAATGAAAGACTCTTGGATGGCATTTGGTGGCGGTTCGAGAAGTCAGTCCCAAATATCTAGCCCCGCTCTCGAAGGTCTATCTGCTAACTTGTATTTTCTTAGTATGCATCGGTATGCACCTTGCCTACATTGAGCTTCGCATGGGACTGGCACACTTCTTTCGAGCTTTCCCCAACTCTCGGGTTTCTACTCTTGAGGACATGAGCAACGAAGACATGAAGCAGGCTTTGCACTTCATTTCGAGCCCTCAGCACCACCGGTGCCTTATCGAAGCTACTTAGACAGATGTATTCAGGATCTCTGTTCTTCAGGACGATGTATCCTAAATGGTGAAAGTGATCATCACGTCTGGAAGCCATAAATCTGTCCACGATGACAACTGAACTACAGCACTACTGAGCTAGTACGTCGTCATGTAATTTCAAGTATATAGAGCAAGTACATCGTATTATTATTAGCTATGCTAAAATAATATCACAATGTTATTATTTAAAGACTAACACGTTCTCAGGGGGCTGCAAATTGTCTCGAGTATGATGTAGAGTGACGAAGCGCTGGCATCAGAGCGATAGGCTGTTGCTTAGTAATACGTCTCTATAGGTCACCACACAGTGTGAAGCCTGGCCTTGCCTTTCCTCGTTAAGCCCCTCACTTCTTATTCTTTATTATAAGTTCCATCCAGCCCGAAGAGCTCCGCCATCCCCTCCAGGGAGCAGCCTTTCGTTTCGGCTATATTATAATAGCATGGGCGCTTAAGGTCTAAGCAGTTGGGGAACTTACTTATGGCGTATTGGATAAAAAAGAATGCAATGACGCAATAACAATGAACAATATGTAGAGGCTATAATCTGTCGCGCTTTCAACTGGTGGTGACACCTGCGCTACAACAAAATTGGATATCCACAGAGAAGCAATGCATAGCGCATTCGTTTTGGCCTAGATCAAGCCACGAAAAGAGATAGTGAGCATTGGACCTCGGCTTGCGAGATCATAGCGAATGGACAATCTAAGAATAGAGCACCAATAGTAGCTTTTGACTTACATGAAGAGAAACTGGGAAAATCTCCGCAGCGTAGGTCCGTAATCCACCGCCTTAGCCTAGGTTAAAGAACATGTAATAGGAGAAGGAGGATATCACGATGGGATTAAAAGCAGGGCTATGCGGATAGTCCGCAGCGTGCTATTGTAGGACACAGATTCCTATGAGGGCCATGACCATGCCCACAAGCCCAACCTGGAGCCAAGTTTTGCGGCCAAACCGGTCGAAGCGGAAGATTGGGATCGATGCAGTTATAAAGAGAACTACACTAATACCGCCTGTGGTCAAGTTCGCGAGCTTCGGATCTGTAATTCCAGCTTTCTTGAAAAGCTTGGGTTGCGTAAGAGAAGATTCTATTCATTCCTGTAGCTTGCTGACATATATGGACCCCAGTACCAAGTAGCGTGACGCAGAGGACAGGTCCGCGGAACACATCCGCCCAAGTAGCAGCAGTATCCTCTATAACACAGACCTCCCCTTTAACGCTCTCGCGGATAACGCGGATCTCTTCTTTTGCGGCCGCGGAGCCGTGTAAACGGGCCAGGATCTCGAGGGCGCACCGATAACGCTGCTGAGAGACAAGCCATGCGGTAAGGGCGGAACCCAAATCCAACAGCCTACGGCGAGGACCAGCGCCGGTACGCCCTAAATAGCGAGCAGTAGGAGCCATTAATTATTAGAGTCGAGGACATAGAAGCCATAATTGACGAAGAAGACCACCATCTCTCCAAAGCACAGAACAATACTCATGATACCAATAATGCGGCCAAATTGGTGCGCTGGCGCGATCTCAGATATGTATAACAAGATGCCAGCAAAATAAGCGCCGACGCCGACACTAAGAATGAGACAGTTAATGCTCTAATGAAGGGTCGTATTAGTTCACCATATCATAAGTCAAGACTAGCTCTTTAGTCAATGCGTTATGCACAAGAGGGGACGAGAAATAAGTAAAAAAATAAACAAAAAAGCCAGCTAGACATAACTATCTAAGCAATAGTATCCAGCGCGCCGATGATAAAAACAGTGCTGGCCAGGGCGACGGTCGCTCGCGACCAGACCCACAAGCAAAGAAACCGATACCTAGTTAAGGCGCCAATAACACAGCCAATGTTACAGATATTAACAACGAATCCAATATTCCCTATGCCTCCAACGCACGCGTTAAGGTGCTCGAGTCAGCCATTTTGTTTTAATAAAGAGGGAGAGGCAGAATCTCCCCTGCGAGATTACAGGTCAACTACCGGTACTCGGCGGACTAGTATCGTCGTCACAAATCTTCCGAAAGAGGGTAATAAAGGGTATCCCCTGTCAGAGGGTAAAATGTTAACTGTGGTATTCCATTGGTACTACGCGGAAAAGCAGCATACACAGGAGAATACCGACAAGCAGATCATCCGACCGCAAGGCCATGCGCCCGAGACGGCGGAGCCGACGACTTTTAAACTATGAAGTCGCAGTGCGGTGTATCGCATCATTGTTGACATCTTACTGAATTAGATATCGCACCCAGACACAGCTGGTGGCACTTATAGCCATTCGCTTTGTTTGAAACTCAATGCACTTATCAACCTAATGGCTTGTTTAAGTCTCTAGATCGCCTTTGTTTTTTCTCGAGTGTTCGAACGTGTTAGCTAGCACTCAGTATTAGTCGCTTTGTCCGAAACTCTGTGACGAATGCGGTCATCCACTTCCTTTGCATCGTTGCATAAGGTTCATTTAGCAAGAAGTCCAGTTCTATTCGTATGTACAAGAGACCATCAAGTCTTCCATCTCTTGTGAACTCTTTAGATAATATCGTATTTTATGATCATCCCCATCCAACTGCATTGTTTCAATTTGCTGCTTGACTACCTAAGTACTGTTTCTCACCTAACATTATATAATGCCTACATCAAGGTCGCCTAGTAACCATCCGCTATCGCCTTGGGCAGAGCGCTTTTCAACGCCGGGTGGCCTGGGTTTCAAATGGGACAGTGTGAAGCATTCCGGATATGCACCAGAATTTCCACGGATCAACGACCCATTGCGCTATCTCGATATACCTAATACAAGGCCAGACCCGATCCCACCGAACGGAGAGGACTTAGACAAGCTCTTCCACACGGAGGCTTTTCAGACGAAACAGCTCCGCGGTCTGCGGACGTGGCAAGCCGTAACGTTAAATCGTTGGGTCCGATTCTCGCCCCAGATTGGATTTATGTCTGGAGGACACCTATCCAGCGATGCCGGGGAGCACGCGGAAATATTCGCAAGAATATATAAGTCGACAAGGATTAAAGTTGATGAAACACGGTGGCTCCCCTTTCTGCGGAAGAACAGATGGTACGACTGGATTCAAACCTCACCACCTGCAGAACAGGCTACAGGGAGGAAATGGAGCGTGGATGACCCAAAGGTTTGGGAAGAATTAAGCATTAGCTTAGAGCTAACAGATCGCATATTCAAAGCACTCATTGATGATAAAAACGAGGCTGGTAAGTGAAAGTCGTGTTCGAATTAAATTAGATTTATTTTTATCTTAAATGACCTGGGAAGTTTAACTCTAATATCTTGACAGTGAGTTGAAACCCATATTTTGTCGTTCCTTATATTTAACTTGGGCGAAGTTTCGCTGTTACTGATAAAAATGTGGCATCCTGCAGCTTCAGACAATGCTGTATGGCCGGGTAGATTATTGGCAGAATGCAGTAGCTCATGTCATGGGTAACGAGCCTTTCCCCGGCGCTCGAGTCCTTCTTAGCTACGCTGTGGATCAATCAATATCTAAAGACAGGGGTACTCCATGTCAATGGGACGTTATTTCAACACTGAATAAGGTCCAATGGAGAGCGAGGCTTGTACAACTTCTCTCGACCCATCTGTGGGTATGTGATTCTTGCACCTCTATTTCTCTTTATTGGCTACTCAGAAGGGGAATGTAGCTATTGGATTGTAAAATGCTCTTTCACTGTCTACATCGGTATTTCTCTGAAACATAGCTATGAACTGAAGTACTAATTTAATCAAGAGTTTTGTAGATTTCGACGGTGGAACTGAAGCCCAAGATGTGGCATGCGAAGGCTCCAACTTCAGTTCAATCTGTTTACTATCTTCGGGAAGACTTAGAACTCTATGTGATGATCAGATAACATTGGCAGAACGTTGCGTAATGCACTTCAACCTGGCAGTATCGGTGAGCCGGTTACACTTCATAGCCACTCTAGACTTTCTCTGTTGCTTACCAATAGCTAGCTTGTACATGAACTCATGCACGCAATTTTGACTGCGCGGATGCGGCATGATGCCTACGAGGGAAATTGCTTAAGCTCCGATGATACTAATAATCAGCCAGAGCCTGTAGGTGAACTATACTTATCTTTCGACGTGGCATTCCGCATCTCCAGGCTTGCTAAAGGAATCCCAGATTCTGGACTGCGAAGGCATTGGTGAAGCAGGCTTCTACATGGAGAACCTTCTATTCGGCGGCGTCACAGTGCTTCATCGTAAGTCTCACTACTACTTGGGCTCTCATGTATGCATCAGAATATCAAAGCTACAATTTAGCTCAGGCCTCATAGATTTCCTGATGGGCATCCCAGTATCTTTCCATTAATTCTACTAACTTCTACTGCAGCAGGAAAAGCCGTTATCCCACTCGTCGTAGCGACATACGAGATGCCCAATGCTATTTATCAAGACTATCCCCTAGTTCCCGGAAATTGGCAAAACAGAGGCGCCCGAATAAAACACTGCCACTTCACTGCTCTGTGGATTTCCAAACTGTTGTCGGAGGCATTCTGGAGTGATCCAGCTGTGCCAGAGAAGAGTGCAAACTTTTTCCACAGAAACTCTGTGTTCGTATCAGACAACCCCAATGCATATCGTGGGCCAAGCGAAGTATGTCAGTTCTAGTGTCATTACTGTCTCATCGCTACGTGTATATGAACGTTTTTGTCAACCGAGGAAACCATCACTCACGCCGTGGTCTATAGTGGTCAGATGTACAGGTTAAAGACCTGAACACGTTACCTCACATCTACGTCGAGGATACAAAAGCGGTAGAAACTTGGCATGAGAGAGAGCAACTTTGGAGCAGTCTTCGAGCGGGATGGTATGATGATGAGAAGTTAAAAGTGAGTGGAGTATCTATGACCTTCCCATTTCGCCCCTCGATAAGGAACGAGCCTCTTAGTATAGCCATGAGCCTGCTTAAGAAGATCTTATTTGGTTACAACTGCCATCATCCTTCCCTTCATACTTGAGATATGGATTGCTAATTCTCCCCTATGTAGTGGAAGTCCTCTCCGGTAAGTCATGCTTTACTCAGAAAAACTGGACGCCGCTTTACGAGACTTGAGAATAACTAACACTATCTACCAAGTGGTCCTGGATAAGTTGCCGTAGGAGACTTGACGAATTTGCGGATGCGTATGCCAAGAAAGATGAGACCGCATGTGGAATAATTGCGAACTGGATGACCGAAACCGTCGATTGGAAACATGATCAGGCTACGTATCTATCGTACCTGCCACAACAGATGGATCCGAACCCAGCTTGGATATTCCACGCTATTGGTACGCAGAGTTCCAGCGTTCTATGCTATTGTTTTATTCCCGAGACTCTTTATCATTTCTCAATTCCACCAAGAAGTAGTATCTCTAATAGTGAAACCCCAGGGCTACTCATGATGGCAACACTGCCTATTAGGGATTTCGAGTCAAGAAAAAGTAAAACGAATCCCGCATGGACATATCAAGCCGTCCCTAGTCGAGAAGCAGATGCTTCTGGCAGTATGAGACGGATTCAAATGGAGTTAGGGGGGGAGAAAAATAGTGACACTGTTAGGAAAAGTGAATTCTTTGATCAGCTCGAGGGCCGCGGCCAAGTCCACGGAGGCTTTTCACAGGCAGATTACCTTCAACTGGTCTTCGACTTGGTGGCTCATATCACGAGATATGCTCTCGTAAACTATTCATGGGTAGCTGAGATTCTGGATGCCTACGCGAAACTCCTTGGAGATCGACAAGCCCTCCAAGCGGCGTATCCGAATTCTCACACAGCTCAGTGGGCGACGGAATGGGTTTTCAAGGTCCCACCGTACGATAAACGGCTCGGTAGGGTTGACCCTCGCATAGGTGGGTGGCGCGAGATGACAGTAAATCCAGGAACGGGACAATGGGATTTCGTCTAATGACCTTTAAAGTAACTCTGATAGCACAGGCTGATGTATATCAATTACTTGTATACGTGCACCTTACCAGGAACCTAAAGTGGCGGCATCTCATAGGGGCGACGATTTGAATCTTTGTGGCTACCTCAGAAGAAGCGTGATGTCTATGTCCAAGTCCATCGGCTGTGTGATAGAGCGCTTTGACTCAACCAACTTTAACTGACATGCGTAGTTTCTAAACCAGATTGTGTTTTTAAGCGTAAGGTGACTACACACCACGTAATCGATAATGACAAGTTTGATGTACTAGAGGCTGCTACTGTCGAATGATAACTTAGGGTTACTAAGAGAACATTCTTAATTCGGCTTGTTATAAAAGTCTCTTGCAATCTCGCATCATCGTAACAGCTCTAGTGGGGTTTGGCTGAAGGAGCCAGCAAACTCTCCTTGACACTGAAGAAATAATCATGCAAGATATCAAGCAACGGTGTTCTGCCTCTATGCGTACAGTACGGCAGTACATAATTACACTTAGAAGTGGGAGAACGTTATTATTGGTAGAGACATCGTGGGTGCAGGGGTGCAAAGCTCCTGTACTGTGGCTAAGGCTGGGCAGTGCCGATTACTTTATCTGTGCATGTTGCGGTCAGCTCCCAGCTCATAATCATCTTCATGAATTTGTCAATCGTTTTTCAAAAGCCAATATATTATTAGCCCCCATTCCCTACGCGAGCTTGCTCCCTGAGAGAACTATATTCACACCATTGAACAGCACGGAAGATTCATTCAAGACAGGCCTCCAACAGCTAAAAGCACACCCAACTTGCCCTAGTACTTAGGTAACGCAAGATTGAGGGGTCACGCAGGCTGCCAGTCTCAACCTCGAATAACTAGGTGCGCAGCACCAGTATAAGGACATGGAAGCGCTCGCAGCCATCGGCCTAGCAAGTAACATTCTTCAATTCATTGATGTGGGATATAAGATACTCAAAGCTACGAAGGAACTCAGGGCCTCCGGCAAGGAGGCAAGTCGATACAATCATGGGCTCGAATTCGTGACAGGAGAGATGAAACGATTAGGCCAGAGCATAGAACAAGATGCCTCCGCAAGCGGCATGACGAATGATGAGAAGGCGCTGTTGAGACTTTCGTCGGAGTGCCAGCAATGTTCAGAAGAGCTACTTGCCCTTCTTGAGAAGCTCAAGAATAGACGGCCATCAAGTGTGTTTCACTCGCTACGAGCGGCATTCCGAGATTCGAGGAAGCAAGACGAGAAAGCACGCCTAGAGCAGAATCTCGATAATTTGCGAAAGCAAATGGATATCCAGCTCAGCAAGTTAGCAAGGTGTGATATTCTCTGCGAAGGGCATACGGAGTACGGGCTAACTGTTCGATAGGAAGGAAACACTGGAAAAGCTCGGATCTATTAGCGCTTCCACCGAGGTCATTCAAGGCGAGATTGCCACAACTAAGAAGATGGTGGAGTCAATCCATAAAGCCATGCAAGCCTCGAGTGGAAAGAGTGAATCACACTACCACCTCCAATGCATTCTCCGGATTTCGAATGATGCTTTAATAAGGTCTCGACGATCAGCTATACTAAGTAGCCTGAGCCGCGACAGAATGAACCAACGTTTTCTTGAAGTCTTAAAGGCACATACAGCAACATTTGAGTGGCTTCTCCTAGACCCAAGGCGTGAGGAGCCTGACTCGGCAAACAAAATCAAATCTGATGCCCTAAATCACGAGAAAGGCCAGAAAAATGCCCCTTGGAGTCCATCACCTTTAAGAGAAAGCGAAAATAGGTTCAGGCATGAAGCCAACTTGACTCTCAACAACTGGCTGAGGTCCGGCAGTGGGATCTTCCATATCTCAGGAAAGCCCGGGGCTGGCAAGTCTACGCTTATGAAGTTTATTTGTCAAAGTTCTAAGACATTGGAGTATCTTGGAGACTGGTGCGGAGATGACAAACTCATTGTCGCGAAGGTTTTCTTCTGGAGACAAGGACAAGAAGACCAGAGGGACCTGGCCGGGCTGATTCGCAGTCTTCTCTCTCAAGTGCTCCTGGCCTGTCCTGAGCTAATTCCCGTCGCTTTCCCAGTACAGTGGGCGCAGACGAACGAAAACGGACTTAGCGCCCGAATTGAAGGAGATGATATCCAAGAAGCTTTCGATCATATCCTCTGCGATGCCGGCGTTTTCAAGGGGCGGAAATTTGTTTTTTTCATTGATGCTTTGGATGAATATAGTGGTCGTCATATGGATTTGGTTGACAGATTAGTGACGTGGTCTAGCCAACACCCAGCCAGCCTCAAAATCATTGTGGCAAGCCGGGAATGGAACGAGTTTTTAGTTGGATTTTATCAGTGCCCCAAGTTGCGGTTACACGATTGCACAAACCAAGACATCACTCGATTCGTAAACGATAAGTTTGATGGTCTATGCCGACACCTTACTCTGTTCAGTGCAGAGGATATGAGGGAATTGGCGGGCGAAATCGTCAAAAAGGCCGAGGGTGTGTTCGTCTGGGTACGTCTGGTGCTTAATGCAGTAGAAGACGGAGTACTCAATGGAGATGGCATTTCCGATCTAAGGGTCAAAGTCAAAACATTCCCGAACGAACTAGATGATCTTTACCAGTATCTCTTTGACTCGATTCCGGAATCATATCGCGCCAAGGCATTTGAGGCGCTGAGGCTGACTCATTTTCTGAGCTCGAATCAGGGATTACCTTTACTTCGATACTGGTTTCTCAACGAGGTGATAGCAGATCCAGATTTCGCAATGAATATGGCTATCAAGGATGAACAACCCAAAAGAGAGATGCTCATTCAAAGCACCCGACGGCAGATATATGGCCGCTGCAAAGGTTTCCTTGAAGTTTGTCCTTCGCGAATATGGGACGACACTGGAGATGGGGTAGTGAGATTTATGCACAGCACTGTGCAAGAGTTTCTCGACAAACCTCACATCAAACTCACTATCGATCATAAAGTTGGACATGTCGATTTCTTCGACCGAACATGTCAGACATTCCTTGCGACACTAAAATATGGCTGTCCAACTGCATACTATACTGAGATGGGCGATGATATACCACGCAATTCACAGTTCTATAAAGAGATTTCGGACATTATGAAGTTCGAAGCTAGCCGGGTATTAACCAATAAAGAGACATATCAGCGCCCAAGTAATCCTCGGTTCTCTGACTTCCTTGATACACTTCAAGCAGTGGCCATCAAGAGGTACCATGTCAACGATAAATTGGGAAATGCCGTTTCGTTCACGATTCAGTTCAAATCAAGACCCATGACATCAACCTGGGTCTCCATTAACGCTTCACAGCCGCCGGATTTATTCATTCAAATGCTCACTATCCGAAATTTAATCCCTGAATTCCTGAAGCAGAAAAACCTAGGGCCCTTCATCGAACAGCTTCGCATGGGATGGAGTCATACAAGGATGGACATTGTATCGCTACTTTGTGGTGATACGTTATCACCGCTGCCATTAAACCCGTCGCCAATTGAGTCCTGCAATGTATACGAGAATATGTGCAGAGCGACTCAGTTACTATTCACTGAAGGGCTCACGCCCAATTTCACATCTTTCATATGGGGAGGTATGACGCTATTTGAATGTTATATCTGCTACTTTCTCTTCTCATGGTGCAAGCAAGCAGTTAAGCCTCTGGGCTTACTTGAGCTTTGCCTACGATACGGGGCCACGTCCCAACTATGCCTGATCTTTGGTCCAATCTATCAGGAAAAGGGCAAAGTTGAACGCGTCATCAAAGTAGGGATTGACTTCGCCCAGGACCGTACAAGCCAGTTTGAAGAGAATTATATTTATGTTCACGCCACGGTACCCATCGTCTCTTTCGCACTCCAAAGGAGCGGGGTTTTATCCCTGCATGATCTCTTCGAGTTCTGGTTTCCTGATGATTACGGACGACTGCATCGGTTGCTCGACGGGGGTGATCTTGACGCTGAACGCCTACCAACACTCAATCAGGGCAGCGATGACCAGGACCACGCGCGGGTAGAGCTCCATGAACCCGTGTTCCCGACGGCAAAAATTTCCCCGGAGCCGACAGACTCTTACGAGATTGTTGAGAATCCTAGGCCTGGCGAGGTACTAGCAGATGCTACTCTTTACTCGCGTCGAAAATTCATGAGCAACAAATAATCGGAAAGCTTTTTTCCTGACTATGTCGATATGTTTCTCTTCGTCAAAGGTGCTCAGGGGTTTCTCAGCACGAAGCGAGGATGGCAATCTGGCACAGCCGTGTATTGCCGCTCCACCACATGCTCGCAGACCATCGCCAGTCTTTCGTCCCCCGTACGCTCGTCTATCAGCTCAGTAAGAGCCAAGAACAAATCGTAAGAGCCCAATCGCGAAATCTGTATCACTAAGATCTATACTGTCATCCTGAATACACTGGCGGTTCAGTTCTGAGCTTCAAAGCATGTCATAGTCGGGTTTACCGGACTGGTTTAGTCTAAATATCTCCAAGACTCGCTATCTGACCGATTTGGCTATTCTGACGGTAGCTAAGCTCAATTGGTGTTAGTCGAAGCCGGGCACATAGCGGATCGCTGTCTGACCTAAGCCAAGACTCTATATACATATGTCAATGTGCCTTGGCATCTTGGCGTTGTTCTTCCCGCAAACCCCCTAAACTATATTTTCTAAAGTTCGATCTTGATCCTAGAGACTCAACAATAAAAATAAAGTCAGCATAACGACGACTCTCACGCCATAATAGACCATGTTAATGCAATCGCGGTCAGGCGGCCTCGGTGCGCAGTGGAGGCAGTTGTCAAAATTGGGCAGATTCGCCGTCATATCTATCGCCGTTTTCTTCACATTCAGTATGCGACGCAACCCTTCCCCACCTCCAACTGTCTAGAATGTAACCCCTACTCACACCTGGGATGCGATGATAGCCCTCTTGTGGGGAACCGGTACAGTCGATGTCGATTACGTGCGCAATCAATTCAAGAACATACCCGACAACCATCGAGATGAGCCTATACCGCAGGAGAAGAACGACTCGCCCATCATTGACGGTGTACCAAACGATCAGAACGACCGACCTATTCCCAACGGTGTGATAGAGCAGCCGGAAGACAAGCATGCTGCCGTGAGCGAGAGCGTACCCGACAAGCAAGATGCTGCTTCGTCAGCTGCCGCTGAAACAACCAAAGCCGAATCAGAAAAGGCACAAAAGCAAGATGCTACGTCGGCAGTCGACACTAAGCCAAACGAGATTGAACCAGAAAAAACGAATAAGCAAGATGCTGCGACGCCAGTCGATATCAAACCGATTCACACCGAAGCAGCGAAGCCACAAATGGGACCTATTGCCGGCGGCATTCCCATACGTGTAATGTTCATCGGCGCATCGATGACACTCGGCGATCCGCCACAGTCCGCCTACCGTATGCAGCTTCGCGAGTGGCTTGTATCGCTAGGGAATCCAGTCAACTGCGTCGGAACGGTATGCTCAACTACAAATCACTCAAGGAGACATTAAGACTCGTGCAGTAACTAACACATGGCTCGCGTGACAGGCCCGCTTCGGCCATTTCAAAGACAACGACGTACAAGCATTCGCCACGACCCCGATTCAGATCCTACACGAGAAAGCCCTCGAGGCCGTGCCGGAAATGCAGCCGAACCTGATCATCGTCAACGCCGGGTCGAGCGACTGCTTCCAGGAGGAAGACTGGGGCTCGGCGCATGCGTTCGACTACACACGGGACCTAGTAGACTTCTTATTCGAGGCTTCGCCGCGCGCCGCCGTCATCTTGTCGACGCTCGTAACGAGCCCGGACCCGAGGTTCGAGCGCTGCATCAAGAGTATCAACGCGCAGATCCGGCAGGTCGCTCTTGATGTGCAGCGCGAGGGCAGGCCTCTTGTGCTTTCCGAGCAGCACTACGACCAGGGCCTCCCTAACCGCGTCACCAAAGATTTCATGAAGTCCGATGAGATGCATCCAACTGTCGAGGGCTGGGAAATGATGGGCGAGATCTACAAGGAGAATATACTTGAGGTTGACGCCAATGGCTGGCTTGTTGCGCCTGTTGCCAACGGCATCATGTACGATGGTGATGCTGAGCGGGATCTCGAGGAAGCGCAGAAAGCAAAGGAGGAGCAGGAGAAGAAGATGAAGGCGGAGGCGGAGATGAAAGCGAAGGAAGAGGAGGAGATGAGGGCGAAGGAAGAGGTGGAGCAGAAGATCCAGCAGCAGAAAGCGGAGGATGAAAAGAAGACGGATACTATGCCCACGACAACCCACGCTCGACGCTTACGGCGGAACCATATGCGGTGATCAAGTGGTTGTGACGATTAATATGTATATTGCCTAATAATGTTTGTACAGTACGTGTTCCGATACCAACTTGTTTAATACCCGTGTAAGACACCTACTCCCCAGAATATATACCACAGCCCAGCTTCACGAAGCCAGAATATATATCCTAGCAAAGTTCGTGACATTTCGTTCTCTTCCAAAGCGAATTCCATATGACAGGTTATGGCTCAGAGCTCCTGATATAGTGTACGGTACTTCGCAGATAATTAGATAGCTAGCAATTGTGACCTACCTTCTTCTACTCTATAATAGCCGCTCTTACGTCAATAACCATACAACACCTATAAGCACATGAACGAAGCTCGGTCGGACTGGAACATGTAATCACAAACCATTACCCAAGCACGACGGACAAGTCGTGACCTAGTCCTTCCTTTCAGCCAGCAACCGCTCAACTCCGTAACAACTTAAAATATGTTTAATATACTCTTTTCTTGATCGCAATCGAGTAGTCATTGCGCGTAGTAGGGATCGCTTGTCTATATCCTGTGGTACAACTTGTGACTGGACGTGGTCTGGCATAGAGTCGAGATTCTGAATTGCATATACGTATCCTCGACATCGGCGTCCGCAATCCGCCCCGGCTGCTGTCAGATATGGAGAGCGGATGGCGGCTATGCTGCAATTGTCCTGGTCTGCCGGACGCCCCTTTAAAAGAGACGCGCAACAGATCGCAGCCCGGGTTCGAGGGACGCGATGAGAAACCGTTCCATCAGCGGTGACGGCATCATGGGCCTTATTTCATGTATTTGATCGCAGTCATTCGAGCGGACCCATGCACCTTGTTGGCTAGCTCCTTCGCTTGCTTCACGCCCACTGAGGGATCGGAGAAGCGTCGTGTTTCTTGCGGCCTGAAGAAATATGACCCCGAGATCACGTGCAAGAAAGGAAGTATTTGCAGCTCGTCGTCGGTCAGGGAAGAGCATTCTCCAGCCCTCAAAATGTCGAGCATCCAGTAGACCGGGCTGTGCAGTGGCACGCGGAGCAAATCCTCCCACAAGCGGGTAGGCACAGGAAGCCCCCGAATTCGAAGCAAGAAGCGTACTTATCTGACAGAAGGGCGCTGTAGAGGGTAAAGGTGGTATGGTATGTGAGAATACTGGTCAATCTCAACGCAGTCAGCACTACAGATGCGTGCTTCATAAAATCCGCATAGGCGGGTAGGGCTTCCACGGTTATTCTCCACTGCAGGGAAAGGCGCGCCAGGCGCAACAAAGACCGAAAGTCGAGGGACTCAAGGACGTTGAATAAGAGCTCGATAGGCAGGCTACCGAGTGGCCCGAGTAATGTATTAACGGGTTCTCGACATGGTGCCGGCGGCCCTATGGGATCTTTATATCTTTTAACCATTTGGTTCATATCCCAGGGTTCAACTTTGGGAAAACGTGTGAGCTCGGTGGTGAGGCCCTCTGACAATGAGCTATAATACAATTCCATGACGGAAACAGTTCAAATTCAAAGGTTAGGCGTCAAGTGATGTTGATGATCGCCATAGTGGCAATGGCAGTGGTTGTGAACGTAAAGACGGCAACGATGAGAGTGACCGTAGTCTCGAGGAATTTTCCTAACTAAGCCTCTAACAAGAACTTGAAAGCCCTTCGAATCGGTCTGTCAATCGCTTAGCCTCTGAATTCCTGCTTAAAATACTCGTCGGATCTAGTGGCCTCTATTCTGTCGCTGGTGGTTCTGTCATCAATGGCTCATTTGGCGATGGTGCATGAAATCCTTGATCTGGTCCGCCAGCGCCAACGTTGGCAGCCTAAGTCGACGCTGTCCTTCTATCCATGGCACTCGCAGAGGCTTTATATGCTACTACTATAGGAGTCGGAACTTTTGCTAGGGAATCCTCCTTCTAGAATGTTGTCGTAGTAGTTAATGGCACAGTAGTTTCTGGCACTATTACTCGAAATAGGGCGTCTATTGTTATGACATTGGATGAATAAGGGTATCATGAAACCTCAACTTAAGGTCTGATTATGCAGCCTCTACTCATTCGCATCTCGTTGTCGTCTTAAGGGTAATCGTGCCTCCAGGTTCCTTAAGATGCTGATGCCGGCATGATTCTTTCTCCTCAAGCCTTTACTCCTCAACCTTAATAAACCCCTTACACATCTTCAAGAATCTTTCTCGATATTCTTTACTTTCGGCGGTGATGCTCATTGGTCCTTGCTCATCGATAAGGTTGTATCCTCTGACAAGACCGGTCATCACCTTCGCATGCAACGTATGTTTTGCCCAGAAGAAATCCAGTATGGCAGCTCTGTATATTTCCTTGTCATCACTTGACCGAACTCCCGTCCGCCAGCTCGGGGGATTGGGTGGAGAGAATGGCGGCTGTGCAGGTGGTATCGGTTGGTTACTCTCCTGACCCGGTTCCAAAGGCGGCTGGGACTCGGGATCTGACGCATCGGCGGCGGAAATGCGAACGAGGAAGAGCGAGTAGTCGACAGCGTTATTATCAGCGAGCAGCTGAGTATCTTTCTCAAGGATTTCTTGGAACTGGATAGCGTGAGCCTTAGTGAGTCTAATCTTGTCATCAAACTCGTCGGCAAGTCTCGACTTAGTAGCCTCGGAAGTAAGTACACCTCCGGCAACATCTCGTTCTGGGTAAAAGTAAGAGGTAGGTTTGAGATCCCAAGATTCCCATTTCGGTTGAGGACCATCTTCTGGCGTGCGGTTCTGACCGTATAGAATGTTCTCCATGACGATATGGTGACTTGGCGCGAGGCCTAGCAGCTCACCGACGCTCTTGTGGGTTCTCTCGAGCATGTCAGTGATGCGAACTAACAAGCTCGCAGGATTCTGTTGCATGTGTTCTGCGTAGGGGAGTAACAGCTCGTTCTTAAAGAAATCATGTTCAAAATGACGTGGAACAGATTTGACGAGATAGGCGCTGTCGCTGGTACGAAAGAATGTCGACCCGCTATATCCCATGTCGCCCATCTTTAGCAAGACATCCTTTTTCTTGTTTTTCTTCCTCTGCTTCTTGCTGTTGCTATCGTCGTCTGTGCTCTCAGCACCAAAGCTCGCCCTGTAGTCGGCCTCCTTGATTTCCCAGACTCCACGTAGCGCTCGAAAGAGTTCAGGGCGAACCATGCGGAAAGTCAGCCAGAACAAACGAAGGAGTCTCAGGGCTCTAGAGAGAAGCGAGGGCTTGCTGGCGGGATTGCCATCAGGCAGTGAGGTCAAGATGGCGTAGACCACCGACCGCGCGATGAGGACCTCACGACGCGTCATTTGGAGCAGTAGTGCATCTTCGTTCACATAGTTGTTGCTGTGATGAATCGGTGGTATTTGAATCGCAGTGGATGAGGATGGGGATGAGGATGAGTGTTGACACTAAATAATAACCGCCAACTCGTGCAAACTCGACAAGATACAACAACAACAACGTACCTAAAGGACAATAAGCTCCGGGAAGAAAGCACTGACGTCATTAGACACCCCTTGTAAAACAACACCCCACCAAACAGGAGCATTCGTTCTCATACAGTAGATAAAGTAGGTACAAGTAGGTACAAGTAGGTGCCTAACAGTAGGTACAGCATACCCCGCTATTTTATTCAGGTTTCAGGCTTCGGATGGTCGAGTTATATGAAGTAGGTACATCTCACCAGGAAACCTTGCCAAAATATCATGTGAATTGATTGGAAAGAGCAATTAACATCGAGAAAGTTCGTCCTCCAGTCATTACCTTCGTTTGGTTATGAGATCCCGTTAATATCCTATGCTCCCTCAATCACTTCCTCCTTTCAAGAAGAATCATCTCGTTTAAGTACCTACCTTGGTTAGGTAGCTGGCCGTCTTTCTCACTCCAGACCAACTCTCATCATGAATGACCAAGCGATGAGCCCGGAAACTGGTAATAATGATTCAATTAGTGCCACTCCCGCAGCAGTTCGCTATTCACAGCAAGGCAAAGACATAGGCGAAGCCAAGAACTTCTCCTGGGAGCAAGCAGTGCCCCAAAACGCATTCTGGGACGACCTGCCATTCACTATAGCCCGCAACTTCCTGCAGGCATTCACAGCTGAGGAACTAACCATTATCCCTATCAACCCAGATAGCGCGCAATCTAAGGACGAGAAGCTTCATCTCCTCGCCAAGTGGCTCAAGAAGAAGGTGCTGCAGCAGGAAGCCGAAGCGGCGCCGGCTTCATTCGACGATGTGGACTATGCTGCCTGGCAGCGCGTCATGCTTGGTTTGATTTCAATACAGCATGAGCTGGGCGACCTGGAGGGGGCTGAGGAGATGGTACGTCTAGTGATTGACCGCCGGAAGGACAAGAGCAACCTCTCGCTTCTGCATACACTATCGGGGATGCTGCTAAACCGTGGCGAGTATGCCGAGGCGGAAAGAACGGCGCGCAAGGTCCAGCCATGGCTTATTGAAAGGCTGGGTAGGGACTCACCACAGGCGCTGAGCTCTTTGAGGATCACAATCTTATCATTGTGGAAGCAGGGCAGATCGAGACATGCCGATGCTCAGGGATCGCTAAAGGAGTTGCAGGATATTGTGAGTGGGATGGGCAGCGGCCAGTATGCTGTCTATCAGGACGAGGAAAGAGATTCGATAAAAACATTAATGAGTCGAATGGACTAAGATAGGTTGCATATTTCTGGCTCTCATTCTAAGCCTAGGTCATGACAGAAATGAATTTATAAGGGATATAAAATAATACCTGAGTCATAACTTTCAGGGTTGCGTATGACATATTTCTATACTTAGAAGGCGCTGGGACTTAGTATAGGTTTTGAACTCAGTACTGTCCACATATTGAAGAGACGAAAGCTTGAGACTTCTTTTCAGCAAGTTCACTAATTTCAGGTCACCTCAGACTAGCCTACCGATCGCTCTAATAAGCCTCAATCTTACAACCCCTATATGAACGAAGAACATAGAGCACATAACAAGCCAAAACCTTCAACAATGCATTCTCATTCTTCTCTCACCCCATTTTCTTTGTTTCCTCCTCTTTCACAGCACAACCTTCTTTCATCGCTCCCAAACAACGCAGTTATTCCATTCCCCAACATATAAATCATCACCGTCTCAAACAATTCATTTCTTCCACTCCCGAGGTGAAACACAAACTCAAAATCCCAGATCCCAGAAACCCCCGAGAGTTGAGACAGGTTTCTCGACTCACCCAATACCCCCCACACTCTCTAAAGTGACTATCTACCTTCCTATAGTAGCTCTACCATACACCAAGCACCATTACCGGCCCTTCAAGCAAGCCTTAGCAGCCCCTTCAAGCAAAATCAAAGTCAAAAGGTAGGTATCGTAGCAAAGTCACCCCACAACCCCATCCCCTCCCCATCCCCCTTCACTCACAACTCCCCCCATCAAACACAATGGAGCACACCCTCTTCCACCACATCCTCCACCTCCACCTCCTCCTAACCTTATCCTCACTCTTCGTATCCATCAACACCAATATCGACCACTTCTCATTCCCATCCGTCTCCCTCTCCTATATCTCCTTCTCCGCCCCCATCTCCCTAGCCTCCCTACCTTACATCCTCCTCGAGCTCGGCGCCGACGTCCTAATCTATATCTGGGCAGTCTACTTCCGCTTCCCCGCGCACCTCGCCCTCCTCGGCCTCGGGTGGGCTATGCAGAATATCGAGCCCGACGCCGCCGACATGTATCTGAGTCTTGAGCTCTAGACGGGTCCAAAGGAAATGATCGGAAAGCAGATTTCAACAGCAGAGGTGGCGAAAGGGGGATACGAGGTAAGTATGAAGGTCATTAAATCCATACACTTGTAATTGAAAGGGTGGAAAAGGTTATGTAGGCAACTCAGGCATGAGTTTTGGCAAAGAGTCAAGTAATCTACTATAAAGACCTCTATAGGTAAGCATTAGCAGCTAGAGAGAACCGGTGGGAGAGAAAATTCAGAGCGCTGCTATCGAATAATGTCAATATTCTGATGCACAAAGTTGCACGCACTTAAACGTCGTAGTAACAACAAATTTTAAAGTAATATTTCACTCCCCTTGTTCGGTTTGTCTTTATATATCAAGGGAGGCTTTTACACCCCCATTAACGCGATCCATAAACAAAATCATATACATGAAGCGCAAGTGTTACAAAGTAATATTAAAGCGTAGAAAGTCCCAACTCGTCCGTTCTATCGGGTATCAATAGTCGTTATCGTCAACATCCCTGAAAGGTAGTCATGAAAGTCCAACCGCATGCTGCTCGCAAGCTCCAACTTCAGCAATACCCACCAGAGATCGCTCGTTGTGGAGCCAAGAGCCCTTATTCAACCTTCAGCGTCACATCGCCTTCATCGCTATGCGCACTCGCTGAATCGCTAAGTTCCTCTCCCCTAGCTGCTCGTCTGGCATTCTCACGTTCAGTGTAAATCTCATTGCGCCGCTCACTGGCATGTTGTAGGCAGTCGACGTAAGTCCTGAACTTGACAATCTCTCGGAGAAGATAGCTACTCTTTCGCTCCCAGTTTGCCATGGCCTTGCCCGCATTATGGCCGCGAGGCGTAAACGCTAGGAGCATTGGCGACCTCAGTTGGTTGTGTTGCTGCAATTCATCCTCGACAGATTTCACATAGGCCAATAAGGCTTCGAGTTGTTCGGACTCGGAACACTGGCTAGGCCGCAAGGATTGCGATGGTGGCGACCACTCGGCAATGTGAATTCGATCGCCTGGTAGCTTAGTGCGGGTGCCGCTACCTACGTCGAATGACGAACGCAGGCTACTTTGACGGCTCCCTTGACGACTATGTGTGCTCGTCCGGCCGGCGGCAGCACTTCCTGGGCGTTGAGGCATACTCGGCTCTTCCATGGCTACAATCAGAGCGTTGTTGATCACAGCATCGCTCCAGCCATACTCTATGTTGCTAATACCTCCAACAAGCGGGTGTGTGCTGAGGCGCGCACTCCAGTAATTGACTGTCAGAACAAACTCCTTGCTTATTTCGGGCGTGCCGACTTGGAAAAGGTGCACCGCACCAGAGGGAAGACTCAACGCCCATACGTTTGGGCGAGTACGGGAATAACCTGGGGATGGAAGCGCCGAGGCCAGAGTCTGTCGCAGCGAAAAGGAACCCACACTAGTAGCATTCTCTTGCCAGTTACCGCCACCTACGACGGCACCAGCGGCATGCTTACGGCCAGTACGAGCCTTTTGGCGCATCGATTTGGTTGAGAATGAGAAAAGGCTCATCGTCCCTTTCTGGACAACTGCAAACACCTCGTTCCAATTGCGATCCTTAGCCTTCTTATCAACGCCGTCGAGATGATGTTTATGTATGACGATACCTTCTTTGACCCATGGAGGGCCAATAAGTTCAAGCGACTCATCTTCGAGAAGCTGGGTACCCGGGAAATCCTCACTCATAATAGATTGGGCACTATTCCCTACAGGGTAATCTTCTCTGATAATAGCTTGGCTGAGCGCATTAGCAAACCCAATGGACTGCTGATAATCGCCGTTAGGATATCCAGAGCCAAACGAGTCTATAGACATCGAGCCCTGTGTTCGCCCCAGCGAGTGTTTGCTCCAAGTAGCAGATGAACCAGCGGGACTCCAGATCGAGTTGCCATCTTCAAAGCTTGTCCGGCTCGAAGAGAATCCATTTCCGATCCTTGGGCGCGATCTACTCTTTGAGCTCCACCGGCCTGCTTGGGTACGGCCGGCCTCGTTAATCCGTCCCCGAAGGGAAGCCTGACCTTCCGACGGTGCCTTGCTTAGCACGCTAGGACTGCGTTTTAGCATACCAATCACAGACAAGCCACTCTGTGGCGGCGCTTGCTGATGGTTCGGATCAGCGCCAAAGAGAGGCAGTTTCTCGTCGCGAATCGACATATAGATGTCCTTAAGCACGATTTCTACTTGGCCTTCCCAAGCCCGAATAGGACCATCAAATGGAGCCTTAACTAATGGTCCACATGTATCCACAGGCGTGCCCGAGTCGGCATGGAAGCCCAGGGACGACTCGGACCGGGGCGGCGGTTTGAATGAGGCCCTCCAGCTTGGCTTATCCTGCTCGCCATCAGCAAGTGTGCCGGTAGCTTCCGAACTGGTAGGGCTCAGCAATGAATTCTTAGAAGGAAGAATGCTGGACCGATTCAATGCCTCTGGAGCCGAATCAACAAGTGCTTGAGTGATGGTTGACATGGTGTTCTTGACGAATTGGCTTCGAGTCATCTTTTGGTCGATATCTGCTAGATGAAGATCGGTATTCAAGAGCATGATCGAGTAACACATCGTATGAATTACGTCTGGAACGATCAGGTCAGGATTATTCGGTATTGATGTTAGGAGTACTTACCGGTAGTCTTGAAACCATTATTGGGGTTACAATCACACCAACGGCTCGAGAAAGCTACTAAGATGCGGTCGACTTGCTGTGTCTCTGCTCGAAACACGAGCCGAGTGCAAACCTGCCTAAGTGCAGTAAGCACGCTTTGGCTTTCGAAATCGTAAAGATCCATGTAGGCTCGCAAGGTTCGCTGTCGTACCGGCCCTTCTTCTCCCATCCAGGCAGCTGCCTTCTCCTTCTGGATGAAGTCCTCATCACCATCAAAGATGCCCTGGGCCTTTTGACGGTCATCCTCGGTAGGTTCCCCAATGCTCACCTCGGGCTCGTCCAGAGGGCCAGTGGGTACTAGAGGGCTTGCCTGTGAGCTGTCGACAGTGACGCTTGGTACACTGCTGCCTGACCTGCTTAGCGTAGGGCGAGAGGCAGAGTCTTTTCTGCTTCCTGTGGGCACGTCCAAACTAGCTGGAGTTTGATCGCCCTCACCGGTGTTATTTTGGAGCAGCAGATTTGGTGAAGGCTCAGGTTTGGGTAACTCTAAGTCTGCTGTACCCTGGTGTCCCAGAGACACCGGTGCAATCTTCGATTTAAGAGTCGTTCCGGAGGAAGTAGGCTTGCCCGTCTGTGCTCGCCGCCGTTGTTTCTGCCTGGTAACTGGACCCTTTTCGCCTTCGTCACTACTATCGTGTAAAAATGTTGTCGAATCGGGATCGTTCGTAGACTTGGCGGGGACATCCGGCGGGCTACGTAATGGACTGTCCATCTGACCTCGCCATCGCGACTCTTGACTTTTCAGAGCTGATGTGGATTTTACAGTTCGGATGGTGGCATTTGGACTGGGCTCGTATTCGGGAGAGAAACCTCTGGTTCTTCGATTGTTTTCGCCACGGGTCTCGGCTTCAAAAGTGCGTAGTGTGCTATCCCGTCGGGGAGTTAAGATGTCTTGCTGTGTGGCGGGGTTGACGGTTTTCAGATACGGATTCATTACTTGGCGTAGACTACTGACAGGACTCGATTCGGCCATGGGAATAGAGCTGTCCATCGTTTTACTTAAATCAATCGGGGGAAGCGGTGGTATTGGTGGCTCAGCAACCGATTTCTTTCTCCTCCTAAAGAATGACGACTTCTTCTGAATAACATGTGGCATCTGACGAGGTAGCTCCGAGTCACGCGTTGGTGGAGCGGATTGTGGTTTCATCTGAGACGCAATGTGGTTCGTCTTCATTGTGCCGCTTTGAAACGGCTCGGCGGGCACAGAAGGTACAGGCGCCGAGGCTGGTTCAACCGCAGAGCTCGGGCTCGATCGTGAAGACCCGAACAGCCTGCTGAAGAACCCTTGCTTCTCCTTCACTGGAGGAGCGGGAATTGGCCCGGCTGGCTGAACCTCTTTAGATTTTCCGTAGCCAACGTGAGGGGCAGGAGCTGAGCCAACATCTAGCGATGGTAATGGAGGAGCTACTTCACGCGCAGTACTATACTTGGACTGTGCTGTCTTATTTGTACCGCTCCGAGATCTTGTGTCCCTCTTGCGGTCGGGAGTTTTCGGCTCGTGCTCTAATGAGGGGACTGGTGGGTTCACAGCTGAGGAAGACGGGACTGGCGGACGACGAGGACCGCCAGGGACGGTGGGAGTAGGGGCTGCCTCGTAATCATCAACCAAGAAGGTATTTGAGAAGTCGGTCTTCCAGGCACCCGGTGAGCTGAGGGATGGTCTCTGACCGTAGTCAAAGCTTGACGACCTACCGCCGACAGCATGACCCCATCGCTGTGTAGGCAAAACCTGAGCATAGCCTCCACCACCAATATCGAAGCTATTGGTACTGCTACTCTTGCCGCCCCTCGAGTGTAGAGCCCGCTTGGCTGGGGTGCCTGGATGGCTCTGTTCGCGCATGCTGTTGATCCTCGACAAGCCAGATTGAAAGCCTGAGCTGCTATCACTGCGGCGTCCTCGCGAAACCTGGCTGGATATCTTGCTTTCAGTGTCGTCAAAGCCTTCAAAGTCTGAGCTGTAGCTGTACCCATGCCCGTGGGCATTTCCCGACGTATACATGCTCGCGGGTGGGCGAGAGGCACTCGTCATGGATCTTGTAAACGCATCACTTCTTGGCACGCCGTAGGGATCGCCATCGTCGTCAAAGGCAGGGGCAGTGGGTGTATTGATCTGACTTAGGGAGAAGTGGTCGAGAGAGTTTAGCATATTTCCGAGGAGGGAGTCGCGCGTGAATTTTTGGGCGGGCAGGGACAAGTCGTGAGAATCCCTTGGCGGACGGACGTGACGATAGTCGAATTCGGCCCTTTCAGCGCCGGTAGGAGAATCATTGTCGAGAAAGGATTCGTCCGAGTTTCGCTTCGAGATGGCGGCGGACCCAGACATAGGCAGCCTGAGGCCACGGCTCGACACAGGTGGTTTGCCCTTTACGGGAAACGGAGGCTTTCTCGTGGGAGCAGCCTCGGGAGCAACATCGCGAGCTCTACTGACGGCAGCGGAGGTATTTAGGTTCAGCTCGGGGCGTTGCTTGTGGGATCTTCGGGTCTGCTCTGGGGAATGCATGGCCGATGTAGGATTGGCGGTTGGGGGCTCGGGGTTGAACGGTCAGCGTAGGACGACAGGAGACAGAAGGAGTGCCATGCGAGGCACAGCGTGAGCAAGACTCGGTAATGCGACCAGAAAGAAAGCCACAAAATATTCTTGATGGTGTTGTTTTTGTTGTTGATGTGAACAGCCGATATGCTCAATTGTTGCCCTGGTAAGTGAGCGAGTGAATATGTTGGCTTGTTCCAAGCATGTCCCAAGAATGTCCAAAATTATTTGTTTTTGGCGTCTGCAATTGTTTGTGTAGGTATACGTAAGTCGAAGCTGCGGTGGCTCGTCACAGGCACAAGATTCTCTCGCTACCAGGCAAGTATCAAGCGTCTGCAGAGTGAGGGTTACAACAAATGCAAGGGTCTCGGGCGTTGCGTATGCTACAAGGAGAACAAGAACCGGGATTGGATGGAGATGCCGTCGGGGTGTTTACATGAAGGTGGTAGGAATGAGAGCACCTAAAGAAAGGTAGGTCATAACCTAGTATTACGAATTAATTATAAAAGAATCTCTCAACAGAGTTTGCGCGATTGCATCAACCTGCAGAAGTGTGCCGTGTTGAAGCCCAAAGCCCAAAGCAAAATGGGGTGAGGCCGGACAAGAAGGTCGACGAAGGAAGAGAACTTCGTACCTTACCTTAATGCCGTAGTCTACAGCAGTAGCAGTACCACAGACAGACAGACAGACAACAGAACAACAACAAAAAAAAAAGGTCCAAGTCCACACCCAACAAGTTACAAACACCAAACACAAACGTCCGAGCCAAGGATTAACAGGAATACCCCTGGGCCCGAGCTCCTTTACCCCATAATATTATTACTATAGACCCTCCTAGTCTACATAGGTTAGCTCCTTTTTAACAGGTGGAAGTTGGAACAACGAATACATTATAGGCTCTTGGCACCAGCCAGCGAATCTTGATTTGTACGTTTATACTATAGCATGGGCTCTATTGCTGCCCGAGATGACATGGAAAAAATTGAACTCGATCAATTATAGGTATTGTATACCGATGGTTTGACAACACATGTAAAATACCAGACTGCATCGGGGTACTAAGTACTCCCATGTAGTTGGTCATTAGTCCACTTGTACCTGAATCCACTCTAAAAATGTCCGGATATAGTAACTAAACTAGACTAGAACAAGAACGCGTTCATCGAGCGCGTGCTGCGAAGGGGAAAGCCTCCGAGAAGGTGGGGCATACCGGTGATTCACCCCCCACACCACTTGGCCACTAGGTACCTACAGTACACCACTACCTAACCTATACTACACCACTAGGTATCTACACTACACCCATCACCCAACCACCTATCTACGTGCTATCTAGGTATCTGATATGACATTACAGCGCCTTCACATCAGTTACCTACTAGAACTAAATCACCATTCAAGATCACATGTTGGTTTGCTCTGATATGTATTGTATTATCAGTTAAATCAAACCAGAGATGAGTTACAACTTACATTTCACGTTCCCTCGTAGTGTCTAGGTAGGTTAGCAAGGTACGTATGAGCCAATATAGGGTTTCTAATAAGAACCACCTTGACAGTCTCAGGCCATGCACCACCACCAGTCAATAGCGTGAAGACTGACTTTCAATAACAATCTGTACTAGCGCCAATGTCGTTCGAAAAGAAAACGCGCACGGCTCGAGTCCAGCACATTTGAATAGGAGACTACCTACTTAGGTAGTAACAACCTCACCGCTGTGCTCCTGTGTGGACCGGGAACGATACTGCCATTTCGTTGTACATTCACGGAGGAGCGCTGGCACCCGGAAGAGCAGTCCACCGAGCTACCCATATGATTTCAGTCCAGGTCTCTCAAGCCGCTACGCCCGATCGCAATTATTCACGCAACATTATTCTGAAAACTTATAGACCGTACTACTACTAGTGACTACTTTTTTATTATCTCTTGTCTGCCAGTCGAGAATCCGAAGCCCGACCAAATGCTATTCTTACCCCTGAAAGCTTGGCCCGCTCCGTTTTCCCTGCACTCCTATTCAGATCCCTGTCTCTGGAAATCTTAGATAGCTACAGTATCACGTTCCTGGGAGATGGAGATGAGGATGGCTGTAAGATCACCATTCCCAGCTGATCAAACCACAAACACCACAGAAACGAGGAACAGATAAAGAGAAAATGATAATCCTACCTCAGTAGGTAAGTTTTCTTTTTTTTTTGGCCTTAATACTCACAATGATAAACCTCGGCGCGTACTATATAAACTCAACAGATTTGTGCCTACGATTTACGGAGTGCTACCACGATGCTCAGACCTCCACACCAAGTTTCGTAGCGCCTGGGCCTGCATGCATCTGGAACGGTGAAGTGTTCGTCTGGACAGCAACACGCGGGCAACCCACAACTTTCAAGGGGTCCATACCCGCCTTACGAACGAAGAACATCCCCATCGCGCCAATTGAATGTCGAGAACCGATCTTTGACCGCTGAGCATCTGATCAGCTACTTATCCACGTCAATGGTAGGCGTGGCGGCTCCCCCGCTTTGTGGCGAAGGTCGGCAAATCTGGTTGATGCTATACATGATGCCATCACATCACATCGGAATGGCTTGCAGTACCAGCCAAGCAATGACTACCCATCCAGGCCGTGGACCAAAAAATTTGCACACATCCCATAACACTTAGATAAGTGTCAACAGCCCAAACACCACCAAAAACAGTTGGAATAAATCGAGAATAATTATATATATATTTATTGCTGTCTAGGTCCGGTCTCCTAATTTTCCTGATTGTTTAATTAAAGATTAACTGTGAGCGATGTGCACAAGACAACCGGACTGTTAGGCCTAGAGTATGCAAATTTTTTAGTCCACGGCCTGCCATCCTAACCATGGAAATGTTTAATGGACATTAAGAAGAAATTGTGAGCATGCGAATCATGCCGGGCGCTTATCCAAAGTGCTTGCATGCTATCGTGCTTTGAGAGGATTGACGGCAACCTGCATGACCGTTTGCCTGTCAGCCATGTGCATACGCACGTCGCTATTCCTCTCCGTACTGCACTCTTACCTATGCTGAAGTATAACGTCGTCACACAACCTTATTGTTGAATTTTGACGAACGTTACTTGCTTCTCAGGCTCACAAGGTTGGGTACGGAGTAAACTGCACGGTTTCTCTGCCTTTCCACTTGAAAACATGACATACAAAGATCCCTTTCCTCAAGCCCTCGGAGTACTTGCTTTTGACTCTGAAAGACTGTCTCACTGAATTGCTCCATTCGGACAATTTACTTCCCGCTATCAAAGCCGAACCGCCAATGTCTTAGAATCCGATCAATAAAGGCAAGTCGAATGTAGCATTGCTTCAAGTTAGTTCGACGCCCAAATCTGTGCCTCACTCCTTTAGTTAAAGCGTATTGTAGCGGCTCACCCACTGATTCCTGGGTTTCTGTTTGAGTGTGTTTTCAGATGCCTTGCTGCCGAACGTTGCATCCATAGTTGTGCATGCTCTTATTCGTGTCACAAACCCACTATCTAAACTTTCGTGAGGTGAATGAAGGTTCTGTGATGAGATAGTCTTGAAACCGTTTCGGACAGATCTATTAGTTCTCCTACGTCGGGTCTGCAATTCTTGACTACGGCGCAAGGCTCACTGCCTAGCTTGGCCTGGACATGTGAGGCTTCCACGTCTAGCTACCCCTTCAATCTCAGGAGCCATCAAAACGCAGTCCGACTAAAACCTTATGATACAACAGTAGCTTCGTATAACCGGATATCAAAGCTTTGCAATGCTATTCGGTTAAGTGAAGCGCCTTGCTACTACCTCAGGTTTATCATGAACTCGTTAAAATTAATGATGTTATACTGACCTGTACTCGACAGCTGTAGTTCGGCCATACTAGTTAGAGCCGATTGGGAACTAGTGAATTGAGAACCACGAGTATGTATATAGGAGGACTTTGATTCCTCGCTCTCACTATATTGGGTATGCCGTTGCTTTCAGGAAACTAACTATCTGTCTGGGTCGAAAACATACGGTTGTAACAAGTGAGACTTGCTGGGGATCCGATCCGGTCAAGCGACGAATCTATAGGAAAGCACTGTCTAGGACCAAGTCATGGCTTCCTAGGTATGTTCAGTAATTTTTAAGCTATTCTTGTAGTAGAGCGAAGTGTTAGCTCCGGTCCGCAGGATATTATCCTCTTATCGACGTGAAGGGAGCTTCGAGCAGATCTCAGACACCCATTCTCACTGAGCGGAGTGACGCTCGCAGAGATGTCCAAGCCACTGCAATAGGCTCGACTTTAACATTAGTTTTCAGGTAGATTTGATGTTGCAACTTGGTGAAGAGATTCGAGAAATGCATTTCAGTTGCGACTATGTTACTCGATGAAAGTCGTCACGTTGTTGTTTGGGGCGATATCCCGGGTAGTGGAAGATCTGAATCAAAGGCATAGGAAAGCACTTGTTCATAAATTAACTGCTTAATATTACCTAGAGATGTGATCTCGCCACAATTTTATGTGCGCGCGGCCTATTCTTTATCTTCAAATCGAGGGTGCAGGCACTGCCCATGAGACCTCCTTGCGGCGCTCGACTATCACCGAGTTCATCTTCCCTCCGTTCAGCAGGACACTTCCATTCTACTTCACAACCTCGAGCGTGCGTATAGTACAGTGGAGAAACGTAACATCTCATCAAACAATGAGTAAGTCATTGCCTCAGTCCTAATAATCCTCATGAGCTAGCACTTCCAGCGCCTCCGCTCTGCCCAGGTCCCTGCTGCATAGCGAACTGACGGAACGTATTCAGGTCGACCATACCTAGGGCCGAATCTTCAGTAGCGTCCAGGTCAACGCGCGGCACGCCCAAATTGGTGACCTTGCTGCTGCGGTAGGCTTGATATGACTCGAGCCAGCGAGCTGTGCAGAGACACCAGCGGCAGCCGCCTTTGAGGCCAACGGTGCGCAGATCGTTGCCGCGTGATGCCGAGTAATCCAGGAACTCGTCCGTGACTATGGCTGCGACGGCGTGGTTGCCCGGATCCTGATTGCCACCTGTCCGGCAGTAGCCGTCACGGAAATAGCCTGTTATCGGCTCCTGGGAGAACAATTTGAGAGGCTGCTTGAACACTGGTGGATAATAAGAGCTCGTCAGCACGTCGGTTAAGATGTGCTAAGCAGCCATTGTGATATCTCCCTAGCTTACCGTTGAGGCTTCCTGATGCCATTTTGAGCCCAGTTGATTGAGACAGGTCGTTTTATAAAGTTGTTTTGTGATACCAGAGTATCATATATGACAAGATGTTGTCATTGACGTGGTGAGAAGAAGATGCCCTTATCAGCATTGGGTTCCGATAGCCTTCAAAGAGTATACTTATTAATGCATGACGTCACCTGACGGCTCTCTTACAACATTAAAAATAACTCTCTCAATCTAGTGTTCAATATTGTCAGTTAAATCAATACACTTCGAATCTTAACATCAACATCTATAATATGAAATTCAACGCTTGTTCCATGATGTGGTGAGCCTGGAGCCTAGCTATCCCTCCTTGATTTATTGGTAGCCTTCGCAGCCAACAGCGAATGACCGCAGTTCACTTCATTGGTTCTTCCTCCTATGGTGTCCCTTTTCTTTTCTCCACCACGCCCGTGACGATACTTCTTATCACCCCGAAATTGTATGCAGTCCATCCTCTCTAACAGTATTAACCTCTTAATTTCAGTGCCTGCAGCTCGCTCGTCGTATGAAACATATGCATTTACAACTAACAACTTGATCATATATCGAGTAATTACATATTGATATACCGAGCTTCTCACGGCCCTTTTCGATCTCTATGATGCTTAGCCTAGTGATAATATCATTCGATGTGGCACCTTGCATTCGAAGGATTGGTCGATGAGTTTACATTGTAAAATACTACACAGGAGGGTACATCCGCTTCAGCGGATTCTACCCTAAGTTCATGGAAATACGAAGATAGCTTCCTCCTATCGGGTAGTTGATGGTGTATTCGATCCCACTCATTTCGGTTGAGGGTGAGGTATCATGAGATGTGCGGGTACACCTCAGCTCAGGGGGGCGGCGGCTAGGTTAACTGGTTGGCTCACAGCTGCAGGCGGGTTGCTCTCCAACCTCACGACCCAGCGCCGTCGCGACATTACCACAATTTCCGAACATTCTCTTAGGGTAGCATCGCTCACTTCGCTGAACGTATATACTATGGTAGAGAGAGGAATAGCCGTCGTGCTCACCAACTCATTCTTTCCAAGCGATAGATGCTGTCTAGCGCTTGGTAAACGACCGCTATCCAACGTTGTCTAATCCATCCCGCATAAATCGCCATTAATCCGTGCTGACTTCGCAGGACGATTGTGTTAGGGACTTGAGATACTCACTTACATGGCCATCGACTATTTTATGTATGTATCGCCTTGACAAACATTGTCATTGGACTGACAGCTGAGCTATCATAAACATTTTTGACCAGTCAGTGAACACTTCTCAATGTAATGTGACAATGCCAGTCGACGACTAACGACTACCATTCTCGTCACCTTGTAGATCACGGAGACGTAAGTATTGGCCTGAAGGCTATTACCGAAATTCATGTAACATTGGAATGCGCCTATTCCAACAAACCCCCTTTCACTCGGCCTGCGAGATTACCATAAGAGCCTCCGTATATTACCAGAAAGCTGCTAACAATCTCTCTTGCCCTTCTCTCATTATTTCTTTCAGTATCCAGGCTTCCTAGCCCAGTCATTCGTTTTGCTTCCACGCCTCTACACAGGGGCTATTTTCTTATCACCACACATATAATTATAATTACATTTATTCTTCTCGTATCTCGTCGACCCTTATACACTAATCATATCTCCTTGGAACCATCAACATGCGCGGCCTATACTTGGGAGTGAGTGCCATTGCCCTCACAAATATGGCCAGTGCTTCATTAAAGCGCTGGACATATCCCGACTGCGAAGCGGATAACTGCTACCGTAACTTCATCAACGAGCAGTACACCGCACTCGCTCCGTCTTTCTGCCTCGAATTTCTCGCATCTACTACGACTGATACCGCTGCCATTCCAACTGAGTTCCAAGTAAGCATTTCTTATACACATACCTCGCTTATAAATATGGACATGAGCCTTGTAATATAGGACCTTTTCCGTCGAGAACTGACTGAACGCACAGAACTGCGACGATGACATCCATGCCGTCAGTTCAGCATGTTCCTGTATCACGTATACCTATACACATACCATGACAACAAGCACACCTGAGGCCACACCTACCTCGTCTATCCCCATCACCACGCCCATTACATCCAGCTCCTCGTCTTTGACGTCACCCTCTTCTACGCCGTCGACTACAACTAGTGAGGAAGTTAGCTCAACGCCTACTTCACAACCTACTTCTACTGCTTCCCCAAGCACTAGCAGCTTTAGCGTCCCGTCAAGCAGTTTCAGCACGGCTCCTTCGAGCACCATCTCCACATCCGCGACGGAGGTGCAGTCCACAGACAGTAGCAGCAGCAGCATCAGCAGTAGCATCAGCAGTAGCTCTGGGATTCTTACCACGTCAACCATCTACTCGACGACGGTATACACGGTGACATCTTGTGCGCCAAGCGTCACAAACTGTCCGGCGACCTCATCAGCGTACATCACAACAGAAACGATCTCCGTATCCATAACCGTGTATCCTGTTCCTTATCCTGCATCCTCGTCGCAACCATTCACATATCCGCTTTGGGCTCCTAGCAGTGCATCGAACACTAGCTATACACCTGCCACGTCCCAGGGCATATCGGAACCGACAACTATCCCGACGGCGGCGGCGGACCGCATCAGGTCAAGTGAAGTCGCAATCATGGCCGGAGTGCTTGCTATTGCTTTCTTGTGAGCGGAACGCGAATTCCCATTTAGTAACCGAGAGGTCGGTCCAGCTCATCGCGTGGGTAAATGCTTGGGATATTTTTGGTAATCGGAGTAATAACTCATGGTAATATGATCAAGTATTTTATAGTTGTACGTAGAAGAAAATAGGTTCTTTATCCTCGCGTCCCTTTGAAATGAAAGTTATATCTGGTCGGTACCGTAGTTGTCAATGTTCTAGATGTCTTGGTTGGGCTAGGCAAGCCGACCATGCCGATTCGTGAAGCCAATTGCCTCTACGGACGATGCATCTGCTGCATATCTAATCTATGTAGACTAAGACCACTAGTTGCAGCTCTCGTCCCGATATTTATTACCAACAGAGTGGAACGAGCAGAATTGAGATGTTGCATTGCATACTGGGTAGGACTTATATCTACTAAGATAGAAAGGCTCCATACAACTTCTACCTAGAGTTACACGCTGTATAACACCCGATATCGCAATCCTGGCCGCTGCGGCCCCGTGTAGAACAGAGGGGGCAACGATACATTTTTACCTGGGCATTGACGGCGTCAGCCATTTTTCGTACTTGAATAATTTGCCATCTCTCCGACCTTCTAGAGCAGTTCGACTATTGTCAGCGTGCAGCACCTGCTTGGTTGATAAAGAATATTTTCTGGCCAGATGACGAGCTTCCCGAACAGTCCCTAGGCCGAATGGCTGTGACCCCAGATTTTGCCCAGATCTTGGCTTGCCACTGTGCAAACTCCGAATGCCATTCACGGGTGGCGGCTGTATGCCGAGTTTTCAGCACTAATTGACCAATACACATCGTTCTGGGCTGAATGCAGCGGGACCGTGTGCTTAACTCGATATGGAAGGTCATGTTGATCTTCTAGCACCCCCTTGCTATACCCCAGCGAAATGCGGAAGGTCGACATGTTAATCTCAGCCAGTCAGACGATCCGGTCCCAAGCACAATGAACCGCGGGATCGCTTGGGCGGTGCGTGCTTTTCGGGTTCGCCAGCTACCCAACAGGAAGATAAGCTGTCTTATCCATTGCGGGACCGTTGTTGTTTGCAAGATGGTATAAGAAGCGAGCCATCCGCACCGTCGGGAGCAGTTGAGAGGGCTCACCGCGTTCCTGTCAGGTGTTCGGAGCCATTGCCAATCCCCCCGGTCACGCCCCGACAAGATGAAGTCTTTCACAGCAGTCAGCCAGCTATTGCTGGCTGCCGGCGTCTCTGCCAGTTTCGAGAGAACCCGCTTTGGCGGTATGCAAGTTGGTCCGATTGAAGAGTTCAAGATCGCCTCGGCCGCAAGTGATGTTGCTGGCTGGGGTACTTTCGACCAATTGCTCGACCATGCCAATCCTTCCCTCGGTACCTTCAAGCAGAGATACTGGTATAACACACAATACTGGAATGGATCTGGTTCGCCCATCATCTTTGTCAACCCTGGCGAGCAAGCTGCTACCAATTTCAATGTCACCTACCCCACGTCGGCGCGACTCACCGGAAAGTTCGCGCAGGAGATGGGCGGCGCGGTTGTTATCATGGAGCACCGTTACTGGGGCGGATCCTCACCTTTCGAGGAGTTGACCGCGGACAATCTCAAGTATCTCACTCTTGAGAACTCGATCAAGGACAACACCTACTTTGCTAGAAATTTCAAAGCACCCTTTGACACCACCGGGAAGAGTACCTCCAAGGATGCTCCTTGGATCTTCACCGGTGGCTCCTACCCTGGAGCTCTGGCTGGGTGGATCGCCGTCAAGGATCCTGGCACATTCTGGGCGTACTATGGCACAAGTGGTGTGGTACAGGCTATTGGAGACTTCTGGCAATACTTCGTCCCCGTCCAGGAGGCGACACCAAAGAACTGCTCTGCCGACGTGAACGCTGTTGTCAACCACGTTGATAATATTCTAACGTTCGGCAGCCCTAAGGATAAAGCTAAGCTGAAGGCTAAGTTCAAGCTCGACGGCCTACAGGACGCTGACTTTGCCTCGTAAGTATCCCATTAGACATGCTTGAAGCCATGTGACTGATAAAGCGTTTTAGTGCCCTCGAGAACGGCCCGTGGACATGGCAATCAGGACAGTTTTACAGCATTACTACCACGGGCTATACCCCATTCTACCAATTCTGCGACTACGTCGAGGTGAGTATCATCGTCACTTGACTATTTCTCTTATAAGAAGACAGAACCTTGTGATGCTAACTTCGAATCAGAACGTATGGCCCAACTCAACGAACAAAGTACCCGGTCCTCAGGGAGTCGGTCTGGCTAAGGCTTTGGATGGCTATGCCAAGTGGTTCACCGAGTCTCTACTGCCTGGCTACTGCGAGGGCTACGGTTACTTCACAGGCGAATTCAACACTGAGTGCTTCCAAGGGCTCAACGCCTCCAACCCGATCTACAAAGATTTAACGCCGGGCAACGCCGGTAACCGACAATGGAACTTCATGCTCTGCAACGAAGCGTAAGAACCTCCTCCCGGCACCCAGTATTGTCTTGACTATCTTAACTGACGCTTCCTGCTAGCTTCGAGTACTGGCAAGACGGTGCCCCCCGCGGACTCCCGACTCTCGTCTCCCGCCTCGTGAACAAGGCCTACTGGCGCGCTCAATGCCCCCTCTGGTTCCCTGGCCACTCCTTCGGTATTGCCAACGGCAAGTCCGCCGAGTCCGTCAACAAGTACACTGGTGGATGGTTTGGAACCAACACGACGCGCCTGTCGATGACCAACGGCGAGTGGGACCCGTGGCGCGACTCGACTTTCAGCTCCAAGTTCCGCCCCGGCGGTCCCTTGAAGAGCACTCCCGAATTCCCCGTCTACTACCTAAAAAAGGGCACGCACTGCTCTGACCTGTACGGGCCTAACTGGGCTGTCAACGCCGATGCTAAGGCTATTGCCGATGATCAGACCGCCCAGATGAAGGTGTGGGTGTCTGAGTTTTATAGCCAGAAGAGCTAGATCTTCTTCAATGAATGTACAGTCTAATTAGTAATATTTAACTCATATTTGGCTAGACAATATGAAGAAAGAAAAAAGTATTCCCTCAATGCGAAACTTGTGCCTAGTATATTGTATCAAGGATTATCCCATCTGACCCCATGGCGTTTTCGAGTTCCGAAGAATACGACCTGTTTCTTTCTGCATTGAAAGGTTGGGTTGCGTAGGGCTGAAATAGGTTTCTAGGCACGAACATAAAGCATCTATACTGCTAGGTCCACACTGGATCCTTCGCTTGATATGGTCGTCTGCCGTTAAGATTCGGGTGAACGTTCATATAATTTCATCTTGCCTTTTTGATTAAGGCAATATGCTGTATGCACTCGAGCTATATAAAACCCACCAGTCGAGGATGGCAGTTAAAGAGGAAACTTGAACTACGGCTTAATCAGTACGTTCGGACGATTATCATACTGGTCTAGCCTAGTATATCGGCATAATTTGTTAGTCACGAGTAAATCAAGCAGTGCTTTATCGCCAGTCCTAGCCGCTTCGTACCGAGAAGTCAAATACCGGGTTGTTACCCATGGAGTAAGCTGCAGGTGCCGATTACAAATCAGGCAGCAGTTCTATTGTGTAATTCTGATGACGGCTTCCTATGAAGACACAAGCTGAGTTTTTTTAATCGAAGGATGCCAGTTCGGCCTGTTGGGACACACGCTGCCGACGCTACGTGTAATCCGACATTTGCATAATGTCGTGGCTGGTTATTCGTATGCAAAGGTATTCTTTCAACAAGCACGTTCCTGTTTTATGATGGTAGATTTGGTGCCTTTGTTTTCTACTCACAATTCCGAAGACCGAACTTGTATTTCGATTTCTGATCTAGATTTGGGGGCTCGAAGTGTCGAGGGTCTCGACCCCTCACGCCACCAGAGCTAGCAGTTCATTATAACAGGGTAGCTCTCACATAAGCTTCTTTCTCCGCACGCCTCCAACCCCAAGGCCCTGGAAGATTTCTATCTTATTGCCTATTGCGGCAGGTATCTGTGATAATGTTCATCTTAGTTAGGCTTGGCTGCATCTTAGATGCCTGTGTCCCGTATCAACGAATAGAAACCGCATACTTTTCACACAAATTGGGCAGCTCTTAACAAAAACAGCTGCCGAGATAGAAGCTGCTCGTCATCGATGTCGGCGACAGACCGCGTGCAAATACACTGTACATATGGATATTGTAAACCGTATACTTGATCAACGCCAAGAACACTACAGCACCGTTATCAGCCTTGGCAATGGGTCGTCGAGATGCATGTTACGATGTGCTCCCCCAACCTCTCGGATTCAAGCCGACGTGAGGTCGTACGTTCTGGAGCAAAGCTTGGGGTTGTACTTAAAGCTCATGATCCCTCTTTTGGAATAAGATTATAGCTCTTTTGCTTCCTCCCACACCTTGTGCCTCGTTTGTGAGCTGCTGAGGCGACTTGTCAGGAGACAATTCGGTCATCAGAAATCTCAATTGGGGAAAATGGGCTTGAATACTGTCCATGGCGTTCGCCGTTGGACGGCCGCGGCTGCCGTCCTGACTAGTTCGATACTGACCAATTCTGTATGGGCATCCGCGGTGCCGTATCCCACACAAAGCGACCCCTTCGCAGTCCTCGATCCGCAGAACATTGTCCTTCCGGATAACATGACCTGGGCTGATTATGTGAGGCCTCCCGGTACTACCTGGTCGGATCCCAGTAAGAAGGGCTCCGAACGAAACTTCAACATCGCTCTCGTCGTCGTCGACTACCCGGACCGGCCTTTCGTCATAACTCAGAAGCCCGGATCGACGCCCTTTGGGAACCCGCAGCCCATTGTGTCGGGTCTTAGTCGCGATGAAGTCCCCGCGTTCTACCGCGATTTCCTGAACAAGCCCAGTTATCTCAATCACCAGCATACCATACATGAGTACTGGATGGAAGACTCTGGCGGCCGATATGGTACGGTCTCTGCTTTTGCTCCTCCAGTGCCGACTGGGTAGCCTGAGGTTACTAGGGCTAATTGTGATGCAGGCGTGGACCTGTCTGTATTTGGCGCTTATGAAATGCCCAGTCTCTCTTACCAATATGGTGTCGACGACGAGAGCGATGGCGGCTTTAATCCCGATGCTTGCCCCCAAACGGGTCCCTGCTCAGTAGACCTTCGCACCGATGCGTTGGGAGCCTGGCGCGCCGATGTAGGCAACGCGACGGCCAGCGCGTTCGAGTTGGTCTTCATCCTGTCCGCAGGCCAAGACGAGTCCTCGACATGGCAGGAATTCGGCGAGATCAAATTCCAGACGCCTGAAGACGTTCCTAAGGAGTTTGGCCCGCCGGATGACTCCATCCCGAACTGGGCGCACACCCGATACGTCAATTGGACATCGTGGGCCTCGGCATCGGTCATCTGGCCCAATGCCGGTGACGGCTCGTCGACGCAGGCCGAGAGTTCGGGCATGGGAACATATGCGCATGAGCTGAGCCATTTGCTAGGAATTGGTGATAACTACAATAACCCATACAGCGTCCCAGCGCGCCGCGACTACGCGGGCCCTTTCTCCATGCTGTCGCGAGGCAGCTTCAACGGGCCGGGGGGTCCTCACACAAGATGGCAGATCCCGGCACAGCTAGGCGGCTCGATGGGTTCGGCACACACGATGGGCGACAAGTTACACATCGACCTAGTCGATCCCAGTAAAGTACTAATGGTCTCGCGGCCCGCGCTCGCAGTGTCCGGGCTCGTGACGGCCGAGATCACAGCGCGCGTCGTGAGCCCAGGTGCTAAGGAGCTTATGGGCCTGCACATCATCATAGGCACAGATCTCTCGCCGGCCTGTAACACGCAGACGGACCCCTTCTGCGACGGCGGCGGGTACCACAACTACGACGTTGAGGTCATCGACCGCATGGGCACCGACTCGTTCCAGCCGGACCACGGCGTCATGATCAGCAAGACGAAGAACAGCACCAACAGGGCGCCGTTCCAGTGGGTCATCGACGCGAACCCCCAAGATATCAACGTCGTGGATTTCTACCGCCCCGACGGAACGCCCTCGCTGTTCACCATCGGCGATTACCGACAGCTTGCCGACGCCCTGTTCCACGCCGGCACGAGATCCGGCTCCCAGTTCGAGTTCGAGGATACGCCTAACCGCCTGCATTTCTACGTCGTGAATATCCGCCGCGACAGTACCGGGGTCTTGCATTACACTGTTGCTGTGCGCTCGCTTGACGGGAGCGGCGCGAGCAAGCACGGTGTTAAGCTCCGAGATAGTGACGTCGTCCGGGATAAGAAAGCCAAACCTACAGCCGAGGGCGTGACATGCGCGTTTGAGCTCACGAATTCGGGCAAGTATGTCGATGGCCGCGCGGCCCATCCCCAAGACTTGTCTGCGTATCTTAAGTCTGATGTCTACCGGCTGAGTGCCAAGGTCGATGATAAAGGCTGGCACGTCGAGCTGCCTAATTCCTTGGCTGTTGCCGAGTACGGGAAGAGCACTACGGTGAATGTTGCGGTTGGCGCTGCGAAGAATGCAAAGGGCAACGCGGTGGTCACGCTCACGGCCACCTCCGAGTCTGATCCGCGTGTTTCTACTACTGCTAAGTGCAAGGTGAAGAACTGAATGAGGTCCCGATACATAGTATAGAATTTTAATTGGCTAGTTCGATAATCATATTATATTACTCTAACGTACTTGTAAGATTTGCCCAGTAGATGAATTATAGCATGTGGAGGTCTTATCTGTATTTTGCAGTAGCAGGCTGAGAAAGAGAATGACACAGAGAGAAATAGGATTCGCTTTCCTATAAACAATGGACAACTATCAGCTAAACTCCCGAATTTATTTTGCTGTACTACGAAGGTGAGGTTCGATAAGGGTGGCAGCCTTCAGGAGTTAAACCACCTTCAACGCTGCTATGTCATAGTAAAAAGGCGTCTTGCGTTATATTGAATATCTGTAAAGCGGCCTCGCTGACAAGGAACTTCAATAAAATTTACCTGCGGGAACAATGGCTAATTGGAGACGACATGCACGGATCAAGATTCCGTTGATGTATTAGCCACTAACGGCAGGTTTGAAAGGAATAATGGAGGGTTTGAAGCTTGTTGCAGCCTCGAACTGCGACGATGGAAAGCATTTGCACATCCTGCCACTACCGTTATGCTGGTTTTCCTGTTCTCTTCCTTTTCTTATATGTTCCATCCTCTCTTTTCTTCTGCGCCGCTCTCGCCCCTTTCCTCTGCTGATTATAATTTCGGTGTTTCAAAACTATCCGATCGAGGTCGCGAAGTAAGATACCCTCACGCAAAGTATTATCGAGGCAATAAGTTTTAAACTCAGAGCATATACCGGTAGCTGCTCCAAGTATCTACACCTTAGGCGCCTTGCCCTTCCCAGGTGCAGACTCGAATTTGGCTCCCCATTTGTCTTCTTGCTTGAACATGGCTATGCATTGAATAGCTGATGGTGACCCATATTCTGGGTCCGCACCCCCCTCCAGCAAAGCCTAAACGTCGTGCTATTAGTGAGTCCATTGTGCATCTTCACCAGGAACTCGGCTTACGTCGATCACGGCGTCCTCCTTTTTGAACACCGCACCCGCAATTGGGCTCTGGCCTCTATCGTTCAGACGATTCGGGTCGGCACCGTGCTGAATCAGTAGTCTCGCGAGCTCTGCGTGCCCGTAATATGCCGCGAGCATCAACTGCCAGATCACCGTGTTATTAGTGTCCACGATTTTTGAACCGTTACGCAACTAAACATGTTGACGTACCAGTGTATCGCCTTTGTCGTTGGTCAGATTAGGGGGCAGCCCGGCCGGTAGTACTTCTTTGAAAACGTCTATTTGACCTTCTCTTGCGGCATTGTACATGCGTGTGGCGAACTCAATGGCTTCAGGCGGTATGACTGTTGGTGTCGCTCCATCTCCCGATGCGGACGTAGCGCTGTCACTTGCCATGTTGATTCGGGATCGAAACGTTATATATAGCCTTAAGCGGCGAAATTATTCAGATCGGTGTTATTCCTGCTTAGACTCCCATGGAAAATTTGTGTAGATACTTGGGTTGTCTTGAAGGAAGTGTGAAGACAGCTCTGATGTCAGACCACGAGGCATGATGAAGTCAGCTAGGACTCGCAGCCTAGCTCCCCCTCTTTTCAGCTTGCTTATTTAATGTGTTGCATAAGGTACACAGCGCATGAACTATAATTTGATTGTAAGAAAAATCAGAATTCAAGTTTACATCTAGCTGCAGATTTTATTATTATTAAAAAGAGCATTTCACGACAGTTGAATACGAACACATCTTGTCGTAACTTTGACCCGAGGGTATTCAGGGTAGGTTGGCCGAAGGAGGGTTGTGGAGTTGTGGAGGGCCCATCAATTCCGCTGTTAACCGCTCCGAGGCTTGGGAAAGCTAAAAGCAGGACAACTTGCAAGTCTGTCGTGTGCACTATCTAGAATCTGTTGCGTCAAGCTAACAATCATCGTCCAACCTTCCATCTCACAAGAAGGGTTTCATCATGCCTCTTCGACCGACGCTTCGAGTAATTGCGCCCACGTTCCGCCTGGTGCGGCTATATTCTAGCGATGCCGCCGGTCCTTTAATCAAAGTTACGAACCTGCCAGCGCCAAACTCAGGTCACATTCGTGTGCTTGAGCTCAACCGTCCATCTGCGCGCAATGCAATTTCTAAGTCTCTGCTCGCCGCGCTGCGAGCCGAGATAGACGACGTTCACGCGCAATATACACCCGAAGGCGACGAGAAACCGGCGCCGTCACGGTTCGGAGGCGCTGCTGGAATAGACGAAAAGGGCCCGACAAGGGCATTGATCTTGGCGAGCACAGTCGATGCGAGTTTCTGCGCGGGCGCAGATCTGAAGGAGAGGCGAGGCTTCACACAGGAAGAGTAATTTCTCACGATAACCCGTCAATGAAGCATGGCTAGCTGATAGACTAATACTTCGGCGTCCCTAGAACCGCTCAATTCCTGTCCAATCTCCGGGGCACATTCTCCTCGCTCTCCGCCCTCCCAATCCCTACCATATCTGCCATCTCGTCGTTAGCCCTCGGAGGTGGCCTCGAACTCGCCTTATGCACGCATTTCCGTGTCCTGGCATCAACCGCCCTCATCGGTCTTCCCGAAACACGGCTAGGTATCATACCAGGTGCAGGTGGCACGTTCCGGCTACCTGCTTTGATCGGACTTTCGCGCGCTCGAGACCTCGTGCTGACCGGTCGTCGCGTTTCGGCCCCCGAGGCATACTTCCTTGGCATCGCTGACCGACTCGTCGAGGTGGTTCCAGAGGACGAGCAGGACGCTGCTGCACAAGAGCCAGGGTCAAAGAGCGAGGAGAGCATACCCACAAGGGCACGGAGAGCAGCGCTGGCGGAATCCGTTAGGCTCGCAAGCGAGATATGCGAGGGCGGTCCGATTGCGGTAAGGGCCGGTTTACAGGCCGTGAATTGGGCAAGGGAGGAGGTCGAAAACGCGATGTATCAACGAGTTGTAAAGAGTGAGGATCGGAACGAAGCTCTCGAGGCTTTCAAGGAGAAGAGAAAGCCTGTGTTTAAGGGAAGGTAAAATAGAAGGGAGAAAACCACGGCTTACAGAGTCGTATACCACTAATTTGACTATTATAGCAAATGAAAAACTGAGTAATGCAACTGCGAGTGACAACTTGCTAGATCAACTGGTAAAAGCTCGAGGTTTATCATGTTCAAAACCAGGTAGTGTCACTCTATACACGCCAAGGCTTCAATACACATGATTGCACACTACTAAGTCTAGGGTCTCTGGATATTCTACGGCAAGACAACGGCCGCACCCGATCCAATACACAAAATGGTCGAGGTATGACGCTATAATACACATGGGAGTACATCGACTCTCGCCGCCTTATATATTGACCATACTTGAATCTACGCTTCGAATCACCGAGGTCGCATGATGTGAAAGCAAATCTCAGCTACTATGCCCAGCTTAAAAATAGCATCGACGCACTCGCTCGGTTATTACTTCGACTTGCCCTGACTCCGAGTCCGTGTGCTCACCATATCCCCATCATTTCGAGGCGCCGGGTCCTTCTTCGCTTTAGGGGTGGACTTCTTACCATTCGACTTGCTTTCGTCCTTTCCATTAACCTGGGCCTTCTTCATATTGGCAGACTTCTTGTTACCGTTAGCCTGCTTGGGCTTTTTATGTTTATCATCCTCCTGACTAGCATCGTCGTCGTTATCATCATTCTCCTCTCCTAGTTTGGAAGTCCTCGATTCCTCAATCTTGCCCTTCGTATCCTCATCCTGGAGCCTTTTCTGCCTCTTATTAGCGGCCTTGCCACCCTTCTTAACTTCCTTTCCCTGCTTGTTCTTTGTATGCGGATCTTCCTGATCGCTAGCCTCTTCCAATTCCTCGTCTTCGCTACCGTCGGTCTCCGGATCTTCTCGCGTCTTGGCCTTGCGCTTGCCGTTGCTATTGTTCTCGGGGGCCTTCTCTTCCACAGTCAGCTCCGAGGCTCGCTTCACCACATCGTTCCCGGATCGCTCGATGTGCACAGCCGGATTGTCGGGCGACGCGTTCTTCTTAATGGTGTTGCCGCGCTTCGACTTGATCGCGATTTCGCCTTTGTCTTTTGTCTCGACGACCTTGCCGCCGGGGGCGCCGCTGCCCCAATTCCACGAGACTAGAGGTGAATTCGCAATGAGTAAGCCGGCTCACCAGAGAGGGGGAAAATAATTTGAAAATATGCATGATCTCTCTGGGCGTGCATACCTTTGTCTCCCTTTTGGGGTTTCTGAGTAGTCATCGTTTCGAGATGTTAGAGTGCAATGGCTTGTTTGTTTTCGTGATAACGCATATAAAGCTTACAGATGTTATAAAATACGAAATGGGTGAGCTTCAATGCTATGACAATCAAGGAATTGTTGCTTGAATATGCGCATCAACAACTAGAGGGAAACCTGCGCTTTGTCCTCCGAGACCCTAGTGCATCATAACGATGAATCATCATCGACTTAGTGCGCATTCTTTCCAAGAACTTACCTTGATGCGATCCAGAGGAATTGGCTACCTAGATATGTAATATTTGAAGTAGTCAAGCAGATGCCCCTATAACGATGCAAGCCCTATACTACAATTTGAAAACATCCTGAATGTAAAGACGACAAACGATGAGATCTCGGAAGCAGGAGGTTTAAGACACATACTGATAACTTTCGGCCGCACGCGACGCTGGTAGTTTACTAGAGGAGAAGCATGTCGCAAGCCACTGACGCATTATAGTGGTGAAAGGGCGATGCTAGGGTTATACCGTTCTTCATGAGCATCGAATCCTTGATTCTCTGATGCTGACTAAGACTTGATGTAAATTCTTCATGTGATGCATAAGCCAGTTGCATCGCGTTACTCCCAATGACCGAGTTCCATGACGCATGTATCTTCATTTTGCTATGGGGCTAATTCCACGACGGCAAACACTAGACTAGTATAAGATTACCCTCCCCACGACAATCTACCAAAGTCTAGACTCTGGAACAGTATCCAGAATCTAGTGTAGTGTATGCTAAAAATAATAAAATTTATATGTTCCATACAATAGGTAATCATGAGATAATTTCCACTGAAATGTATTTATATGGAAAGGCAAACAGAACGGACTCAATGCCGTTTTCAAACCCGTCATGAACACAGCCAAACTTCGCAAAACACGCGATTAGAAAAGCTACGATATCTACCTGAAAGTCTCGATTAGGAGACTTTATATTTCTCCGTCCATGCTGACCACGTTTGTAGTCTCGTAGCCCATTTTAGTCAGCAAATGAAGCGCTTTAGGGTTAGATTAAATGCTCAAGGCGTCTTACTCACCCCGAGTAGGCTACCAAAATGATAGCGACAGATAAGCAGACAACCATATTGTTCATCATATACTTTTGTCGGCCCACTTATCAAAGATTCCCACAGACTTTCTACTCTATAAAACCTTGTTCTGCTATCTGCTCTGCACATAAGACATAGCAATTTGGCTGTGCTGTCAAGTCACATGATAGAGAGTGGATAGCTCTTAAGGTATAAATTCTTTTGACAAGTAGGCCTATCAAGATTCGGGATTAGTCAACAGTATACGGTATACGTTTATATACTGTATGATATATAAAGCTACCTACTACACTACTAGCAGTAAAGTGCATGGAACGAAGGATTTCTAGGTTAGCTTTGATATTGTCAATGACGCCTAGTCCACCTATCTAGACTGGCCGCATCCCCTTGATATTCTGACCCCCCACTTACAGTAGTTTAATGACCGCAGGAGTTAACCCCTGCAAAAACCTTGCTAACAGCCCCTGCAACTACCGTACACACTCTTTAGATTATCGAAAACAAACGTTCTACACTAAGTAGAAACAAAGTAATATAGCTATTAGTTAGAGTTAGGCTTAGTTAGCCGGGGGGTTGGGGGTAGTGCGAGGGCCCCCGATTGTGGATAGGTATGTTGAATTCGTGCTGTCATAGCTGGCGATGTTGAAGTGAAGGTAAGGTATGCTGTACAGTAGACTTTATTAACTAACCCTGGTTGCCTGGGCATGCCTGGGTAGACATGGGCAGAGTTAAACTATGTGGAGAAGCTGGCCAGAATATCAAGGGGATTGGTAGATTATATATATGGTCCGTGATCAAACAACTGAGCTAATTGTACTGTCCCGAAGGACAAAGAGTGTAATTATATCGTGGTATTTAACACGCTTGCACGCCACCAGAACACGGCTGATCTAAGCGGGCCACACTTGTCAAGGGACTACATTAGTATGAAGATGAGTTCGTAGTCCGTGCTGCTACATTTTACTACCCTAGGCATACCTAACTTGGTTCCTAGAGTGTATACAACGGGTCTCCTTTTTCTATAATTACACCTACTTATCAATGCTGATCAATGCCTTATAAAAGGACAATTAAAAGTGAAACATAAAATAGCATTCTGTAGCCGTTGTACGTATCCATACAATTGTTGGTCACTTCTTAGTGTGAAGCTAAAATTATTTCAGGGATGCAGCTGTACAAAATGCCCGTGTTTCACGTCCAACCCCTGCAAAGAAGATACCGAAATAAAGTGTCAATACGGGAAATTATTGGCCGCATGTCGCACTCCGATTCTGCTGCAGCGATCAAGTTGACAGGTCTAGCGCAAGATCCACAACCCTTGTCACCGCGTGACGCTGTCAGATGCGGAGCACATGGCAGGCCAGGGGGGGGAAAGATAGTAGTCTACATCGGAACACTCTGGTAGGTATACCTGATGGATTGTTTTCGTCTAGCTACGTAACGTACTGGACCTAAAGGTGTACACTATAGTGACCAACTCAAAGCTGCAACTAATACTTTTCGCAAAGGCCGGTAACATCGTAATGATGTAATCATAGTCGGAAGTAACAACCTCCGAAGGAATTAACTTATTGTTAAGGTGGGCAGCAGGGGGTTCCCAGATATCTGGGATCGAGGACATACCGATTCCTCGGATCGTGTACGGCTGCAGCTCCAAATCGTCGAGGTCTCTCTCATACTGCTGTTAATAAAAGAAATGTGTAGTTCTGAACTGATAGAAAAAGCATGAGCAGTCACAGTAGACATGTATTTTTGGCATAGAGTCGCCATCCCCTCTCTGCAAGGCAAGAAATAAATTAACATCCCGTTAGGGGTTTACCAACAGCTCGGGAATAACAGTAACGTCGAGAAAGCAAGGGATGGGTGGTTCAGGCCGCAACCATGCCTTGCCATGCGCGAAGCCCTTGCCACTATCCATTTTCGTACATATCATCTCTAGGAGTGTCTAATACTAGCTTGTCTTGGCTTGAGCCTATTTGCTACCATTATTACTACAAAAACTCTACCCGTAGACATGTGTACGACCGCAAGGCCGGAATAACACAGCACGTTTAATCCAACTGCGCTCTGGTTTGATGATACTGTGGTATCACACTTACACTGCACTGACGAGAGTTACCTATAAGCCACATCGTTGAATTCCTAGATAGGTAGAGCGTCCGCCAAAACCTGCGTCGACCCCTAGTTGAACTGGTTCCGTTTTGCTGGGACAAGCTATTTAGGTTAAGTAGTCGCCGAGCCCGCCGATCCCACACAAACATGTTTAGCAATCCCTGTCCAACCCTCCCATTCGATTGTGCAAGTTGAAGTACCCCTGTAAGCACATCTTACACACTCATGCTAGGGCGAATCAGAGGGAGTATCTTCCTATGCTAACAACCTTAGCTTTCTAATACATACCGGCCGGTATGCTGTACGCTCGGAGCTCGTGCTCCTCTGCTCTATCTTGCGAAATAGTGAGGAGGAGAGCCTGGGGCGATCTACCAGCCTGTCCATCATCAGAAATATTACGACGCTGTCTCTGTTCAGGACCCTAGATCGAATTCAATATTCCTTGGCCCCTTCTGTCCATGGGCGATGGGATGAAAGCAAATCGTAGCCGTTGTGGCCCCAAGAGAGACGGATCTCCTCGTATTCAACAAGCCCGTTGCCGTACCATTGATGGCTGTACTTGACAAAGCATACCACGTGTGATACGAATCTGTCTCAACTTGGTATTAGATAGCCATCCGGAACTCATATCCAATCTTTACCTTTCACACACTCGTTAACTCAAGAGCCCTGTAGCCATGGGGGCGTCTCTTATCGCAGAGTCGTCCATCTGGTACACTCTTACGTGGCTTGTAGTAGCGGCAAGAGTGTAAGTTCCTCCATCTATTCTTTCTTGCCAAGTTTCCAGCAGTATGCTCATTCTGTCTTCGTAGTGGATCGCGCAAAATACAACTGGGAACATTCAGGAAGCTCCAGACCGACGATGCCTTGATGTTTTTAGCCGTGGCAACCGACACTGTCCTCCACGTGGCATTGAACATTCTATACGATAAAAACAGCAATTTAATTGACCCCAAACATCCCCCTTCGCTCACTCCAGAAGATATTGCGGAGAGAACACTCGGATCCAAGCTGGTCTTAGTTAGTGAGCAAATGCAGATTCTCACCACATGGCTAGTCAAGACGTGTCTCTTGCTCATGTATAGCCGTTTATCGTCAGTGGCCTTCATCTTTCTGGCAGATGTGCTGCTAACAGATTCGACAGATTCAACAGTATTCAAAAACTAAGCGTGAAGATTGTTGCGGGCTACGTTGCCTTCGGATTTGTCTTGATGGAGGTGAGCAATTCCTGAATCCCCCCTTCAAGCCTTTCCCAGAACAAAGAATCGATTTGAGCGCTACTCGTTTGCTTCTACGTACTCTCGACAAACCCCAGGTCGTCTCCGTAAAGCACATTTAGTAACGCCTGTTCTCTCAGATACTATACTTTGCTGTGTGGTGCAGACCCTTTAGCCAGTATTGGGCAGTTCCTCCTGATAGCAGTATGTGAATAACGCTTTCTTGTTGTATTATTTGTATTGCAGAAGGAACTACCTATACTGACTTTAGACACGCAGTTCAATGCTCTGCTGCAACGAATCACCTTATCACTAACGCCGTCCTAAACATCTCCTCGGATATATTCATTATCATCATTCCAATGCCAATTTTTATTCAAACCAACCTTCCTCCCCAGAAGAAAGTGATCCTCTGTTTCGTTTTCGCCCTCGGTCTCTTTACGGTAAGATAAGAACGCAGCTTAAGCGAACTCGCTCGGCTTTTAATGCTGCAATGTGAAGCTGACAAAAGGCGTCATACAGATCGGTGCTGCCGTGGCAAATAAATTCTACAGTTTCTCGGAGCCCTACGGTTCTAGCTGGACATACTGGTACATCCGTGAATCATCCACGGCGCTCATTGTCGCCAACGTGCCCTTCTTATGGACAACACTACGTTTCGCCTTCAACCTACATTCTTTCCACGGTGGACCTACCTCAAAAAAAACCGACGTACCTGCCGGGTTGGGCGCGGCGTACGGCCATAATTCAAGATACGTCAAGCACAACACGACGATATCACGTGGCTCGCGGGGACTGGAATTCGCTGCCGACTTTACACCGTTGGATAGCCAGGAGGACATCAAGTTTTACAACATTCCGCTCAAGATCTATAAGCGCCAAGAAGTGCATATTACGAGCGAGATTGGAGACGCGGTATTAGAGCCGAATCTACCTAATGGATATCCGCCTTCACAACAACATAACATAGAGCACATTTCCTTTAATATATAATGAATAATAACATCACCAGAGGATATTGATTTTGCACTTTGTGCGTAATCATTACAGGGTGACTCGCACTGTTGCAGCTGCCCATGATCATCACTGTGTACACCACGGAGTGTTTCCGTGTTCTCGAGAAGATCGATAAGAGATGATTACTAGGCTGTATCTTACCCGGGGACGAACATACCTATACCTACTTTGGTACCCAGCTTACAAAGTCGAGTAGTCTAGGGTGAGAATGTGTCCAGTCACTTCGATCTCTCTAAATGCATATGTACTGCTTCCCTAGCTTCGGTCAAGGAAATCCCCCCAATGCTCCTCTACCTGCTTGCCCCTGCGATTTTATATCCGCCTTCGTTCCCACAACCCTAGCCAAGTGTTCCTCGCCACACGAACTATACATAAGATAACTATAGCGAGCATAGCGCACGTAATGCCGCGCCGCAGGCCGCAATTAACATAGGACTCCACGCCTCCCTCGCAGCGGCCATCTTTGCGCGGATCAGGGGTGTTTACCGGTAGTAGGAAGTAAGGTTTATGGCTCGGACCGCCAAGCAAGAAGAAGATGCTGGCAGCCAAAATGCACTGCGCGCCGCAGACAAGGGCCGCGACAAGTAGTGGGGTGCGTACCTGCCCAGTACCCTCGTGCACAAAGAGCTTGGGGACAAGGTCTGGGTTGATGATTGATGAGTCGTCGAGTGGCATTGCGACGATGGGGGTTGGTGAGGGGAATTTAGTGGTCATAAATAGAGATGCAGAATAGATTGCCACGGACAAGTAGGAGGAAGCAGGCTGAAAAGAGAGTTGTGCTGGTGTGAGGATGAGGATATACGCATGTTGAGCTCTGCGGACGCTCGGAAAGGAGAGAGATAGGTAAGGTATGCTGACAACACTTAAGTACAGATTTGGGAAATGCCGTCAATGCTATTTATTCATCGACCAGTGCTATGTTTTTCTAATGTGAATATCATGTTGAATTGTGTGTAAACATCGTGCACTGATTGACTGCCTTGTCTCGGCGTTGTGGTGACTGGTAGATGGTCAAACAGGTCAATCCTCGCGAATGATCGTCCGGACCAGTCATGACATAACAGGGGAAAAGGTGAATAGTACATTCAAAGCATTCATTGTTTTGTTTACTAGTCTACTAATTGTTATATGTTGTAACGTTGACGGTTATGTCTTTTATACTATTTGTACGATGCTGTTGTTCCTAACCCACGAAATATTACAAGGCAGGGTCGCGCTGGATACTCGTACGTTGCAATGACGCTACATAGTCTATCGCGTAGTAATGGTTTTGAAGACAAGATAGGCAATCTAAGGAGATTGCCGAGATGATTACCGGCGTTCGTCTGATCTTCATGCCTTTGTCGACCAGTGAGTTCTCCGACAAGGCTTCTACCAGGTGGGCGGGGAATCTAGATTATCCGGCAATATAAGATTGACTTAATGGAAACGATGCAACAAAGCTGCATTCCGGTGGAATGCACTCTGATTGGCCATCGAAAACAACAGTTCGCAAAATGGTACAAAAGGAGGCGTTCGTAAAACACCGCTTCAGGAAATGCTTGCGAAGGGTTATCATGTTTCTGAGGAAATCGTAGCCGTTTGACTCCGTCTCCGCCTGTCCACCGCTCAACAGTTGCTTACGTCTCACGTAGACGACCTGGAAGTGGTGTGATGCTATCAGAGGAATGGTGGGATTCCCTAGGAAATCCGGGAAACAATGACTCTTCCCGTCGGGGCAATCGACTGCTATGACGACTCTTTGGAAACCGGCTTACTGGACCAGATGAGGTATACTGGGCAAATGTGGTATAAAAGGGTCGAAGTGTTTCCGGATCACAAATTTGGAGCCTATAACACCAACCGCATTTCTTCTACTCTTTCGCCTCACCTAAAAGAGATTGTAGGATATCACAGACGGTTGCAATTTTGCAATCCGATCCAGAATCATGAAGCTGAACTCGCTTGTCCTCGCTGCCATTGCAGGCGCGGTATCTGCGAAGCCAGTGGACAAGAGACAACAACAAGGTGGTGGGAATGGACCCTACGGACCAGGAGTAAGTCTTTACCAGCGTGCCCTAGCATATAACAACCGACGCATATTAACGAAGTTCAGAAATACACAACCGAGTCTAGCCTCGGCTCTCACACCATCTATATGCCCTCAAACTCCGGTAATACTAGCCTTCCCGTTCTAGTTTGGGGCAACGGCGGGTGCGGATCTGATGGCGCGTCCAACAGCGCGCTACTGCAACAGATTGCCTCGTATGGGTACCTGGCTATCGCATCGGGCGGGCCAGGTCAGCAGGGCGGTACTACGGCGCAGATGATGACGGATTCGATCAACTGGGCGGTATCCAACGCGGGCAAGGGTCAATACGCCAACGTCGACGCCACAAAGATCATGGCCGCCGGCTTCAGCTGCGGCGGCATCGAGGCCTACGCCCAAATCTGGGACCCGCGCGTGGCCACCATCGGCATTTTCAGTTCCGGCCTTCTCGACAACCAGACGGCCGCTCAGCATTTTGACAAGCCCATCTTGTTTTGTCTCGGTGGAACCGGTGATATTGCCTATCAGAACGTGAGCTTTTCCCTATTTTCATCCTCTCCTTGTGGTTCTCCTTTCCCTACCACCCCTTCTTGGATGAAGAAGGTTATTATCACTATTGTTACCTTATATCAAGGTGACTGCAGGAAGAAGAAGTAACTGCTGCTAACTCATTTAACCACAACCTGTAGGGCGAAAGAGATTTCAAAAATCTTCCTACTAACACGCCTTCATGGAAGGGCAACCTCAACGTTGGTCATGGCGGGACCCTATTCGATGCCAATGGTGGCCTATTCGGCAAGGCGGGCTTGAACTGGCTCCAGTGGGTGTTCCGCAACGATCAACAAGCTAAGGCCTACCTGCAGAGCGGCTACACTGCCGATGGCTGGCAGGTCCAGACACATGCGCTTGATAAACTGAAGCCTTTGGCTAAGAGTGCTTGAATTTCATCGCATGTTTAAGGGTTGTCAAGGGCTTTAAAAGCGAGTATTTCTAGGAACTATGGCTCCACCATGACCCGGGTTCTGCCCGGGAGGCATACTACCATTGCTATCAAGCAGGGTAGGTAGCAAATTAGCTAGCTACTTTAGACAACAATATAGTATATATGTATAACTGTCTTTAATAAGTGTTATTAATAGAAAAGACCTTATTAGCTTTGTTAATGTTGGTTTCTTTCTGTTAAACTTTTAGGCTAAGGAGTAGGTAAGTTTAGTAAAATATGATACAGTTCTTTATTGCGTTATAGAAAGGAGTTTCTGTGAGAAAGCCTAGATCTGCTATGTTATTTGCTGGAGGGGTTTTTATACAAGGCACTTAAAACTAAAATGCACAATATGCACACAGCAGTTTCATTGCTTAATCTGTCTTCATTGTCTTTTTGACCTAGGTATTATAACTAGAGAGAACTAACGTGCATATGAGCGTTTGGGACATGTGCTATGACAGAAAATTATATATCAAGAAGTGAACCCAACTCAAAGCCTTGAGACAGGTCTCTTTAATCACTCTTTTGCCTTACTTGCACTGAGTTTATCACGATGGGATATCAGGGTCTTCTTGTTGAAGAGAGGACCCAGCACCAGATCCTAGAGAACAAGGTGCAACCAGGTCGCATTCGGCGTGCTAAGGGACAAAGTTATGTAAGGTATTGCCGGCAGATGGGATGTTATTTTCGGTGGAGGTTGTACCCTAGCTGGAGAGGACGGATACGCATATTGGTGGACCGAGAGATTACCTACCTAACCTAGGTAGCGAGTCTAGCTCGTTGCAAGGAGAAATGCCGTATACTAGATACAACAATCATTTGGCGATTGCTACTCGTAACCCGTTTCGGAAATAATTAGACCAGAATAAAATGCCATTGATGGCGTCTATCATGCTATTTCTATTTTGCTGTGCAGACCCTCTCCCCAAAAGATAATTAGGATTTTGTTCCCAACCAAACTTATGCCAACAAAGGCAAAAAAAGAGAAACTCATTCAGCTCGTACATCCTGTACATGCATCCCCTTTTCACCCTATATTTTCACTATCCTGAATTTTACTTGCACCGCGCGCGCGACCACTAAGAACAGAAAACCAGTCGCGATCGTAAGACCTGTCCAGAGCTTCAGACCCAGGTACTCGCCGTGCTGGGCGCCGACGATGGCGCCGCCGATAGGGGACCCGGTGAGGGCGCCCAGAGAGCCGATGAACAGCGAGATGCCGCTCCGGGCTCCGATTTCGCGTAGGTCGCTGATTTGCGCGATGACGGCGGGGATGAGCGAGATATAGGCCCCCGAAGTAAAGCCGTACAGGGCGCCGAAAACGATGGTCGTGGCCGTCGACTTGCCTGGGATCCATACCGCGAGTGTGATGACGGCCGAGAGACCGGTGATGAGGATTACCATGTTGAAGCGGCCCGCGCGATCGGCGACGATGCCGGGCACAATACGGCCGGGAATACTGGAGCGCCATATATATTAGTATTGGTCATAAAATCATGGAGGTGATGAGTGATGGGACATCTCTCAAGGTTTTGACTCACCTGACCGCGTTCAAAATAGGCAGGAGGTAGGGTATGAGTGTTGGGTTAACGCCTTGCTGCTTTGCTTCAATGTTGAGGTAGTTGAAGGGTAGATACATGCCCCAGAAGACGAAGAAGGAGGCCAGGACCACAAGGGAGAACCTCAGCTCGCTGAATGGCTTTACGAGACTGGCGAATACGAAGGGTTTCGGCTGGGGTGTCAGGCGGGACTTCACGACGAAGGAGGCGGTACCGCAGAACAGGAGCACTATGAATCCGAGAATGCGCACCGTCCAAGGGAAGCCGATGCGGGGGATCAGGTGGCTCATTAGGATGGGTAAGACGATGCCGCCGACTGATGAGCCCGCCACTACAATACCAAGGGCTGCGGCTCGGTGCTTGAAGAACCACGTGAGCACCGAGTTAGTCGCACAGTTGAACACAGCAGCACCCCCGATGCCGCAGATGATACCCTGCGATAGGATGATCTGGTAGTACTTGGTGGAGAGTGAGAGCACCATCAGACCGAACGAATAGACGACTGTGCCGATGGGTAGAGTCCAGCGAGTCCCGTAGCTGTCGAATATTCGGCCCATGACGAGATTGGATCCAGTCACGAGGAAGGTTTGCAATGAGGTGATCCAGGTTATGCTCGAGGAGCTGTAGTCGGACAACGGTCCGTTGGCATAGTAATCGACAAAGACGCCGGCGCAGTTGACGAGGCCAAACGAGCTGAAAAGAATTAACGATCCGCCAAAGACCACCAACCACTACAACATCTAGAGTCAGTAACTAAATTCCTCAATGGGCGTATTGGTCGACGAGAGCATACAGAACCCTTCGAACCAGGTGCCGGTAAGAGGGATCTTGCTCCCGACAAGCACGAAACCGAGGGGGAAAATCAATCCAAGAACCAACTTACAGCCTCAAGACCGCCATCTGGGAAATCATCAGGATTGACACCAGGGGGATAAGATGGCTGTGGTGGTACGTCGGCACCCCCTTTCTCTACGTCGGAGTTTGAAGCTTTTCCTGACGGTATGCGCTCTATCGATATGTTCTCCATAGAGGTTTTCTTCGACGAATCCGCCATCTGATCTTCAGTTTTAGTTGAAATGTCGAAAATTTGGTCCTGATGGACCGTGGACGACTCTGTGTCCGAGCCCAGCATTTTGCAACTGGTCGTTTTCAATCTCCCTGGGTTGCTGTCTATATTTTGTTACAAGCGGCCTCAACTCCGCCGGTAAATTCAAGTATTTCTCAGGTGTCTTGGAGTATGTGAATGACCCTTGCCGTGTTTGTCAACTTTAGTCCGGTTTGTAAGGTTCAACTCTTAGCTTAAGTCTTTGCAAGTAACAGGTGAAAATATATCACAAATTTAATAAAGCTGCTATCACGACTGAAGTAGATTGACCTATAGTTGTTTATGAAGGATGAAGGATGAAAGATATATTTCTTTGCATGGCCAAAATTGGTCGTTACTGTATTTTGGCTACTTACTCTCCTGCACGGCTCGGAGATCTTACCCAACTCGGTGATATAACGTGAAGGTGGGAACCTCTTTTTATTTTTATTTTTTTTACAGTCAAGCCTAATCTCTGTTTTTGCGTATAACAAACCGGCCTGAGTCACTCGGTGGGGTTACGGTACCGTTATATTCTATGTCTATCAACCACTTAAATTGCCGTGTTCCTCAGTCTTTCAGGGCAAGATATCATCTTATTATGTGACAAAGGGGGAAGTGGAGTTCATGGTTGCTTCGTAACGATGAGAGCGGCTTTCAGTTAAGAGCGAATTGCCGAAGTCTTGGCATGCCATCATGTTGGGGTTCAAAGAGAAGAGTACCGCGCTGGAGTTTCGTCGGCCGAGGGTTCTGGCTGAAAACGGTTCGGAATAAGCACTCGTCTCGGATTCGGGGGCTGGTTATCTCCGGCAATTAGTAAAAAGGCAGATTTTAGTGTCCTATGTATGACCAAGCCGGCCCGGTCCGCCTCTAGTTCTCAACTTATGTGAATAAGCTCGGAAGAGTATAATTTAATCAACATCGAACTCGGTTCTCTCGGTGATAATGAAAGTGCTGTTCTTTAGACTTAAAGCAACTGTAAATAGTACAACTCAACTTGACCAAATCTGTACAGAAAAGAAGATCAATTTGCTATTTCATTTGGCAATGTTCATAATAAATGATCTTACGATGGATATTGCTCAAAAATATGAATGTAAGATTAAAAGATGTGGCACTTATACCAACGAGTTTGAGTCGCCGAACCATGGTCCTGGGACCGAGGGCTGAAACAGATCTGACAAACGTGCATTAAGCGAGCTAGATCTCGCAGCCGAATTCTCTAGTGAGTAGATCGGACACGTCAAGCATTGGAAGCTCCCCCGTTAGCAATAGAAGTTTTGGCAAATTACTACCATTTGCAAGGCTCTACATGCCCACGAGTATGTATTTACTGTGGAATGGGCTCGGATTCTCTTAGACCCAGATCAGACAATATAGAGTTTAATATTGTTAACATAACTCCTGATAACTTTGAAGCCTTCAAGTCTGAAGTGTACGAGGTAAGAAATGCGGGGTATAATTCTTTTTAAGCTATTACAATAGGAACTCCAATGGGGAGCTTCTTTGATATACACATCTACAGCTGTTTTTTACTAGTCGTACAAAGTCGTAAAAGGTCACAATGTGCTCCAACCTTAGCAACTCATCATTTTTCAAATTCCTTTAAGTCCTTCGCATTTTCGAAATGAGCCTTGCCGTCTTGTCCGACACTAGCAACATTGATCCTCACGGCTGCGGCATCCTTTGTCTTTGCAGGCTCGTCGCTGGCTTTCGGTTTCGTAGCCAACTCTACAGCAGCGGGAACTGCGCCGGCAGGAGCATCTGCGATTTCGTTGACATCGGCATTCGTCAAGACATCGTTGATACGAGAACCTCGACTGGACATGAGTATTGTCATAGGACCGCGGAACTGTAGAAACAGCCTATCGCCCCATATTGTACGCCGTGCGGCTGTTCGCATGCTGTAGAGTACTCGGGCAAGAAACTTATATGTCTTAGTCTGTCGCATATTCTGCCAAAACTTTGTTGTCTCTAGCCATGTTGTAACCGAAGGAATCTGGAACCGGATGCTTGAGCTCTTGAACCGGAAAGGCAGTGGTGGCTGCTTCGTGATCGTGTAGGCTACCACGTTGGCAGGGTGTGCGACAAATTCTTCCCCGTCACCCAATGTGAGCTGATATATGTGTCCTGGAGCCGAGAGTGCAGCGATACCTCGACCTGTCAACTCGGAGGATCCCCAGTGGGCGAGAGGGAGTTGGCGTTGGATTCGGGGAGTTACAGCGAGTGTGTGTCCCGTCCATGCAAGCAGAGCTTTCCTCTGAGATACCATCCAGTCGGTAGTACCATTCAGATGTAGCACAGAGAATGTAGTCGTCGGGGATTTCGTGGATATTATGGCAGTGATTGGGGTAGTAGAGGTTATTCGTTGATATAGGAAAGGTACACCAGTGACGGCTCGCGTCAATGGCGGGAGGATTGAGAGGGTCGATTGCGCCTGTCACGCTGGAGTTAGATGAAAGTTTTAGGACTGCTGCCAACTGATGAGTGCTCACATTCTGTGCTTTTCCTGATACCGCAGCAAGGGTACCGCGCCTAGTATAAAGTCTTTGGGAGGCAGACAAAGACACCGAGAGTAGAGAGTACGGTGTACCTAACACTTCAAAGCGAGCGTCTATATATTGGTTAGAGCTGATATACAAATGATGAGAGTGTGTAATTGTATACCAGCAACATCTCTAGAGGCATCAATGGGCGAGCCAAAAGGATCTCGAGATGAGGGCGAGTCGGTTGTTGGCGCAGCGCTGATTTGAATGGCTCTGCATTGCCGGCAAACGTAGCTGCTTCTACCGGCAGCGCAAAACTGGCCCAGTTGACCTCTTTTGACCAGAGGAGAAGCAACACCACGCATTGCGGCGAGTGGTGAGTGATGTGGCGGATATTTTCTTAGTCGTTGTGAGCTTGTTGACGCAATTATCACTCTCAATTGATTTGCACATGCCACTATCAATACAGTACCCACTATGTCTTTGTAGTTACATATATCTTCAAACTACATATATGTATCTATTAATTTCAGCCCGGCTATTAGAATTCTTTCTACTCCAACTAGATAAATCCGGGTGCAAGACTCTCATGCTCTACCGTCCAGTTTTGGCATGATACCAATACACGTCCGGTCCATCAATGCCAATCTCCTATCTAGCAATTTTAAAAAATGCTCCTCAAGCGCGGGTGAAGAACATACCGCCTTGTTGCTCATAACAAAAACGAGGAGAGTCGTACGGTAGGTCTTTGCGCAGTCAATGAGCAAACAGTGCCGGCAAAGAGGCAATGTCCTCAAAGAACACCAGATCAAAGACCTTCAGATGTAAAGACTTTCCGTTGAAGGCCCCGAAACTTCCATAATGCCCAGAAAAGTTCCCAAATTTTGTACTGATCAGTCGTCGAATACGATAATCTTACACAAACGCACTCACCATGAAGTCAAACATCAAACTTACCGTATACCTTACCACTGCCATCATGAGTGAAGCACTGGCAAAAGGACTACCTGCCGTTAAGCCCGCGGGGCTGGCAGGAATATATGATGCCACCTTCACACGGGCCACACTAGAACGCGATGAGATCCCGTCCGTTAATAATGAATGGCCACTATGCGATTCAAGTGGCATGGTATTGGTCTCGGGCAATAGTTCGACAGACGCATTGTCCTGCGATAAAAGCGATCGAGATGCCGCTCCTGTCAATCGCCCTCGTGTACTGGGTGTTTGATTTTCGACGGACATCCTGACCATAGGTGTTCAGATTAACGAGCGACAGCTCCACAACCATGAAGAGTCTAAAGACCGAGGGCGGAATCAAGACAACGCATGAAGGAACATTGGAGGCTTTTGGTTAGGGGTGAATTCCGTAAGGTTATATGTAAAGTGATGGATAAGATAGCTCTCAGCTAGCTTCTTCTATCGGTATCATATCGAATATACAAAGCTCACGTATAGTCACGGTGGGCATAACTAGCCTGAGTCCCTTGTTGGTATTTTACTGTTGCCTGTGCTTGCCGCTCTGTAAACTTATGTAAGTCTCAAATCAGAGCGTAATATCTCTGTTCCTTATGCTTCCCGCGTACACTAAAGGGCTGCGCTCAACCCTCGGCCTCTCCATCGACGATGTTATCCGAAATTCGAATATAAGGGACTCGCCAAAGTTCAGTCGTCGCACTCAGCTTTTGTAGATGGGGACCTAGGCATCTCGCTGGACGCCATGAATGGTGAAGCCGGCGTACTGCAGTAGGAAGAGAGGTTTCAGTCCGCTCAGCTCCTGCCTCGTGGTTCTTTCTGCATTCCGCTTGCACACGAGAGAGTCAGTCATTTGATGTCCTCAAGGATAATAGTGCCTCCACAGTGTTATGACGTAGATGTCTCAGATTACTGCGGTTGATATATCCCATTAGTCAGGCTCTACAAAGGGCGCTTCAGAGAGAAAAAGGTCACGTTGACACACAAGGAATGAGAGACAGCAGATGTCTCTACGAGACCCTTGAGCAGCATGCTCAATTAACACTAATATTCGCAAACTCTTAGAAGTTAGACTGGAATAACACTCGCGATGACCTTATGACCGCCACCATCGCTGGACTTGACACTATCAAGTCGACCGCGATGAAAAAAAAAGTTCTACCTCCTTGATTTCCAGAATTAAGTGTGAAAGAATCGTATCCTAGACGACATTAACGAACTCAAGGTAAGGGACTATCAAATACGCCAACACTAAACGCTTTCATCCTCCAGGGTTTGCGTTAGCAGCCACTAGGATCCTTATTAAATAATAGAGTAGTCGCGAAATTGACTTGCCTATCCGCGGTCGGTAGTGTAATATCAAGTCCAGCACGCAGATCGTCACCTGTATTCACCCCCTGCATCAGAATGAGGATAATTGGAGGAAGAAGGTGGGTTCCGACATGACATCGCTAACCGGGTCGACCGAAGCCGCTTTCTTGAATAGAACGAAGACCATCGTTAACTCGGGCTGTTTCATGCCATTTGGCAAGGGACCCAGGCGGTACCCTGGACAGGGCGCTGGCATGATGACTGTGAAAGTTTTCATTGCTACGTTCCTTACCCAGAATTACAGCTGCAGGATGACGGTACCTGGAAAAATGATCAAGGATGCTTCATGGTTCAACCTCTACAGCAGGGTAACCTTTTATTTCGTCTGCGATGGCAAAGCCGAGTCTGAAAACCGATCAGCTGTAACTTTTCCCTAACAACCAATGAAAATTTGGCCGTATGATTCACTATTTATACTAATCGAGCAACTTATTACTATAAGTTGATACCATGTTCAGAAACCCTACGGGAATGATTATGTTGCTGTTTCGTGATCATTCCTCATATGCATGATATCAAGTTCTTCCAATATCAAGTGTTTGATTTTTTTAATCCCCACGAAACAAATTCCCTGCTTCGTGTAACTATCGCCTTTTATTCAAATTAAGTCCTGCCAAGGCGAACCGCCAGTTCACATGTTTGATCCTGTTTCACACCCAAAGTTCTGTCTGAAAGTAAGTTGAAGATAACAATGGTGATTTATCTACTAGCATGCATTACATTATGCCATATTATCCGCATAGTACTATCCAACTCGTAACAGAATGAAACTATTCATATTCAAAGACCTCGACCTTGCCCAACCCATCGCCTACAGCCCGGACACGAGAGCCGACCTCCAAGGGACTGCCTTCAAACACGACGAACTCATCGACGCCCTCGCTCTCGTCACTTTCCTTAAGACCCAATAGTTTGTACACATTAGATCCTACGAGATCCAAGGCCTGGCTCTTGTCGATCTTGCCCCCGCCATTCTTATATGCGATACCAGCTAGCAACCCCATATCTCTAACAACCCAGTCTTCTTCGAGGCCGATCGCGACTAGTACACCTGCGTCGATGAGGCGATCAATAGCTGTGCCATTCGTGAGCGGCGCACCTGTGAGCGCGCGTCGCTGATCCCATGTCTTACGGTAAGAAAGCAGTGGACTGAGCACGACACCGACGCCGGCAGCAGCCAGCTCATCCGCTACAATGAACGACTCAGCGCCACCGATGATCACTAGCCTGATGCCATCATCGCCACCCGAAGAAGTGATAGCGTTATCAACAGTGCTTTTCACCTTAAGAATGGCAGCAATGACATCTGCGCTATGGGCTGTTATAACGAGGGGTAATGATCCTTCGACAACTCTCTTGAGGAACGCGCTCTCAGAGAACGGGTCGGTTATAGTTGTGTTTGACTCAATCGCACCTAGGAGTTTACGTCTCAAAGAACCAACGGCATTGGAAATGGAGGTGCTTCCACTCTTGGCCTGCAAATCGAGCGTATAGTGCACGGCAGCGTCCTCAGAAAAGACAGCGTCTTTCTCAAGGGGATGCTTGGCACCAATTCTGAAGCCAACGCTAGTTCCTTGATGTGTCGCTGCTCCAGAGTACTCTGGAGCTGAGATGGCGCGCGTAACGCCGTATTTGAGCGCGTAATGCAGCTTTTTGGTATCTAGTGCGAGGCCGTCAACGCCGCGGCTAAAGATTTCCGGGCTTCCGCCGTTATCGGTGACCTGCTCTGCATCAATTGCGTTGAGACCAACTAGAGAGCCGAATGCCGTGAAGGGTTTTGTTATGTACCCATTCTCAAGACTGATTGTCCTGGCACCGCTGTCCTGTGCAGCTTGTAGTTCTTCACCGCACGTTCCAAGGCAGGTAATCTTACTGTTAGAGATGATAGCTGTGATATTATGGCTCCCCTTGACTGTGCTAGGAAATTCTTGCGTAATGAATGACCTCGACACACCCGTAATGATCAAGTCAGAGGTTGAGATTGAATCCTCCTTTGTGGTCTGAACATCTTCGGGAATAGCGACACGCGCCTCAAATGGCTTGTTCAGCTCAACTGGATTTTCATATTGGGCAGTTCCATCGATCCAGACTTGAACAGGCGTGGCACCAACGCTTAGAGGGTCACTATCCCAGACCACAATATCAGCGTCAAAACCAGGTTTGACCTTGCCCAGGCGCTGTCCAAGGCCTAGTCTCTCGGCAGGGGCCGTCGTAACAGAAGCCAGAGCGACATGGTATGGCAGACCATACCCGAAAGCCTTCGCAGCTTCGAATACAACATGCTGCGCGTTGAGCACCGGGTTGTCGCTTACGTAGATGGGTGTCAACCCGTTTTCGTATAGGATCTTACCAGCATACTCGGAGCCGATGTAGGCCTCAGCCTTGTACCACATATTGTCAGCGAAGAGAGCAGACGCAGGTGGACTATCACCCCAAGCACGCTTAAGGATCTCTGGAACGAGGAATGTTTGGTGCGCGTGGTGAAATGCTCGAATGGAAAACTTGAACTCGTTTGTGTGATCCACAAAGGCCTCGAGATCAGGGATCGTATAGCAGTGGGTGTTAACATGCACCTGTCCGCGCAATACGGCGCCGAGGGTCTCCCATTGAAGATCCTGCGGCAGGTAGCTGTCCACGTTTCTAATACCAACAGCATCGGCCGCCGCACACCAATCGTCCTGGGCGCGTACCAAATCCGCGGCTTGCTCGAATGCGTGTCGAAACTCCCAGGACTCTCCTAGCCGGCTAAAAGGGCCCCTCTCGCCAGCTTTGCCGTATACTCTCTTAGCATTCTCGCCACAAGCCATCTTGATGTAGCGCCAATTGCGGTCAGGGTCCGCCAGCATATCGGCGGCAGAGGTCTCATTACGACCATCAGGCTTGCCGACTGCGTGCTTGATGACGAATGCCTCTCCACCAATATTATTGCCTGATCCAGGCAGAATCAGGCTGGTTGTTACGCCGCCGGATTTGATGACCTCGATCTGATGATCATTAGGGTCCAGGCCATCGATGGAACGCACATAAGGTGTGATGTCGGCGCTCAGCTCGTTTGTGTCATCGTTTCCAACGAGCTCTGGAATGTTGTCAACTCCAGTATGGCTGTGCATGTCGATAATGCCACTGGTGAGACGTCGACCTTTGGCGTTCCAGACTAGCGTATTGGTTGATAAGGTGCTGACGTCGATATCCTTTTCGACTTTCTTAATGAGGCCATACTCAATGAAGACGTCACCATGGACCCAAGAGTAGCCAATTCCGACTCGTGCATCCTCAGCGCTTGTGCCCTTGGTAGGCTCACCAACCCAAATGGTAGCATTCTTGATCAGTGTAGGCTTGTGTCCGTCGATATAGCGAGCATTGCGATGGCGGCCAGCGCCAATCGGATCCTTTGGTTTCGACCTGAGTTTCGAACACACCCTCAGGTCATCTTCCAACTTCTCAATGGACAGTCGCGAGGAGCTTGACTTGGACCTCAGACTAATCTGCCTCCATTGCGCATAAACAATGAAAGCGAGACAGGCAAGCACGAAAACCCTCAATCCCCTCGACCGCCGTATCGCGCGACGCCGCTGTGGCCATTCGGAAGATACCACGGCGCTATAAGGCGGCAACTCGCTCTTCTCGCGTTCCATTGTTCCTTCTCCCGGTTACTGTCCCGGTTACGCTGATCTTGAAGAGGGGAGAGGGGGGAGGGCGAAACGAGAGCCGGTCGGAGATAGAGAGTTGAAGCACGCAACAGTGTTGCATCATGTTCTCACTGTGGCGATTTGGTCTAACCGCTTAGAGAAGCTCCCTATCGCTCTATTGGCCTCTAGCTCTGAACTTACTTAAGGCGATCTGCAGGGATCACCATCGCGGAAATTAGTGGACCAACGATATGCGTAGGTAGTAGGGTCGGGTAACAGTGCAGCCGGGTAGCACCGCACGGTAGGACGGCGACATAATCGCTAAACATAGCAGCAACAACAACAAAAAAACCAAATAAGATACATAAAACACAAAAATGGGAAAAGGAAGAAGTAAATTGATATATCTCGTGGGAAGAGAACTGAAACCCATCACCGTCTCTTATTATAGCCTCTGGTTGTCAAGTTTGTCATCATTGGAAGCGACTGTCATCGTTCTAGATATTCAAAGTCTTCAAGCAAAGTTCTGGGACTTTTCGGGGAACATCATAACGTTAACCAATAGCCTAACTGCGTGGCTTCAAGTCAAGGTAAGGATAGTGGGGATAACCTTACGGGAGTTAAATTAATCGCTAGGACCAAGCTCGTAAATCACGGGCCTCGACACAATACATTCCTAGGTACTGTTAATTACATCAATTCCATTACATTATGAGCTACATTAGTTCGTTGCACCGCAACAAGGAATATAAATACATCATACATACCTATATACACCACACTGAAGTGCTTAGCGGATTTATTGGTTCGATTGGAATCCCGGTTGTATCAACTCACGAAAATAGTCGAATGAGATCGCGGTGGCTGCAGCATTAGGTACACATGGTGAGGCTACGAGTTTAAAAAGCTTCCGTCAATAGTCTCAGGATGAACAGAGATAATATGGAAGCTGAAATAAGCTCGCAATACCAATCATCTTCATGTTTCTTCTGCTATTATCGGCTACCGCGTCATGAGACGACCAACTTCTCCCCTATGGGAAAGAGGAGGTCCCTTGATAGCCTTTTAGTCTTTTGTATCAGGTACTCGCCCTATTTCGGACTGAATCAAGGTCTTCAACCTTTGGAATTCGAACTACACCAGATGGGGCACGATGCTTTCATTAACCTCGATCTATTTCGAATGTGGGCGATAGCACACACAATGCCGCTAGGGCAGATCCATATGGTCAGAACAGCTCTGACACAGTATTATTTGACTCCTCCCGTGCTAGCGAAAACAAAACCATGGTGTAACTGAAGGTTCTAATTGACGTGTAATATGCCCTCAACAGTCCTCTAGTTCAAACTCTCTTCAAAGTTAAATGCCAGGAAATTCAAATGTTATATGACCACCTTTCTACACCAAATTTTCAGATGTCCCAAGCTAGAAGGCCCAAGCTTGACAAAGATGTCTACAACATCGCTTGTAAATTTGTAGATAAAGACCGTAAGAAGCGATTAATGGCTGAACAACTAGTTGAGAGGATACGTATCAATTCTTTTTCAGCAAGCCATTTGCAGAGTGGGAATTTGATGAAAAGATCCGAAAATACATAGGGAAAATGCTAACCCCTGATACTTAGATTTTATAGCGAGTGAGGTTTTTCATGTTTTCTAAGCTAAATTTTGAAGAGAATGAGCTTTAAAGAGAGCCCAAAGAGCGCATGTGATAAAGATGCCTTAGTGTTTAAGGTGAATTCATATGATTCATTATTAACTACTGCTGAACAGTGGCCTGGTATGAATGCCCAGAACAGACACTACATTAGTGTCTTCAAGACCGCTGCGGTTGAAAGGGTAACTATCTAGATTTGAATTCAAAACAGTTCTAAGGCCTAGTCAGTTTTGCATGACCAAAGGTGCAATTAACAAGAGAGAAGGAAAAAAAAATTTAGTTGATTCGAACTGCAACCCTAAAGTTCCCTGTCGCAAACGGGCACAAACCAAAAAAGTGTTAGTAAAGCGAAGGTGGTTGGTAACGCCGGGTTACCAGGCGCCTGGGTCACTAACCACTACGCTAGTAGCGAACTTGGATTCATGAGAACCAGTTCACAGGTGGTAGCTACTTCGCTGGGGAGAGGTTACGTTATTATGGTCTATAAGGATTGAGCAAACGAAGCCGGGGCACTCTGAGCCCCTCCTATTGTTCTGCCTGAGGCATCCGGGTTAACGTAAACATACTTCTGCTTTACTAGTTTAGTAGACACTATTCGTAGACTCAAGAAAAAAGGCCCTGTTAAGGGAAATGAAGCCCTTTGAAGGGAGAAATCTGCGCCTAACAAGCAAGTACCAAGTAACAATCCTATCGCATCTTCTTCCATCAACAGCCACATTGATTGTATCAATGCAGTGATATGAATCACTTCACCAGTCTGACGAGCACAATGACCCCTAATACAATCAGAGCATGCAAAACCATATTCCTCTGAGTCTGTATCACCATTGACCGTTGAAGCCGACCTACCCATGAGCCGAAAGCTTCTGTATCATTAACTTGAGGGAACGGTGACTGAACCCAGCCGTCTGCTGTGTATTGTCCTGGTACGGAGACACCTAGATGCTCGCAAAGGGGAGCCCAGCCGTCCTGGACTTTGAAGTCGATGCAGCTTTCAGCTGGTATGTTCATTCTGCAGCCCGCGTAGTATTCGTGGAAGAACTTTAAACAGTCTTCTTTACTGTACGAGCCTAGTCCGACCCCGGACTTGGAAAGGAGATTACCCATGCGTATAATCGCAGAGGCTTGAGTAGGGAGCCATGGCCGTAGCATCCATTCGAAGGGTTCAAAAGACTCTCGGCGCTTGATCATTTCCTGCACGGTTTTTGCGAATGAGTCGTACCATTTCTCGCTATCCCGGTTGAGCATTATAACCTTTGCGTTTGGGTAAGCTTTTGCGAGTTCGATCGCAAAGTAGCAACCGGGTGCATCAACTATCGCCTTTTGACGTGTCAGGTGGATAGTTACAAGCAACTGTGAACATTTCACTCACATGATAATCACCCAGCAAATTATCCCAGACTGCGCGAGGGATATCATGGCCAGATATCTTCGCTTTGATCGCATACACCCAGTTGTTGAAGTCCTCCGTATGATCAACAAAGGTGCGCATGTGGTAGACATTGCGAAAGCCTAGTTGCTCCAAAGCCAGCTTTATAGCTAAAACTCAGGTGTTGTTTAGCCTTTTACCTCAGGTAGCAGAGGTAATTACTTACAAGTTGTTCCTGTCCGAGGAAGGCTACACACGATGATCTGGAGACCAGCCGAAAATTCGGCCGAACATGGGATGGAGACATCTGTCTCAATCCTAGGCGACATGGTTGGGATGACCAAACACTCTTCTGCGACGTAGTTCTTACAGGTGTCAGCAGGGATAAGTATGTGGACGATTCACGTCGAGAAAGGGTAGTTGCACCACGTTGAAGTTCCGGCCTGATTTCATAGCGCAGTACCGATCGCGACGCGTTGCATGACGAACCAAAATAGGTGAGCACGAAGTCGTGACGCACAATCTTTATTGGAGAAGATAGCAGTTCCCATGTTCACACACTTTGGGAAGAAGGCAGGGCAGAAATGGTCGTCTTACCTTGCTAATATCGTCTTACGTTCAACGAATCTCGGTCTGTACGTCTGCACACAAACCCATTTGCCGACCTTTACTTTTGGTCTCGACTTCGCCTAGTCAGGCACTCTTTCGTAGAATATATGTCAAATATGGGAGATAAAGATGGCTTGAGTTAGGATGGAAAAAGGTATTTCTATTGAGAGCAAAAGCAGCCACCTCTTAATTTCAAAGTGCGGTGAGGAAAACTTCTGCTGTGGAACAAACGAATGTCAAGTGACACAATATACTAAATGCAGAGGTATTCTTCCCCGGCTCACTTGTCTTGTTATCCGAAGTGTTCGCAGGTCACATGCTAAGCCGCTGGTATGTACTAGAGCCTACATTTGAGCTATTTCAACATTGAATTCACATATTGCTGTGACATATTGATAAAGACTTCACGTGGATAGATATAAAGCTAACATTGTATAAATATGGATTTAGCTCTATATACGGAGCACGATGGCTTGAATGCATGAGTAAGGGACCAAAGGTGATTTTGTAACAATGTATCTGGCTCTCACAGTAGGCATCGTGAACCTACCTATCGTCAGGGCGAAACTGACTAACAATACGATGACATCGTCGTTTATTTCTGATTTCACAAAGCAACAACCAATAAATACCCACCGTGGTCTACGCTTTTTCAAGTAAGCTAGCTGCACAAGCCATTGATTTTCCAATCAATGCCATTATTTCCAAAATACTTGACACAGTCAACATATCCCACACAAACAAATCCCAACCTGTTCTATGGTAAGAGCAGCAGGAGATTTGTATACATATTGCTAGCTAGGGACACTACATGATGCTCCCTACCTATCAACCTAATAGTGATATGATCGATTCCTACTAATCGATACCTCGAGAATTCATTCGTTTTAACCCTTTACAGAACGAACCACCAAATTCATAACAGCTTGTTGTCGTACTAATCGGAAGCAACTGACACCTACGAAAAAAATAACACACAAGCAAAGACCTTTACTCACTTGTACTACTGAGTACGAAGGACATATATCCCAAGCTACGTTGTCAATAGGCTGCGATTCCCCTACCCTGCGCCGTTTACCTAGCAAAAATGGCATCAACTGGACATCACGTCCTGCTCTTCGGCGACCAGACCGATAATGTGGTAGGTAGCATTGACTTTCTGTATGTTGCCCGTAAGCAATCTGGGCTTTTGGCCAAATTCCTACGAGACGCATCAGATGTTTGCCAGATCGAGTTCGGCTACCTACAGCCATGTTTCCGGGAAGAGACTCCGCCGTTCGAGTCCCTGCTTGAGATGGCGGAGAACCACGCAAAGACGGACGGCTCCCCTGTGCTCGCATCCTGTGCAGTGTCGTACTTCGCTCGATTGGGCGAGCTCATCTTGTAAGTTCCATGATCTCGGTCGCACGCCAACCTGATACTAAACAACTTACCTCTCAAACCAGACGAGCGGAACAGGATCCAACGATCTTGTCTACCCCCCGGGTGTGCGTTGGGCTGTGCATCAGTCTCTTCCCAGCAGCGCTGGCTGCGACGGCCAGGAACGCGAGTGAACTTGCCAAGCTCTCATTGGAAGCGTTTCCCTCATACTTTAGAATGGCAGTCTCCAATCACGTTCGGACAAAGCGTGTTGAGTGGCCACACGGCACCTGGTCATGCATGGTCTCGAAGCAGACAGATGACAATCTGCAACCACTGTTAGACAAATTCCACGAGGAGCATGTGAGTTGCTGTCCCAAGCCGTCTTCCGATATTGCGATACTTACCAGGTAGTTAGGATATCCCAAAGCACAAGAGAACTTGGATCGGGGTCGTCGGCCGCGGTTGGGTGTCAGTGAGCGGGCCGCCTTCGACACTGCAGAGACTCATGGCAACGCCCTCTGCACTCAAAGACCTGCAAATTATACCACTTCCGGTTGCTAGCGCTGTCCACGCGCCTCATCTTCCCGCGTTGAACTTTGACTCAACTGTCAAGGATTCGTACATATGGAAGTTGCCGCTACAGGAGGTAGCCTGCATCATGTCCACCAGTGACTGCACTACATACTCGTCGAAAAAACTCGGTGACGTCGCACGACAGATCCTCTCCGCTATCACACAAGAGCCGCTGTTGGTCGACGGAACTTTTACAGCTACGGCGGAATATCTGAAGGGAGTGTGTGCCACTGCTGCTGCTGTTTCCGTTCTCGGTCCGTCGGCCCAAGCCAGCTCCCTTATACAGACTATAAACCAAGCCGGGATCGAGGTTGAGGTATTGCCACAACCCGAATGCAAGCTCAAGCTGCCGAATCTGTCGGTCAGGTCCGGCTCCGGCGCCGTGGCCATTATCGGGATGTCCGCAAGATTTCCCCAGGCTAATGATCTAGAGCAATTCTGGAAGCTGTTAATGCAAGGACGTACCACACACGAAAGAGTAAGTCAATAGCTCATCTATTACGACAGGGATGTGTCTAACAGACTGTTTTAGATTCCGCATGACCGTTTTGATTTGGATGATTTCTATGACCCCATGGGCACCAAGAAGAACACTATGATTAACACGGACGGTTGTTTCCTTTCTGATCCCGGCGCTTTCGATCCTCGACTGTTCAATATGTCTCCGAGAGAAGCTATGCAAGTCGACCCTACTCACCGGTTACTGCTGATGACGAGTCTCGAGGCCCTCGAGAAGGCCGGGTATAATCCTGATGCCGGTCTGTCGTCGCGAAACAAAAGGACGGCTGTTTACTTCGGGCAAAACGCTGATGTCTGGCGTGAGATTGACGCGCAGCAAGGCGTTGATGTATTCACTGTGCCTGGACTCCTTAGAGCATTTTCACCAGGCAGAGTAAGTTATCACTTTGGATTCGAAGGCGGGTCGTACAGGTACGTTACCAATCTGCTGCAAGACAGCTCATATACTAACGCGAGTAAGCTTGGACTCGGCATGTTCATCAAGCGCCACTGCCATTCAGCTCGCCTGTTCTGCGCTCATAAACAGAGAGTGCGACATGGCTCTCGCGGGAGGTGCGCAAATTGCAAGCAGTCCCTTCGAGTTCTCTGCACTGGGAAAGTCTGGATTTCTGGCACCGTCTGGTGGATGCAAGACGTTCACCGCAGATGCAGACGGGTATTGTCGCGGCGAGGCCGTAGGTGTAGTTGTCTTAAAGCGTCTAGAAGATGCACTCGCGGACAATGACAACACCGATGCCCTCATCACAGGATGGGGCCGCAACTATTCTGGTGGCGCATCGTATATGACATTTCCACATCCCGCGTCTCAGGAAAAACTAATTCGGCAAGTTCTTCGTCAAGCGAATGTGAAACCCGGCGATATTGGCTATGTAGAACTGCATGGAACAGGGACGATTGTGAGTATCACTTCCATCTCTGTATGCGGCAATTCTGACTAAAATATCTAGGCTGGAGACATGGCAGAGATGTCATTAATCACAAACGTCTTCGGTGGTCACTTCGAGCCGAAACGTCCCCTTCACGTCGGGGCCGTGAAAGCAAATGTCGGCCACTCAGAGAGTGTAAGTGCATATTTTCATAGCCTGACAGAGCGTGCTAACTCGCGACGGTAGGCAGCTGGTGTTTCCTCAGTTATCAAGGCAGCTCTTATGCTGAGAGAGGGAATTATACCTCCACAGGCTGGGATCACACCAAATACACAGCTACATCCTGGATTTGCAGGTTTGCCCATGTCAACCATTCGCATCGACTCGGAGTCTGCAACTCTGGATGGTAACAAGAATAAGATACTAATCAATAGTTTCGATGCTGCTGTAAGTCACTGTGACCTCTCCACTCGATGACAGCACACTATACTGACTCTCGTTTTCCACAGGGAGGCAATACCTGCTTGCTAATTGAGAAAGCACCCATGCCGGTCGAGAACGCCCGTGAGCCCGATATTCGGAGCTCGCACTTAGTGACTTTGTCAGCTCAGACGGATGAATCACTTCGAGGTAACAGGGAACGGCTTTTAGAATACCTGGTCAAGTATCCCGAGACCCAATTGCGCGATGTCGCATATTCGACAACAGCGCGGCGTACGCAGTACTCCCGAAGGGCTCACTACACTGCCGAATCAACCGATCAACTACTTGAAAAATTGTCAAATGATATTGCGCATCCGAGTCAAAGCGTGACGCCCATCGTCACAAAGCCAAAGACAATTTTCCTGTTCGACGGCCAAGGGCCTGGATATTTTTACGCAGCCAAAGAGTTATACGACACGTATCCTATTTTCCAGGATTCTCTCCATGCCCTTACCCAGACGTGCCAGTCCTTATGTCCAGGTCTAATATACCTACCTAACATTATGTGCAACCCATATTTTAATAGGAAGGGAGACTCTCTAGTCGAGCAGCATCTTTTCATCGTCTGCCTTCAGCTGGCCTTGGCTGAGTTATGGCAATCATGGGGGATCAAGCCCGATATCGTGATGGGACACAGTATTGGAGAGTATGCAGCGCTCTGCGTCGCAGGTGTGCTATCCGTTTCCGACACCTTGTGGTTGGTCTCAAAACGGGCTGAATTGCTCAAAACAACTTGCCGAGATGGGGACTATGGCATGCTCATGCTATCTGCGACAGAATATGAGATTCAGGCTATTTTGCGAGAGCACAAGCTCGATAATACTTGCAGTATTGCATGCTTCAACAGTCATATATGTCATGTGGTTGGTGGTCCCACCGTCAACTTACTGGAGCTTAAGCAGTACGCGGACTCGAAAGGTATTCATGCAAAGATTCTGTCAATGCACCATGCTTTCCACACCGAACAAATGGAAGACATATACGAGGGATTCGAGAAGATAGGAAACAGCGTCACTTTCCTGCGTCCACAAATCCCAGTAGCTTCGACGGTAATGGGCGAGATGGTCCATGGAGAGGAAGTATTCAACGCCGAGTATATTGCTCGTCACGCTCGTGAACCTGTCCGATTCAGCAACGCCCTGAAAAGCATTGACGCATTCCTAGCGAAAGAACAGGCCTCACCTATATGGGTTGAAATCGGACCGACTTTTGGTTGTCTAAACCATGTACGCAAGACACTAAACACCTCTTTCTCCCAGTTACTCCCGACATTGAACAAAGATAATAATGACTGGATGACACTCTCAAGCTCTCTCGGAAAAGCATACACCGCAGGATCTAGTGTGGACTGGCTAGAGTTTCACCGGCCTTTTGCACAGTCGTTGAGGCTTCTCGATCTGCCCACCTACTCATTTGAGCTCAAGACATTCTGGCAACCGTACACAACGGCCACTGCAGCCGCAAGTGGCATCAATATGGGCGACGAACGACGAGAAAAATTCCAGTTCATACCTACGGCCACGATACAGAAGATCCTGCATGCAAAGGTCAGTGCCGATAGAATCGAAGTGATGTTCGTCTCCTCCCTGGATGACTCTCGGCTTCGCGATACGATTAAAGGTCACGTTATTGAAGGTATCTGTATCTGTCCCGCCAGTGTGTATGTTGACATGGCCTTTACTGCCGCAGCGTACGTGCAAGGGAAGGTTCTCCAAGACAAGAAGAGATCCTTAGGTTCGCTAAAGTGTCTCGAGGTCAAGAGACCCTTCGTCCTGAGAGATAACTCGGAAAGCCAGACAATCGAAGTTAGAGTCATGGCTGAGAAAGACGACGGCTGGAAAGCCAACGTCTCGTTCTATTCTCAAACCGGCGCCGGTCAGCTCGAGGAGCATGGATCATGTCAGGTCCTTGGCAATGACGAGACAGAAAGGGGAAGTGAATGGGAGGATATGATAGGAAAAATACGAACACGAAGCGCGTCCATAATGAGCATGCAACACGACGCCAGCGCCCGAATTGATATCTTGCACCGCCGCATGTTCTACAAGCTATACGACACCGCCGTCGAGTACGATAGCCGCTACCAGGGTATCACTGAAGCCTTCATCCCTGAGATTTCCGAGGATGACATAATCCGTGATGCCGTGGCGGAGGTGAGGTTGACTGCAACGTCTGAAAGAGATGCAGACGCTTTCATGCTTAGTCCATACCACGGTGACTCACTCGTCCACCTTGGGGGTTTTGCGTTGAATATCAACTCGGACGATAGCGCAGATATCCTCCACTTCTCTTCTGGTATCGACAGCATAACCCTTTTCGACAAATTGAGGGAGGGAAACACTTATCTAAGCTACTTTTGCACGTTGCAAGCCCCTGAGGGCGAGTCGATAGCCAATATTTTTATCTTCAGCCAAGACCAGGTCGTTGGCGTTGTCACGGGTCTTAAGTTCCGTCAGATCCAAAAGGATGTCCTCAAAGCTTTGCTGGGCGAGCCACAGGCCAACGGAACACCCATTGCGGCTGTCCAAGCCCGAATACCGGCTATTCAAGGCCACCCAAGAGGTCTCAGTGTTGCCGTCGAGGTTACATCACCTCCATCACCCGACGTACAGGGTAATATGGCAGATGCCTTTATCGCAGCACTGATCGCAGAGACGGGAATCGACCCAGAAGACGTTGAGGATAGCACAAAGCTGTCAGAGCTGGGCGTAGACTCACTCATGGGGATTGCCATCTTACGCAAGATGAACGACGACACGGGCATGATACTTCCAGTGACCATATTCCAAGAGCTGCGAACAATACGAGATGTGCGGGAGCGTCTCTGCACTTTCAACAACATGACTAGCCATGGCGCGAACCAGAACAGTCTCGCCAACAACGACAGCAGCGAGATAAACCATGACGTTACTTATTCCCCGGAGCACAACCTCGGAGATGATAATTTCCTGTGTCTGCGCAATCTGTCTGTGGACTTAGTAGCACGATATAGAAGCAACATTGTCCTCCTACAAGGAGACGCGCGTTCACCTCATTGCCCTATCATCTTCGTCGCAGGATCAAGCGGGTCTGCATCAATCTATGCTCAGCTCCCACCACTGGAGTCCGGCACACCGGTCTGGGTCCTAGAGTCCCCTTTCCTCGACTACCCATCCGAGATGGAATACACGCCGCAAGAGATTGCGCCAATCTACACAGCTGCGGTGAAGACCATCCGACCCACTGGTCCATACCTCCTGGGCGGATACTCAGCGGGCGCCGTGCACGCGTATGAAATATCGCGGTTATTGCTCGAGAACGGGGACGAAGTCAAGAAGCTCATCCTCGTAGACATGAAGGCGCATTGTCCCGGAGAGTCCTGGGACGAAGCGCCGCAGATGCAGGACGTGGAGCAATTAACGGGCATTCTCGGAACTGATGGCGACGCCCATATAAACGAGAGGCTATTCGCGAGCTTGCGATGCATGTACAACTGGAAACCCGTCCCCATGGACCCGAATCACCGTCCAACGAACGGTACCGTCATGATATGGGCGCGCCGGGGAATGTGTCAAAACAGGCAAGTACGAGACATCGAGATTGACGAGGAAGTGAATCCCATGGCGGCAGAAAATAGGAACTATAAGACATGGTTCTATGCTAGCCGACATACGTACGAGGCAAATGGCTGGGATGTCCTGGTTGGAGATGTGCAGCCTCTTGCTGTAGATGGTGATCACTGGAGCATGCTCGAGATGCCTTGTGTAAGTTCTCTGCGACTGCAATGAATAACCATGTGGTTCGATGGGTTCATATAACTAATGAGAATAATAGGCCGCCTCTGTCTCCGAGCTCATTGACCAAGCCAGGCATCAGTAGCCGCCCGGGAAAGTGAAGTGGACATGCTGATATTTGCTGATGAAAGGGCTCGTAATTGAACGTGATACCCAGGATTCCACTGGCCATATCTGACGGTCATGTGCAGGATTCGCATTACAGTGGTAGGCGTTAGATCAAGCATAAATATAATTGTTGCCATTGATAGCAATAGGAAATCATTGAGCTTGAAATCGGAGGGGCAATTAGCAGTCCACCGTGATTCTTCCCTTCCCACGGCTAACACAGGACAGCATGCTAGTTTCTTTCTGTTCATCATCTAACGCCACACCCTGGTGCACAACCTCGCCCTTGCAGTGGTCGACCATACAAGCACCACAATTACCTGCGAGACAAGACGAGTCGATATCGAAGCCAGCTTCATTGAGGACTTGAAGAAGTGATTTCTGACCGGGGACCTGTAGGACCTTGCCCGTCGCTTTTACCTCGACTTCAAACGGATCACCCGTGCCGGCTGTAGTACCGCCGAATTCTTCAAAGTGAACGTGCGATCGAGGATATCCCAATTCCTTAGTGAGATTTCGTGTTTCTTCAATCAAACGAGTTGGACCGCAGCAATAGATCATTGTGCAAGGGTCGGTATTGTCGTCAGGAGGTGGGACGACATCCATGACCCGTAGTCGCTGTCCTTCGGTATTAGCATAAATAGTTGTATGAGTTCCAGGTAGTTGGCCCAGGTACGCGGCGTCCGGGCGGTTTCGCACGGCGTAGTGGACTTCGAACTGGACACATTGTTTGGCCAGAGTTTGGATCTCGCTGAGGAAAGCCGTGACGCCAATGCCGCCGAGAATGAAGATATGCTTCTTCACGTGGAGGTGTTGATCGGCTTCTTGTTTGTTAACTGAAGTGTGGCCCTTGGCCACTTTCAACTTATCGCCTACAGCGAGGCTATCGTGGAGATAAACGGATCCTCCGCGTGAATTGTCGTCCTTTGCGATGCCTAACTCGAAGCGTTTCATGTTACCAGATACAACTGAGTAGGCTCGCGTAAACTTGGAATCAGGTCCGAACTTTACCCGAACATGAGGGAAGCGGCCGAAATGAAGCTCCTCTGATTCAATATTTCGATCCTCGGCAGCGAAGACAAATTTCTGGATGCGGGGGGTCAGGGGGGCTTTCTCAATTAGCGTGTAGGAACGCCAAGGCACAGTGATGTCGCCTTGCAGGCGATCATTCATGTCTTCGACGCCTTGCTCTAGACGTTTTTGAAAGACTCCGACGAGCTCATTACTGAGACCCGGTAGTCTAGTGAGTTGCGTCAATGCCTCAGCATTGTTCCGGTCCGTGTACAGAAAATGTTGCAGCCGTGAGAGCGGCCATGCTGGATTGATGCGCTCAATGAGTTCCATCTCAGCATCCTCTTCCACCCAACCTTCTTGTAGCACCCTGTACAGCCACCCAGTTCGGCCCGTATTCTGGACCATGCTCGACATCTTCTTGTGCTCGAAGCGATGATTCAGCTTGAAGCATGGCTGACGAGTCATGGTGACCTGAATGATGGCATCGCCGAGACGAAACTTATCACCAATGCAGACATTGGTCTCGGAGAGGTGTCGGGTCGATATGTTCTCGCCAAAGGCGCCGATGTTAAACTTGGTTTTGCGATCAGGGAGCTCTGTCTTCCAGCGTTCGTAATGGCTTGGGTCATATTGATGGACAGCATTATCGGGGTGTCGGTGCGGCGGGAACTGACGCTCGTCGCCAACAAAGCCGAGCTTGGTCAGGCGGACCTTACCCTGGCGAGGCTGTTTATTGATGGCCGAGGTCATCTTGACACCTCCAAAGGGTCGCACTTTTCCTGTTCTCAAACTTAGCACGGTAACCTTCGGAGGCAAAGACACAAGATCTGACTCGGAAGGGCGGGAATCCATCTCTAAATCAAGACTCGAATTGTCACGGAAATTTGGTATAAGAATCATGATATTGTTTCGGCTGCAGCGGCGAATGTTGTGTTGGGCGGTTTCACTCTGTAAGACTGTTTCTCATTTGGAGTTTATTTCCATTTCTATTGTCCGATTTCGGTACCCCTTACAATGTCATTTCAATAGAGAAATACCTACGTATATTTTCACTTATCTAGAAGCGCATAGTTGCATAGATGGAATATCATCTTAATGGGGGGCTGTGGCTGGCTACCTGTGGTAATGCTTGGGCTCCCCTCCAACCTACTGTACAGCATACACTAACACGAAGCCATCACCATATTTACCATACAATTTAGACCGTGCGAAATTCCCCTTGATGAAACCCAGGTTAACTAGCCGCCAACAGGGCTCTAAAGGAAAGCTACCTAGGTACTTGAGTCAAGTCAATCTTGATGACTCGACTTGAATTGAGTCTTTAGGTTACACTCACAGAATTCATAATTATGGGTTGGCTGCCAAATATTAGATATTACTTGTGAGGCAAATATAATGCTGTATCTCTGTAATTTATACTGATGATATGAAATATGTAGCTGTTTTCAGATTATTTCCATAAGCATATGCTAATACCACGGTAACTTTGTTTGAATCAGTTGTATTATAGCTGAGAAAACCCAGATTAATGTGTAAATTGAATGTGACACTCTGAGTCAAACTCGGGTTAATCAGAATATCTTAAGTGGTCTTATTACAGCCCCTGCCGCTCAGGACTATGACCGTACCAGACCTAGACTTCGAGCTAAACTACCTGCACTCCCGAAAACCTTGAGAAACTTCACCATACGCAAATACTGAATTCTGATTTCTGAGTAGCAACAGCTATTAAAATATACCAAGAGACTAGAAGAGTCAGAAGGGAACTATCGGAATTGCACTGAGCATTGCCCACTAGGAATTTGTCGAACAGATAGGCATGGATATGTTATTTACGGAAACAATGCATGGCACCCACATTACGATTTTGTCAGTGGGTAGGTACCGCCTATATCACAGCCATGGCTACCGTTCATCCATGATGATGGTGTGTAGCTTAAAAAGGATCCAGGCCAGGACATTTGTGAATTGCGGCTGAAAAATGAAACGTCCACCATATCTGAGGGTGGTCGGACCTATACCAACAACGCCTACGTTCTCGCTACAAGAATTCCTAATATCCGAGAGGACGGCACTCTGGAGTATATCGACTTGTGGGTTGCCAACATAAGTGCTCAGAAGATGACTACTTAAATTCTCGCAGATAAGGTCCAGGAAGCCTTGCGCTCAAAGATGCACCAAGAGAGGTTCATGGACATGATTAGTCACGAAATCCGCAATTTTGGGTGTGGTTCTGTGCGATATAGATATGCCGATCATGAAAGATACCGAGTTCATCAAGGAGGTTCGAAGGCTAGAGTCTGTAGGAAGCTCGACGGCCATATTCCAATCATTGGGGTCACCGCCAATGTCTGCAGTACGCAGGTCAGCGGTAATACCGATGCAGGTATAGTATTTCCAATGTGAGCGATAGCGCACAGGCTCAATGCCGCGAGGGCAGATCCAGATGGCCAGAATAGCTGTGGCACAGTATTATTTAGCTCCCCCATGCCAGCGAAAACAAGATCATAGCGTAACTGAAGGTTCAACACTAAAGTCTAATTAACGTGTATAACTTCAATAGCCCTCTAGTTCAAACTCTCTTCGAAGTTAAATGCTAGAAAATTGGCTATATAAGGGTAAAGCAGGCCTGCTGTCCACGCTGCCATTTCCAACATGGACTAAACAACAACTTCATAAAACAACTTCACTATGCTGGATTCCAGACTCATTATCGGCCCCAACTACGAGGGCGAAGACCTCGATCTTTGGTTAGCTCGCAACAAGCTATACCAAACAACTACTGTCAACCTTGCCCATTTACAAACAGCGCTTCAAGAAGCCAGCGATATTCCTGATAAAGCTTAGCCGACACTGTAACAGATAGGAAAATAATAACAAAGAACGAAACGGAGTTTCTTAGTACATTATTCTGCGATAACTACGCAGAATGGATACAAAAACTAAGAGATGCGGGCGGCGATCTTGGATAAGAACAACTAGGCAATCGAGAGAGAGATAGAGGACCAATCAAAGACTTAGCAAAAGACTTGAACATCTATAATGTGAACACCCAGGCAGTTGGTAACCCACATACCCAGGTGGGGGCAGGTATGGTATATAGTGTCATCACCCGTTACGGTTCTTTGCTAACATATTTAGGACAGAGTAACCACGAAACCATATCGAATTCACGAGTTGATTGAGCACATAGACCGCGTATGTCTAGTACGGCGACAAATGTCTCTTGATCTTCTACTTGCGCCTCGAGAATCCATATGCTGCCTGATTGCTACATGATCTCGAAGCAATCCCACACCTAGCCTACTAGATTAGGTGATGAGGTATGCCGGTCGCTGTGACATCTAGGTAGCCGGACCTCCACATCGCCCAAACTCAATGTCGTTTCACGCAGAAGCTCGCAACTTTATGGTACTAAATAGATATTGCTCGAGTCAAGCGACCCAATAGAGTATTTTGGCTTGAAAACCTGCGATCTCGTATATATAGTAGCCTGCAGTAGATGAGCTTCACGAACAAGGCTCGACCTTTTGCCCTGTTCATTCAACTAGTGGTTTCTGAGTGAACCAGAATATTCGGTTACATTGCGCATTATATGCCCGAGTAAAGGATGCTGAGTCTTATTACTATGTTTTGAGTACAACATAAGTTGCTATAGAGTTCTTGTTTCTTACAGACAGAATCCGATTATTAAGTTGAAGGTAGTTTCCGATAGTAAAAATATCAATAGCACAACAAGAAACCTGGCATTTCACTTTAAGAGGCTTAACAGCAAATATACACATCCTCATACCATGCCTCCCTCTCCCTCTCCCTCAGTCGAACCCACGATATACTTAATTGATCCCCCACGACATCCAACCTCGAAGTTATAAGCAGCACTAGCGCATCTAGTCGAACAAGCCAATAGGAGCATCAGAATCCGCTTCGGGCCCGAACCTCGACCGAGGCACAGCGTGAGCCAATAGAGAGGATGGACGCCTTCCTGATCTGGCCATCGAGATCAATCCGGCCTCTCATTTATAACCACCTGCTCATCCACTTCCATGATATTTCACCCTCTTCTTTTTCATGCACTTATTTCAGGACATCTTATTTTATGTCAAATGCCACTTAGATCTGTAGTCCTTCATCAATCACTCACTAAGCTCACCACAGTAGCCAAACTTCCAGCCACTGCCACTGCACAGGCTCTCATCTACTAGCCGGTCAAGTCATTTTCACGCCCCTAGGCGCAAAGGCGCCAAACCTCAAACGTCAAACCTCAAATATTATACCATAGGAACCATCAGCAACCCCCCAATCTCTATGAAAACATCTAAACACCAATCCATCGCCCCAGCCCCAGCTCCAGAGACTTCCTCTCCGCAAACCATAATAACCTACAACTGCCAGCCTTGCGTGCGGCGCAAAGTGAAATGCGACCGCTCTACACCGACGTGTTCGAGCTGCGCCCGGCGGAAAGAAAGCTGCGTATACCAGGCGCCGCAACCACCGCGTCCGCGGAAGCGTAAACCACCCTCTACCCCTGTCGAGGAAGAGGGTGTGTATGAGCGGCTGGCGCGGTACGAGCGTATGCTAAGGGAGCATGGCTTGTTGTCATTGTCTGCGCCAGAACAGGAAAATGGTTCGAGGACGGCGGATTCTTCGCCTATGTATAGGGAGACGTCCGGTATTGGCGCTGGGGCTGGGGTTGGGGAGACGCCGTCTAGAGAAGGAGGTGTGGGAGTCGGTGAAGCCCCGCCAGAGCCAGAGCTAGAATCAGAAAAGGTAGGTAAACTGCTCACAAGCGATGGTAAATCGCGCTATATACACAGTAATCTGTGGATCAGCGCCGCAGACGAAGACATACAAGCCATGGTAGATGAAGACCGCGGCGGATCTGACCATGATCATAACTGTCTCGGTCTAGCCAGCATAGGCGCGGGTAACGATCCGCTATCGCAGGCCCTTTTGGGCGTGACGCAGAATTTGGCATCATACCACCCAGACGCGCAGATCGCCCTTGAGCTGTGGAAGGCATATACAGAGAACGTAGAGCCACTGTGCCGTATCCTCCACGTGCCGACGACGGCGCGAATAGTGGAAGCCATCGCGCAGCGTTCGCACACGGCTTCGAGGGCCCAGGAGTGTTTACTCTTTTCGATATATCATTCTGCCGTGGTCTCAACGCCGGGAGAGGACTGCGAGAGGCGATTCGGAGAACCGAAAGAGACTCTCATGCCGCGGTATCATTTCGCCGTCCGCCAAGCTTTTGTCAATGTCTCCTGGCTGCGGACCACTGAAATGCCTGTCCTCCAGGCGCTCGTGATGTTCTTGGTCGCGACCCGCTCGCAGTTTGATCCACACACGTACTGGATCTTGGCCGGCGTCGCGGTGCGCATCGCGCAACGTATGGGCCTCCATAGTGACAGCGCGAATCAAAGATTACCTCCGTTCGAAGTCCAGATGCGGCGACGATTGTTCTGGCAGCTGCTTCCGCTGGATGGGTACGCAGGGCAGGTATCCGGGACGGGAATATCCTTACCGCCCAACTCATGGGACACAAAGCCACCATTGAATTGCAATGACAGCGGCATGTGGCCTAGTATGACGCGAGAACCCGTGGAGCAGCGCGGTGCTTCAGACATGATTTTTGTCCTGTCAAAAGTCGAGCTGTCCAATTTCTATGTGCGCATGGGGGTGTGTATGGACAACCAAGGACCACGGATGGACGTGAAAAGCGGCGCCGAAGTTGACAGGCTCATAGACAACGTCGAGTCATGTGTAGAGGCCAAGTACCTACGATACTGCGACATCGTGAATCCGCTGCATTTCCTAACATTAGCGATCACACGCAGCGCCGTGAATATGGTACGTCTGCGAAACCGTATGTCGGGGTTGCTAAACAACAGTATCACGGACAGCGCACGGCGAGATTTATGCGCGCTCGCGTTGAAGATCCTCGACACAAATTGTGCCATCTATGCGAACCCTGCCCTGAAGCAATTCCACTGGCATGTCCGCAATTTCTTCATCAAAGACGCAATGCTCTGTGTGCTTACAAGCCTGGGCAGAGCAGGCTTTTTGGAGGACATCGAAAGAGACTCCTTGTGGGACAAGATCGATCAAGTCTATACAAATTATTTAGATTTGTTACGTGGCTCGAGCCCGCTGTATGTCTTTGTCGGACACGTCACGCTCGAGGCGTGGAAGGCCAACCCTCCGATCAACGCCGTGCCGGAGCCTGGGTTTATAAAGGCGCTGCAGGCTTTACGACATGATAAAAAGAGCAACGCTGGCTTTCGAGACTTGACCCGGAGGTCAAGTGATGAGACCTGCGATTCCGTGGCTGGTGGCCCTAGTACGAACTTCTCATCTTCGTTAGACGGGGTATTCGATATAGATTTCAACTTCGAGGCGGCTTTCAATTCGGTATCAATGGATTGGACGTTTTGGGGTGATGATATGAAACCGGATGAATGATGTTGACCAAATGTTGGATGTGTCACATAGCTGCCGTGTTAATGATGTGTTAGTGATGACGCGCCGAGCCTCCTCCTAATCCTGAATAGAGCATGGGAATAAAAATGAGTAATATCGAGTCATGATCATGCCATAAATTCAAAGTAACCACACCCGGTTCATCCATCACTGTATACAGAATTCGTTGCTTTGACATGCCTGTGTTCTATGCCATCTATATGCCTTTTCCGGAAACGCCCGTTTGACCTAAAAGTCGACTAAATCATTCCTACCTCAGTCCTCTTGATGCCCGCCCATTCATATGTCGTCGTCCATTGAGCATAGTAGAGTTGGTTGTCATACCATAAGAATGTGGCCTCACAGGTTTCTTAGCTGGGAGTGAATTAAGAGCTTCCCAAATTTCCGTGATGCCCGCCCGGCGAGCAGGAAGCATACTGTACTGTAATGAGTACAAGTTTTTCCTATGAATAGGTGGAACGAAACGACCAGTAACAAGACAGAACAGCACACGAAGTGACAGGTAGTGCTTGCGGAGTCGATTGCCCATCTGGAAGTATTGATTGAACATGGCAGTGAACTCTAGAGGGACCGGCTGTACAACATTAGTAATAACCCTACAAAGGTAGAAAGGAACACTCCGTATTCACCTTTAAGTGGATTACCGACGTCGGCGAGGGAGATGATAACGAGGGCGACGTTGAATTAACACTATGTCTATTATGGGTATCACGAAGTTCAAAACGAATGCCGCCTATCATTAATCAGTAGGTCAGATCATGGTTCAATAGAGAGGAGGAATACCTGGAAGACGCCGAGGGTCCTTGGCCCGCAGCATTAAAGCAAACAGTGGAAAATGGTTTAAACAAGACAACAAGGTGTCAAATACAGCCTTGAGGGATATGATGACCATACGCGCAAGAGCGAAGTTGAGATAGAATACAATGACGGTCGGCAGCAAGAAGAAGAGTAGGGTGAATAAGATGGTACCGACGAGCAGCTGATCTAGGTCGTAGTCGCAAGAGTCGACTCGATTTCGTAGAACATTGTACTTCTTCCCGCGAAAGAGTTGGAATAGAGAAAGCAGGATTGTCAACTGCCAATGAAATATCCGAGCTGAAGCCAGATAAAATGAATAAATGTGGAGGGTGAGCGCCGAAAGTAGATCCGAAAATAAGGCAATAGGCAAACTAGCACCAGCAAAGCTGGAAAATCCAATAAACCATATAATCTGCGGCAATAGAGGCTCCAAAGTCTGAGCACAACTGGACCAATACTCAATGACCCACAAGAAGAGGTCGCCTAGAAACAAGGCCAATTCACTGTTGAGTTTCAGTCCAGCTGGCCAGCCCATGAGCCATGAGATGCTGCTCTGCAACGCGGTGATAGTATACTTCCCCAGGAGCATGTTGATCATATCAGCCACCCATTCAGCGTTCTCTATGATGTAAGAGCCTAGAGCGATGCCGATGATAACGTCGTTTGCCACCAGCCACAAACTGTTATAGAAACGAATATAATCGGGATGACTCGTCGTGACACTTTCCCAATCGTTCTTCCGCAGACGAAGCTTCACATACTGCATAGGCCAATAGCAGAATTGCTGAAGGCGGATTTCCACCTGTTGTGCCGTTGCCGAGACATCCTTGAGTGCGGGTGAGCTAGGACGAAGCCGCCATTCAAGGACTAGGAGAAGGACCTCGGCCGCAAGCCGCTGTGCAAGGAGGGTGATTATGAAGGCTCGTCGGATAACAGGAAACACATATATAATAATCATGTTCCAAACCCATAACATCACCTGGTCTCTCATAGTCGTTGCATGTTCCACAACGCGTTCGGACACGCTGAGTGTACGCTTGGGACGAGGACCAATAAGGGAGACGTTTTTCTGCAGTAAATGCTCGAGTTCCCAAGCCCAGTTAATCTGGCTCACAATCCTTGCTAGAGCTTTGTCTTTTGAAGATGGGGGATGCCGGACGACCGAATGCTGCTTTATTTTCTCCACCAGATGGCTGGCTTTCCGTTTATTCTTCCGCTCATGTTTTTCATCCTCTGCCTCAGATTCATGGGAACTGGCATACAGTGTCTGATTCTTGTCGCTCAGGGAGAGGGAAATGGGGTTCAGCGATATGTACTGCATTCGGAGAGGATTAGGTCGGTCGAATATGATGGTCTGAATTGTCAAGGCTTTCGTGCAGGTGACTCGTGGAAGCTGTTCCGAGGGAGATGTGGTTGCTTGCACCCACGAGGGGTCAGTTGTGGTACCAGGCACAGCATTCGTCAAACCGAGGACATGCATAGAAGCTTGACCACAAAGGTCGAAGATTCTGGACACAGAATGACGAGCGTTTCGCAGTAAAATGCCCGTTTTGAGCGCATTCTCAACACTTCGCGGCTATACTCGCGTCAGTTGCGAGATCACACAGGAAAAGAAAAAGCAAAATATCTTCTCACATCCACATGATCCAGCACAGCCACAACGACAACATCCAAGTCAGAGTTCCTCCAGCCAACAAGAACGCCCGGGAGATCGGATGTTACAATGTCGCTAGGCCAGAACACTCGCATCAATCCATCGTGCTCGGGCATGTCCAGATGGCGTCAGAGCACCCCCAGCTAGAAAGAGCCTCTGCGCCTGAGCTGTTCTCGAGCGGATACTCCTCGGCTCGGTGATCGTGGGTGCTGAATTCTTCCATTAGTCTGAATGTGGAGGACACGTCTCATCGTCGCGGGAGAGAGAACCATACAAGGTCAGCTTCGGTACCTGCGATTTGTTGCACCGGTATGAAAAGGAGTAGGAACGCGAAACTCAAGAAGGTGAAGCCCAGGGCGATACGAGACTAGAGCACATGGATATGTTAGCCAGGTCACTGGAAGGGAGAGGGTTCTTTCTCACGATAACACCGTTGACCCAGGCAAAGACGGCAAGCTCGTATAACCGAGTGACCAGATCCCATCGAGCAGTTATGTAGCCAGCTACAAAGATGGCGAGGGTCAAGGTGGAAAAAGGGTGCATAAAGGGTGAGCGACGAGGAGAGGGAGAGGGATGGTTATCGTCGATCGAGTAGCATCCCTAAAGCAAGATGAAGATGGTGGATCGGTGGAGGTTGAGGAGCTGAGGGGCTCGAACTTATTAGCGATATTGGTGTCGCAAGAAGGCAACGGCTCTGCTGGGGGCGACTTTGGGCGAATGCTCAGCTCGATTGCTTTACGTGCAAGGCGTTGGCTAGGTGCTTGGTGTGTGATATAGTATGAATAGGGGCGAGGTGTATCGATTTCCCCTTCTCTTGCTCCTAGACAGAGAGCAATGTCCTGTGTCGATTGTATGTACTAACGAGCGTGGGGGATGGAGATCGTGGGTTGTGCGGTAGAGAAGGGTACGTCGTTGTATGACTGACTACTTATATGCTTGCAGGGTCAATCTTCGTGTCGGGTCGGATTGTGTTGTGTTGTCACAGCTTTGACGGTAGTTGTGTGTGTTATTGCAAGAGTAGTGAAAGTGGTGTTGCTGTTATTAGTGAAGCCTAGATGCATGTGCAATGTGTAAATGCGACTTGGCGAAGTGCAGGGGCAGCGATAACATGATGGTGCTATCAATCAGTTCATGCTACCGTACCTAGCTAGACCCACCTGTAGCGAAATCGCAAAAGTTGCTGCCATCATATGGAATGCGCAAGCTTAGGTAAACAATATCCATCATCCAATGGAAAATCGAGAAGCAGTAGTGAACATTGATAACGGCATAACCTCGAGAATGATTGCTCGATCTATGCATAGCGGGGCTTTTACTTATCCGACATGTGGCCTTCAAGAGCTCAGTCCAGCCGTAAAAGGCGTGGCATCCACCATATCATCGTCTTGTATCGAAAAAACCAGCGCAGTCGCATATTTAAATCAATTGGTCTGATGTGGACCGTAAACACCGGTAGGTGGCAATGACATGGGTGTAATACGGTATGTGGATGAGAAAAAACCGTGATGAGAAGGGAATTCGGAATAGTTTCTTGAGCTGAGATGTATGGTACTTATATTGTTGCCTGCTGTCCACTGCCACCCCAGTCCTTGGGTCACCCTCTTCTTTCTTCCCCAACCAAGTGGTTCAGATCTTCAGGTCAGCCTCGTATTCTTTGGGCTTTCCGGGTTCCCGGGGATTCGATTGCTAGCCCCTATTACGGCTGTCTGTGGGGTGTTCATCAGTCCTACCAGCCAGCCGGGACCAGGATCGGATGTTCGGCATCGTGATTGTGATGTGAGAAGACTTTCACTTCCGCTTCATGTGTATAGCATCATTCTCTTTATTGTCCTCCCGTGCCTCAGCCAGGAGCTTGTCTATACCACGCTCCTCTAGTGCGACCTTTGCAATGAATCAGACATATGTTCTGAGTATAAGACGATACCCTACCTTTAAGCATTTCTGGTAGGTTTGGAAGAGTTGGGAGCACTCATTGTTGTCCGGCTTCCCATTCCCTCGTAGATATTCTGTATATAAGCTTTAGTAGATGGCCTACGTTATGAAATGAAGAAACTAGAGTCCAGCATACTCTCGCTGTACCATTTAAGAAAGCAAGTGTCGTATCGTCTAAACGTAGCAGTGTTAGCTTTGATTTTCAGGAGTGACATAGACTTATCAGAGCCCTACTCTTTGACCTCGTTGCATTCAGGTGCGAGGGAAGCAGACATTTTAATGAAGCCAGCTGGGTACACTACCTTTTTCTAGGCAGGTCGATAATAATATTAAAAGTTGGTTAATAAGATGGGCTAAATAAGAGCATAAACCTAGATAGGACAACTGAGGTAAAGTTCAAGTTTAGATGAATAATAGGTACTGGTAGCTACAGATGCAGATGCAGATGCAACCTTGGCAGTGCAGGTGCTACCTCTACGGACAGGTACGGTGGTTGCTCCAGGTGGTTCCAAGGTGGTTGTTAGTTAGTCGCTAAAACTACTGTCGTTATCGCTATCTTATCACTTATCAACCCGCGCGGGAGACATTCTACCGACCTTCAAACAGTGCAATTTTTTGCTGTTGCTCTCTGCTTTGGCGCATCTGCCTCCGATTTCCCCCAAAGCTTCGACATACAGATATACGCTTCTCGATATCCGTCGTCGCTACAACGTGTGGCGCACCGGTACGGAGACGAGACGAGACTAGACGAGGCGAGACAAGATCACAATGGCATCCTCCCAAGATTTCAAATCCTTCCAGGAGAATATCCAGAGTGCGCTCGTTTCCACCACGCGGCTAGCAAACCAGATCGCCGCCGAGGACTTGAGCTTCCAACGCACTAGCAACCCCGCTGTCGCCGAAGAGCTCGACGATGTCTCTTCGCGCCTCCTGACCCTAACCTCTTCTCTCCTCCAGTCGGCAGCTAAGGGGACCGATGTCGCCGGACCGAGTCTAGAAGATGCCGATGATGTGGATGTCCATTGGTCGCGTATTGTCGATATCCTCGATAATCTGTTGGAAAAGGCCGATACGTGTCTAGACGAATACACAGGTGCCATCAAGAGGAAGACCGCCCCAACGGACCAACCTGCCGCTCCTGCAAAGAAGTCTCGATACGCCTTAGACCAAAACATCCGTCGAGCAAACGTTCTCAAGCCCCAGAATGCTTTTGAGATCAAACCGAACAATCACGATACCTCGCCCTGGAAGCCGCTGCTTACCAAAAAGCCACATGCCACCCTCCCTCTTGAGAAGAGTCTTGGAACATTCAATGACGAAACGCAATCCACCCAGTATGCATATTCAACCTTTCTACCACATGTTTTTTTACCTGTCGATGAGCTTCAGGTGCAGCTCACTCCTGAACAGCTTACGAAAAGGCGCAGGGGGAATCGAGTACAACAACAGAAGCTTCGAAATCTGGGTTCGGTCTAGACAGCTGATAGCAGATTTAGGTATAAGCATCCTTACGAGACAGAAATCCTTTCCCTCGAGTATCCCGAAGCCGTTTTCCAACAGAAAGAGCCAACCCAGTACCTCCCCTTCGAGTCCACCACTGCTACTTTCGTCGATACATATGACGGCGTCTTGGAAATGCTTGGGGAGCTGAAGGGCGCAACTGAGATTGCCATTGATACAGAACATCATGATTTCAGGACCTACAGTGGTCTGCTTTCCCTTATGCAAATCAGTACCCGCAAAAAGGATTGGATAGTAGACACTCTACAGCCATGGCGCCACAAACTGGAAGTTCTAAATGAAGTGTTCGCCGACCCCAACATTGTCAAGGTAATGAAGTCCCACAAAACCCCATGCCACAATATCGTCTAACATGTGTCAGGTACTCCACGGTGCTTATATGGACATTATCTGGCTTCAAAGAGATTGTGGTCTCTACATCGTTGGGCTGTTTGACACATTCGAGGCTGCTTCTGCGTTACAATACCCGGGACGAAGTCTTGCGTATCTGCTCAAACGATTTGTTGATTTCGACGCAGATAAGAAATATCAACTAGCGGATTGGCGAATACGGTACGTTTATCCCAGATTATATGTCGTTTGGAGACTTCTCCTTTCGTCTTAGCTAACCGACTCCATAGTCCACTCCCTCAAGAAATGTTCTACTATGCACGATCAGACACCCATTATCTTCTTTACATTTATGACCACCTCCGAAACGAACTCCTATCATCTTCTCCGCCGGGCACGTCTCTCATGAGCCAAGTGCTAGAAAAGTCGAAGGAGACGTCTCTTCGCAGACACGAATCAACCTCGTACGATGCTGAGACTGGCCAGGGACCCTTTGGATGGTTCAATATGCTCATTCGGCAGTCAGCGGGCAAATTTACCAGAGAACAATTTTCCGTCTTCCGTGCTATCCATCAATGGCGGGACGAGCTTGCGCGTAAAGAGGACGAAAGCCCATTGTTCGTGATGAACAATGCAACAGTGTTCGACATTGCAAGACGGCTGCCCCCAGACCCTAAAGCGCTCCACGGTCTGCTAGATTCGGGCTCTTATCTAGCGAAGCGTGAAGTGTCGAACTTATTTGAGATCATTATCAAGGCTATAGCACAGGGTGCCAATGGGCCAAGTGTTGCGGAAGTTATTCGCGGCAATGCACCTGCTACTATGGGCATTGGCGAAGTTGCCCGTGTAGTACTGCCTCAGCTCAGGGATCGTGCTAAGGATGGACTTGATACTAAGGATCTCATATCTCATTCTTCACAGTTATGGGGCGATATTGCTATGAGTAGCCGATGGGATTCACAATGCAAGACATCCGCCCCGAAACTGATTGAATTCGAGCTGCCTTGGGCTCAATTTGTCCAGTCCGCCAAGCTAGTGGATGACACCGATCAAGGCCCAGTCCAGAACATGGCGCTATCAAAAAACATAGCCGCCGAACAAACAATCGCTAATAACGTCTCAGATGGTGATCTGATTCCTGAGAACAGCGAGTTTACACTCAAAGCTGGTATGAAGCGAAAAGTTCCGGAGCCCGAGTCGAGCTCGGAGTCAGACGCCGAATCAGAGCTTGAGCTCGAAACACATAAGCTGGCTGGACCGGAACCTGAGACATCAGGCGATGAAGAGACCGTCACCAATGACAACGAGGAGAAGAAGAAGGCTAGGAAAGCCAGAAAAGCCGAGAAGAAGGCGCTCAAACGCGCACGCAAAGAAGAGGAAAGAAACGAACGGAAGGACCGTAAGAAAGCCGAGAAACTGGCTAAGAAAGCCAAGAGTTCGGACTCGACAAGCAAAAGCGAGCAGAACGAAAGCGATGAGCCTTTCGATTACGGCAAGGCGAAGTCGGTGCTCAAAGCCGATCGCACTACAGCGAATGGCACCCGTCCTCCACGCAAGGCTAGGTTCGAACCATATGCCCTGAATAAGGAAGGCCCGAAGCCTGCGCGCAGAATGCATGGCGAGAAGCTCGGGAAGAGCGCAACGTTCAAGAGATGAGCGGTAGCTTGGTGGCTATAGTTTGCATTTCAAGCGGAGTTCGGATGCTAGCTGTATTGGCTTTGTGTTGCATTATCAGGAGTTGGGGGCCGAAAAAACATCATAAGGCACAGCGAAAGTGTCATGGGTTAGACTGGGAAATACCCCTTGAGAATCAGTTTTCCGCATAGCAGTGTCGCCTGAGCTTCATATTAAACGCTGGTTTAACAAACAGACCAGCAATTAAGTATTATGTTCGTATATTTTTGAGCCCCTTCGAAAGTGACTATGTAAACTTGCCATGTTTCTTAATAATTAGATTGAAGGGCATCCAACAGCAAAGTCACATATCATCGTGGACCGCTTAGGAGTGCGTCAGTGATATGAAGAGTATTAATTATCGCATAAATTAAGATGTGAGAAGAAGACTGCTATGCTTGGCGCCCTCCAAGTACACAACTGCAGAACAATAGACGTAGCCTTCCTTATAAAGCCATTCTCCCTTAGGCTCATCGTAAACCCTCGTAATCCATTGAAAACTCGCCTTCGTCGTCGTTCTCCCTCTAACTTTTCTTCCAGAACTTTGCGCATTCCTATTGAACCCAACACCGAAGGGATAGCAAGTCCCCGATCATGCGGTTCGTATTGAGCGCTCTGCTTGTAGTGGCCCCTCTATCGTTAAGGCTTCAGTTCTAAGATCACCTGTGGTGATCGGGAAAAGGGGTTTCTTGTGGTAGCGGGCCAGAGCTTCATCAGTGGCCGTTTTCCCTACTCCGGGAGCACCGTGGAGCAGAATGACAAGTCCTTTACCCTTACCACGTATGATATCTTGATCAATAATCTCGATGTCGCACGACCTAGCTTTACGTTGTATCTCCTTTTTCTCGAGATGTTCGAAAATGGCTGACTGGGTCAAGACTTTGTGCTTTTTGTTCACCTTGAAGCTGTCGAGTGGATTGGATAACGGTGGGATAGCCTTTAGGTACCGGATATCTGCATGAAAGAATTGTCAGTCTTTTAGAGAGTAGGCAAAACTCTTGGAGGTAAAATCATAAGATCGTTTGGCGTTAGAGCCTACTTCTTATCCTCGGTCTCATATGTATCATGACTTTCAACTATGAATCGGTCGATCTTTGCCAGCTCATGAAATTCTACTTCGGCGATTATGTCATCATCGATTATGATTTCTTGTTTTTTTATTAATCATGCTGGAGTGATTTTTATCAGCCCATTAGGCTATCGAGAAACTATCTGGTGCTGTGACAGGGTTGCCAGATTCGAGAGGCAATCTTGTGAAGTGAGGTCTCGAGAACGGGCTCCCCCGCAAGGGCTTCGTTAAAGTCAATAGTGATATCGCTGTCAATGTATTCCGAGCTATCAAGGTTTTCCCTGCGGGATTCTTCGCCAAGGTCTACCCTTAGTATATCATAGCTGTTGTCTCCTGTGTAACGAGGCTCTGTAAATCCTCGCCTCTTTCTTGGAAGCTTTTAAGGACTCGTTCGTGATCTTGGACGAACCGAATTAGATATATTGGTAAGTTCGTGATGGTTCGCTCCCTTTAAAAGAAATGAACGGTGAACCGGTGAGTAACAGCAGAGTAGGATGAACCATCATAGTCGAGGTAATAAGCTATTATTGAGGTCTTTCCGCCTCTTGGCGAAGCTTGCTACTAGCACTGAGGTCCTCCATGACCCACAGAGGGTCATCATAGGTTCTGTAGGCGACCCTCCACAGCTTCGGCTCTTTCACCGTAGATCGAGGATTCTCTGACTCAAGGATAGTTGTCTTGTTCTTCGAGTGCTTAGTACTACGAGGCTCATAAACAAGCTCCCCTATACGGAACAAAGACCACAAGTTGTAATATCGCACCTTTACAGGCTGAGTGTGATTTGTGTCATTGAACCTATGGTATGACGGAAGTAATCCCTCACGCCTCGATTTACTGCAAGAAAGACAGTGAGAGATTCAGGCCGTATGTACATGTGGACGATATCAGTTGTGTGGCGGATGTGGCTTAATACCCCATGTTCCATGCGCTCTTCCGCCCTTGTATGAAATTAGGGTAGCAAGCTATAAGGCAGCACTGGGTCCCGTCTGCTGTATCGGATGGATCGGGCTGCTATATCTACATCCTCTCCAGCTGGGGGCACCTGTCCTATTTACTTATATGGATTGAATACTACCCGCCCTAGCGGTTACAAATCATGTCTTTAACAGTAATTGCAAGGCTTTAAAAAGGCTACAAAGGGCTGCAATGGCTTCAATAAAGTGCAGTTAGCTTTAACCCTCTTTGATGGGATGGGGCGAAGAAAAGGCTTATTAAAGACGGCCTAAATCAATCAATTGACCAAATTTTTGTAACAGACCCGTTTTGTATGTGATTTAAGTGTGAGTATATTAACTACGAGACTTTCCAAATACAAGAGATTATGGAACTTAAACCCTTTTTAGCTTTACAATTCTTATTTCAACAGTGTGAAAAAACTACAGTCCAAAGGTTTCATGAAGTCTGCATTCAAAATAGCTGTATAACATAGTACACTTTATGAAATAACGGGGCAGAGCTACATATGTACCTAGTCGCTGACTATATGTGGGTACAGCAGATCCAGTATTGCCCTTATCTAAACAACCTTGAACTTAGCCACGCCGCGACGGCTCGCAAACCGCCTTACCAGGTGGGGTAATTCTCGTATATACATGGCATGCACCCTGATTGTGTCATGTCCCGATCGTGTTATAGCCCATCACAAAGCACCGTTATACACTTCATGCCTCGTGGTCATACAGGTTTAAGTCACGCCTAGCCTGTCCTGGTAGAACCACAGCTATGTCCCAGTCAAGGACTGATGACGCATTAGAGCTCGACTCTGATGGCTGGCAGATATACGATCGAGGCCAATGGGATCCGTCAAAAGAAGCCGCCGATGGACCAAGTAGGATAGATTCGGAATGGATAGATCTGAACGATATCCGCCAGTGGATCTACACCTGCAATTATGGTCATGATGAGATATGCAAATCAATGGCGCTCAGTGATCCTCATTCCTCACCAGAGCAAGCTCTCGTGCACAGTGAGCATACCCTACATGGGAGGCCACTTTGGCTGGTTGACGTCGAGGATGAGTGCATTGTCTCAGCAGAAGCGCATCGCTACGTTGCGCTGAGTTATGTATGGGGCAATGTAAAGGGGTCAGAAACAACGCGAGATACTATCAGCATTCTTCGACAGCCCGGTGCTCTAAGGCAGCAGAACGAAAAGGCAAGAGTACCTAAGACAATCCGTCATACAATGCAACTCATCAAGCTCCTCGGAGAAAGATATCTTTGGGTAGATCGCTTTTGTATATGTCAGGACGACGCAGAGAACAAGCACTCTCAGTTGAATTTGATGGGAAAGATCTTCGAAGGGGCATACTTTACCATCGTTGCTGCGAACGGGTGGGATGCCGACCATGGGTTGAGGGGCATCAAGGGAGTCACAGAGCCTCGAAATTTGAGCTCACAACTACCCGAGGAATCTGGATACCTAAAGCTTATAGACAAAAGGAACACAGTATGGGTAAGGCTTACGACAATACCCCCCGTGTATCTTCCACTAAAATTCGACAGTATTCCCGCGGTTGGACCTTCCAGGAGATGTTCTTCTCAACACGAAGACTTGTATTCCTATATAATTATGTCGTTTGGGAATGTTCTTCCGAAGCATGGCATGAGTCGACTGGCACCACTGGTTCATTTCCTGCCATGGCTGGTGGGTTGACTGTGAGCAACAAAGCCCAGCTTAAAGACCGACTTAAGACCATCTCAAGTCGGCAGCTTCGAGAGACACCCTCAACGGGCGTAAAATCCTTATTGCTGTACTTGCATTTCATTAGTCAATATGTGAGTCTGACCAAAGACACCGACTGTTCATACAAAGTCTTGTTTTTAGTGGGATACTGATGCAACGAAGAACAGTAGGGCTTTCACCTTTCCGGAAGACGGGCTAGACGCATTCTTGGGCATTACGACCCAGATGATGGATCACTTCCCCCACGGGTTTCTTTGGGGGTTGCCAATTGCGATGTTTGACATTGCTCTCCTTTGGCAACCAGCCGAAGATATGGTAAGGAGGAAATCAAGGCGAGGTGACGCACCCCAACTTCCCAGTTGGTCTTGGGTCGGGTGGCAAGGACTTGTTGATCCGAGATGTTGGGACAAAGGATATGAGATTAAGGCAAGTCCTGTGGGCTCTCGTACTCTCTCCTAACAGCTAACTCCTGTCGTCATCCAGATTACACCGGTATGCAAATTCGCTTGTATTGACGACGGTGTTATCAAAGAGATTAAACCGGAACATGAATCCCCTAGGAGCGACCCGACAACACCATGGATCAAACAACCAAGCCCAATACTTTCAGTACATGGTCCTGTGGTTACGTGCAAAATATGGAAGAGAGGTGGGGTTTACAATCGCTACTTGTATGACCATTGGCTTTCCGGGTCGAACTCGGTCGACGCATCAGTACCATGCGGTATCATGATCATGTCGGCTAGCCTCTACTCCACCACTCAAGAATCCGATTATGAGTTGCTGGCTCTTTCATCAGCGACCTCTCCGCTCTCAAATGAAAGATCCTGGAACCAAGTCCTCGTCAACTACCCTTGCTCACCGCATCTACAAGAAAATGGACTATATGACTATTACAACGTCCTCTGGATTACACGAAAAGATGGCGTAGCGTACCGCCGGGCACTTGGGAAGATATCGATTACCGCTTGGGCATCATTCTCCCCTAAATGGCAATTTCTCCAGCTAGGATGACAAAGCTGTGAATTCATGTCTCTGATAACGTCGAAGTATTACCACATCACTGCGCACTTCTAAGTTCAATGCGGTAAGTCGGTAAGTTATTTAAATTTAATGCCCCTTACCTCAACTTATTGTATAATCTGTTGAATCTGTTGGAGCCGAGTACTTCGGGCCAAAGAATCAGGCTACGGATGAAACGATTGCCAGGTTTATGCGCAAATTCAGGCTATGCTGTTGCTACGAACGCCAGGTGGGTGCCTCCTAGAGCAGTGAGGGCACACTAGTTTCACATTAATATCGCGAGATTCTAAACTCGACTACTGAAGACAACATGCTATCGCGCCCGAAACGAGTTTACATCATCAACATGTGTTAATATTGAAAGTATAAAGTCGAACACACTAGTTTCAAGTGAGACTTCACTTTGATCAAATCATCAGCATTCATTAAATGAGCTCCTGGTTACTACTTCGCCCTTAAGTAGGGACTGGTTCTTTCATAAGAATTATTTGCTAGTTAGTGCTTGTACTATATTTAAGTGGTATGGGTGAGTCGTCCTGACACACATTTACTACTCTGTGTAACGCCATTGACTACAGAGCTGATTTCTATATCCAAGAAGAATCTAATTAGGGCATCAATTAGTACATGTGACTTGCATCACATCTTCATCGTCATGGTGACCTGGAATTACTGCGAAAGACCTAGGTATATAAGAGTAAAAAATCGTCTCACTCGGAACGAGTTAAAGTGCAGAGCATACCAATACTCTTCAAGGCAACGCGACTTCTGGTCTCTCTTCCATAATATTCATCGAGGACTCCTGTAACTAAAGCGACTTAATACTTAAAACCACACGCCATGTCTAGTAGACAGCATACGGGGTGGACCCCGAACACGACTTACACGGAACCCGCGCCACCGTACTATCCTCCGGGGCAATTCCGGTTCAATCCTCAGGCAACCCCCTTCTACCCGCAGAACTTCATCAACTGGAATGCCTTCCCGGCGGCACCAGTTCAGGCGGAGTCATATCATGTGCGATGGGGTAATGGTCCACCGGGAGCCGCAACCTGGAACATTGTCCCGTCGTCTTTCGGCAATCCTTTCCACACCGTCTACACTGGCAGACCTGATGCTCCGCATATGCCACCGGGGCAATGGACGATGCAGTGCGGACAAATTCAGTGGCGTGGATAGACGAAGCGAGCCGAGAGGAGATAATTACCTAGTTTGATCGAGTGAAGGTTGGGTTATGATAATTGAGTACTAGCTCGCTAGCTATTTACTAGTGTCATAGACTTTTCTTCTCCAGTGCATGAGTGTGTAACTAATTACTGAATGAGACGGTAATCTATGGCAACGATGACAGAGGCAGCATATATGGATGAGTTGATATACCCCTCACGTCCTAATCGAAGTTAGCTGGGGTGGGACTCTGGACTGCATCGAGTCTCACTATGTCAAGATCTCCGGATGCTGAATGGCCCGTGCGATAGAGAGATAAAGATTGCGTGCGTCTGGTAATTGGAGGACCCTTGCATCCAGATAAAGTCTAGATCTTGAAAATGCTTCTGACAAGCATAGTGGACTTCTAGCTAAGGGCACAAAAAGGTGTCATGCATGGTGGCAATCACGCAAGGATACGAAATGAATTGTCCGTATATTGAATTTTCCCCATATGATGGTGCCATTGACCCATATCATTTGCTTACACGTCTAATCCTTTCGACCTTCCCAGCGTGGTATCACCTCGTTCGTTAACAAGGTGCTTCCATTGGGCAAGTAGATCATTGCCTTCGACCGTCCACAAATGGCCACATGCGTTAGCATCGTGCATCCACCGCCGCGGATATTTCCTTATGGTATATGTATTTGAGAAACCCTGCAGTAAAGGTGATACATCTCTCTCATCTCATGTCTCTCATCTGGGCCAACCTGCCACTGTCAGTCTATCCTCACTTAGCTGAGCCGCTGCTATAGCACTTGTGACCTTCGGAGAACGACCGATTGCAATGGGTACGTTACTTTATACTGCTCTCCCCTTTGGGCCCTGTACTAATGCGACTACCTCTAGCTTCGAACACTGTTGGCGCCGAGAATGTCGTCGGCCTGAATGTCCACGATGTGGTCGAGCCCGTCGCTCATGAGGGTGTCGTATCTGAAAAAACACAGAGCGTCCGAGCTGTTGCCAATCAAGAGAGTAGCCAATCCCAAGCCGACTCGCTAGAGACATCCAGCCAAGTCATTGACCACGAGCTCTATCCGCCGCCTACCGCGGAGGAACGATCGACATTGCGCAAGGTGGCCGATACGGTCCCCTGGACTGCCTGGACTCTCTGCTTCGTGGAGTTGGCCGAACGGGGTTCCTACTATGGTGTCAAGGCCGTTTTCAACAATTTCCTCCAATTCCCTCTTCCGGAGGATGGCGACGGCAGTGGTGCCATTAACCCCGACAAGCCCAATTCTCATGCCGGCGCCCTCGGTCTCGGCCTTCAGACAGCTTCCGCTTTGACTCTCTTGTTCACATTCCTGGCCTATGTCATTCCTATCTTCGGTGCTTGGTGGGCAGACACCAAGATCGGTCGATACCCGGCCATCGTCTATGGCGTGTTGATCGGTGGAGTTGCGCATATTATTATGAGGTGAGTTTTTGTTCTTTCAATCGTGAACATTAAGTAAATGTAGACTGACACCTTATAGTACGTTGACGAACTTTCAAAGTTGGGACATCTAGAACACTGACACATACTAGTCGGAGGCGCCGCGCCAGCGCTCCTCAGAGCCGGGAAGGGTGTCGCACCTTTCCTCATCAGTTTCTTCCTTCTGGCCATTGGAGCGGGCATCTTCAAGCCCAATGTTGCGCCGACCCTTCTCGACCAATACCAACACCAGCGCGAATATACCAGGGTGCTTAAGTCCGGGGAGAAGGTGCTCGTCGATCCCGAGACTACCGTGAGCCACATCCTGCTCATCTTCTATGCCTTCGTGAATATCGGCGCCTTCTTCTCGATCGCTGTCGTTTATATCGAGAAGTACCGCGGCTTTTGGCTCGCGTACCTGGCGCCTGGCATCCTTTACTTCCTCTTGCCAGCCTTGCTGGCTGTTAGTGAGTATTATCCATCTCCATCACTGCTTGCTCATTCATCCCTTTTTAAGTAAAATATCGGGGTTGGGGGAGGAGGGGGATTTTTCCCCCTCATTCCCCTGTCAATTTCTTTTAGCAGGGGGTTTCCCATGTTCGACGTTGGAGACATATGTCAAAAGTGCAAAAATGAAGTGAGGCTATGCACGTGATTGCTAACCTGGGGCGTTCAGTGTACAAGCGCACCATCAGAAAAAAGCCCCAAGGTTCTGACTTGACGCGTTTCGCCAAAATCACCATCTCGGCACTGAAGAAGAGCAAGGGCAATATCTTCTCGAAGAACTTGTGGTACAATGTCAAGCCCTCTACGCTCGCTGAGAGGGGTACGCTAGTCAGCTATTCGGAGAAGGACGTCAGCGACGTGGAACGCACATGGCAGGCCGTCCAGATCTTCCTCTACATCCCCGTCTGGACCTTGAACGATGGTGGCGTAGGTTCTGTGCAGAGTAACCAAGGAGCCGCGATGACTACTAATGGCGCGCCTAACGACCTCTTGACTCATTTCAACCCCTTGACCATCATCGTGGTATCGCCACTTTTGGCCCAGGTTGTCTATCCTTTCCTCCAGCGTAGGGGCATTAAGTTCGGACGTATCGACCGGATGACTTTCGGATTTGTCCTAGCTACTATTTCTGGTGTTATTGGTGCTATCGTCCAGTATCGTGTATACGAAACAAGTCCATGGTAAGCGACACATATACCCAGATTCCTCGACTGGGCCAATCAAATAAGCTAACTCTCCCATAGCGGATACAATGCCAGCACTTGCGATGATGTATCGCCTATCAGTATCTGGTGGCAGATTCCGAATGTCTCGCTCGGAGCTATATCCGAGATCTTCGTTAACGTTACCTCGTATGAGCTCGCCTACGCCCGAGCTCCGGAACACATGAGAGCCACGGTCATCTCCATCTTCTTGTTCATGACTGCCTTGAGCAGCGCCCTAGGCGAGATCTTGGTCCCGGCTATCAACGATCCAACCCTTGTATGGGCCTGGGCTGCACCAGCTATCGCCCTTGCCGTCCAGACTGCCATCTTTTGGTGGAGGCACCGTCATGTCAACGAGGAGGTCTTCATGACTTATAAGGAGGATTTCGAGTCCGTAGATACAGACGAGAAGGTTGATGCGACGAATGTTGACGAAAAGAAAGTAAATGACAAGAAGGAGGGGTAGAAAATCCGTATATGATTATGTAGCTTGCAGTATAAGGCCGAACAAATTAGTCTAATGCGAGAAAATCTAGGCCCTGTGCAGTTGTATCATTATCTCTCGCTCACTCATTAATCTGAATACGGTAAACATGACTAGATTTCCTTAAGCTATTAGTAGCAGAGCCTCTTTAGTCTCAACCGGGGGAGCAACAGCCTGATCATGGCACTCTTGGCGACCACGGTAGAAGAATAGCACACTACTAATACGGCTTGACCATGTCGCTGGCTAGTGCGGAACCAAACAGCTTGAGAGGGCCGCGTTGATTGACTCATTGTCAGTATTCGGTATAAAATTGTCGCTAGGAATTTTGGCGTGGTCGCATCAGAGAATGCATGTTGGTGATGCCTGCAGACACTCACACTACCACAACCTTGGTTCTCGATCGGAGTTATCATGGCAGGCCAGAGCGGTCTTATTGGCCCCTCTTATCATGAGGTATTTGAGATATTCTGAAAAGAGCCATATCATGGGTGTCATTCAGTACGATTTGGGCAGGTATGCTGAGCCGCCTTTACAAGTAGGGATTGCGCTCAGCATCGGATATAGGCGGGTTTGAGGAGCGAAGACTTTCATATTCCAAAAGAGGGTACCGGTACTCGCCCTAGACACCAAGCTGAAATAACGATACCGGTACCTTGTTAGCTCAGCTCAGCCTGGATGGAGAAGTTCGAAGACGGAGAATTCCTACATACTTGCCTGATAACAAGAAACAGGCTTGGATTGGGACGAATGGGTTACGGTTGAGAAATAACAGTGTTGCAAAGCCCCAGAGTCTACATTGAAGAACCTATTTGTCTTGGCGTGCAAGTGATTCGTCTCCATGGCGGGTAAAGCACTCCAAGACCGCCGTGCAGGTCATTCTGTGTTACCTTCTCTGTCGAGTTACCTCTGTTATACCTAAGAGTAACAGTCAGGTCCGAGTCATCCGGAATTATGCTTGAGATTAGTGTGGAAATGGATGAGGGCGGTGATGACGAATGAGGAGTTCTTAGCCTGAGCATTTTGGGCTATCTGGAGTGTGACAAGTACAACGAGGAGGTTGAGGGGCCTGAGAAAACAGTGTGTTGCTAGCTTGGACGTGAGGAGAAAGTGGTCAATAAACACACTGAATCTGTTAATCTGAGTCTTCCTCCTCCTCCTCTTCCTTCTCTACAGGGTTCAGGGGCTGGCTACGGGTGTGTGCTCCTGCATGGCATGAAATTCATGAGGGAAGAGCTTCTTACAGAGTAGAGCCATATTATTTTTTACGTTACAACTAAATAGAGATGCATGCCAACCCAGCAAGCCCAACTGTCTCCCATGACGAGAAAGGGCATGAGTTACGGACCATAAACGTCGACACACCCACCGGTGAAAATGATATGGAAGAGAAGTTGCCGAAGAGAGCCTTTACTGCTTAAGCGAAATTACAAATCTTGTCAGTCTCCTTGCTCGCTTTTCACAGGGTGTCTTCGGATACCATCATGCCGACTTTTCTTGCTACTCCCGACACAGCTCCCGCATCTAGGGAACACCCCATCATGGGATCTTGAGAGGATCTAGTAGGTTCGATTATAGAAGCCAAAAAAATTGGACTTATCATATTATCACACGCGATATTCGTATTGTGCGTACTAGCAACGATCATCCCCTTCTTCATCAATCGGCTCGTACGCTGAGAGCATACCGCATCGTTCTCTGCGTGTATTCTCTCGCCTATCTCTTCACTCCCCTTCTTTTCAACTTAGTAGAACTCTTATCGCTGAGCGCAGTAACCTAGGATCTCTAGATCAAGATTGCTCTCCCCCATTAGTTACATTTGCTCTGTCGTTTTGTAAAGTATCTTGTATAAGTATTCCGGCACTTGCTAATATCTAAATAGGATATCTGACACCGTTCCTGCTAAGAATCTTCTCGCGAGGGCCAACAGAGCTTCTACATCGTCCTCGTGCCTTGCGTGGTCTGTGGGGCCGATTGTAGCGGGAAAGCTTTCTGTTGTCGGGCTGAGTATGTGATATGTGGGCATTGCGTTTAGGACATCGAGCATAGTAGCATTGACGGGTGCGCTAGACTCGGTCGTCCTGGCAACCCGTGCCTGATAATAGAGGGCAACCAACAACAAGACATTTATAATGGCATCGTTACTCTTAATAGCGTAGCTAGTTCCTGCATTTATGAATAAACCTTCATGGGAGATCTATACATAAGACGAACCTCGTCTGACCGTTCCAAATAGTTTGCTCTTTCAGCTCGGCTGAGATAGGGATGAAGCTATTCTGTCCCGAATTTGGGAAATAATGTGCAATATTTTTTAATGCTTTAGATGAGACAGGGTCATTCTCCTGGCAGAGAAAGTTAAGCCTCAAATAGTCGGCCGCAACAAAGTCCGCCAGCTCCGTATTAGCTTTCATGAAATTATGAACATCGTGCATCAGAGGGTTGGACGACTCCCAAATAGCGCATACGGGCGTGTCCATGGTAGAACAGGCCACGATGATTGACACTGGGGCCTGGTTAAGCAAATTAATCGTAAGATGAATATATGCATTGATTCCTTGACCTTGATGCAGGAACAATGCGCGGGTTTCATCCCAGAGGGCACTTGGTGCAAGACCATCGATAGTGTAAGACGAGCACAAGGGCTTCCGGATTGTGTTTGGTGAATGACCATCGGTAGCGTAAAGCGGGCGCAAAGGCTTTGGTAGTTCAACCTTTATGGCGCCTTCGAATCGTCTTTTAACAACTAAAGACTCCCAAAAATCTACTGTTTTCCGTATGTATATCAAGGCTGGCTTGCACCGGTCACGGACTTCAAACTCGGCGGCTTGAAAGAGCTCGGACGGTCTAGCACGAACGTAGCCGTTTTGCGTTTTTGCAAGATACACTCCGATCCAGCCTTCCGATGTATGAGTAGGCCAATCATCACGGAATGAGCAACCTAAATTCCAAACGAGATCTTCGCTGACATATGGAATGCTCACTAATGTGGTTTCGGTACGGAGACCTCTGTTCGTGAGGGCGAACTCATTCGAGAGAACAGTATTTTTGATCCGGTGCTTTAAACCACGGCAGTTAGAGAAATCCGACACAGAACTCGCCATTATTCCCTGATAGTCCTGGGAAGTATCTAACTGCTGCCATGCGAATAGAGACAGATCACACGAGTCCTTCGCGATTTCTTCTTGTAACCTCATAAATGCTTTCTGGCCCTCCCCATAGATCATAGGCAAGTTGACATTGAAGATCCCCAGCAGACAGTAGGCCATATCCTCTGTTCTAGTCGTTTCGCGTTTAGAGGCCCACGACATGCGTCGTCCTACTGGAACAAAGGGCAAGCCTCTTGGATCATCTAAGATGGCCACGTCTACGCCTGTTTCTTTCGATAAAAGAGACTTCCAGACAGACTTTGACCCCCTTAATGTCCAGGTTGCGTCGTAAAACATAACTATGCTTGGAGCAACCAACTCCTGGAGTGTCCAGCCCCGGGTCAGCCACCGACAGAAATGAAACAGGCCCCAAAAGTCAAGGTCATGGCCGAAGCGATCGAAGGCTCTAGGTAGGTCGGAGATGAATGTTATACAGAAGGCGGCATCTTGGTAGTATTTGAACATCGAGTTAATCGCTTCCGAGAGTTCTGCGCTAGAGAACTTGTCGATGCAGCAGGTATCGACCCAGGCATATGACAAGCCTTCCTGAGACGCAAGTTCACATGTCTTTGCGATTTTGGCGAATCCTTTCTGGCATCGAACTTTATCACGATGTGTTGGATCAAGGTTGCGAAACTGCTCGAAGGAAACCTCCTCTTCTTCCCAGGTATGGGATAAAATGGCGTAAGACCCCTTTTTGGCCTCTGCGAAGAACTTTAACTCTAATGTGTGTGTGTCGATCAGCCACATGGTTATCTGGTTTGAGTTTATGGCAAGATAGAGTACAAGACAATTGAGACTGACGAAAGTTTGTAGATGTATCTGCGGCGTGGAAAATCGAGATCAGCCCCGGTCTCTGCTGAGGTCGTGCCAAAACCAATTGAGAGGAGGTGGCTGAGGGCTGCAGCAACATATCACATCTACTGGGTTGCATCAACTGTTACGACATTACACAATGGCCTATGATTAAACAACTCATTGGAAATTTAATGCGCTTTATTGCCTCAACTTTATGAGGTGCCAGAAGATAAGTTATTCGTTATTCCGCCCTACATATATCCAAGATAATCTACTAGGCGCCTAGGCAGTCATCCAGGGTAGGCTCCTCTAGGGTAAACCCTACGAAAGCACCTACCCCGAAGCCACAACACAAGTCACCCTATGAAGATGTAGCTGTAGCTGTGGCTGTGCATACTAAACAGTAAAACTGCGTTGCGACAACAGCATTTGGCTTCTTTCTAATGGTCAAATTTGGCCGGAGGTTTTCTGTATTACGAAGTAATAGAAGGAAACCTAACGTTAATGCTTAATAAGGGTAGAAAGATCGAGGGAACGAAAACATAGGGAGACTTGCAGTGTCCTAATGAGGCTAGTTTTACCTAGATAGGCTAATCATGTACCTTGCTGTTTCCAAGCCCTCTGGTTGGCTGTACCAGCCCTTATCAAAAGTGGACCGTCTAGCAATTCCACAAGCCGCATACTTAGCCACACACTTAGCCACAACTGGCCAGCCGGCCACAGAGGTGGCATCGGGCCGCAGGCCCCCCCCTCCCAGGGAGCGTAGCGGGGAGGGTGGTCTGTATTGGGTGGTTATGGCTGGAGGTTGTGGCTCTAGCGGTGGCTGAGGTATTTAGAAAACCTCCGGCCTCCCTTGCCTACCCGCTCCGAAACGTTTGCAGGTCGTGGCGTAGGCCTAGGTTTTCAGGCATTCTGTTCCGTAAATAGAACTACCACCAGTTGTAAAACGACAATTACTTTCTAGCATAGAAGCAGAATGATACTTTTTTTATTCAAAGCATGATGTCTTGCAAGAAACCCGTGCACATGGCGAAAGGCGCCGTGACGCGTCTTCCAGTCCGATATTCTGCGGCGATAATGTCAACGACAACGGCAAAAGGGGAACAGAAGAAGCAGAATGCCACATTCAGCAAATTTCGACGTATAAGTCCAGTGTTTAATCGCTTCTCCACGGAACTCGTCCGCAATACTCACCCGAGGCTGAGCTCACCCCAAGAGGTATCTGCTTCGACGGCCAATTTAAAGCTAGCCAGGACGCTGGAGACAGGCCGGAGATTATATGAAAATATTGCTGGAGGTCTGACTCGCCGGATAAAGTTTCCGCACACAACGAGCCACTCTTTGGAGAACTTGGAGAACTTGGAGAAATGGGAACTCAACGTCGAGGATCACACGCACCGGCTCATGGCCAGCCAACGCCACTACTTGGAACTATGTGCGACGCAGCTGCTGCTATCTGTAATTTGGAGCATTCCAGACATCCCAAATCGAGAAGGGTTAGCACTGAATGTGCTAAATTTCATGAACTCCTCGAAGAAGAACGATCTTGGCTGGACTGGGGTGCGAAAGCTACTGATCCAACATATTGGCATAGCCCGACGTTACATGCCTCACTACATATCCTTCTATCAACTCAAAACGGCCACACAACATCCGCCTAAGCGCCAGTTGGAACCTAATCACCGGGCTTCTCGGCCTGAGTCTCCGCAGGCTCACCTTGATCGGGCGCTCGTCCTAGTACTAACCGCCGATCGTCTGTACTTGGCGATGCGCCTGAGAGGAACGTACCGCAATCTGATGAGGCTGGTGGATGAAATGGTACGCATAATCCGGCAGCTTGAACTCATTGATGAACGGATTTGGCTGTCGTCACACCTGGAAAACTCACACGAGTATGTCTCTGAGATGGAGGCCGAATTATCACGGATAGTCGGACAAGTTGAGAATGAAGAAACTCCTCTTGCGCATAGTCATGGTCTCGCAGACGGACATGATTCTCCAGCATCGGATGCTGCACTTGCGGAAACAGTCATCGGATGATAGAATTTCAAATATTTTGATATTTGAGGATGGCGGACGGCAAACGAGTACTGAAATATGATCGGAGCTGCGTGATTATACTATCCATCTCTGTGGTACACATTCAACTACTGCCCTTGCAGAAGCGATTCAAGATGCTCCCCTTATTTCGGTTCTGGCTCGTCCTCGAAGGGTATATTCATACATTCAGCATCGAAGTACAAAACTCCGCACAGAATTAGCAAGGCTTTAAAAAGGCTATTTTGCACGAAACGCACCTCAATGCTCAACCAGGTTCCATTCAAGCAACCCACAGCCGCCGGGCCCAAAGCAGGATCCGGACGACAATCCAAACCCCAGCACCCAGCAGAGCCCAATAACATAAGCCCCGCGCCACCAGCACAATCTTCAGCTTCTGTATCTCCTTCTTGTCGTTCGAGTGCGGGAACGGCACGTCAGCAGGCGGCACGGGCTCGCCCATAAACTCGCAGATGGGCGCCCAGCCGTCCTGCGGCTGCCACTCGAGCACGGCTCGTCCCCGCTTACGAGCTTCGTCGCGTACGAACTGGTTGTACGCCTCGTACCATGTCTTATACGTCTCGAGTGTCCGGTATCGGCCAATCCCGATTTTACGCTGGGAGAGCTTCACGTGCTAGTTAGCGTATACCGTTTACGCATTTTTGGATTGATTTGGGCTCGTTGAGGAGATGTGATTGATCATTGGGAAAGAACGGGCTGGGAGGTGTCTGAGAAGCACACGCGTAAGGTAGCTTACGTCGAATGCAGCTAGATGCATCTGCACATGTAGGCGATCGGCCTTGACGAGGAATGTGGTGATGCGATACGTCCACGAGTTGAAAAACATGAGAGTATCGTCGAGCGACTGCGCCCACGTCGCAGCATCAGCCCGCTGATTCAAGATGATCTTGGCATCCGGATACATGTCCATGAGATCTTCTGTGAAGGCCACGCCGGGGAAATCTGTCGTTGTGTCAGCTAGTAGCAGTAAGGCTATTCTATGCCAAGGGATTCCCGTACCGCATATAGCTGCATATCCGTCAAACAGTTCATGTAGGATCTTCTGCCGTTTATCCTTGTCGTCTTCGCGCAGGGCGTCGATAACCATCTAAGTATATGCATTAGAATCTGATCTTTGACTCCTGGTGACATGTTAGCATGTGTGGAATGCTTACCTGGCTTCGTTCAGGCCAGGGCAGAACATGTGCCATATGCATCGTAGGATGACAGCCGAGCCATTTCGATTCGAGAGCTTCTTGTAGAGAGCTTGTTGCGCATCTTTGGCATAGTGTTAGATACGATACGATATCGTCGCGCGGCGCTCGTTGTAAAGACCTACCTTGGCAAGCCAGCGGCGATGACGTTCATCTGTTGTTGGCCTTTCAGGGCCGGCGCCACTCGATCGTCGTGCACGAACCTCATCGTAGTTAGGTAAGTGTGAGAGAGAGGGGTGAAAGGGTTACATAAAGAAGCTGAGTGAAGAGCTCTATTCGCGGAAGCTCTCAGCAAGGTATGTACAGGTTATTTACGACGAGAAAAATTACGTCAAATCTCCAAGCTAGTAGGAAGAAAGAGCAGTGGTAATGCTCAGCTTTAACATTGAATGATTCCGATTGGCCAGTTGTACGTATCTCTAGAAAGTTTGAGAGACTTGTTGGGTGGGTAGACAGTGTAATTATGAACTCGCTATTGTTCTCTGAAATGTACACGTCAGGTGGCGTGTAACACAATGGGTTTATCAGAGTGCGCTATCAACAATGGACTTTGAACGGATCTCAAGTCATAAACACCATATAACTTTTTGCGCTTACAGAAGTTCCTATGGACTTCATTAACTCGCTCGAACTGCTTCTTACAGCATGTTGTTTTTGACTTTTGCTCTGGCAAGGTAGTACTTTGTTTCTTGATGGATTTATGCTAAAGTTGACATAACTGCGAGGAACTAAGCTCTCATGGTATGGCCAGAAGTTTAAGGAATTTTCTATCGTATTTCATAGACATGGTATTATGGGCTGGTGCTAGGAAAACTGAGTACAACACCAGAAGGGTTTCTCAAATTCGAATGGGCTGGTTCTACGATTCTACGAAATGTCCAAGTGCTCTGCCAGTTGAGGGGACTAGGCAATCTACTAGCAATTAAAAAATAATAAACGCTTCGCAGTGGTCCAAAATATATTTAATGTCGTTTAGAATCTACTAACCGGGGTCTATCGAGCGATATAAGCTCGCTATCGGAAGTATCACCTTACCTACGCTATCGTCTCGATAGGCGTGCCAACACTTGGCTCGTCTCCTTTTACATCATCGCTGACGCTTTGGTAATCTGACTGTGGAGTAGTAACTGTCTCGGGAGTATTAACCGCGTCCTGTTCCGATGATTCCGCATCTTTCTGGTCTATTGCTTTGTCATCTTCCTTCATTTCTGTCTCCTTGTTATCCTGCTCCTCGATCTGTTCATCGAGCTGCTCATCGTCATGTTCTTTCACATTTGTTCTGATTTCTTCCTTTGCGCTCTTGGGTGAGTGTGGTGAGAGTGGTGAGTGTGATGAGCGTGGTGACTGTGGAGATCGTGGCGACTGTGGTGATTGTGGTGATCGTAGCAACTGTGGTGGTGGTAGTAACCGTGGCGGCCCCTGCATAGCATAGCGTCGCATTTCCATCTCTGCCTCAGCCTCCGCCTTCTTTATCGCTTGGTATTCCTCTTGCCTATTTTTCTCATCAGCCACCTCTTTCTTGGCCCATTCCTGAACTCCAGCCACGACAACCTCAGGAGTCTGGCGGTTCATGAGCAGATAACCTTGAAGTTGGGCCGGGGTGAATGTGTCCTCCGGCAACTTGCGGCTAAACTCCTCTGCCTTCATGTCGAGCTCTTCTATCTCGTGACTAGGGGCAGTTTCTTCGATTTGCCTGTCCGTCTTGAACATTCGCAAAAACATTTCTTTAGCCGCCGGCTGTTGTAATTTTCCAAGGTAAACCTGCTTATCTATGCGGCCAGGACGCACAAGGGCAGCGTCTAACCTTTCGATAAAATTCGTTGTCATGAGTATGATGCGTCCCTCGTGCGAGCCAACTCCGTCAAGGACATTTAATAGTCCTGAGAGCGTGCACCCATCCTTGGGCATGCTAGGCTTTGAACCCCGCTGATTCAGGCCAACGGCATCGATATCTTCGAGTACGACGAAACATTTCCCTGGGAGCATCTTGAAGTACCCCCGTAGATCAGAATCGGTTTCGATGCTTGGTAAATGTATGATGTACAGGTCAACGCTGAAATGACTGGCTAGCGCAACACACAATGACGTCTTGCCTGTGCCGGGCGGCCCATAGAGCAGATATCCTCGTCGGTAGGGGATGCCCCGTGCCTTGTAGTATGTGCGGCACTCTTCGGAGCTGTAGTTCGCTATGTCGGCTACAAGGCCATTCTTCACGGCTCTATCGAAATGTACCGTCTCAAGTGGTCGCATGTGACGTAATTCTGGGGATTTCCAGAATATGCAATTCCGAACATGTCCGGGCTCATGGACTCTAACGTATTTCTTGCTCTGATCGTCTAGGAACTGTTGACACGTATTGAAGAATCTATGAAGACTTGTTAGACTTCTGCTCTCACCTCGATCGATGGCCGCAGTTTCAAGCGGTTTTATTTCATGGCATCTCACCTCTTGATAGGCTCTGGCGATCGTCCGAGGCACATCACCACGAGATCTTCGTGTCCCGAGGGGACCTTATTGAAGTAATCCACGTCGGTCCTGACACCCCCATGTGAAATCCTTCGGAGAATGAAGACATTACCATCGTGGATAAACCAAGTCCTTCCGAATGCAGGGATCTGCATTAAGTTAGCACGATACAACTCTGTCTAGATATATCTGGTGGAGCGATAGCGCACGTAAAAGATAGGACAACGTCGTTCGCTCTCTCTTTCCATATCATCATCAATAATTAAAGCGCGGTAGCCGAAATCAGAGGCCTCGGACTGCTCAAATTGGGCAGTGAGGATTCGTGGTTGGCGACGTGGCAGAACATGGTGAACAAGCCAGTGCAGAACCTCTTCATTCAGCTTGTCTTCTCCTGATACTGAGATCGAGGACACAAAGAATCGTGCGATGTAAGTCCACATCTGGGCGCCTAGATTCCTGATAATGGAAACGCCGGAGGCTATGGTACTCAGAAGTGCCAACATGTATGCCAGTGTCGTAAGATCAATCTTCAGCCACTTTTTAAAGAAGCGCTGTAAAACACTGAAGCCAGGGGCTCTCGCTTCAAGCATATGGAGCATAGGAGCTCCTGTGAGGGCATTAAATGGGGAAGCGCCAGGGATAGCTAACGCGTTTCCCATGTTTGAATTAGCCATAGCGAAACTATTTTCAGAATGATGGTAGTCGATGTTTTGTAAATGGAAATGCGCGGCCGGTCTAGACAAATAGCTGGTGAAAGCTGTGCTTTATTGGGGGACGAGAGATTTGATTGATGTGTATGCGCAGTAGAATAGCTAGAAAGAGAAGTAGTTCTTTATAGAAAATATTTCCCAAGGGTTAATCACAGACTAATATGTTGGGGCTTTGGCAATCGTATTAGAGAAAAGTTGCTCACAATCATGCTGTCACATTCTTTAGGTTTTGGATAGTGGTTGACTGAAGGTGTCAGCCCTCACTCACCATTTCCAAACAGTCTCAAAGTCGGGGCCAATATTTTATACACGATAGCCTCACGATGTGGCCGTTGGTATCAGAAAATGTGAACCATCACGTTATAACTGTGTGGCAGTCAAACTATAACCACATTCACAGGGTCAGCCTTGGGCCTTTTTAGACGAATGATCAGGTATCCTCATTATCCCACATAAACCCGATGTTGCTAAGCAAAATCAAGCACACATATAATGACACTTAGGACGCTTAATGAGAAACCGAACTCGGCTGTCGTTATCGCGATGCGGCAATAAAGGCGGGTGTCTTGTTGTGGCTTGACAATCATTGTCTCTAGCAAGTGATTCAATCCGCAAATGATTCACAACTCTAACAACCAGTGAGACTGTATAATGTGATAACTTGACACTTTGGATGACCCAGATTTGAGCAAAGGGGGGTAATGGAGTTTTCATTCACCGCTTTACTAGTGATTGGCCAAGAACCTGGTTCTTGGGATACTTCATAGGTTGGGGCAGGCTGTGAAACAAGGTCCGACAGCTGAATATTCGTCCGCCGCATTTCGGCCGCCGTATCTAGTGGAACGGGTTCATGATGAGTGGTCACCGGCACTTGACGCTTCGCCTAGTTTAACCGAGCTCCGAATGCAGCTGAAGATGCAGGGAATCGGCCATATGCGAAGCTCCGGGCCGAAAATGCGACCTCGCTCTCCGTTAGGTCTGGCATCCTGTTATATATAACCCAATGAGAAAGGCACTTGGTCTCTCGTTTCAGTGAAGGGTTATCATCAATTGCAGCCTCACGCGGTAGGAGCATCAAACATTTGACAATGAGTTCCGAGAGCGCAGAACCTCGTGTACTGATTATTGGCGCTGGGCTAAGTGGCCTGACGCTCGCCCAGTGCCTGCGAAAACGGGGCATTCCGTTCGAGATATTCGACCGAGATACCGACATTTACACGCGACCGGGTTGGGCTATTGCAATCCACTCGTAAGTTCTCTAAAATTCTACGCTCAACAGCCGATATGTCGAACTAGCAACGCCAGGGCGTACTCCGAGAATGGCTGACTTAGAAAATCAAGTATTATTGATGACCTATCATCATCCTTCTGCTCCGACATGCCCCCTCTGCGAGAGTCGACGGACCATTTGGCACCTCTGAAGCTAGAGCCGCAGATTTGCTTCTACGGCCGTGGGCAAAGAATGACAGTTGAGAATACCCCTCAAACCCCATGCCTGCGGGCGAACCGTTTGCTTCTTCGCCAATGGCTTGCAACTCAGATACCTATTCAATGGGGCAAAAGACTGCGACGCATAGAAGAGACGGGGAAATGGGTTAACGCGTATTTTGAGGACGGCACGAGTGCTAAAGGCAGCGTTGTAGTTGGCGCGGACGGGGTGAATAGTGCAGGTGGGTAAAGACTCTCGAAGAGGGAAAACTTTGAACATTTCCGAAAGTGACTGACGCAAGCGGTTAGTTCGCGAGTACCTGCTCGGTTCAAGCGTGAATGTTCTCAATCCCGTTCCACATGGCTCCATCTGGGGCGAGACAACGCTCTCTGGAAAGGCATTTGAACGTCAACTGTCTCTTGCTCATAGCGCCTACGCGTTAGCATCTGGGGGAGTGGGCTATACCATATTCGTGGGTCTGAATAAAGTCAACAAGGACTTGTCGGGGAACTACTACTGGAGCTTTAGTTGGGATGACCACGACGTCGATAAGCCAGACTACTGGCTGAAGCATGCTTCCAAAGCGGCCAAATACGACCATGTGATGAAAATGACTGAGTCGCTTGAGCCCAAGTTCAGAGAAATCTTCGAATTGACACCAGTAGACAGAATAATACCTGGTCAAACGGTATATCGGGACACCGAAGTCACGAGTCTACCAGGTGGAAGATATATTTTGATGGGAGACGCCGCTCATCCAATGACTCCATGTAAGTCTCCATCCCGAGTATAGAGCACAGCCTGCTGGTATTTTATAGCCTCTAACTGAAAGTGCTTTGCAGTTCGAGGAGAAGGGGGTATGCACGCAATCAGAGATGCGCTTCATCTAGGCGAAGTATTAGATGGTAGTATGTATAAGAGCCTCCCAATAAACCTCTTGTGCTTGGGCTTTTTGTCTTTGTTTCTCGAATCATCCATCAGGTTCAATTCCGTGTGTGGGTTTAACAGAGCTGTGACTTGGCAAATTCCACATAACGGAGCTTTAGGATCCAGACTGACAAGTTTCTTACACCCAGTTGATCTAGAAGCCTTCGAGAATGTTCGTTCCACGCTGGAGTCGTGTCAGCAGGAAATTTTGGAGCGCGGGAATGCTGCCGCTAGACTGTCAAGAAACGCAAGTAAGAATAACCAGCAGGCCCATAGCACGATTGTTGCTTGGGGGCATGTGGCAAAGCCAACCGCCGAGGAGAATGTCTTGTTAGAGAACTGCAAGCCTTAGGCAGTGATTTAGGATAATTCACCCTGAAAATGGCTCAAAACTAGTGAATACTTTCCGAGGATTGGCGTTCGGGAAACTTTGCTCGCTGGGTGCGAGCTGCTTGATCTTGATTGGCAAAATAGGAGAATAAATTTTTTGATTTTCAGTTGAGAGACTGCTGGCAGCGCCGTTGTTACGCACTGCGGCTAGCGAGCGAGTACCTTTGCACAGTTTCCAGCTCAAATACTAAGCGTTTACAGGTATGACGTGGAGTGCCTTAGGATCCTCTGCAGCCCATGGCAGCCGTGCCCATTAAGGGATAATCAACATCACGATCTAGAAATGGCTGATTCAGATGTATGTCGCGGTGATAGATATATGAGATATAGTCTTACAAACTGGTAACTGCAATCGCCTTTGAGCTTCGGTCCACTATTGGAATCGCCGCCTATGGTCCGGTTGGGGTTCCCGGGCGTGTCGGCTATGATGATTTGATGGTTGTGAGGGCTTCGACGGCCGTACTGACTAGCTGTTCCCTGCCGGTGGTAGAGTTGGAACTAAGGTTTAGAGATGAGTTTTCGTTCAGGTTCGGATCCTCAGTTTCCATTTCACTTGGTGCATCTTCGCCGAGGTCGACATCTTCGTCGTCATTTTCCATCTCAGCATCCACAAGATCTAACCCAGGCAGTGTGCCAGCACCTTTAGAGATTGCTTCTGCGCGAGCTTGAGCACGATCAGCTCGCAGCCACCGTCTCACCCAACTGCCGCTAACGGGAGGACCAGGTGGCTTTCTTCGAGACAGAAGTGCATCAGCAGCGTCTTGGACTACTTTCATAGACACAGGCCGCTTTTCACGCCGTAACATACTACAGATCTAAAGTCAACATCTAGTATTTCGGCAAACCGTGCGTTGAGGGACTTCTGGCGCACGCAGAGCTTCTGAGACAAGGACAGGTCCGAATAGGAAGTTTGCTCTCGAAACTGCAAAGACAAGTCAAAAATAGGTGGTCACAGAATGCCACTCACAAGGTATGGAAGCCGAGCATCTGCTCTTCGGCCTCGGTGAATCTGCTTGGACGACCAACTCTAGTACCGGTACTGGCATTCGGCTTACCGGTCTTGAGGGCTGCCAGTTGGCGAGCTACGGAAGACTTGCTAACGCCGAATTTATCAGCAGCATTTCGTGTAGACGAGATGCTAGACCTAGGGCGATTGGGGTCTTGGGCGAGCTGAGCCTTCTGGGTTTCGAATAGCCACAAGGCAGCCTCAAGTGCTTTAGGCTGATGCCGTGGTGGTCCTTTTAGAGTCTCGCTTGACGACATGACGAGTTGTCATCATATCACGATCTACGAAGCATTAGAGCTACTCGGCCTTGATAATTGTCACTTTCGTGATGACCGTGTTTCTTGCCGATGCGTAAGGATGATGAGGGTGAAGGTGAATGGGGAACACCACAGGCGCAGAATTCTGGGACAGTTCACTTTACAAGGGTAAGCTCGAGAAGACGCAGAAACTGGAAGGACCAAAAGTAGTTGCGTTGATGTTGGAAATCTCAACACTGTGTACAACCAGAAGATATGCGCAGATAGCACCGTGTGAATTACTCGTTCTAAATACAGTATACCTACTGCAAGTGTCACCACCTAGCTGACGCTTAGGCATCGGATGTCCCGAAATTTTCGCGCCATTCTACCGCAAGTAAACCTTAGTTCCAAGCCCCAAGCCCTTATCTAATACTCGCCAGCCACAGCTGCAGCTTTTCCCCTATAGCCACAGGATGTCAGTGAACCTTTAATAGGGTAATCTCCAACAGGGTAGGTTCACTTCTTGAAGCTACTCTTATGCACTCAATACCCTTCTGCAATTTAACCACGATTACGTTGTCACTATGTGACATCATAAATCATGATGGTTTCTTTGCAGTTGGTAAATCATTGTTCATATTATTGCTATGTGTTGGATCCCTCCGTGTACGGGCTTCGGGACCTCAAGTTTGGATCCAAACCGCCAGAAGATCAGGGGCGCTGGAGCAATGATGACTGCAATGGCGCTGGTCATGTCATGGTCCCATGCGTGCCAACGCCTTCATACATCAAAGGGCGTCGCCAGCACCAATCCCCCGGCAATTAGGTACTGAGCGGTTGTACTGCTGGCTACTCCAACGGCCGCATGATTACCATAGCTGTCGATTATGTACTCATAGATGGATACATTTATCGCGATGATCACTATGCTGAAGAAGAAGCATGCAGCGATACACCCGACGGCCACTATGCATCCTAGATTAGCGCTACGAATAGTACCCCTAGGGGGTCGATAATTGCTATGAACACTCGGCCGACGGCTCTTACACTCAAAAGGAAGAGTGAACACGCAACAGTTATCATGCAAATAAGGAACAAGCCAAGGCTTAGTTCTCAAGAGGCTAAGCGCGCCTCGACGATGGAGATATCTCAACGAGTGTGTCCAGCATATGCTAAGAACTTGCAAAGGTATGGCGTAATAATAATTAGTTGCCTTTGATTCAGAGTATCGCAGGCGTTCACCACCAATGTATACATTACGGGGCTGAAAACTGCCAATCATGTGACCGTCCATGTACGCATCGCCCACCTTCAATTATCACACGCCTTAGATAGTATAATGGGTACCTGCGCCCCAGAAACCAGGCAAACGAGGTCACCTTCTTTCGCTCCACTTGGAACCCATCCTATCTTGCCTGACTGAGTGGCGCAGAATCTTCTGTTGAAGGTACCCCTTTTCAAGCAACTGTTGATTTGCTCATAGTCGAGTCTGTCGTGCTCGTTTGCGTCCTTGTCTATCTGTCAGGAAAGGCACTTCGCGAAGCCACGTAATATTTTTTCACTGCAACGTTCGCACAGCTGATGGAGTCCAGGATGGTAGGTCTGGGTGCAGTGATTCTCTTCTCGAGCAGTAGGAGAGAATCTCCAGGCTCTTTTTCTTTTCGATCCACCACCGCGCAACCGCTCCGTAGATTTCCTCCTTAATAGCCCTAAAACTTAGTCCCAGACTTTCGGCCTAAGATGAAAAGCAGTCTCCTAGTAACATTTGCAAGATAGTCCTCCACGTGGCCTAAAATTTGCTGCTACTTTAGGATAAAGCCCTGATGTAACGCTTTGTCCCAGAAATTATAGTGATGCTGCTGTCTTAACTAACGTTAGAGTCTGCTATAGTCTACACTAGCCGCTTAATAAGTAAAGATAACAAGGGAAAATAAAGTTCATCAAGTCCGCCTTAGAATAAATCACCTTTTAAAACCTTAAATCTAGTATTAACTCTAACAATTTTTTGCCCTAACCCTAACCCTAACCTGATAACTTTGGTTAACCCTAGCCTTAACCATTGTGCTAACAGGGTACTCACCGTACATTATGCTTATCCGTTAATAGGGTCTCACACGCGCATAGGTGGCAGACAAGTGCATGCTTTCAGCAATGTGGGCTGTGCGCTCCGCTCTAGTTACCGTTTAAAACGTCGAATTACAAAGGCTGATTTAGTTCGCGATGGTTAAGACTTGTTAACCTATCTTGCCACAAGCATTAAAACAAGGTTAAACATTAGAAATCCTTAGTGCCAGCAAACCCAACCCATAAAGTCGACCACCCACAGCAGCAAGTACGAGATGGCCCGTGTGTACGGCAATGTAGAATCGTGCTTCGCTGAAGATAGAACCCTGATAGCCTAGCAAACCAGTCTTCGAAACTGCGGCGCACTGGAACCATACAACCTGTTTGCTCAAAATGTAGGCAGTGTCGTTGCTCAGAAGTTTCTCGCTCAGACTGAGCATTTCCCAGTACAGGTAAGGCAAGCATCACTTATCTGGGTGCTTCCTGAGCTAAGGACAGTAAGCTAGGCGAGCGATGAGGTCGGCACAATGAGCGATCCGAGTGTCATCGGATCCGGCTATGTTAACGACTGGTCTTGCGTATAACTCTGTGAAGAGTGACAAGCGACACATGGAGATCAATTCCTTTCGTATATCGCATTTCTCATGTCTTTAATAAGCCGCCTATCAATTCTAACAGTTTACTAGGGCCTCATTCGAAAATGACAGACATGAGCAGTACACAGCAACTAACTCTTCACCTCATACACCAGGAAAGGTAGATGGCATCGAAACAGAATAACGAAAGACGTGCTCGATCACACTAGCGCTTGAAGGAGACATAACTTGAGCTTTTTACGGATTACCATCAGGAGGCAGGCTGAACGAACGTATCGAGATTGGTCTAACGCCTTCGCTTGACGTTATGGACCACGTCTTTGACCTCATGCACCGACTTGTTGCGTTTGCTTATTGCAAGCATATGAAATGCCTCGTCATTGCTCGCGACGTTATTCTTGCCGAGGTTAGGAACCCCTAATCAAACTCGAATAAGGCATATCAATAAGTGTCGTAGCAGTCTTGCAAGCGCGTGCTCGCAATGCTGAGATGGTGGGCGGCGCAGACCGCGATGAGAGAAAGACCAACTCACTATGAAGGTGGTCGACTATAGCATGTATGGACCTTCTGGTATCTATGCACAGTCAGGAAAGGCCACGAAGCCGTAGAGAAATCTAAGATAACTTCTGAGTGTCTGAAGAGGCACTTAGGGAACCTCCATTAAAGGCAATTTCAACAAGACAGCCGAGATGTATTCGAAGTAACAGATTAAAGGGTTTTGGCTTGTGCAGCAACCAGTGAAGGTTGCCACCGCTAGATACGGCTCCTATACCTAAGGTAGATGGGTGCTATACCTACAAATTTGTCGATGCGACTAGACTAGCAAGCTTCAGGTACCTGACCTTGACGGGCAGGCAAGTAATTGTTATAGATTTATTCTTGGCTTTGCAGCATTCACTCCTCCAAAATTACGCCACTACTTGGTCTTGTGTCCCAAGCACTTGGCATCTCCAGATAAGGAAGGTCATCTTAGATAAGAGCGCGTCCAACCATGCCACTGGGATAGACAATGCATTTGCCAAGTCTTTCAATAAATTGCTCTTGGCTTCCGGTTCATGGCATCAAGGACTACCTGGATTTCACCATTCACTGTGGCAAGAATGCGGTATACTCCGTATTTCACCTACCAGCAGCGCGTGGAATCTGAACTGTACCCAAGAGAAAGGTTTTTGCTCCAATAAGCTAGACTCTGGGCAGCATGGACGTTGACCTGCATACTGCTGTACATATCTATAGCCAAGAATATAGCTTTAAGCCCCCTTGCCCTTTAGCAGAACGCGGGTAAGTATATAGCCATGGTGCCAGTCGCGCTGTCCTGCGCTCACGAGAGTTTGGCCTGTTCACTTTAAGCTCAATCTCGGCACCCTCATTAATCGTTTGTGTCGCTAGCTAGGTTGGATTGATAGTCTTGTGGTTACTGTCGTAGGAGTAGCTTTGTTTACTCGCGTCCGTTCAAACATTATGAAGGGAATTAACTCGGCTATAACCATTGCGGCCACTGGTCTGCTTGCCATGACTGGGAACGCTGAGCCCATTCCTCGCAGCACCAAGTGGAAGCCGGCTCTCGTACAAGAGGTAAGACTCAATCTACCGCCTTCCATTACCCAAGAAATGGAGATATCATGTGCTAACCAATTCATTGATAGAAAGCGCTCGTCAACTCGATCCATCTCAAGGATCTCATGAACTGCGCGCAGACTCTCGAGAACATTGCCTATGCGACGCCTGGTCGTAACCGAGTAAGTGACTATAAACCCCTTCTCTTGTGAAATGTTTAAGTCAAGTACCTGATCACTTGTATGTAGGTCCACGGCTCTGAGGGTCACCACAATACAGTCAAGTATTTCAAGAAAACCCTCGAAGCTCTTGGAGACTATTACACAGTTAAGCTGCAAGAGTTCATCACGGAAGCCACGCTTGCATCTGCTCAGGAGTTCTCGGCTGGTGGTGTTGAGTATGCTACCGAGTCGTTCGAGTTCGCCAGCAATGGCACCTGGTCCGACGTCCCTCTGGTCAACGTAGTAAACCTTGGTTGCGACCCTGTAAGTTATCATGATAGCCGCTTTCTGTTCCCGAGTTCTATATGCTCGCATGAGTGGACATTGTCTCTGAAGAAGCAAAACCACTACTGTCCTATGCGTCAATTAACACACATACTAGGAGGATGTTCCTGAGACTGTCAGTGGCAAGGTAGCACTCATCGCTCGAGGTAATTGCACCTTCGTGCAGAAGATCACCAATGCCGGGGCCAGGGGCGCCGTCGCCGCCATGATCTACAACAATGCCGAGGTCGGTGTCGCCTCGGGCACGCTTGGCGAGACGAACGACCTAATTCCCCTGGGTGGTCTTACCCGAGCCGATGGCTTGGCGCTAGCCGCGCGTATCGAAGCTGGCGAGACAGTGACTAGCTCAGGTACCTATTGGGCTTATGTGGCCAACAGCACAAGCCATAACGTTATCGCCACCTCCAAGTATGGCGACCCGAACAACGTGCTGTTCCTAGGCGCTCACTCCGACTCAGTTGACAAAGGCCCCGGCATCAACGATAATGGTAGCGGCTCCTGGTACGGCATCCCGAGTCTTTTATTTCCCGTTTGGCAAAGATTTTACTCCCAAATGCAATGTGCTCCCAAAAACAAGCCGATTTTATACTACAAGCGGTGATTTCTAACTCCGAATTTCTTATAGTGGTATTTTGACGGTTGCCAAGGCACTCTCTAAGTGGCGGACGAACGCCCAGGTGAAGTTCGCCTGGTGGACAGGTTAGTTTTACTCCCCCTTTTGCGTGTTTGGGAAGCAAGAGTTGTATAATTAGAAATTCCCTACTCTTCTACCTCTGCAAGCTCCTGAAGTCCCCCAAAATTACTATTATAATAGGTGATTACTGACTCCTGAATACCGAGTAGCCGAAGAAGAGGGTCTCTTGGGCTCCGAGTATTTCGTTAACACCTCATCCCCCGCGGATCTCGCCAAGATCCGGCTGTATCTGAACTTCGACATGATTGCATCACCCAACTATTATCTCGGGATCTACGACGGCGACGGAAGCCGCTATAACCTCACTGGGCCCCCGGGTTCTGGTGAGGCAGAGAAGTTGTTTGAGGATTGGTTCGTCTCCCAAGATCTGACTACCGTCGGAGCCGAGTTCAACGGCCGGAGCGACTACGGCCCGTTCCTTGATGCCGGTATCCCCTGCAGCGGGCTCGATACCGGCGCTGATGGCATCAAGACAGCGGAAGAAGCGGTCATCTATGGCGGAGTGGCCGGTGAGACGTATGACCAGAACTACCACTCTGCGAAGGACAACGTCAGCAACCTAGCCAAATTGCCCTTTGAGGTCAACGCGAAGGCTATCGGGCACGTCGTTGCCACCTACGGCAAGAGCTGGAAGGGCTTCCCGTTGCGCCTGCCCTCAAATTCGACAGCCCCTGCTCGCCGCTACTTGCATACCCGCAGTCCTGGCGCCCCGAAGAAGCACAGCTGAGGTGTGCAAGATGTGTTGGAGCACTAGGTGAGTGTCGTTTGTGGGGAAAAGGAGGGCATAATAGATGACCAGAAAGAAGTTTGAATGGTGCTGATGGAATAATTAGGTGCTGTAATACCTAATCTATTAAAATCACGAGCTACCAAAAAGGATAAAAAGATGGATGATGTTTCCTCCAAGTCTTTTCTTTATTCCATGTCATTAAAGTACTGGCTTTGAAGAAGTAGATGTACATGATGGTTAGACACAGTACGGTTATGCAGAAAAAATAGGAACATCAAAGTTACGCTAGAGGTAAACACTAAGCATACGATGTCACAACTGGATTTTGCCGAGATTGCCATCACCCTGGCGCAGGCAAAGTAGCTAAGTATAAAGAACTCATGAGCTTAGGCAAAGAGTATGATGTACTAGTGACTCTAGCACGCTTGGGAGAAAAGGGCTAAATCTCTGTTACGAAGCGTCCACTTGACAATGATTAGAAGCATGCGTGTATGAGTATAGAAAGGAGACTTGATGAGGAACAAGTGGCCTTTATGGGACATCATTTGCACCAGGAGCGATTGAGTCTTGCAACTGATAATACTTTCAAAGTTCTGACGATAGAGATAAATACTAAGCATTATTATTATTAAACTCGTAGATTGCATAAAGAAGCCCATGAACCATCCTGCGCTATTCGGGAAAAAGAATCATTGTTCATCATTACTTGTTGCCCTTTGAATCGTTAACACCACTGATTCCTCCCGCTTTTCAGTCGCTCTCTATTACGCCTTAGAAATATAAGTGAACATATAAAGCAAGCCAATTGCTCTTCATACTAGTTTTGCCTTCGAAAATAACTTGGAAAGCCATGCCACGGAGGAAGGGAGCTCTGATCTTCTTGAGTCGATAATAGTTCTTAAGATTTGCGCCTCTTGACGAGACAGTCCAAGTTCTAAGATATTGTCGATATCCGAAATATAGTTGCAGTCCGCTCCGTTCGAGATCATTAAATGCATGGTTTCGTAAAGATCTGGAAATCGGGTGCGCTGCTTATGCATAGCATGTTCTTTACAAGCACTCAGGAATAGGTGCCAGAGGCTTTTGCTATCGTAGATATAAACACTCTTGTTTGGGTCTGCTTTTCTCGATAGCAGGAGTTTGACAAGAGGTGCATCTGGCCCCTCCTCGAAATTTGTGAGCTCTGAAGGTGTCACGATTGCAGGACGTAGGGCGTAATCGAGCAGTGGCCGACCTTTTTTTCTTTGAATAAGCCCAGGGTCCGCATCAAGCTGTGTAGTGACGTAGAGAAGTAGTCTTGCTTCAATAGTAGAAGCAAGGAAAGTCTTCTGTTTGTACTCCTGATACTGTCCTTTCGCAGGGTCCCTGATATTTGTCCAGTGGCTATCCTGCGTAGACATGCGACTACTATTAACTTGGTCGAGCTCATCGAGAAGTGCATGAGCTATATCGACTCTTCTCTTCTCGTCGAGGTTAAGGATCGACCTCGCATTGCCAGTGATGTCCCGCTCTATCCTCCGTACGTAGTGCATGAGCGAATCTGTGAAGCCAAAGATCATATTCAACTTCGATAAATCGGTACTCATAGTATGTGATACCTTTACCAAGGCTAACATGACCCTTGACAATGAATTGAGGCTGTCGAAGTTTGTGTTTCGTTCTTTCATCATATTATCTAAGAAATCGGTCTCCAGGAAAAAGTCCCTAACAGTGCGGTGGAGGAAGTTGACCCTCCACGACATGAATGATGATCCAGTTCGGTCGTGGACGGCCTCAAGAAGGTCTTTGCAGCGAGCGTTCAACCGAATTTTCGTTCTGTTCTGTATATCCTGCAAATTCAGCTTGGAACATTCCTCAGTCGACAGGTCAACGGCATAATTCTGGTTAGTTCTTTCGTGGTCCAAAAACTCGTATGCCAAAAGAGGTAGTGGCTGCCCAGCATCCATAGTAATTCGAAAGATGCGTATGGTCTGCTCCCAATATACTGGTTCAATGGTGTCAAGCATAAGTTTGAAGTATTCCTCAAGGCCGGCTGGGATTTGGTTGAGTCTCAATTGCAGGTCATCGAAGTTATCTTCCGAAGATGCCCCCCTGAGAAGCGAGTCAATAACCAGGTATACCCAGAGGAAAACACCTTGGGCTTTCTCTACTATGCTATCTCTAAGTGCTTTGCATCTAGGATCAGCCCTTGCTAGAGCTTGAAAGTGCCCACTAGCTTGGAATCTGTCCAACACGTACACTTTAATATCATCTTTCGTTAGGTCCTCTAACTGTATCTTATTTTTGCTTTTTCCAAACGCTCTGTCGAACGGTGTCCAGGGCCTGCTTGAAATGCATACTTTGATGACTGGTGATGTCGATAAACCGAGCAACAAGTTGATCAGCTCCTGGTAATCACCATGGTAGCGCTTGGCTCCCGCCGTGTACTCGTCAAGGCCGTCAACAAAAACACAAAATCGGAAGGGAAGGCCAGATTCAAGTGGAAGCTTTTTCAGGGCTTGAACCAGCTCGTCCTCTGACCACATATCCAAGTCGGCATCTGCGCTGCTCCAACGAGAGGGGAAAAGTGTCTCAATAAGATCCGGAATTTGTCTTAGGATCTGGAACAGAAGTGTACGAAAGAGGCCCTCACGAGATTTCTGTACTGCGTTCCCAGCGTACCAAAAAAAGTGGCTGGCTATTACCAGCTTTCGCTCGCTGGCCCATTTTGAAAGCGTTTTGGCTGTTTCTGGATGCTCCACAAGGAATCGCATGAGGGTTGACTTGCCACTTCCTGCTTTTCCCCTTATCCAGTAGATTCCTTCGCCAGCTTCAAGCCAATCGACAAAACCAGGGCCTTGAGAGTCGAATATCCACTGAAAAGTTTTAAAATGGGCCGCCTTGATTGATTCATGACGTATTCTGATTTCCGGAAACCGAAGACTTTTAAGGATCTTCTGTTGCTTCTGCACATTTATGATTTCTCCGCTAAGAGTATTAAAGTTTTGATCTGTAAGCTGTGTTTTTCGTATCATAGTGATCAAGGACCTCATATCCTTTGTGTTCTCCAATGCCTTGTCTAGATCATGATAGGTAGTCCCTTTCGAGTGTTTTAGTATGTCCTGGTGAATCATATCCTCCAGCTTTTGCATTGTTTTTGCTTCTAGCCTGTTGTTGGTAGCAATCAATTTATTGATAGACCTGGAGATTGTGGACTGGTTATCTCTAAGAAACCGTCAGTAGATGCTAAAATCATAGCATAGTTAAGTACAAATACCTCAAAACTACGATAATGCGCAGCATGGTCGAATCTTGCAAATCTTGAAGACGACTATGTAGTTGATTGACTTTGTCGCGTTTGGACTCATTCGAAAACACTTGCTTAATCGCCTTTAGTTTGCTGATATGTGCATCTTTGACTTTGAGTCCATCGAGGGTTCTTAAAAGCATATTCGAAACCTCGATGCAGGATTTCACTGAACTGGATAACTGTTTCTCGGCCTTTGTTTTATCGATGCTTGGAGCCAGCGATGTATCGGGCGTCTGTAGCTGTTCCATGAGAGATCTTAATTCCTCAGCATCGGCTTCCAACTGAGCGTTGATAATAGTCGTTCCACTTGCTGACTTGTATAGCTCGCGAGCCTCTGCTGCCAGATTTATTCCAAGTTGAAGAAACTGCAATATGTTACTTGCGAGCCCGATGAAAGCTAGTTCGGCCATCTTGGGGACTGGTGCAGTTCTGATTCACTGATTATGTGAAATTAGTCACGGACATCAATGAACGTGAGTAGGTGGAGACATTAAACTCTACGAGCTGTGAGATTCCTGAAAGCAGTCTTGGTTAATGGAATCTGCTCGGTAGCGTATATTGTAGAGCTTGATGACTATCCCCGTAGGAAAGCCTATGCCTGACAAGCCTACCGAGCGGGGAAATCAACGCTGGCGGTTCGGAGAACACCAGCAGGTGGTCTGTGTATAGTTGGCAATGTCGTATTTACACACGTGACTGCGCGCAGCCAAGCATCAACACTGCGAGGCCTACCAAACTGACCCCACCTTGGGGTGACATTGAGGCGCATGCTAATGCGATACAGCTTCAGGTTCATAGGTAAATTGGAGGAGGCGTGTACATTAGACGTGGTCTGTTAAGATATACCGTCTCATGGCTATGCTATTCCAACCGAACCATTCTCTGCTGGCACGTTAAATCAACCACCTCTGAAGCACTACACTGTACGGAGACAGAATAGTCGAAAGAGCAGCTATTTACTGCTATAATCTGATATAGATTCGGCCATTTCGATATTAGGCCCCTGAAAGCCTCCGACGAGCCCTTGCCCGAGGCAACAAGAGCGAAGCAATAAATACCAGCATTGAATCGCTCGAGCCCGATAATGTGTAAGTTACATATATATCTATATTCACGATCATGTTGCTCATCTACAAAGCATTCCCTCGCGCCAAAGGCCGGACGTGGCCAGTAGCTAATGCTTCGTTATATCGTCAACAACGACCCGGTGAGTAAAGCCATTCCTGCTCTTCAACGCCCAGTTCCTGATACTATGAGTGTAGAACGAGCCAATCATACCAATGAGAATAGGCCCATCCAAGGTCAAGACCTTGAGCAATCGATCCCTTTAAGTAAGGACGAGCGATTTTGGATTCGCTGGCCGATGATAATATTTTATCAACCAGTTGTAACTGTCTTGGGTCCTTTATTCCGCTTAATTTCCCATTCCAAGTTAAAGCATTATCTTATATTTATATTTGTTATTCTATTATTCATACTTATTGTCGCACTTGCATTGGTCTTTCTCCCAAAGATTCACAAGAACTGAAGTATCGTTCAACTACTCTACAACTTTTTAGACGCAGGTTATAGTCTATCGAGTCCTGTAATCTTAACGTCCCATTATATCATACTTATGAAGAAGGTCTTGACATCAAATTAACCACAACGCGAATCTGATTCATATTGTATGCCTTGGCCCTCCTTACGGCCCACGTTTTAACCCAACACCGTTCTAATCCTTCAACAATGGATCGATAGATCGATGCTAGGAATAAATATCCTTAGTCTAAATAAGCGACGAGCACTGCAATCACACCTACGTCTACTATATCTACGAACTTCTAGCTGGTGAATCACTCCCAGGAACCCTTGGGAGTGAACAACTGAGAGATGACTGCCGGAAGTTCTCGGTCTTCGGCATGAGAGTTCAAGTTATGAAACGACTGAACTCATGAGCAAGACGGTACACTTCGGGCGGATAAACAGAGTAGACTCGGGTGTATACGCAGCGTTAGGTTCGATGGTGCCATGAGGGAACTCGTTTTTGGGTCGTTGCTTTGTAAACTTAAGTTCGTAGGTCTGCTTGTTGGTGTTAGGAGAATAAAACAACTAGAAATAGAAGTAAAAGGATTACACGTAATCTGAGTAGTACTACTAAGTCTAGGACGCCCGTATAGGACTTCAAAACTATTCCTATCAATATACCTAATATAAGGTTTAAGCTTCACAAGTGATAATTTGAGCTTTCAGCCCCCATTTGAAAGTAGCGTCAATCGAAACACCTCACCCGAACCTCATAAATAGCCCTCTTAAGTAAATAAGAGAGCACTATCATAAAAAACAGTGACTCAGAACTTATATCAGATGACGAAACCTTCATTTCAACAACTTCCCGATTGTCATGTTTGTGTTCCGAAGTCCGTGGTTGCTCCGTACCCATATATTGTCAGGATCCATGTAATATGATTGGCCACCTCACTTTACCTGATGGCAAGGGAATCGCAATCACTTCTAGGCATCACTCAACACCCTGTTACACCTGATCTATAAGAATAATAGTTTTTGCTTCTGTATAAGCTTAACTAAATCATTCCCATCTTCCCAAATCAGTATATTATATAGGAACAGGACGAATCAGCCTTAGAGCTTCAGTTTCTCCATTCGCCCTTTGCTATTCACCATTCACTCATCTTGAAACGGACAGATCGCCGACAAGATGTCCAAGTTAACCAGCTCATCATCTCTATTGGCAAGGACAAAGGGAGCAGTATCACTAGTAAGACGGCCTCTCATAGCTCGATCCTGAATCTTTTACAGAACAGTCTATAACCTTCCCTTCACCTCAAACCGATCTTATAAGCATCATATCCGGCTACTCTCATGACCGTATCTAACACCCCCATAGCCATCCCCCCGAATAGCCATAGTAGGCGCAGGACCAGCGGGTCTAGCCCTAGGGATTCTCTTACACAGACACCACATCCCATTCACCATCTACGAACTACGGCGCAAGCCCACAGATGCGGACTACGCGAGCCACTCGGGCATGCTGGACCTGCATTCCGACACGGGGCTCGCCGCGATCGAGGCGTGCGGTCTGATGAGCGAGTTCCAGGCCCGCACCTTCGAGTGCGCCGAGGCGTCTATCGTCGCCAACAAAGACGGCTCTGCGATATGGAGTGCCGAGGGCGATGGCACAGCGCCTGAGATCTCGCGCCACGCGCTCACGAAGCTGTTTCTCTCGAAGTTACCCGAGGAGTGCATCAAGTGGGAGCACAAATTGCTCTCTGCGAGTGCAGTAACAGACTCAGACCAATTCACCCTCGACTTCGAATCTCAGGAACAAGGTCCAGTAGTAGCAGACCTAGTCATCGGCGCTGACGGCGCGTGGTCGCGCACGCGCCCCTTAGTGACAGATATAGTCCCGCACTACAGCGGCGAGCAGATGATCACTGTGACGATACCGGACCTCACTACGCGATATCCCTCTCTCGAGGCGTTCGTAGGCGCCGGGTCTTTAATCGCTCTCGGCGACGGGAGCGCCATTATCAGCCAGCGAGGCCTGCAGGGTGCCGCGCGTCTCTACCTCGTCGTCAGCACAGACGACGAGAACCTGGGTTCATCCAGCGGGCTGAATACTCTTCCGCCCTCCGAAGTCAAGGATTTGCTTCTGCGCACTACTATCACTACTACTTCTACCGCTGGCGGGAAGGAGGAAGGAAAATGGAGGAACTTCGGCACCTGGGGACCAAAGCCCAAGGAACTCATCACCCGCGCGCTCGAGGACCACGCGGCGACGGGCGAGGCCCTCGACGTTAGGCCTCTGTACATGCTTCCCGTGGGCCAGCTGGCCTGGCCGCACCGTGCCGGCGTCACGCTGCTGGGCGACGCGGCGCACTTGATGACGCCGTTCGCAGGCGAGGGAGTGAATCTGGCGCTCAAGGATGCGCTGGATCTAGCTCGTGCGATCACGCGTGCCTGGGATGCTAGCAACGTAGACAATGACACTACTCCTACTGAGGAATGTCGAAGCGCGTTTATGGCTGTTTTGGATCCGCTGATCGAGGACTTCGAGAAGACTATGCTTGCGAGGGGTGAGGAGGCGGCTGCACAGACGTGGACGAATCTGCAGTTGTTCTTTGGCGAGGATGCGGCGAAGAAGGTTGCCGCTATATTTCAGGGATAGCTTGTCTCGTGGCTCTGGGTCAAGGAGAAGGGGATAATGTAAGATAGACCGGATGATCACAGCAGGTACTGTATAGCGCATCCAGGAGCACTTGTGTATAGTAGATTCTTCCCTCCCATTAGATAGCCAGGCATGCTAAGTACAGGCCTTATCTCCCCTTCATTGTGTTAAGAAAATGTATAAAAACAGGGACGATGTAGTATGTACTGAGGGATAAATGTACATGGCTGATTGCGCCGTTCGTTCATTCTCCTTCTTTTCCCATTTTGTGTAGTCGTACGTTTATTGGGTTTTCCTTTGAGGCATGTAGCATGCAAAAATAACTAGTTCGGGTGGTGAGATACATTTATGGTACTATTGTATGTTTCTGTGTAGGTCTCCTCTGGACTAGTAGCAAGACTAATCTCGCACGGTTTCGACGGATAACATGATTTGCAGACGACCCGTTGCTCGAGCCTTGAGAAGCGAGCATTGTGTACGGCTAGTAATGGCACAAGGGTAGTGCCGCGTGTTTAGGAACTGAGGAACTGAGGAGCTTGGAGCTTCAGCTCAAATTAAGAATGATTTCGGAAATCAAAGATACCATACATATCTACCGCCTTGATTGTACCAGAACCCCAGACGCCGCTCATGCATGTCATTGAGAAACCAAGCTTTTTCCCTGCTGTCGCTGCATGCTCATATTCACGCAACAATCTCTATAGATTGGGTATCGACTGTCCTTCCAACTACGGCCGAGCCTTCACCTACCGTGCTACGGCGGCGCTGAGGACCTGGGTTCTGAAGAATCCACCCTTGGTTCGTTCGATAACCTGTTGATATACGGAGCTGGGAGGGTGGTTCATCACCACCGTACCCTCCTTGTAATCAATCTTGGCATCCACTCTAGTGTCGCGGATGAGGTTAACAATCCACTTCTCTCCCTCGTCTTGGCCAAGACCTAACCGTGTGCTGAGGTCTTTGATATCGATGCGTGCGTGGATCTTGCAGTAGCTTTCTGAGATCAAGTGACGGGCGCAGTCGACAAAAGTATCCGCAGCAGCGACAAGGAAGAAGTCGGATCGGCAGACTTCTTCAGCGAGCAAAAGTTGTCGCTGGGCTTCCTCGAAATCGAAATCGACGTAGAGAGCGCGTACAAAATCAGTAATAGGGTCTGAGTACTCATAAGCCTCCTGCTTGACAATGCGGATAATATCTTTGAGCTGTTTCTGGTGCTGGCCAGAGTTCCGCGTGCGATTCCGGCCGGTGATAACGGAGGCGGTTAGATACCGAAGGATCCAGGGGCTGCTGGTCTGGATGGTGTTGATGTATGCGGGGCTAAAAAAGAGGTCGAGAAGCTGGTCGCGAGCTTTCTCATCGTTGAAGAGAGGGAAAAGGCCCCAGTGAATCAACCAAGTCCGTTGATGGAGCTGGCCTAATGGGTTATTGAAAAGCTTGGTATCGATACTCTCTTTAACCTTATTAAGCTCTTCGACACTCGCCTCCCAGTTGGTTGTCAGAATCTCAGCTGCAAGCTTTCCCCAGGTCGCAGCGGCAACCTTGTCGTTATCTGTCGAGAGCACACGGAACTGGTAAAGAAGATCGGCGGCAGCTCCGTAGTTTCCACAGCTGTACTGAAAGTTGCCAAAGTCGTAAAGCGCGTCGACCATTTCAATAGTTACCTACTGCGAGTCAGCATGGACCAGCCTCCTGAGCTAAAATTGGTTTCCGTACATCATGGTCGTTCTTCAAAAACTCCAAGTTGGCCACCTTGTCGCTACGCAAGTTTCCAACGACATCCTCCCGTCCCAGAAGTTCTGTGAGTTTGCTGGTGCTCTGCTCGAGCTGTTCTAGGCGCTGGATGACCTTTTGTCTCTTCTCGTCAAACTCTGGTGGCGGTTGGTCCAGGCCTTCGAGTTCGGCCTGCAGGTTTCCGACAAAGTCAGTCATGTTGGTGGCCTTGAGCAGCTCATACTTGGCCTGGGTGATAGGCCGGAGGGCGGCATCGTCAGCATCTTCGGGGAGACGGTTGGCCGAGTGCTCGAGGAGAGGGAAAATGAGGTGTCGGTCGAGGTACGGTAGAAGCTTCGGCAAAAGGTCGTAATTCGCCATATTGTTGGTATTGACTCGCAATGGCCGGCCTAGAGGGTGTGGTTGGTGGTGATACCGGTAGCGGTGATGCCGATGCGAGGTGATGGAAAAATCTCAGTTTGGAGGGGCAGATTGAATACCAAATATGGGTTTTGGCGGTTTCCACGTTGTGGGATGCCACATGAATTCTAGATGTGGCTGGTGCGGAAGGGGCCATGACGGGCAAACGGGTCAGTTACAGGTTGAGGCTTGGTGAGGTGTGGCTTGACCGAAAATTCTCCGTGTTAAACGCTAGTCTAACTTCAGACTAGTCTAGTCTACTACATAGATACATACAGTAATCTCCTTATATATACTGTACGGGATACAGTACGATTGAAATGTTTCTGGACGAAACTTCTCGTCTCCTGCATTCACATCACCAGACGGACAAGCTATCGCAAACCTATTATATCGCCCTAATCCACACAACGCTATGCTATCAAGATCTCTACGGCCGCTGACGGCGCGGGCCACGAGTCTCGCGACCACTCCTATTCGGTCGAACACATTCCTGGGACCCTTTTGCATACGAGCGCTTGCGACTTTGACAGATGCTGCAGCGCTTGAACCTATTACAATAACCCCGACTCTCTCGACAATAAATGCGCCTCCACAACTGCCTTACTTCGTCAGCCGCAACAATCTCAACAATCTCAGCGTGTATCAGAAGAAGAAACGCGGCGGAAACTACCACGTCACATTGATCAAGAGGGGCGAAGGCGACCTAATAGCCTTGAAGCAAGACATTAGGGATGCGCTACAACTATCCGATTCAGATGTTTTTGTAAACAGCGTGACGAGACATGTAACGATAAAAGTAGGTACTATCTATTCCCGGCATTGATACCTATTGGACATCGGTTGCGACTCTGGGCTTGAGATAGTTGTGCTGGGTCATGCTAATAGTTCCTTCGCTTCAGGGTCACAAGCGCGACGAAGTAGTAAATTTCTTGCACACGTTGGGCTTCTAAGGCACGAAAGGGTCAAATGCGAGATACGAATAGGCAAGGGCCTCGATATACAGTAGAAATGGAGCTACAAGAGAGTCACACCAGCAGGAGCCGTGTACCGATACGCCGAGCACGAAGACCAACCCACCAAGCACCGACCCCTTCCGCGATATATCCCGGGTTGGAACTAGAGTCATCTATGTGATAAGATTGTATAATATGTCTAAGGCGGGGTTCTTGCAAGACGCCTCACCAATGTACAAAAATAGAGAAAGGAAGAAAGTGAAGAATTCCGCCCGCAAACTACGCAAAAATGAGAACACAACGGTGTGACTCTGATCCAACTTTTGTTTCCACTCTCTGGACGCCTGTTTTGATCGTCTCTTATTAATTTTTCCAAGATTCTCTTGATCATAAATGACCAGTCCCTAATCCCAAGATTTTGTTGCGCCAAAAAGCCAACCCAATCCCAAGGGGGACAAATCCATTAATCCCAGTGTTCCGGTGGTTACCTTGCTGTGAGGCCCGCACCTATGTCGGAACTGGATATTCCCTTGCGCCCTCCGTACAGTATAGGACAACTACAGCATTGTTGTCCAAGCCTTGCTCTTCCTTCCCCTCGGCGCATGCCTTCCTCAAGGCCGCTAGGGCTGCGGCACCGCAAGGCCCAACGAGGATCTGGGCAGCCTTGAGCTCCTGGACCGCAGCATGCGCCTCGGCGTCCGAGACAGTGATACTTGCATCAATTCCCGCTTGGATTACTGGCCATGCCGTTGTGGATAGTGTCCCGCAGTTCAACCCGTTCATTATCGTCTCCTCGGTCTGCACAGTGACTGGCTGGCCTGCTTTCATCGACTCTTGTAGACAGGCTGCATTGGTTGATTCGACGGCTAGTATCGTGGCCCTAGATTCTCGCCCTGGTGCCTTGTAGTGTGCCGTGACTGCCTCGGCAACTGAACCCGCACCACACGGTACTATAGCATGGGTTGCAGTCTTCTGGCCTGTCGCCTCAAGGACCTGCTGATCCGCTTCTGCGAGCATTGTGCCATATCCTTGTACGAAATACTGTGATATGTTTTAGCGAGGATTTCAAATAGTCAAACGCTTGCTAGCTCGCTTCAATATTCTCGCCGTAGATGGTGGTGCTGTGACATGACCCGTCTCCTACCTTTGGTATAGCAGTATATCCCTCAAAACTGACATCAAGCACGAGGATAGTGTCTTTGTCTTCGGCCTCCTCCGATACGACAGGTATCAGATCATCGTAGCTGCCATCGACCACGATAACCTCGGCGCCCTCACTGCGGATCAGCTCGCGCGTGTCCTCGGGCATGAAGCCAGGCACATACACGCGGGCGGTAATGCCCATATACTTGGCCATGCGGGCGATGGCGCGCCCGCAGTTTCCCTCAGTAGCCGTGACGATCTCGACGCCGGCCTTGCGCGCCTTCAAGCCAAGCTCGGCGATAGGTATTTGGCCCTCGGCGACGGGGATCCCAAGGTGCCAGCCCACGGCGCGGTAGACTGCCCACGATGCGCCAAGGATCTTGAAGGCGGGCAACCCAAAGCGGTTCGATTCATCTTTGACTAACACATGGCCGAGTCCCAGCTCGCGCGCTACGTCCGGTATGGAGTGCAGCGGCGTCTTGTTATAGTCCGGCAGCGTCTTGTGGAAGGCCAGCACCGTAGCCTCGTTGCTCGCCCGGGAGCCCTTGTGCGTCCAACCCCGCGCATTCGGGTTAACATGGATAGATAAGGGCATTTGGCCGGCGGGGTTTTCTTCCTCGGCCCCTTTCCAACAATGTTCGGGCAGGCCCTGGAACTGGGAATAGCGAGGGGGGCAAAAAAGGGTTCCTAAGATGGCTTAGGTAGTCTACTAGTGCCGGGGTGATCCGGTAAGAGCGGAATAAGTACTGGATATTGAGGAGGCTGAGGATGTCGCAAGTCGAAGTAGAAATTCTCCACCTGCCCCGACGCCCCCACACCGATTTCAAATTACCGGAGCGGCCCGCATTTTCGAACTGACATGTTTAAAGGCATGTGACGTGCAACTGTCGAAAATAGTCTCAACGCCATATGACTATACCGAGTTCATAGACTAGATGCCATCCTTTTTCGGGGAGAACAAGATCTATGCACCCAATAAAAGCATAGCACCAAAATAAAATTATTCCTGAAATGCTATACTTGTATGGGGTGCATACAGGTGCATCCCTGAAATAATGTTGGCGCGTAGTCCGTGCTGCTGCATTTTACTATCTTGGGCATGCTTATTTGTTCCTTGAAATTTATGCGGCAGCTCTTTTTTTCTCCAGCATTACACCTGCTTGTTTATGTTAATTTAAACTATTTATGAGGTATAACGAAAAGGCGAAACGTGTAATAGCATACCATAGTCGTGTACGTATCTATACGCTTGTAGGTCACTTCTTAGTGCGAAGCTAGTATTATTTCAAGGATGCACCTGTAGATCTTGTCTTCCTCGTTGCCCCACATTGCTGCTGAAATAGGCCTCAAAGGGCTATTGCTATCTTTAATCATTTTAGAAGATCAAGGCGTATAATCAGTCAGAGGCGATGCACAAATCTGATATTAAACGATTGAACAGTATCTCATAGTCGAGAACTGATGTGGCTCAGTCCTTATAAGAGCAGCTAAGTTTATTCGGTACATAATGCAATAGATAATTCAAAATTTGAAGGAATAGGTCAAAGTGACCTGACATGTACTATACCAAAGACACACAAGACATCTCGTGTCTATAATGCCGTCTCTTCCCATCTCTCTCACAGACAGTTGATTAAGTCAATAAAGTCTCGTATACCCTCATTACACTATTAAATTGACCTGCCTAAAGCACAAATCCCAGGCTTATATAATAATAATAGCAATATTAGTATTCTTATCAAAAAAACATGCAAAAATGAAAAGCCAAGGGAGGTAGTCGAACCCTTCACCCCGTCGTGTGGTTGGGAAAAAACTCCAGGAGTTAAAATGACCAGAGGGTTTATTTGCCATGAGCGATTGCTTTATTATATCCATATCTATATGTTTAATCCCAAAAATCTTTATAGCATCTTCGGTTAGTTCCCCAGTGGCACCTCATTCGACATATTGCATCTCAGATTGTCTCTCGACCCTAAATTAAAGCATCTTAAGGAGACTATACCTACTCACTATCGCAGCAGCATTTACTCCCACGGCAGTCCTTCATCTTGCAACAACATCTGCCTCCACCACAGCTCCTCTTCTCTTTGTACCTTTTACATCCTCTACTCCCATCACAGCTACATCTGCAATTACAACCGTAAGAATCACCGTCTAGATGCCAGTGAGAGTCACAATCGCCTGGAGGACCGCTAGGCCCTTCGTCCCCTCGCAGTCCTCTATCGCCCTGGATTCTGATATTCCTCGTTAGCAAAAGTCTCTATAGGAATTGGATGTGAAGAGTTTACCCTGGACAACCTCTCAGCCCTCTCTCGCCCTGTATGCCTTGTATTCCAGGTGGCCCAGTATTGCCGTCTCTACTGTTGATATTTATGTTGGATTAGTTCCTCTGTCAAAAGCTCTGTGTAGCTTTGATGGACTTTATCATACCCCGGAAGGCCTAGTTCGCCTCGCTCGCCTTTTTCACCCTGTTCGCCTTTTTCGCCGTCCCGACCATTCTTACCATCAGCGCCGTTTTGACCCTTCTTTCCATCATGTCCATCGCGTCCATCGCGGCCGTCTCGGCCATCTATGCCAGCCTGTCCAGCTGGGCTAAAGACTCATCGTCAGTTATATCAGGGAGCAAAAGCCAACGTTGTCCAACAAGATAGAGTCCTGGGGCGGATTTCACGTACCCTGAGCGTCCAGCTTGTCCTTCTTGACCAGGTGGGCCGGGGTGGCCTTGAGGTCCAGGTGGGCCTTGCGCATCAGTCCTCAGATGTCAGTAAGAGTGCATTACATGCCATTACCCTCTCTGTACACACACCCACAGAATCTAACTTACCGTTTTCTCCTTTTGGCCCTGCGACTCCTCGCGCTGTGTGAGATTGTTTTCAGTATAGGACACTATTAGAGACGTGCTCGAAAGTTGGTTTGGTGTTCTTCTCAGACACTTACCACCTGTTGTGCCGATCTCACCCCGCGGCCCAGGCTCACCCCTTTGGCCCCTCTCCCCCTGATTCCCTACTTCGCCTTTGGGACCTACTTTGCCTTGAGGCCCTGGATTCCCAGGAATTCCATGGGCTCCTGGGGGTCCCTGTGGTCCCGGAATCCCTATCCCCTAATAAAGGTCCGCAAGTGAGCTTATCTCTAACAGAAAGTATTGGCCAACATACTGGTTCCCCTCTTTGGCCCTGGTGTCCTCTTGGTCCTCGTCGACCAGGCCGTCCGCGCAAACCACAACAGTCTAGGTAGCCTCCTCCTTTTCGCCGGGTCCTGCATAAGCAGCAGGCTATGATGAGAAAGAATAGAATAAACAACACGACGACAACTATTATGACGGTTCCCTCTGATACTCCGTCATTCGTGCCGGATGGGGGCGGAGCAGGCGTCGTCGTGTCGGTTGGAGACGGCGCTGCAACGTCAGGCGAGGTGGCGGCGGGGTCATCGTTCCCGTTACCTAACTCGATAGTGGTCACTTCAACCCCTGATGAGCGCGTCACTGTTAGTGTAAGGAAAGCGGTGCCCCGTCCCGCTAGAGAGTGTGTTTGTGTTGAAGTGGGCCGAGAACAGTGGGTGTGGAAGGCCGTTGCAGTCACTTGCGACATGTTGATCGCCTTGATCTAGAGATTGGTCTATATAAGGAAGTTATTTCGACATTATGGTCAGTGAAATTCAAAAGCTCAAACTCACTTTCAAGACATCGCGTCTCAAAAATCAACAAGAGCCCCGGCCATATTGCAACGTATACGCGTAGAGCCTCACCCTGGAAGGCATTCAATGGCGAGCCCGAGTCCATGTCATGCAGGAGACGGACCGAGTAACATTGTATTAATTACCATCCAAGTATGAGATTCGACATGCTACAGTCCAATAAAATACGGGCTTGCAACCGCGAGGTAGCAGCCCGAGAGGCAGGCACCCGAGCTGGCCAGGGGATGGGGATGCCAATGGCATTGTGCATAGTGGTCGAGGCTACATCGGAAGATGCACCTACCCGATAGCCAAGGTTTGACGTGTCTGGCCTTGATGTTTTATCATACACCGCCCGCGTGAGAGATGTCGCGGGCGCGATATGAATGGTTGGTTTCGTTTGTTTCGATGCAACCTCCCATTTCACAGAAGGAGTTTGCGTGAATTGCGGCATCCAGCCTTGCAATTTCTCCAAGATGGCCATTCTGATTCATTACTCTTGCATTGCGTAATTCACTATGTCTCTTACATGTAGGTCATTAGAACCCTTCATGTCGCTCTTATGCAATGAGCAACCCGAACCACTAAGCGAGAATTCCTTGAGTACTACTTCCGCCAGGTATATGAGTCCACATTCTTCGATTTCCCCGTTTCCATTTAGTCAGGACTTGTCGGGGCTATGTTTAGTGGTGTGAAGTGTGCTATTATGTTTAGTTGCAAATCAATAACTAACCATTCTAGCATCGAAACGTTATTACAGCCATGGGGGTGTAATCTCTATCCTCTTTTCCACGTCCAAAATTCACATTAGGTAAAATACCACCAATAAGAAGGTGACACTATCATGTGGCTGGTTAACATGTAACAACCGTGTTAGATAATCCAATGGGAGTTGTTAGGACTTAAACAACGACTTTGTTCTCCTTACACTATCATTGTTCTCACTTTTCCGGTCTACATATTGTAGAATGGAGCGCTCATATAAATGCCCCGACAATCTCCGTTGCTATAGTTTCTGTTCTTGTAAGCAATCAAAGAACTTGCCACGCACAGCCTTTGTACCCCAATATTTTACGAAAGCGTCAAGAAACCCAAAAACGCCCCCAAAACTCACGCTATGGCCACGTCTATCGAAAAATGGACACACGATTGCTCCAAGCATCACCATCAATTTCCCACCGATGGGAGCCCTCCAGAAGTAAGAGCTTACGACTCACTCGAACTGAAGGACAGACTACTAGATATCTGGGCCCTCGGCGCCCATGATCGTTGTGGTACCCCAAAGCTTCGCCAACTCCGCTATGAGCTAATTTCCACATATAGATATGCCGATTTCAAAACTGCCACTCTGGCAGAAATCGAAGGCTCTTTAGAGCACTGGGCTACTCTCATCGATCAGTATTTTCTTGCAGGGGCCCTGACACAAGGACCAGAGAAGCGGGTATCGTTGCACTTATCTTTTGTCCGAGAGAAGGGTGCCGTTGGGGCTACCTTTTTCCCGACTCTCGGGTATCCTCAAATCCATATTAATTTAACGCGAAGGTATTATCCGGGGCGACGGTCCAAGGGAGACCTGCTGACAACTCTTTTCCATGAAATGTGTCACGCGTTTTGTGGATTATATTATAACCGTTGTTCCGCCATACCAGGAGAAGTCCACAAGGAATATCTTGCAGAAATTGGACATGGTGATCTTTGGTACTCGTACAACTACGTTATAGTCCGGGCCCTTCGTAGTTGGCTTCCCGAGATAGCAAATGATCGCGAACACCCTGAGCGTTTCCCATACGATCTCTGGCTTGACTATCAATTTTGGACGCGATACCTTGCCATTAACACAACTCTCCCATGGCCGCTCAGCAGAGGGGGGCTAATGGAACTCGAATCTAGGCGAGCTGGTCTCCAAAGGCCAGGACAGGGAGACCTGAACGAAAAGCTGGGAAAAGTGCTTACTTGCGTCAGCGACCCAAGAAGCGCAATGACGATCTGCTCCGAACTTGCTGTGTTTATTCTTGTTTTACTCTTGTACGGTTTCCGGCGCCTTGTTCTTTACTTGTCTTTTATGAAATTGATGAGAGTCATAGGTTTGGTGATATCTTGTTGGATTCTGTCAAAGTTCTACTAACTGATAAGCAGCAGAGTTTCTATCATAGACTGGGCTGTGGCCTATGTCATACCGGCCCTGGTCGCTTGGGCATCGGCTTGATTGTCCGGGCTTGGTACCCTAACAACATCCCTCTCAAGCTTCTCGAATACAGAGGACTCCTGAGCTAGCAGGTAGATAATCCAACGCGGCAAACTTGCATTAGAGGCACCACTAGCGGAGGATTCTTTTTCATTCAAATAGGGTAGCTAATATTAAACTTAAGGGCTTCCTGTGCTGGAAACGAAAACAACAAGAATAGTGGTGAATCTTCGCAGACCTGGGAGATTAGCGTCCACTTCGTTTCAGAAGGATTCCAAGGCGCGCAACTCACGTTGCTCCGGCTAATACTAACTCGAACGTTCGAGCTTTTGTCAAAGCAGACAAGATGGCGAGATATAAGGCGGTAGAAAGTATAATAATAATTAGTCGAGCTATCATGCTACTAGTCGTAGTGCAGATTGCGACTGGCAATAATAGGAGGAAGCTTATTAGGAACAATAACAAGATTCTCGCTGTACGCTTGATCAAGCATCCGGAGTATATGAACACGTTTGCGTCAGTTGACATATTATGATACGGCATCTGCCACTTGTCAGTATAGAGTATGAGTACTTTGTCGCCCTGCCATACCGTACGAAAACCCGGATAATATTCAATGAGCTTGTCCTCTATCCAAACTTCCAACTGCGAAGTTGCTCTGTCGCCTGGGCCAGTCAGCCCGACGAGGTCTTCTTCATAATCCAAGTATGCCGTTTCCTGTCTGCTCACGCAACCGTTGCCATTTAACCAGTTCTTCAGACTGAGGTTATCCCTGGGAGCCGCAGGGCCGGAGCTGAGGACTTTACCAGTTCTCTCAAGGAAAGAGTCTGATTCTATTAGACAAGAAATAATGCATCATAACGTGGTTCATAAGCATACCATAGTCAGCTAGTGAGGAATCTATCTGAGACAGAATCGATAGACGCTCGGAATTTATATCGCCTCGACTTTTCCCTAAGAAAATGGGTAAGGGCTCATCTCGGTCAATCTGATCAAGCTGCTCTTCAAGACAGCTGATTCGATCTTGTTTCAATAGCAGTAATCTGGCACGGAGCCGCTTGAAGCGTCGGCACATCATGAAGCCGTCATGGGCCCCTATAAGAGCACATAGCCGTGGATAACCAGCTCTGTAATCTTCAACTGCATATTATTAGCGGGTGCCTTAATGCCTGTGTTTCGGATTATTGCTTTACTGCGTTTCGTAGGTAGACTCTGTGCTGGTGTGTTTGAACTACCCCATTGCATTAGGTGTAAGAAGAGAGATCCCTGTGTAGACACCCACTGTCGGCTCGTAGAGAAAATCGACGAAAGGCTTGTTCCACGTATTTCGAACCTCATTTCAGCGCTTCACCAAAGCTAGAAAGCTATTAACTAATACTATATTGAGAAACCAGTTACCAGATAATAATATAGTGCATACAAGGATATAAAGAGAAATCTATTATTTTTTTACGTGTATTAACTTCTCATTTTTGGACGCGGACTAGGTAGTTTGCCTTTTCCTCGTATTAATGAAGCTGCCTAGGTATTCAGGCGGCGGGGCTTGTCTCTACCTAGGGTGCCTAACATGCATGTAGAAGATGCAGCAACTTAGATAAGCAGTGCTGAGAGGCTGAACGGTATGTACCACCTTTCTACTGCATAAATGCATGTCTCAGGGACTGGCTGTGTATTTATAGGGCCCAGCAGCTTCTATTGTGTCTGGCCCATTTGATTTTAGCATTACCAAACGGACAGCGAGACATATCATTTACCAACGTACTTGTATACCCATATCAAGTGGATTCATTACGTTTGTTTAGTAACAGCTTTTCTGTCCATAATGAGTAGCCCAAGGCCGTGAGTTATGGGTTGATGTCTACGTTGGCTACCTGTTGGATACTGATTGATGCTGTTCAGCGATAGCCCCAATTTCGATTTTGCCGACGATGGAGGTCGCCCCAAAGTCGTAACCTATATCACTGTACGTTTTTAACGACTTCAGCCGATCGCTCACGAGTTCTAACAATGCATTTATCTAGACGAGCAAGTACCGAACAGGAGACAAAGTATATCTCCTTGTGGGCACGACATTCGAGGGACCCTACTTGATTGCAACAGTGCCCTCTGCGGGGAAATACACCTTATGCCTTGAGAATGGCCAATCCGCTAAGAATGGGGTAGAGATCGCCGAGCAAAGCATTTTTGGGGCTTGAATGGGTTGTTGTCGCGGGATTTTCAGAATCTACATACATCACGTAAGGCAACAAGACTGTAGGCAACAAAAGCTGTAGGCAGCAAGATTGCAGGTAGACAACCTAGGCGTCTATAGGCCCAGGTGGGCGATGGTTGGGGGCTATACTCATGCACCTAATCTAGGCAGAGACGCATGTGATCTTGGCAAATATAAGCCTCATTCTACATACCCAATCAAACATGAACAGCAAAGCATGCGTTTGCTTGGTGTGTGAAGGCAGCGAGCTTAGATTATTGGGAGCCTACAAGCGAACAACTCGTTTACTTGCCTTTTCCATAGTTGGTCCTGACTTTAACGGCGACTCCCGATGGTCTCTTTCTAAATCTTGACAGTTGAATACGGCCCCTCTGCCATCCCCCATCTCTAACTCCACAAGGACATATATGACGACACCGCGAATTGACTATCTAGTTGTCCACATAGACAATTATTCGACATGGGAGACTTGAACTCTGCACCCACCCATTTTGCCCTTCTGATCGGTGTCAACTCCGACAGTGAACGTCCCCTAAAGGGCTGTGTACGGGACGTTCGTGAAATCAGCAAATACGTGAACAACTCTCTAGTTAATGTACATACCCAGCTCTTCACTGCGGACAGTTCTGCTATCGCATCAGAAACATCGGAACTTCTAGCGACATACTCCAATGTGAAGTTTGGATTCCAAAAGATTTTGTCTGCTGCGGAGCCTGGTAACTATGTGTACATTCACTACTCCGGCCACGGCGTACGCATGGAAGCTTCTAGTGAGTTCTCCAGCAGAACAACCGGAGATTTGGCCTTGAACGTCATCGAAGACTCCAGCCAGAACGTCACTAGGCCTTTCCCGGGATTGGAGCTAGCGTATATATTGAAGGACATGGTTACGAAAGGCCTGATTGTAACACTGGTATTGGATTGCTGTTTCTCAGGCAGCGTATTACGATACGACTCTGCTTCGGACTATTCCTCGATCCGGTATCGCGAGTATGGGTCCAGTGGTTTATGGACTAAGGACATTGAAGAGTCTGGTGATAGGGGCTCTCGCGATGCGTCTATGCTTCGCAACTGGCTAGTTAATCCCGAGGGATATACAGTCATTGCAGCATGCGGACCTCATGAAGTTGCGTTGGAACTAAACTTTGGCGGGGAGACTTCTGATTACAGACATGGCGCGTTATCGTACTTCCTGCTACGAGCAATGAAGAAATTAGGTGGTTTGGGAGGGAAGCATGCACACATCTACCCTTACCTGTGTTCGATGTTCCGTCAATCCCGGCCAACGCAAAATCCGATGTGGTATGGAAATAAAGACCTGTACTTCTTTGGGGACGCCACTCTCAGCACAGAGCTTACAGGCGCCCCGTTTGCTGTCATCTGGAGTGGCTCTTGCTTACAGCTTCAAGGGGGTCAGGCACATGGCATATGTGAAGGCGATCAATTTGCCGTGTATACCATTAGCTCTGGGCGACCCTTAGTCACTGGCATGGTCAAGAATGTCAGACCTCTGACCTCTGACATAGATATATCCGACCCTGCACCCATTCGCTACGAGAAAGGTTGTATTGCAAAGGCCCTAACGCACCTGTCACTTAGAAGCTATCCAATACAGTTGAGCCTTGGCCCTTCGTGTCCAGAGGACTGGCGTATAGCTCTGGAAGAACGAAAATACCTTGCCTTCGAAGACGGACAGCATCCGTTCGCGTTTCACATATCGACAGGCGGTAATGAGGGTAAATATAGAGTACGGGACAAGTTTGGTTACGAAACGGAATGCTCGCCAGACAACTTGGGGAGCGAAAGACTGATAATGAGCCCTAGCCGCGTACTCGACATTGTAGAGCGGCTGGCAAAGTTTCAACTCATCAGAGATTTGACCAACAAGTCTCAAGATGCTCCCTTCGGAGGGCTATACCGGGTTACATTAATCGACCAGGCTGGGGAGGCTTTTCAGACCGGGAGCATCGTCAATGTCAATGAAGGGGATACACTAAAATTGGTTGTCGAAAACCAAGGGGAAGTCGATCTTTATGTTCATATTTACAACCTAGGTCCACTTGGTCAGGTGAAGAACATACTGAAAGCAAGTTATGTTGTTATTGCTCAGCGAAAAATCGATCATGGTTTTACAGGAGAATGGACGCAGAAACTCCGGACAAAAGTTCCGCGAGTGTTGCTGCTGCGAGGCATCGCCAGCTGTGAGGATACCATCAAGATCTTTATCACCAGCCAGCCCACCTCTTTCGCATCACTGGAGATGCAGAACCTCGACGACTCCCACGACCACGGGGTGATTGAGCCAGGTCCTATTAGAGGAGGTGGCCCTTCTGTAGAAAGGGAAGATTGGGTTGCTCTTGATTTCAGGATCTGTACTCGTGAGAACGTCTACTGGAGGCTCGTCTCTTGATATGTAATTTAATACATTTTGCAAATCTTGGATCAAAAAGGATAAACTCAATACTTAAAGGCTTAAGTTTACTTGAAATACCTAGGTACCTACTTAGTATAATATTTTTATGAATGCATTAAACATCGCATGATCATGGATAACCCCCCCACAAAACACCGCACTCCATGAATGGGATACCCCAAGTTTCCGTTCTATCTAGTCTATCCAGTCTAGGCCTGTGTCAGAACTGGCACCTCGAGATTTACAGTATGTGTAGAATAGGTGGGGTGAAAGGGCTGGAGCAACATTGATCCAGGCTCCCACCTTGCCCGCCTCTATTCCGGGCGCCCCAAATGTGGACCCCTGGTTCTGACACTTCCCATCACCCGATTCTCTGCGCATCAGGCAGCTCAATGCAGATAGACACATCTCCTTGCGCCACTTTCGGGACTTTTTCATGTGCATAGAGCAATTGGCGCACCTCCTACACTTGGAATCCTGGAAACACGACTGCTAGAGCAATCCCGCTCGGCCGGATTGCTGCGCGCCTCTGCACAGACCTCAAAAAGACTACTGCCCTGGACATTCTGCGCAGGACTCTAGTTGGTGACCTAGCCAGCTTCGCTGTCGTCTTTGAAATGGATCGACTTGTTGGATGTTGTTATCAGGCTGTCCCAGCGCCATTCTATGCAGCTTTCAAACTATCTTGAATTAGATCCTGTTTTGTCGTTATCTTAATGGCATAATCGCTGCCTCCTCCCATCGTTTCATTGTTTCGCATACATATAACTGAAAGGCTCAGGCTCATGAGTCCTTTATTTTCTTAAATATGCCAACGAAACGGACTTTGTCGGGAACCTACATTATTCCGCAGGACATTCACCATCAAATTAGCTCGAGGATCGCACCAATGGGAGTGATTAGTCATCATTTCACTCCCATAATGCGAACTGCAAGTCCCATCCCTGCTGACGCCAGACCACACGTTGAATACCTAGGCCAGTTCGATCTTGCCCAGGTAATTCAATGGCTAAAACTGTGTCAAGAATCGCAGACGATCTTGACTGACATGGAAACGACCATGAAATCCGGACCATTGCCTCTCACAATGGCACAAAAAGCCGAAGAGAGCCTGCCGGAAGAACATTCTGGCTTGTATCCATGCACCTTTTGCAACAAGACGTTTCAAAAGAAAGGTTCCTGGGTACGGCACGAAGTAAGCTTTCACGAGCCGCAAAAGGAGTGGATTTGCCCCGCGATCGGTTGCAATCGCAGATTCTCGACAGGGAACAAGTTTAGACGACACCACAAAGAAGACCACGGGTGCAAGAGCTGTACCCACGACAAAGATCCGAGCTGCATCGTAGGACCGCCTGTCAAGTCAGCCTGGGGCTGCGGCTTTTGCATTGCTTTCTTGGAGAGCTGGGAAATCAGAGTTAACCACCTTGAAACCCATTTTCAGGAGGGATGCAAGACAGCAGAGTGGGACCTCTCCAAGGTTATCCAAGGCCTGCTCCTTCGGCCGTTCGTAAAAGACGCTTGGGAGTCTTTGATGGCTCAAGAACACGGTTGTTCGGAGCAGGAATGGCCCGTCTCTGAATGGTCATACGACTCTTTTGGGGAACTTTTGACAGCCCTTCGATACGACATGAATGAGGAGAGGGCTGCAGAAGTGGCTCGGCTGACATATGATATACTACTCCCTTTTAACTCAGAAGATAGTCATCTGACAGAAGCGGCGAACTGCCCAGATGGTAATGCTCCTTTTGTGGCGACTGATGAAAGCACCCTCGCGAGTGACGGAAATGAATGCCTCTTCGATACTGGCGACACTTTAGACTACCTCGAATTGACGAATTATTCTACCCAGAATGCCTACCCGCGCCCGGATATCGCTGTTGTTGAAACCACGGCGCCTGCTGGTGAATATTCTGCATTTCAATTGGGTGAGGATACCCTTGGTGTGGACTGGGTGTTGTGGCCAGATTGTTACGAGCCTGGAGGGACAATGAGATACACTCCTTGACGACGAGCTGGTTAGAAAGAGTATTTCGAATATGCGCGATAGCACACAGGCTCTATGCCGCTAGGGCATATCCATATGGCCAGAACAGCTCTGACGCAGTATTTTAGATAGAGTATATTGATGCAAGATTAACGGAAATGAAGATGACACTTGTCATTCACTAGACATTTACTATTAAAGCCTTATAAACTTATAATAAACTTATTGCCGAACCAGAACATATGAGAAAAGAACGAGGTAAATCAAGCTTCTATTAACTGGACGTCTGTGGTATGATATCGACAATGAATCTTCTAACGATACATAACTCATTGCCCTATCGATTGAGAGCTAGACTAATACGACCCCCTGGCATTACCCCACCCTCTACCGTCAATGTAGCTGCGGTTATAGGCACCCCTCTCTGTATCCACATGAAATAGGCACTGGAAATGGTGATCTGTTTAGCAGCATTAGGGGCTATAGAAACAGTTGGATCAGGAGTGAACATGACCTACGCTGGGAACTTTGGGCGACTTGCCAAAACCGAGAACCCTGATGCATTAGCAATACCAAACCATCCATCTCAGCCTCACTATCAATCTCTGTGTTCTCTATATAAACCTTTACCGTTGATATCGTAGTAGTCTGTGTCCTATTTCGAATGTGGGCGATAGCACACAGGTTTAAATGCTGCCAGGGCAGATCCTCGTGGCTAGAACAGCTCTGACAGTATTATTTGATTACCCCCGCGCTTCCACCTGTTGTGCGACACACCACCTTATCGCCAACAGCCCCCTGAGGACGAGACTTGTCGCCCAGTTCATACGGAGGCTGCTAGGGTAATAAGTAGCTGAGATACTGCATCACGTCTCTCACCCCTGCCATGCCTTAGCGCATCAACTTATCCCGAGGCCTAGAACACTGAGATCAAACCCCCGAACATAGGGATCTACTCTCACGGCGGACCCACGATCAGAGAGGTCCGGGGCGATGAAGGGAGTGTCCGGGCCAATCCCCCTAACCTGAACGACGTCGACGGCAAGCTGGGTTTCATGTGCAAGCGAACAGATGACGAAACTCTCACTATTGAGGACGTTTCAGACGCAACACTTCAACCCGACGGAAGAGTACATGCAAAAGCATAAAGAGCTACGCAAGGTAGCTGTTTTGAATCAAGGTTGAAAACGTATCATTGTTTTGTTTATAACAAGAACCACCAGTGACAACGAGCTGGTGAAGCATTGTACTGTTACGAAACAGTGATAATGGAGGATCAAGAACAAGCAAACGTGCAATGCGGCTCAGAAAGCCGCATCACTCCGTCAGCTCAGCTTAACACGGCAACTCAACTACATCTTCTTGGAATGCAGCTCGCAGACAGATTCCGAAGCACAGAAGCGATCGAAGATATAAAACAAGCTATTGAATACTTCAACAGGGCTCTTGAGTTAACTGCCGCTGGTCATCTAGACCGTGCAAAACATCTCCAAAGCCTGAGTGGTGCCTATAGAGACCGTTACCGCAGGACCGGTTCTACCGCCGACTTGAATAAATCTATTGAACTTAGTCGGGAAGTCTTGGCGGCGTCTTCCGAAGATGACTCCAGCCGAGGAGATCTCTTTCACGATCTCGGGATCGGATATGCAAATAGGCATCAACGAACGGGGTCGGTCGCAGACCTAGAATTAGCCATTCAACAGTTCTATAAAGCCCTTGAGATAACACCATCGGATCATCAAAATCGAGGCCTGCGACTTCAAAATCTTGGTACTGTATTCCGGGAAAAGTTTTGCTGTTCAAGCGATATTGAAGACGCAGCGAAAGCCATTAGAATCCTACAAGAAGCCATTCAAATAACGCCGTCGGATCATCCGCAACGAGCGAAGCGACTTCAATCACTTGCTGTTGTGTTGCAGGACAGATATGAGGAAGTAGGAAGTACCGCAGACGCCGAACAGTCCATCCAACTGCTAGAAGAGGCTCTTGCTCTAACACCAGTTGGTCATTCAGACAGAGTAATTATACTCCACACTGTTGGACTTGGATATGTAAATCGGTTTGAAAGGTTGGGAGCAGCAGTCGACCTCGAAAAATCCATTCAGTTCTTACAAGAAGCCCTCGGCCTAACACCAACCGATCATCCTACCAGGGCTGATATACTAGAAGGTCTTGACTACGTGTATACAGCAAAGTACGAACGCCAAGGGCAGCTGAAAGACCTAGAGCAGTCCTTCCAATTAGGACAAGACGCCATCGATCTTACTCCAGATGACCACCCAAAGAAGGCAGTCAAGCTCCAGATGCTCGGCATCAATTACCTAGCTCGATACTAGAAATTCCTAGCGATGAATGACTTGGAATATTCAATTCAGTTGTTCCAGGACGCTCGGCGACTGACAGCAGTCGGACAACTATATCAGGCAGATATGTCTCAAAATCTCGGCGTCTGCTACAGGGGAAAATACCAAAGAAGTAATATGATTACAGACCTGGATCAAGCTATAGAATTCTTCCAAGAATCTCTCGAACTTACACCAGCTACAAGTCCAGACCGTGCAAATCGACTTTCAAATATCGGGGCTGCGTACGGCGATAGATATGCGCATAGCCAATCTATCGCAGACCTGAATCAGTCTATTCAGTTTTCTCAGGAAGCCATAGATGCAACAACACCAGGCTATCTATACAATGCAATTCAGCTGCAAAACCTCGGTACTTCGTATCGACAGAGATATCTCAAGCTACGATCCATGGTAGACCTAGAAAAGTACATTCAATTGTTTCAAGCGACAGTCGACTTGACGCCAGCAGATCATCCAGATCGAGCAAACCATCTTCAACGTCTTGCGCTTGGCCATGGAGAAAGATATAGTCGAACCGGAGCTAGTTCAGACTTAAATAAAAGTATTAAATTTGGCCAAGAGGCTCTCGATCACAGTATATCTCTTGCAGGGAATCGTCTAGGCCCCGGGCAGAGCCTCCTCAAAGCATACAGCTTACAGAATCGCTGGCTAGAGGCCTACCAGGTTGCATACAAAACGATACATCTCGTTCCTCTCCTCACGCCTCGTTTCCTTGAGACTTCCGATAAACAAACCCTGCTCACGAGAGTGGTCAACTTGGCGTCCGATGCTGCAGCAGTAGCACTGAATGCAGCGAAGACACCCCTTGAAGCAATCGAACTCCTAGAGCTTGGTCGTGGAGTTATCGCCGGATCTCTAATCGAGTTGCGCAACGACATATCGGAACTTCAGAGCCTGCATCCCCGGCTCGCGGAAAGGTTCATCCGTCTTCGGAATCAAGTCGACTCCCTCAGTACATCACATCCGAAGAACCTCCGTTATACAGCCAGCCAGGAACTAGAGCAACTTGCCAGAGAAACCCGGGATCTGCCGGGCTTCGATCGATTTCTGCTGACGCCGTCTGAGGAGGAGTTAAAGAGTGCTGCGAGAGATGGACCAGTTGTGATTATAAACATGAGCAGTTACCGCTGCGATGCCTTGATCATCCAACACACTCGAACGCAGTTATTACCACTGCCGGGCCTCCAGGCCGACGACATCCGTGACCGTTCGGGATCGTTACTGGGAAGTCCTGAGACTCTTCAACGGCTATGGAGCAATGTAACCCAGCCGATCCTTGAAGAGCTAGGATTCACAGGACCTCCTACCGATGCTTGGCCTCATATCTGGTGGGTCCCTACGGGGCTGCTCGCCAAATTCCCTATACATGCGGCTAGAGTCCATTCGCCCACCTCGTTAAATGCAGCAGTCATTGATCGAGTCATATCGTCATACACCGTATCTGTAAGGGCAATCCTCCACAGCCGCAGTAATCCTCGCCGGGGCGACTTCAGGCCGAGCCTAGAAAAAGTCGTGTTAGTTTCGATGCTGAAAACGCCGCGGCATGCCGACCTCCCTTTCGCTCCAGAAGAAGTCCGGAAACTAGAAACCCTCTGTCAACCTGTGTTTCATGTCGAGAAGCCTCAACTACTCCGGGAAGATGTGGTACTCGCCTTGGACGAGTGTAAGATCTTCCACTTCGCAGGCCATGGGCGGACGGATCTCTCAGATCCGTCTAAAAGTTGTCTTCTTCTCGAGGATTGGGAAGAGAATCCCTTGACTGTGGCGTATCTTCTTGAAACAAATCTTTACAAACAACAGCCATTCCTCGCCTACCTGGCAGCATGCGGAACGGGTAGGATGGGAAACGATCGTCTTATCGACGAGGGCATTCACCTGATCAGTGCGTGCCAGATTGCAGGCTTTCGGCATGTCATTGGTACGCTGTGGGAAGTCAACGAAAAATTGTGTGTTGAAATAGCGGTACGGATATACGAGTGGATGATAAATCAAGAGATGACTAGCGCCTCAGTCAGCGAGGGTCTTCACGAAGCGAGTCGGTTTCTTCGCCGGTGTTGGATAGAGGACAATGCTACAAGAGGGGCGTTCGATTATGAGACCGACGTTAAGGCTCCAGCACGAGCTGCCGACCAGTTGATCCTGGGTCAAAAGGGAAATGACTCAAGGGACGTTGAGCCCTGCGATGATGTGGCTCTTAGTCCGGCACTTTGGGTTCCTTATGTTCATTTTGGAGGATGAGGGCCTCGAATTTGACAGTTGTGTGATTTAATCATGGGCGCTGAAGATTTTTCTTGATTAGTATTCAACGCAATGATCGAGAAATGGCCTAGAGACATAGAGAGATGCTTAACGCGGCATATGTCCTCAGTCAAACTGAGGATGAACGGCTGGAGCAAAGCGGAAGAGTTAGCTAGACAATAGAGAGACTACGAAGCGGGCGGCTAATACTCAAGTACGGTCGGAGAGGGTTCGGTAGAAAAACCGGTAACGGGTTTATTTAGACAAAGCTGTTAACTATTATAAAAAGAAAAAGCCCCTCATACTTAAGGCTGCTGATGGTATCATAGAGGTGTTGAGAACTGGACTCTCAGTAGCAGAGCTTTACGCAATGTGGACGTGAGGCGTTAAAGTCACAGGGGATACTTTGATGGGATATTAAAGCTAACGTATGCTAATTTGAGTATTCGTTCGGGTTTGGATATGGGACATAATTATGCCACAAGTTCAAACGCAAGATGCACAGGACTATTTCAAGAATAACTACCTACATAGTAGGCAGTCAGACAAGTATCGTAAGCATGATAATTAGTGCAAAGCCAATAAAGCACATCAAACATTCAACAGTACTTTAATTGGCAGTAGGCGCTATATTTTCTGTAAGTCCTGGTCAGTTAAACGCCGTAATGAACATAAGGAACCCAATGCAATGGCCCCCTCTCTTCATCTTCAGCATCACACAAGACATCTCTAATAGGTCTGTGACTTTGTTCCCTGCTCAATGCGCTCTCTTCTACTAATTTTCTGGGTATAAATACCTCTCGTGTCCTAATTTTTCCACGTGCAGCTTTTTTGTCCAACCTGCATCTTTGTGTGTAATTCCTTACCCGCCTCTTGCGACGCGCATTGAGCACACAATTTCCGTTTCCTCGGCGTTTCCCAACTGTGCGTTGATCTGTGCCTTCATACCTGTCTCTCGATTTCCCGTCAAGCCAGCTGTTTCGAAGCTTCCGAATGGCCTGATGGAGGCCTCGACTCACGGACTCGTCGCTGAGGCCTTTATCTACTATTTCCTTGTACGTTGTAGCTGCCATCTCCACGCAATGCTTATCACTGACGTCCCACAGGGTGCCAATAACATGTCGAAATCCTGACAGTTGACACGCACTGATTAAATGAATGCTTTCATCGACTGATTTCTCGTTTTTGACCTGTCCGGTCCCGCAAGCTGAAAGATACGCAAGGAATGGAGAACTTTCGTGAAGGCTTTGATCCAATAGATCAGATACCGACAGAATCTCGTCATTCCAGTCCTCGAGGTATAAGGCGCTTAGAAGAGGGTTAATAATGTCCGTGTAACCATGGCCGGCGAAGTGGAAGATCTTGCAGTTCCGTAAACACTCCATTACGTTCTCCCTAAGTGGTTTAGGCTCGGCAACTTCGAGCCCCAGTGACTTGCAGAGGCTACGCACTACTGCCACTTCTTTGGTTGCGTTGGGAAGCGGGGAGATTCCTGGTGTCTGAGCCATGGCAACTAGCAGTGCTTTCCCTGAGTCTAATGTGAAAAGACGTCGATGACGACCGTAGATGATAGACTTGACAGAAGTACTGTAGGAAGAAATCACCCTATCGAGAACTGTTTCCGAGGACTGCTTGGCGTGATACCCTGCCGCGTGGAGCGGAAAACTCCTCAGTGGCCCTGTGGGAATCCACCACACATGGGGCCAGTCGCCATGGCTAGAAGGCTCTTGCGTGAATCCGAGAGCATCTAGAATCGGGCTTGCAATGGTATCCCACAGCCATTCGAGAATCTCCGGGCTCCCTAGTTTTCGCGCCCTTGCCTTCTGCTCGATCTCGACCTTAGACACAGTCGGCAAGTTGAGTGCTCGTATTTCATGTGGCTGGATGAGGAGGGCATCACATCGGTGATCGCTGATATTAACGACGACAATAGGGTCGCATTGGGCTGCGTTCTTGATCTGTGCTGGGCATGGGGCTGCCAAAAACTCTTCAAACCCAGGTAACTTGCGAATCTCTTCTGTTAACTCGTCGAACTCTTTGGAGGCCGTTATTTGAAGATTGAGTCGAACCGCCATTGCCCTATGCTCTTGCTTCAAGCCTGGGAGAATCTCGAATGTCACAGGTGCCTGAAGCTGATCGCGGAGGCGGAGAAATTCCTTTGCTAGGTTAGGATGTTTCTCTTGGAGGTGGAGAATATCGATCCGCAACTCTTCGAAAGATGAACTGAGTAAATCTCGCCCTTGCTCAAGGAGCTCCAGCGCAACTTGTGGTCCTTTTTCTGCCCCTAAAGCAAACGCCGCCGCGTCGGAAGCCAGACCTACTACTTGCTTAATAACCTCCTGCTTGTCAGTGATCTCGAATGACCGCGGTAATAGTCGAGAAATGAGTTTGGTGGCGGAGCTCATAAGTTCATAGCCCTCCTGCCAATCAACACCCAAGTGAGAAATTACAGTATATGCCTCTATATAGGAGATCAAGGGTAAGTTAGGGATGCTCAAGATCGCCAAGAAACAATCCATAGCTTCATCGGCGTCGGAAATGGACACTCTTTCTACAGCTCGGAGATCGAGGACAAGACCTAGATTCTTTAGCTCTGCCGCCCGTTCAGGATGATCATCCGGAATAATTCCGAGTGATTCTCTGGACACTCGAATAGACTCCTCTAGGTCGTTTTCGTGACCTGATTTTGTATATTTATCACATAGGATCGTTCCAAGAGTGCTCAGTAGGGACCAACGTTCTGGGTACTCATCTGTCGCCATATCGAGTGCTTTCTGAGCCATCTGAATAGCTGCGTCGTAATCAATTATCGTACTCGTCCTCAGAGCCTGTTTACCCATGAGTATTGCAAGGTTATTCAACCGACCAGCCCGTGTCGCGTTGGTGTCTGAGAACTCAACTGCTTTCTCAGCGAATCGTATTCCCTCTTCGAGGTCTTCTATTGATAGTGTCCTTTTGTAGCTCTCACATAAGAAGATTCCCAGTGACGCAGCCACGTCTCCCATAATTAAAGGATTTCCCCGGATAATAGAATCCTCTTGGGCCGTGGAGAACGCCCGTTGGGTCATTAAAGTCGCCAACTCGAGGTCAGCTATGCGTCCTACTTTCTCGTACCGACAATAAAGCAGTAATCCAAGACGAGTTAAAAATTCAACTGGCACACTATCTGGATGGTCTACGGGTATTATATCCACTGCCTGCTGGATTGTTTTGATAGCTTCCTCAAGGTCAGACAAGGACCCGGTCCTCTGATAATCAAGACCCAAGCGGTTACCAACGTCATAGACCTCATACGCACGCCACGATGGATCCTTTACTCTCTTGCTTGCCGACTGGGTGGCTGGACTACCATCATCGACGTCAGACATGATGTTTCTCGACGGCCCCTAGAGTTTGCTGCCGCTGGCCTATCGAACCGAGTCTGAATTGATAGTGGACGAGGCTAACAAGTGTTCTAAGCGTTTGATGAGTCAAACCCAGCTTCGTGAATTAGGATAAACTGGCAAAGATGGTTATAAAGAAATGTTGAAACCAACAGGGGAACTCTATCATTTTAGCTATGAATTGGTTAATTCAAACAAGGGTAGAGTGGGCGTTGCCCTATTCATCGATATGTGTAGAATAATGGGTTCTGAGCGGGCAGCGAGATAGGTGGTTGGAGTAGCGCAATAGCGACGATAGATGGAAAATGTTGTTTACTTGCAGATAATGCCGGAGACATGAAGCCTAGACAGGGAGTAAGCTGTTGCTGACGTGTTTAGGCATAGTGGCTGTGCAACACAGTCGCATAACGGCTTTCATCAGCCGCTCGATACCACGTAACCTGGACTCCCCGACCAACAGCCCAGGTAATGAACACTACAACCAGGGTAATTTCATCTCAGAGCTCAGGACCAAGCAATAGTCAACCAAAAACAACTCTGATGTTCGACAATAATGATCGAGTCTCGCTGGCTGCTTTAGATATCGACAGGGCATTTAGCGCACTTCTGCTGCTGCAAGCACATCTACAACTTCTAACGTTCAACACCACTCGCACATTACTTTTGGCCTGTAATATTGCGTTGCCACTAACGGGCGAATTTTAATCCTATGCTAAAACTCTCTGAACCTGCTAACGCCAATGCATGCTACTTCGAATCCGGGTATTACATTTATTTACGTGTGAGTACCTTGCACGACTTCCATGTTGTACTTACAAACCGGACAGCCGCTTTCAACGCGATCCCGAAGGAGGCGTGCGTGCGTGACCTTACTTCTAACAAATCTTCCTCCTCGTGTCCGGCCTGCGTCGTCGTCGCCAGTAACTTCCGGGTCAATGTCTTGTCCCGGATGGAGTATCTCAAGCAAGTGGGTGAGGTGGAATACGTGTCCACAAGTAAATCCTACTAAGGTTTCTGTTTCCCATTCAGAAAATGGGTCATGGCACTTCGCACAGTGACCCGGCTGGACCGCTCTGTGGTCATGGCCAGGCTGCTGATCGGTTTCAGTGACATCTGAAAACTTCGTCTTCCTGGGAATGACAGTCGGAGTGTCAGAACCGTTCGTCCCTGGCGTGCTCGCTAAAGACAAGACTTCTACAGTTGGATCTTTGGGGACATCTTTGACCTCGACGTCCACGTGATCGTCAGAGCGAATCACAACATCGAATTTGATCCCCTTGCGTTGACCATTGCGGAGTTGACTTTGCGCAGCTACGACCTCCGATCTGAGGACACGGGCCACCCCTGATGAGATGCTATATTGGATCTCGTGTTCCTTCATGATATGTTTGAGCCCTTCCCGAAGGCCAGGGACCTCAAGCCCCTCTGGAATGCGACGAATAAGAGTAATAGGGTTGATTGAGGTCCCAACTTCCTCCAACAAGCCTCGGATGAAGCGTGGTTTATCCATGCTGTATTCTAGTAGATCCTCCCATAGATCAGGATCATCTTGCCCCTTCGCAAACGCAATCGCTTGAGAGACATCTCCAAGCCGATCAATGATAAGATATAGTGCTCGCTTCATTTGCCCTGTTTTGGAGTATAGGTAAACAAGTTCTGGGATATAGTTGGCTTGCTCGCACTCCTGAACAGCCTTCTCAAAGGCATAAGATGTTGACACTTTCAAAAAGTCCATGAGGAGTTCTTGGTCGAAGAGGGCAAATATGTGAACAGCTAAGTCTGCAAACTCGTCGATAAGAGATACTGTCTCATCGACTGGCCGTTCTCGATATTCGTGCCAAAGCCCACGAAAGTAGAGGTAGAGATAGGCGTTCAAGTTTTTCTGCTCCAACTGGGAGACCACGGTTTCGGGTCGAATGAGACCTCGATGGGTTTCATCTACAAGTAGCGTTATAGCTTCTGATGTAGATTCAGCAATTTCCTCCAAGCTCATACGGCTTAGGCGGGCCTCGGGCACTCTAAGCGCAATGAAGCTCGCCACGTCATCTGTCACAGCGTCAGCAAGATGGTTGTCGCTTATTAACCTCATCGCCGAATCCGCATCCTGTAGCTTAATGTAGCATTTCAAAGCATCTCGGTATTTCCCATTAGCTTCATGGAGGCGCGCCAGACTTTCCATAACGATACGCCAGTCACGCCCCTTCTCGCCATCCTCAACACTATCTTCACGGACATCACGGAACTTGAGTTGATTCTCGAGTGCCGTGGCGATTTCCTGAAGGTTAAAAAGCTCTAGGCCCCAACGCTCAAGTAGCTCCTTAAAACGGGGCTTATCCGTCCGCAGATAATGACCGAGTACGATTTCGTATATAGTGCCGGGAATCGGTGGACGCATGGGTGCCGACGGGATGTAGGTCACGATCTCATCGAACCTCTTCGCACCCGCGAACGTATATACCCACTTTTCCCACCGATCTGGAGTTTTGACCACTGTGGCGATGACCTTGGCTGCTTGGTTCCAATCGCCGTCATCCAAGAGTTCCTGGATCCATAGTTCCCCAATCCGCTGCTTCTCTTTCTCAACAAGCGTAGTCGGCGATCCTTGTACGCCAGTGACTGAAGAAGTATCTTCGAAAAATTCATCCGTAGTTGAAGTCTTGCGGTCTGGAGGCGGTGGAAAAGCAGCGTCAAACTTCTCGAAAGCCGACATGACTTCGGGATGCTCATCAAGAAGCTCCCACGCGTCCTCATACTTCTCACGCTCTAATAACCAGCCAAGATGGTCGCTTAGGTCCCTTTTAGTGGCCAATATGCAATCGTAGGGACTGTGGATGAAGAGTTTCGCCCCTGGCTTTACCAGATTCGGGTGTACTGTTTGAGAGGTAAAGTACGATCCAACTCGTACATTGCTTGCTGTACCACCCGTCTGACTTCTTGAAGCGGCATCATTGCTATTCTTGCTCCTTATGCTGGCACCAGAGCCAAAGAGCGAAATTGGGTTGATAGCAGCATTCCACATCTCATTGCCAAAACCTGCTAGCGCCTCCAGGGCACCTCGCGAAGCAGCTACCGATGCAGCTTTGCTAGCAGGCAGTACACCTAAGTGGTAGTCATTAGAGGACAGACCCTGGAAATTGCTGACTGGTAGACTGTCTTTGTCCACTTCAGCTTGTGAAATGAGATCAATGAGTCTGAGCTCGGGTCGAAGCGCGTTTTGCCGGTGCTTAATGCCACCTGTGGGCCCGCTGCCACTGGAAGTTGTCGACAGGTTGACCTTATGGCCCCGTACGAAGCTGCCTGGCTTTGTGTCGTCGTCTTCATCATTTCCCTCTTTGTCGGTTTTACAGTAAGCAAGAACCAAGAGCAGATTCTGGGTATATAACGAGATGCCGGAAATAATACAATCCATGCGCAATCTGCAGAATTAGCCAACTCGAAGAGCGCAGATCGAGAAAGCAGATCACTCACATCTTGGCAATCTCTGCCCGCCCAATGGATCTTTGCGCATCATTCTTACTCGCCATTCCCGGATGGACATGAATGATCCAAAGGGTCCCGCCCCAACCCACTATGAGCCGTTCAATCCCCTTATTAAGGGGTTTCGTTTGATGCGCAAGTTTTGAAGCAGCAGGCGATAGTGTCGTCGACAGACCGCCTTCTCTAGATTCGTCGTCGTCGCCGCTCATGGCCTGGTCATCAATCCACTCAGCCCGCCCTTCCCAGAACCCGGCCATCTCCTCCCATTCGTCTGTTTGAGGACGGTCTATGTGACCTATACGTTTCCAAGCGTCCTCAGCATCGCCACTGTCAAGATCTATCTTGGTACGCATAATCTTTATACCGTGCTCATTCAACCAGACAACATATTTACCGGACAAAGACCACTTGATGGTGCTGATGGGCCCCTCTCCAGAATGGAGGATAGTATCCTTTCCGGTGTTGGTGCCTAACCCCATGCTACCGAGCCATCCTGAAGCGGCGGCGGCAGCCGTGCCGACAGTTGTCGAAGTGCTCCGTCCTTGCGGTGCACCGACCGTCAATACTAAATTTCCAGCACGACCACCAGAGAGGTAGGTCCTATCACTCTTATATTCTGGTGAGACAGCCACAGCTTGGACTGGACGAGCAAAGTTTCTGAGTTGACAGTCCTTGAGGTCAACTACAGACTGTATACGGACAAGGCCATCCATGGATGATGTCGCAATGAAGATATTATTCGAAGGGAGGTTAGGGACTTGTGGAAGCTCTCGTGCTTTCCGCGGTGACCGGGCAGAGGGGGCAGAGGAGGATTCGGAGTGTTTTGACGAGGGGCGGTTGACGGTTTGCGACATGGCTCTGGCTACGGCTTCGGGCTTCAGGGTGGGCGGCAGCGCAGGAGGAGGATAAGGCGAGATGGAGATACTCGTGATGGATGCATCATGGGCGTGGTAGGCAATCAGGGACTGGAACGTAGGGAGTTGTATAACATGCTAAGATAGTTATTAGTTATTTCGCCCCAAGCGCATAGCGATACTGAAAGGAAATTCAGGGGGTTAATACTATGTTTCCTTTGTGTGTACCAATAATCATCTTGCCGCCAGCGACAAGAAAGGCGCTCGTGGAGTCGCCATTCCTATAGACAGATCCCAAGTGCTGCGTAAGGCGGGCATACTTGAGCCTCGGCTCATCGTCTTCCTCGTCTTCCTCGTCTTCTTCCCCCTCCTCGTCTACTTCGTCATTGTCTTCTTCTTCAGTCTCATCCTCGTCTACTTCTTCATCATCACCCTCACTTGTTTCAACAGTGGCACGGATTGTAGCTTTAAGTGATGTACCGCTGTCAGCTTCATGAGCGCTTCCGCTGTGACTACCATCATCAGTATGCTCGCGTTGTGAGGTCGCATCGGCCAAATCTTGATGCTCATTGTTGCCCACACTGGGCTTTGCCTCTGTCATGACGAGTGGTCGATTGCGCCGACTAGCAGCATACTGTAACAATGTACCAATAAAGGTGCGGTTTGTTGTTCAGGAATGGTTGATATGTGCAAGGATGGACGGCGAACTTTGAAGCTTGGAGAGAGCTATTGGAGCTCTATCAGTGCCCATCACGAATCACGAGAAGCACCTTCGGGGGAAAAGCTACGTCAGAGCTTCGTCCCTTGCTAATAAGAAAGGTATGCAATAAAGAGGTGATGCTGATACAGTGTGCGATGAGTTGGGTTAGGTAGTTAGCGTACTGTGTATGTATGTATGTATATGTGTATGTTTTTAGCTTTATTCATACAGTGTGTTAAATTCGTATCAGCGGGGCTATTTTGCGTTACCTACCTACCTAAGTAGGTACCTAGGTAGGTAGTGTAGGTAAGTTGTAGGGGGTTGTTCTGTAGGTACCTTAGCAGCGCTTCACTGTTTGTCCAACAGGTGGACAACCAATCACTAAACGCCGACGCGACATCGCCAATCCCGCCTGCCTGACAGTAGTCTAGGTATCAAATAATCGTGTTTGCTCAGGCGCGCCTCTCCAACTTCAAGCCTCACCACCACCTGGGCAGCATCCGAATAGGCTCTAGCTGCTGCTTCCTATAATCAATTACGCTATACATCTAAACCACTTACTAAATGTGAGAAGCTTTATATCCAGATTCTCATCTGCACTCACTTTGAATCCCACAACCAATGGATTCAACTGAGTCAATATGGCCTCGGTGACATCCCTCGGGCTGCATCAACCCACTGCCCTTGAATATGCCATCCAGGAGCAGCTCTTGCCCGAGAATCCCTCACCCTCGTCTTATGAATGGGACATCACTATTGATCACACTGCTCATGGAGACGCCGAGGACGAGCTGTTGGTGACAAAGGATGCAGTGATATGGTCCAGGGGCTGCATTTTTCGCAAGTGTTTTGGCTTCAAGCTCGAGAAGGAGCCTGTTACCCAGGCCTTACTGACCTATTTTCCGGTTCCTGAAAATACCGTCCCTTCTGGGACCAGCTCCAAGAGCCGCCATGGCTATCAAATATTGTCGAGAGCTTTGGTGGTGTTTCTCAAGACTCAGGCTCACATCTACTTTCTGGATGGAGGAAGCCATATTGTCCATATGCCCTTTGAGGTCGAATCCGCCTGCGCTGCTCCTCAAGGTGTTATAATACAGCGCAAGTATCGAGCTGATACCTCTGTCGCTGCCAGTCTCAAGTTCCCCCGGGTCCCTCCAAACTCTTTCCTCACCAACCAGCTCTCCCCTTTGTCTATTCGGGCTTCGCAACAGTCAACCTTCAACACCGAGGGCCTGGGCAAGCCGAGGGCTCTACCGTTGAGGCTTAGCACCCAGGCAGATACCATCTGGGAGGTGCCTGATGACAAGAGCGATTCTCATTGGCCCCGTCTTGTTATTTTGACAGACCCTTTGTTAGACCTAGGCTTAGTTGTCACGCAGCCAGATCGGTCGACCAAGAGTAAAGCCCGGAGACATTCTGATAAGTCTCCACGGTTTCTCGACCGAGCTGAAGAGATTCTTCATGTTGAAGAAATCCTCCACACCGATGAACCTACCCAAAGTCGTGACGACAAGGTAATTCTTGCTGTGACGGCTAACAGGGACACGTCTATGTACACGGTCTGGCGGCTCTCCTACATTCCCAACGGCGATCCTTTCCTTGCTACTCGCCAACCGAAACGAAGGAAGTCTGGACCTCGTCGTAGCTCTATGCAACCTGGTCTTCCCAGTGGTGCTACGACTCCCTTGCAACCTAATTTTAAGGAAAGCTTCGGTGCTCCGCTTCCTGGGAAACGGCCAAGGAAAAGTGAAAGAGTCGAGAAAAATGATCGGGCTTTGGAGAAATTAGAGTCATCCTTAGGCCTTGACAAGGAATCCGGTGTGACACGCCGGACATCACGTCGAGTAAGCTCGATGCTTGCCAGAGCCGATCTTTCGGCATCCCAAGACAGAACAGGCTACGTCGACCAGCCGCAAATTCCGAACCACTCCAATTCTAGAAGAGACACGTCATACGGCAGCCAGCGGAATCGCACAAGCGGCATCTTCGCCGCGCCAGGTTTGAGCGCAACTCATATTCACGGCGTTCATTCACTTGGCAATTTCTTAGAGGCGCCCGTTGATACCCTATTGGAGGAATTGAGGGCAGGAGGGGACTTCGAGGGATTTCACAATATGGGGCTTGATGATCATGATTTTGACGGTTTGGCACAGGAAATGCTATTTACGAAGATTCACAGCATACCCATCGACAACAGCAATGTGCGGTATTCCCTCTCCAAACAGCCAGCCCGCAAGCAATCCAAGGTATTTTGTGTAGCAGGACCCCATGTCACGGTGGATGGCCTAGTGCGGCAGCAAGTCTTAGTTGGGTTACAAGACCCTATGGAAAAGCGCCTCCAACTTCTGACATTACACTTGCAATTCAAAAGATCACTCTTATCGGATATAGCTGAGCCTAGCAAACCAGTCCTAACATTTGGCCAGCTCAAAAAGGCACATAATGTCATCGACTCCTGCAAGATCGTTGACGGCAGCATATCTATGATTCTCATGCTCTCCCAGGCCAGTGACGGACAACGACAATTGAGTGTACAAGCCCCTTGGAGCCCTTTCGCCCCCATAACGCTGCCCAATAAGTTGTCGCTTGCAAACATGCGTACGCTTGCCTATCGTGGTAGCTTAGTAAACAGGGAAGTAGGCATCAGGAGAGCCATTACACCTGTCAGGGGAGAAGTTGCCGGTATGCGACACCCAAAACTGCGTGGACTCGTCGATGTCTTAGACGGAGACAACCTGCAGCTGCATCAATTAAGAATACAGCTCGAACCTGTTTCTCCTCAAGTCCGTAAGGTCCTCGAGGTCCTCCGTTCAATTCTACCAGCGCCATTCACAGAGCATCTTATTGCCGGTTGGTGGGATATCATTGTGTGGCTTCGTGATCAGGGTGCTGAAGTCGATGATATCGAATGGTCTGGCATCGTTATCCAAATTCTTATGATGTACCTCGCCTTAGGGGTCCGGATCAAGTCCGATACTCATAATCAACCACCACGCAAGAGGTCTCGAAGCTCTCTTAGATCCAGCAGTGGGGCACGGGTTGATCTCGCTGACTGGGATGCCATGGGCAATCTTGAGACTACAGGCTCATTGACGCATCCATCCTGGATGGAAATGAACCCATGGCAGTGGATGATGGAAGAAGATGATTCACCACAGCCATTATTTCAGTCAGGTCTTGATACAGACGAGACGGACTTCCTTATTTCCCAAACGAAGCGAGCTGTGGCATATATGTCCTCCCATCGTACAGATAGTATGGGTGGACCACAGGAGTATCTCCCAACCGCCACGTCAGTCGATGAACAAACCCGGTTTGGCCATGCTCAAAAAATCTTCATGGGCTTGCATCTTCTGCTTGAGGAACAAAAGCTGAATATCACAATACCCTGCACAACTTCACCTGGTTTGATTGACCTCCGGGCTATTTTGTTGCAAATCGCGAAGTGGATGAGGTGGTCTCAATGGGTAGAGCTGTATGAGCTCGAAATGCCGTTTGACTGGCCAGATCATGGAGGCGAGGCGGAAACAGTCATGATCGCTGCATTGCCTCCTGCACCCACATACTGGAGTGTACTAGACTGGATTCAGAAAAAGCTCACCCATGACGAGAAACTAATAATGGCTGTACCTACCACTAGTACGGCTCTCGCGCCGTCGCATCTACCCCGCATAATGATTTTTGATCATTTATTCCGAAAGCTTGAGTCGAATAGACACTCGCCTACCTGTTTCGTTGAAGCAATTCATGAAAGCGGAGTTACAAATGTCATTCTAGAATCGCTGCCTGAAGCTATACTCGTCCCCCTTCGGGACGCAATTACCCAGTGTCAGCCATGTCCACCACCAGGATGGTCTACAGGATTACTTGAGTTGGTCAACAGAACGGATGTCGACGCGATCTTATTACCGATGAACTGTCACCGAAACCACTCGACCAATGTACTTGTAAGGGCGTTCTATAGACTTTTTCTGCAACCGCTGACAGTTGTCTCCAGGCTCCGACCCATAATGCTTCCTGGGACTTCAACTCTCTTTGCCAAAACGTCATGGAATTCAACGATACACCAGGAGACGATGTTGCTGAAACTGATAAGCAGGCGGTTATTAGGGCCATCTTCAAAGAAGATCGCCGTCTAGATGAGACCAAGATGATGCTCAACACAACAAAGCCCCGCTCCGTACGGTTAGATCCGCTTCCGGAATGGAGCGAGCCGTTCTATCTCGAACAGCAAAAGGAGGTAGTTACGAGACTTGCCACCAACACTTTATCCATTCCAGCCGGACGGGGACTCATGAACTATGGACTTCGATTTCCGTTACTAACACAAAAGTTTCACATGCATGGCTTCGTCCTAAACTGTACAGTCAAACCTCAAAATGTGACAGTTGGGGTTGACAAGTCACTCTTTACCGAGGAGAAGATTGCCTGGGCCTTCTTTCATTCTGGTGTCGCCGCTGGCTTGTCCATATCTCGTGAGGCTAAAGGAATAGACACGTCATGGATACTTTACAATAAGCCAGGTAACGATCTGAATAATCGACATGCCGGGTTTTTACTGGCATTGGGTCTTAATGGACATCTCAAGGATGTCGCCAAATGGGTTGCCTTCAAATATCTGACACCAAAGCATACCATGACTTCAATTGGGCTACTCTTGGGTCTCGCGGCGTCCTACATTGGAACAATGGACTCGCTCATCACTCGTTTATTGTCTGTGCATGTCACTCGGATGCTACCAAGAGGCGCTGCTGAGCTCAACCTCTCGCCTCTTACGCAGACAACAGGCATTATGGGCATTGGCCTGCTCTATTGCAACAGCCAACATCGTCGTATGAGTGAGATCATGATGTCAGAAATTGAGCATGTCGAAACAGAGGACGATGAAGAACCCTTACGGACCGAGTGCTATCGATTAGCAGCAGGCTTCGCCCTTGGTTTTATCAACCTAGGCAAAGGCACGGACTTGAAGGGGCTCCACGATATGCGCATCACGGAAAAATTACTCACTTTAGCTTCGGCAACGAAAAAGGTGGAGCAAGTTCACATCCTCGATCGATCTAGCGCTGCAGCCGTTGTGGCCATTGCTCTCATCTATATGAAGTCGGAAGACCACATAGTGGCCCGGAAAATCGATGTACCAGACGCAACTTTGCAGTTTGACTATATCCGGCCCGATATACTCTTACTGCGCACTGTTGCCAAGCACTTGATATTATGGTCAGAGATTGAGCCTAGTCATGAGTGGATTCGCAAGAATCTCCCACGCCAGTATCACAACCGAATGCAAATGCCGACAACACAGTCATTTGACCATGCATCTCGCGGACCACTCAATTCAACGCATCTCCCTTTTCTCACGATCCTAGCAGGGCTCTGCTTCTCTTTGGCGTTGCGCCATGCTGGCTCCAGCAATGCCGCCGTCAGAGACCTATTGCTCTCCTACTTCCACCGGTTTTACGCACAATGCCGAGAACCGAAGCCCAATGCTACCTTTGACGATAGGTGCGTCCAAGTAGCAGCTCGCATGTGTCTTGATGTTGTGGCCTTATCCTGTGCGACTGTCATGGCAGGCACATGTGATCTGAAAGTACTCCGCATCCTGAGGTCTCTGCATGGACGCAATGACCCTGACACGACCTATGGTTCACATATGGCAACCCACATGGCGATCGGTGTCCTATCACTTGGCTGTGGGACACAGACATTCAATACGTCCAATTTGGCCATTGCGTCGCTCCTAGTGGCCTTTTATCCGGTCTTTCCAGATAGCGTTCAGGATAACAAGAGCCATCTTCAGGCGTTCCGCCACTTCTGGGTTCTGGCTATTGATCCACGAAGCTTGGTGACCAAGGATGTAGCAACAAACACACCGGTCAGTGTACCAATATCGATTCATCTAAAAAAATCATCAAGCTCGGCAGACGATGAGGTCCGCATAACGCCCTGTCTCTTACCCCCTTTGACCGAAGTATCGAGTATACGGACAACATCATCCGAGTTCTGGAACCTAGAGTTGGATTTCAATGCCCATCCAGAATATATAGAATCGTTCAACCGCACGCAAGCTCTCTACCTACATCGGCGGCCTGTTAGTGACAGTCCGTTTGCCGCGACAATCGTGGCTCTCGGTCAGGATGACGTTAGCTCAAGTGTCAACCCTACTGAGAATGCTGCTCAGCCGCTTGAGTGGTTGTTTGATCATGTACCTACTCTACGGAATTTGACGCACGCCGAACGCGGCCTGGTTCTCGATCGGAGCGTTGGTGGACCTGACGTCGGTGACGCTGCAGGAACCGTAGTCGATGCTCGGCTAGTCCTCGAAGACAGTATCAACAATGTTAATAGGGAAGACATGTTAGGGTTAAAGGGGCTGTTTGAGTGGGCTGAATGGAGAGCTCAAAGGGCACAGGAGCAGCAAAACCGCGAAGGAAAGTCAAATGGGCCTGCGAGTCAGATCAGTTGGTCTAGGGATGGCTGGCTGAGGGAAAGCGTTATCGAGGGTCTAAAGGGCGGTGTCTGGCTTGCGGGTAAGGAGTAGATTGCAAATACCCCTTTTAGAGGCACTTATAGAATGTGAAATCAGTTATGTATGGCATAGCTGGTGGGTTATGGTCGTGCTCTTATTTTGAATGATTATGTTGATCCATGATCGGTGCTCGTTGACATCAATGTAATGGAAATTTTAAGAAAGTCTGATATTCTGTCCATTCAACTCCAGTTAGCCAGCAATTCCAACAAGAACAAAGCAACTATATAATCTTCATTTAATACCAAGAATCCACTTGGCCGAATTGCTTATCAAAAGCAAACCGTCTAGATATCTAGGAAGAAAACTTTAGGTCGAAATAGGAGATGCTCCCCTTATGGCTTGGGCTGCCCCCGGGATGAGCAAGCAAAGCACTTGTTCACTAACACGTAAGCTGTATCAGAGATACATGATGTTTCAAGATTGAACAATATCATTGTTTCTCGTATATTTACCTTACAAAGACATAGGCTGGGTTTATATAAATGATGTCCATACCCATTTTAGGGAATCGATCTTTGTTCATATCAAAAGGTAGAAATACATTGCCCAGCACAATATCAACATCCCTCACTTCAACAACAACATCTCCTCCGAAAATCATACAAAATGGCTTTTGAGCATGATTGGGAACATGATTGTGATTTGCACCACGTGGTCATGCTTGATCCCGATTATGCTAGATATGCGGGATTGGAACTCCAGCCTCTGTCGTATGACGCAGAGCAATTAGAACAAGCCATGAACGAGGTCACAAGTGCCCCCTTTACCCCCAGGCAAGTTCGTCAACAATACGAGTTCCTCGCCGACTATCTCCTAGCAGATACTGACAATATGACTTACCAGGAGCTGTTCGATTGGGTAGAATGCATGATGGAACACATCGACACGTATTTCTTCCGAGGCGGACTCACACGAGGCGAAGAGAGCTACCTATCTCTTCGCCTCCATGAGAAACTTTATCCCATGGCTCACGGCTTCTGCGAGCACAGCATCGTGCCTCTCCACTATCGCATCTTCCTGTTCACTGCAGATGCTCAGACGGGGAAGCGCAGACCAAAGGTTAGTCTACTAACGACGTTGGTGCATGAGATGCTGCATGCGTACCTCAGCGCATTCTTCAATTTTTGCCCCGTGAAAGGCCAAATTGAGCTCGTTAACGAGAATGGGGGCCATGGCGTGCTTTTTTGGGTAATGTACAGGAGCATGTATACTCACATGCAAACGTGGCATCCCGCGCTTGCGAAACTAAATCTCGAACCCCCGAGGCTTCTCCCCGAGCCACTTGTCCGTGCGTATTACGGTGTCGCAAGAAAGCTTCCCTGGCTGAGAAACGAGTGGGATGTGATGGACCTCGCGGACGATCAACCGACGTTATTCCCTCCATTGCTGTGGAAAATTGAGCAAAAGGAGGAGTTCATAAGGTGTGGTTTAAGGTTGTCGGCTGCGACCTATGAGCAGTTCATCGAGAATCGGGTCCCGTACCCGGCGGGGTTCTACAACTGCCTCTGCCGAGGCATTTTCCTAGCCATCTTGTTCATTTTGGCGGGGTTTTCCCTTCTATGGTGGCGTGAGTGCCTTCTTTTTCTTCAATTGATGGTGGGCCAACTTTTGTTTCATAGTTCTTTCTGGTGGCATATGTGTTTTACTTTCCTTACACCCACGGTGGAGAATCTTCTATCCTGGCTTTCAAGTCCTGGCCATTCACTGTCACGTCTTGGCTCTCTCTGCTGGCTCAAAGTAATTTTGAGTTCCGCGGTTGGCAAACTTCTGTCTCACATCTCTTTTTGGTGGCAAGGATGTATTATGTTCCTTACGTGGTGGTTTTCGAGCATTCGTGGACTCTTTCTGGGCCTCGTTTCTCTCTGGTGGAGCGAATCTGGTCTTGCGAAATTACTATTATGGCTTTGGAGTTTAATCTCTCTATGTTGGCGCAATATTCTTCTCCTTGTTGGCAAGCTTTTGTTTCACGTTGCTTACTGGTGGTCGAGCATATTTATTTTCTTTGAATGGTGGCTGCGGAGTGTTCGTGGGCTCTTTCTACATCTTGTCTCTATCTGGTGGAGCGAAAGCTTTGTTGGGGACTTTCTTTCCTGGCTTTGTAGTCTTCCGCGCAGGGTGTTCAACTACGTTATTTAAGAGCAGGCAATGGAGTATGGGCTCTATATCTTTGAAATGGTGTTGATTATAAGTTTAAAATGTTTCAAATGTTTAAATGTTTAAATATGCCTAATTAAACCATACAAAATAAATATCAAGTAGTAGAATCGGTTCAAACAAATAATATGTGACGCAGACAATATTATGGCAGACCCAACAAGCGAAACTAATATGATCAAGCTCACCCAGGCGATACGCGCGGTTTAGCTTTTCATTGATGCTCGTCTCGAGATTGGCCATATATGCCGGGACGACTGACGCGCGGATGAAGATGCATTCCTTCAGCTCATTGCCGTGATGCGCAGCGACTTTCCACATGCGGTACTGGCCCCCCGTCGTGGCCTTGAACGCATCGTGCTGTCCTAGTATCGCGTGTATGGCCAGGATTTAGTCCTAAGTCAGGGGCTTCGCCTCGAGCACGAAGTGCGCGATGGCGCATTTCGGCGCCTGTGCATGATTGACGACTTCGATTGGACTAAAGAAGCCGTCATACGGAGGACAAAGGCCAATAAGCGAGTATTTGACCAGCAATCTGGCGTTTAGCTTGTGGAAGATCTGGTGGTAGTCGTCGACGTAGGCTTTGTACTCTTCGGTGAAGATCTTGTCGCGCATTCGTTGCGTTCATGGGAAGTCGCAGCTTGAATACTCGATGAAGTTCGAACTATAGACGAGTTGAATGAGGCACTTTCTGTGAATAGCCCAGAAGGCCTCGCGGTATTGTGTGAACGTGTTGGATTTGAGCTGCGAATTTTGGATCGTGGTTTCTATGTCGACGCTGGGGCTCTCTCTCGCAGATGCATAGGCGATTTGTTACAAGGGGAGGTATAGGTAGTTGACGTGGTGTTGAATGGGAATTGAATGTACCCGCAAGTCCGGCCCTGGTGAGATTGCGTCAACTGGATCTGATATTCGTCGTGTTAGAAATATTGGTTGCGCTCTTATACCGATGAGGAACCAATCGTTTTGGATGTGTTAGATGAATGAATTCTGGAAGACAATAGGATTTTATGAAAGTGTTATGATTCTCGCTTCTTTGTGGTTGGGCACGGGAGTCACCCGGCAGAGAATGGCATTCAACTTAGAAACTTGATTCAATGCGGAACTACGGCCCCAAATTTTAATACCAAATCAAGAGTCGAAATAGGTAAGTAATATTAAACTGTGATAGGAGTGTTTCTAGGAAAGTGAGATTTCTTAATTCAGCTCCGGCCTATAGATGCATCGCAAGGCTGGCCTTTGAACGATTGTCCTGATGCAGATATACACCTCGAAATGAGGGGAAAACACACATTGACAAAGAATCCCGCATAAAGCTTCAGGCCATATAGAGAACTTTGCGCGTGTTGAATGAGATAACTAGCCTCCCACTAACTAGTTGCAGTCCACTTGTAATAGCCAAAAGGATGAAACGACAGGCCCTGTTTGAATAGTTCACGTCCTCCTTTCATCCCTCGTGATTAAACTTTAGCATTATATGCAACTCCAAGACTTCTACTATTAGCACTTCGAGAGCGCAGTATGTATCTTGCTGGTGGTTTCTTTCATGTGGCCAACTTCGTCTCATAATTAGCCCTGGCCGGCCCAGTTCTGTTAGTAAGTCTCGCTAGCTCCTTGAGTTCTTCGTTACTAGTAAGGCAGTTAAAGATTCTCTTTTTGAAGCATATGGAAACAATTTCTTGTAGGCGAGTAGAACAACTCCGTCACTCTCTGTTCGTCTTAAAAAGGTAGCGTTTCTTTCAAAAAAGAATGTACTTCAACCTAAGTACCAAGGTACCAAAGTACCTGTAGTACGGAGAAGCCTTTCCGTTCGCTCAAGTTACAATAGGTACGTACCTCCCTACATTCATATATCAAAACAATCGGTTGTTTCGTTAACAGCACCCAAGCATGGTCGAGTGGTAGAGAACGACTCCAGGACCAGGAGACCTAGGGTTCAGATACAGTCCTGGGCGTTACATTGTAGACGTTACAAGCCCAGCGGTGACTGCGAAGAAATACCCATTCAAACCTGAAAAGGGGGCGCGCTGTAGCTTAGGCGCTGTCAACAAGCTTGACAAGATCTAAGGCAGGGCGTGGAGGAGGGATCAGTTTTTTTTAATTAATTTCTTTTTCTTTAGTTTCATCATTTTGCTTATATTTTCTAGCCAGATATCAAGCGAACTTCTAGCAAAGCCTTAGGCGTTGAGGAGATATTAACCTATATTCGTCCTGATTAATTTTCTCATCTAACATCACGAGAAGTTTAAGTAAAGCCTTGAGAATCAATCAAACTCAGCAACGTTGTCCATTATCATACTCGACGTTTTCTTTCCAATATGTGACGAGCAAAATTTAGCTGATTGTTTAAAGAAGGGGACATCGAAGTTACTGAGATTCCTTTTACTCCTCCTGCACCAGCTCATGCCATTTTTATTTCGACTACCATGTTATGCACACCAGAATATACATAATCCATTACATCTCCCTTGCTAACATTTAACGCCGGGAAATCAGGGAGCAAATGATATCTCTGCGTACTTCTGCTATCAGCGAAATGCCACTTCAAATAAAAAGTACTCTTAAATGCAATTCTTCTATGGCTTGTTACCCTTGCACCAAGTACACGCTAAGATTGTTGCCGAAACCGCATTCAAAGGGATGGCTAGCAAGCCAGTAGGGGTAAACTCGGGCGTGCCGAACTACACCATCGTTTGCTATTTCTCATGAGAATAGCTAGATCTACAGTAGGCTGCTCCGCACCTAAATTTGTATAGCGAGCTGCTCACCTGGCAGTTAGGTAGTAGATTGACTGACCAACACATTACGTATATACTAAGACTAGGTAGTGCGCACACCAGAAATTAATAATTATACCATGACAGATCTAAGTAGTGTTTCTTTATATTTAAAAGGTCTTGCAATTGATACATTCACACCTAAATCACATATAAAATACGTCTGTTGCGAGAGAACTGGTCAATTGATTGAGGTGTTGTATCGTTGAAAATAAAAGGTTGCAGGCGGCAGGTGGAGTGGGTGCTAATACAGTACGTTCCAATGCCATACAATTTAGGTGCGGAGTAACTTGAGCGGTAGCGCAACTGACTCCAATTGAAAACAGGTGCGGTACTGCATATCTAGCCCACAGCCTACTGCAGATCTAGCTATGTATTCTCTTTCTCATCACTTTAATGCGAGTCTGCGATACTTGCAAGACTTGGCCATATGCCTGCAGGGGTGTACCTGCGAGTCTTCATCTCCTCTCTGCTTCTTTCTCTTTCTGCTTCTGTCCGCCCGTCGATCCATTCTGGACAGCATCCATCCATCAATACCCATCCAACCATTTTGCTCTTCTATTTACATATAGTTCATTCGATCTCATATACTATCTCTGCTATTTCCTCTATTTTCTTTCATCTTCCGTCTCGTCAACGCCGCTTCCTCTCTCATCCCTCAATCCTTCTACCAAGGTACATACCCATCGTGTCGTACAAACTTTGCCTGCCAATTTCATATTTCGTTATTGCTTTATGTTGGCGTTTGAATTATCTTAACTTGCAGTATCTTACACAATCCCTCCCCAGCCCCGTTCAAAGCCACGATTTTGGCAGATCAATAAGCCCTTAAAGAAAAAATGGCTACGGATTATTTAGACGGCGTGATATCTGACGTGTCATATTGGTTAAAGCGTTTAGAAGAGTTTCATAGCCAACTAGAACAGCGCCAGCAGGACCCGACTCCGTTTTCCGAAGCTCAACCACAGTCATCTGCCCGATCTATTCCTAATCAGTGTTCAACTGAATCCATAACCAGTACTGACAAGACCACGGTTGAATATAAAAATAAAAAAATGGTATCAGTTTACTATGACAGCTTTATACAATCCTTTTTCGAAGAGCTAGTCAAATTTACCTCCGCTCAGTGGAACCTTTTGCGCAAAACGAGGATGGCCTCTAAAGTTGCTCGTATTAGACAGATCGCTGAACTCGAGATGCTCGAGGACGAAGAAGACGATGATATTAGCAAGCTGAAACTAGCAGATCTTTCGGCTCTAGACAAGAAACAAGACGGCTCAGAAGAGGTACAACTGCAGTACGTCGGCCCTCGCCCGCTCGGGGGAGGTTCAAAGAACCCGGCCCTTGACTATATACCAACGAGAGCCCAACCGACAAGCGCACTGGCCGGCTTACGTGGATCTTTTAATGAGGAGGGAGACATTTGGGACGAATTGGATAAGGGCCTGGAATATGTACAAGGCATGTGCGGATATGCTGCAAGTCGGTTCCTTCGAGACGGTGATTGCAATGAAGAGGTTGAGAAGATTAAAGTCCGCTTAGTGCAAGTTAAAGAGTTGGTTGTTAGCGAAAAGAAGCACATATCAGTCGCACAAAAAAAGGGCGAGATCAAGTTTGAACTCAAGCGTGACGCGGAACCCAGGCCCGAGCATCAACAGACTAGAGCGATCGAGAAAGTGCTGGGGAGAGAGCATCCCTCAACACTGACTAGTCTAAGAAGACTAAGCACTCGAAGAGATAGTCCGCTTAAGCCCGAAAAAGAGGAGGAGGAACAAAGTATAGATGACCTTTCACGATCGGCAGTGGGGCTTACTCAATATACAACAACGTCAAAAGACTCGGTTGCTCAAGACGAGGGATACGAGGCATCGGCAGGGGGGGTTTCACCCTCAACTGGCTCTGCAGGATCTCTGTCCGAGATTTCTGTAGGATCTAAATTCAATGCTACGGAAGTCGATAAGGACATTGACGCATTCAATCCAGAACACGAGGAGACTGAAATAGAATACTCGGGAAGGGTTGAGAGGTTTGCCGATCCAGAAACATGGCTGGCACGACTTGAGAGGATGAGGAACGAAGTTATTGCAGCGTCATTCTTCTATCGTAAAATTTCGCCCCTTCTAGCAGAAATCGGGGAATCTCACTCAGGAGGACCTCCTAGAATTACTGTCCTCGGTAATAACTTGAAGAAAGCGACAGAAGCAGGAAAACCCCTTACCTGGGAGGGCGAAGATGTCACAGAGATAATAAGTGGGGTGTCGACAAACCTCAAAACTATGCAAGGCGCAGGGTACTGCGCTGGCTCTATCAATTTTCTAGCTCTCGAATCCAACCGACCCAGAGTAGCTAGGCTTATCCATGTTGCTGTCGATGACATCAACTCCCTAGCCGACAGACTGAAGGTTGCCTTCAATCATAAAGATTCCCTAGCCATCAAAGAGGCCTGTTCCGAGTTTCTGGCACTGCTGGAATTTACCACAGATGGATCAGGAATATTCCATATTGACATGGCCGTGAATTCTATGGATGAACTCTCGCGACATAATTACATTGAACTAGCACGGTTTACGGCGCTGTTGCTTGACCTGGCTATCTTGTCATACAGTGGCGCTCACGTCGAAAAGCTCCATGACTATCTTCCCCTGGACAAGGGTTTACGGTTTTTGACTATACCAGATTTCAGTCTCACGCGAAGGACATTCAACTGCCTCGGCGCGTACTTAAAACGCCCCGTCTGGGTATTTGAGATATCAAATGTCAGAGGCATACAAGATCGTTCAACTACTCTTTACTTATCTACTAGAATTGCCGACTTCGCCAGTGTCTGGGGACCAGTTTGGGCTATTACTGAGCCGGACAAGCCAGATATGGTCATTCGATATAATGTCGGAGTGGGCTCTATTGTTGGCTCGAAACGAGACTCTGACGAACCAGAGCCTCTTAGCGGAGAAGTATTTTGCCACTGGATCTCAGCATCCGACAACCCTCCACCAGGTCTGTACATTAACGGCGAGCTCAACGGCGGCCGAATGTTAATCGGAGGGAAGCTCAATTTGAATACTTCGTGTACGCTTGATTGCGATAAATTTACTCTTGGTATGGAGAATAACAATAGACTTCTACCTTTGCCTGTCCGCTGGCGAAAATGGTACACAGACAGCCGCACCATTAGTGCGAGTCTCAGTGGCTTGGGATTCACGCTAGGAGGCTCAGAGAGTTACAAACTTCGCCATCGGCCATACAGAGAAGATCTCGTGGATGCCTTATCCCATGAAGACTTCGATTGCTGTCTCGTCGCAATACAACATCGCTTCGTTGTTGAAGTCTCAGCATGCACCGGACTTTCCCGGAGACAAAGTCTTAGATACGCGCTCGGATATTCTGGCATGAGGGACTACATGAGTGCCAGTGATCTGAACTGGGAAAACGATGAGTGGAAAGAAACATATTTCCAAATCGTGAGGGAGGGAGATATGACAGAGTTGAGGAGACGCCTTAATGAGAGCGGATTCGGGTCAGTAATGAAGAAAGCACTGAAAAAGTCGATGCTTAATGTCCTTTTGAAGACAGGTCTTGAAGCGTCCAAAGAGCTAATCGCTTTTTGGATGCCATCTAGAGAGGACGACCCACAAGTCGTATCGTATCCCTTTAGGGATTACAACTGGGTAGGCCTCCTTCAAGAGGGGTCTCTGGGGTTCAATACAGCAATTGTTAATGACATTTGCCTTGAATTACCAAGTAAGAGCAGGAGTCGGTCTTTGACATGTACGCATGTCGATAAGAAACCAAATCACTACTCTCTATTAGAGACGTACCTTTTGGTTAATGACGAGCTCAGAAGTCGAAACGAACTTCCCAAAGGCCTTGCTCTAGTAGATTGCGAGGCTGGAAAGTATCGAAAACGTTGGAGTGTTCACAAAATCGAAATAGGAGAGAAGTTCGATCTTGGGGAGTGCGGATCATTGAAAGTGATGAAGGTTCTCATGCCCTCTTCGCGAAAGGCAGAGTCGGGGCTTGTCATGGACTGGACCGACCTGACCTCTTCCAGGGCAAGAGATATTTACCAAGTTGCACGGCAAGCCATTGGGATAACGCCTATGCCATTATGCCATCGCGAGTATCTGATTCAACGGAGAGGTGTGCATACGGCTCCTATCTTGATTCATGTTGTTTCTCATCCGTATCTAGCGCTTGGGGAATCAAGAAGCTAGGCTAGACCAGCTGTATGAACATATGCACAGATCTTAAGTAGCTCACCACTTGCTACTTGGCAGTCGTTACCAATATCCACAAGGCGAGACCGGAGACGCCGTAGATGATAAAGGTGCTCGAAATTCTCTCAAGGTAGCTCGGATAAGTTCCAAGTTCTATAGAGTATCAACTTTGCAGGCTTCGATTGCCTCAATTCAACAGGCAAGATATTGCATATATTCGTTCATCTGCGTCTATTCCAAGTTCGCGTCCCTAGCACACACCTCGTATCGAAAGGTCCTATTGTGGCCTAACTTCTCAAGTTTCTGTACACGGTCTAATAATGCTGAAATGGCTGATATTTGACCCTTCATCAGCTTTTGCAATGCGTGACGCGAGGCCAATAAATCCTTATGGATCTTGCTAACTTCCGCAAGTTGGGCGGCTAATTGCCTAAGACGTTCGTCCGTGTCCCTATGAGCCGTTTCTCTTCCTGTAGGCTTCTCGCCCAGTGCCGTTTCAAGTCCCCGCTCTTCCTCTCTATGGATAGGCTTATCGTCGCATGTCGCGTGAGCTAGAGGCGTGGAAGAGATTGCCCATGTGCAAAGGGCGATTTTTGCCTACGAAGTAGCGGCGAATAATACCATGAGATAGGTGACCCTCGAAGCCCTCGGTAGTATCAGAAAAGGGGAGAATGACAACATGATCGACCTAAGAATGGATTAGAGCTACACACCCTAGAAGTTTGTTCCTTTGACTTGGAGGAAACCGACCACTTTTATATCGGGGCACGGTAGTACGGTTATTCTGCCGTCAGCGTCGACTCGCAGTTTTGTGCGCGCGCCCGTGCTAATTCTTGCACTGGCATTATCGACCATATCGGCGACAGCGCTGATGACAGTGCACCCTTGGTTGCCGAGGACCAAGACAGCTTGGCCCTCGTGCAGCTGAAGAACGTTCATAGTGCGGTGAACATGCCATACCACGTCTCACAAGAACAACCACCAGTTGCGACTTAGGAAGACGGGGGACCGGTTCCGCGTAACGTAAAATCCCGGTTCAGAGTTGACAGCAGCCGGGCAGATACCTCGGGCATCCTTCAAAATTCTTCAGGGTCTGCCGATAGGTATCAGCCGACGCGAGATGGCTCACCAATGTCGTGAAAGGTTCTTCCCGGCCCATGCCAACTTCATTTGGCGTCGCACCGACTGATCCTTCGTCGTCGTAGTCATCGTACATGGAACCGCCTTCTCTTGAGGTATGGTTTTCGGCCTTGGACTGTTTTTCTTCCAGCAGTTTGACACAGTTTTAGTGATATATTATAAGCGAATACTTCCTAGACGTGGGATAAGTTCATATTTTGCCCCTCAACGATTGAAAGATGAATTGTCTACTTGTACACGGCTTGCTTGTGATCAACATACATCGGCTCTCGGTGGATCCTAGTCTTGCCCTCGTGGCCTACTGAGATAGCAAATTGTCGTAGCATCTCAGGCAAAATTACAAGAATGTCACCGGAGGATATTATTCATAGATGCTGATTTCGGAGGTTGAGGTTACATGGAAAGCCTGATTAATGGGTCGTAGATAGTTTGGTAGACTGCATCTTCAGATCCGAAAACTCTAGTCCTAGAGGCTTCTATACCAACTACTCATCATTTGCATGCAATACGACCCTGAGAGGAGATAAGTTTGCTTTTTATCATTGATGTTAATATTCTCCAGAACCAAGATGAATGGAACTCAGTCGCGAGATATAAGGCGGCTATCTATGGTCTCTAAAACATTCCTCTAAGAATCTAATTAACACTGCCTCACGCCAACTCAGTAATATATTTAGAATGCCGATTGCGGGAACACTGGTTTTCTTTAGTGGAACCCGGCCTCGCGTTTCTCCATCAGTATTCCATAACAACGCCATGTGTCATACATCGAGTGAGCAAAGAGTGCTTCTTGCCCGTCTCCCTTCATGATCTCCCGAGAAATATACTCTCAACCTGATCACGGGTCTTGAGATCTTTAAATAAAAAAGGGGTGTATATCCATCGATTGCGCTGTCTCATCAACTTTCTCATCCACCTCCACCTCGACTAGCGACTCCCCAAGTCTTCTCTTCTCCTCTGCCCTCTTAGCAGCCTCTGCCTTCTGCCTCTCGAGTCTTTCCTTAGCCACCCTCTCGTACTCCGTCCGTACATTTTGGCCCCATGCCACGAGTTCCGCGGGGTGCGTGAGACACCACAATGTCAGCTCCCGCGTAGCAAGTGCATCCTCCAACGGATCATGCCCGGCGTTCTTCGACATCTGAATATCGACGTCCATCAACTCCTTGCAGGCCGATTTCAGCGACCACTTCCTCGGGAACCTCTTAGTATTCCTCCCGAACGCCGCCTCGGCCGTGAGGACCACTGAATCCACCACGCGGTCGGCGGCGATGCGTAGGATCTTCAGGTCGTTCGACAGCGCGTGGCCCATCAACACAGTGTCGGAATCGGCGAGCGTGAAGATCTTTTGCCGGGCCTCGGGCCACCCCTGTAGCACGGCTGTGTCCGGGTCTTGTTTGGCGGCGCGCAGGATGCCCGGGGTCACACCGCTGAAGCGCGCGCGCCAGTCTTTTACGTGTCCCACGGGCTGGACTAGGTTGTTGAGCACGACGGCGCCCGTCACGAAGTCGACGACGGAGATGCGGACGAGGTCGCTCACGCGGTCTTTCAGTTCGACCATTTCGCAGTCTATGACGAGGGCCGCGTACTTCTTGCGGCCGGTATGGAAGAGATTCGGCGGAGGGACCGGGAGTGGCATATCACGTCGGTCATCGCCGTGGTTCGGCTGACTATGCGAGATGATGTCGTTTCTTTGGCCGTACTGGTTATTTGACAGAGAGTGTATGGTGGGAAATCCCTCAGACCGGCGACGGTCATTGTTGAGCAACTCGAAGATGAGCAGTGGGCGGATGGATTCAGACAGTGCTGGTGATGCCCATGCATAGCCATGTGTAGGCCTTCCCTGAAGAGCTGTCTCTAACTGATCGCGTTGACGCCAGTAGTTGGTAGAAAAGTGACTTAAGTTCGGATGAGACATGACCGATATGCCTGATTCTGAGGTGAGATGAGGCTCCGTCGTTTCTGGGCTTGACACAGGCACAGGCCTAGAGCCAAGCGCCTTGCCGCGTATGTTGTCGGTCATAGTGGTTTCAGGTATGTGGTTCTTATTGAGAGCCATGTGTTGACTTAGGCCATCTGAGGTGTAAAAGATCATTCGGCATTCCAGGCAACTGCGATCACTCATATGGCCGGTGCTAAAGGCATGGGCATTTCGGAGCCCTTTCTGGGGAAAGACGCGGCTGCAGTCGCTGCAGCCCCAGACACGACTGTCCTTTATGATGTTTATTGGCATGTCTTCACGCAGTTGTCATGTGGCAGGTGGAACTTTAGATAGATTCAAAGGTTGTCTTTCCTAGATGGTGCAGACAAGGCGAACAAGGCAAATATAGATATGAGAAATATGAGGAATATCGGTGGTGTATAAGTGGTCAGAGTCTATTTACCCAGGTAGGTTGATTCAGCTGCTGCTAGGTCGGTTAAGAGGTAGGTTCGTAGAGTTATATGTATGTTGAAATAGGAACGAGGTCCGGACCTTTAGCAAGAGAAAATTTATAAAGTAACCCTCACTGTGCAGCGGTTGCCTTGGGGGTCGGTGTGTTAGGTATATAATGCTTGAGCTGAGGTAGAAAGTAAAAGATGTATTTCGTATCTGGAGGGTGACATTGGAAACATGCTTGCGCCAGCCTCAGATTGTTCAGGCAACACCAGCCACTACAGCACTAACCCCATTGGCAAACAGTAAAGAAGCGGCAGAGGATGGGGACAACGAAGGACTTCAGGACATAGATTCCAGATTCACGTTCATTCATAAGAACCAATTGGTGCGGCCCTATTGGCAGTTTTACTGAGCCGCGTTTCCGTTTTGAAATAGTACATTGGAAGATATTATGTACACGCGTAGTATACAATAGATTTAATGGACCACCCCGGCCAGAACAGCCATAACGCCACCGTAAAGGCCGACACAAATGCAAAATTCTTGGGTTGCTTGAACTCCAATCACCTTCCCTTGAACTAACGCCCCTAGGGTTCCGATTCCAACCAGAGACACCACAGTCATGCGCCCAATGAAACCAGGAATAACCAAGAACGTTAAGATTGGCAATACGACAGCCACAGCCATCGCCACCGACAAGTGCATCAACGAAGGCTTGTCCGTTACATCTTGGTCTTGAGGCACAATACTTCTTTCGTCCTGCCGGCGAGAGATATCTGACTGGGATAGGATCGATGCACGACGTTGGGAGTCAAATCTGGCGAGATCGGGCCGTGACAATGGCGTCGCCATATCTTCCTCATCCGTTACCATATCTTCGTCACTATAATCTACGCATACGAGATCATCTGCCGCATCTAAGAACTGAGTTTCGATCTCGGCAACCGGCGCATAGTTCGTAAGATAGCCTCGGTATAGCTGCACGTCGGCCAGCGTCGGGGCTGACAAGGATTGTATCTGTCGGAATGACGATAAAACCCGGTCTGATAAATAATTAACAGCTGAAAACTACTAAAGAAGCTCATCCACTTACTATACTGCTCCAATTTGAAGCCAATCTTCCCTAGGATATCCGTCTTGTGCCACTGGAGCTCACCACCTGACATATATTCCGCTCTCCGGGATGCCGGGAGGATACAATTCTGCAGACGTCTATTCTGCGTATCGGCCGTATCGAGGCGGTGCAATTGTTCCTCGAGTTCACAAATCTCATCCTGAAGGTGAAGCAAAATTCGATGGTTTAATGACTCAAACTTTCGGTACATTGGCCGAATACGTGGCCCGCCATGATCCGGCCAAGCGGCGGACAGTTTCGAGGCCAGCAGCTCATAGCCGGTCAAGGGAAGCTTCTCGGCTCTTGGGAGGTGCTTAGCAAAATGCTGATTCGGTACACGAGGCGTGAGGTCCTCCGGTGGTACGTGAGGGTGCTGGACATTTCCACGTGGCATCTCGGGAGTACCGTAGCTCCGCTTTCTATTTTTACTCGTCCTTGTGCGTAGATCGGCTTCGTCGGAAACACGGCCTCTAGGATCCCCATCGACACTGCGCTCTGGACTGGTGCTTCGATCGGTGTCATGGTCACCAAAAGTATCGAAAAGATCATCTCGAAAGCTGCTCGACGCCGACGAAGTGCTATGGGCTGAGGGCGATGTGCTTTTCGCCGTATCTGGCGACGGCTTCGAAGCCTCTTTTACTGTACGTTGGATGCTTTCTGACGTTACTTGAGGCGAATCCGAGTCTAAGAAACTTAGAGCATCAGGTTTATTGATAGGATGCTTTCTAGGCTTGGTGATAGCCCCCTTTCCTGAAGTATCTCGCTTTACTGGCGATATATGCGTGATCGTGTCGCTGCTCCCACTTGAACCTTCTGATTCATTAGCAAGGCCGGCCTTCGATGAGCTGGCCGAGCGGATAAGTTTGGTCAGTGACGACTTTGATTGTAAGCCTATCTCCTTCGGTAAAGGCTTAGAAAGGCCCATGGCCTCCTCTGTCTCCTCGGCAAGTTTCCTAGGAGTTTCAATTGGTAGCTCATCTTGGTTTTCCTTCAACGTAGTGATGGAACTCGAGGATTGGTCGCTTGTTGATATGTCACTGGAAATACTCACAACGGTCGCAGACCGTTTGTGCAATTTCTTGGCGTTGCTGGGGCTGTGCTCAGCTCGCGGTTCTGGTGCCTGACTACGCGGCCTTTCTTTCCTCGAAGCTGGGCGGGAAGATAGAGCAATGGCAGCGTCCTGGCGCACATGATCCCCGTTATCAGCCATGTCGGCGATGACTGATTTACGTAGCAACTGGCGATCGGGTTGTGGTAGATGAAAAGGTATGCGTTTATTTGGCTTTAAGGATGACCTTACGTCTTTTCAAGTCTCAACGAACTGCGCTGGAAACAACCCCGCGACGGGGTGGCGAAAGACACTGGGACACGGCGTTGAAACATGCATATTTACTTACCTGGTGTGATTGATGTCCTGCTATCCTTCTAATGCTGTACGTAGGCGTCCAGTGGCAGGGCGGGTGGTATTTGATTGGGTATCAATAGCAAACTGAGAGTCGGTAGATGCAAACGTGCGAATTATTATAAGAAGTATTGGGTATCATTCCGCGCTTTGTATTGGTTCAAAAACGGTAACGAGAAAAGGAAATTGTCAACGGCCTCATGTCCAGCAGGGCGAAGGAACAATTAGTAAGATAAGACACGGGAAGAGTGTGCCACACATGATTGTGACGGATGCGCGTGATGCTTTCTCTTCGCTCCCGGGCAAGGAAGAACAGGCTGCGGTCCTACATGAGTGGAAAGGAAGAAAAAGAAAATCAGAACGAGGGAGAGAGAGAGCAATAGAAATGGGGAAAATAGAGAAACGAAACGACACCGTATAGGAGATAATTGGCCATCATGGCATGGCGATGGCTAGGTATCGACCGAGTACTGATAGGAGAAGACGGTTGTGTTTCAAAGTTACGAATGAGGAGTTCCGCGACACCACCACACTACCACACCACCACACCACCACACCAGTTCCAACTCTGTACGGCGGCCGCAGGAGATACGACCATGTTGATGATTGATTGGTCAAGCGACAGCGCTGCTTCGCATGCTTCGCAGGAGATGTTTTTAGTGACGTGTGTCCTGATGATCGAAAATCAATATCTTGAACAATGCCCACTCATACGGTATCTATCTATCAAGCTAGTGCAACTCGAGCCTCGAAACTATTTTTCTTTCTTTCTTTCTGGTTTCACGGATCTTCGTTAGCAAGGATGAAAGCTGCATGTGTGCATTTGAGGTCGACCTCGCACCAAGGTACATACCCTACACGGTACATGTCTAGGTACAATGGGTACCCGTGAGTTTGGTTCATTTAGTGGGGTAAATTGCCTAGAAAGGCAAAAAGGCTCGGCTCCAAGGTGCACTAACCCTGTTAGGTTTTAGTGGAAATTTGACTTTCAAGCCATCGCTAAAGTACACCTGCAGTTATTTGCAGTTACTTGCTGTACCTGGTTGAAAAAGCTTCATATGAACCGACTTTCCCAACTTTCTCAACTCTACACATTTCACCAACATCATCCTCGTTAGGTTGATTGATTGACACTTGGCTTGCCCCCGCAATGCCTCACCTCCGGCCTGCAGCGCTGAGCAGATATTTGCTCAATGGACAACTGACGAGTCGAGGATGCTTGCGAACTCGAGGTCGGATTCAAGCTCCTTCTGCTACACTCAAGACCGTCTCACACGCGCCGCTCGTCCGATCTCTGCACACAGAAACCACGCAGTCTTCCTCCGATGCGCCGACACCAATTCATGTCCCATTGCGTAAGCAGCTGAAGGACGAAGCAAAGAAACAAAAGACCGCGGGGAAGAAAAAGAAGAAAAACGTGAACAACCAAGTTGTTGACGGCTGGGAGCTTACTGTCGGAATTGAGATTCACGCGCAGCTGAACACGGCGAAGAAGCTCTTCTCGGGCGCCACGACGTCTTTCAACGACAACCCCAACACCCATGTCGCCTACTTCGATGTCGCCACGCCGGGTAGCCAGCCGATATTCCAAAAGGAGACGTTACTCCCTGCGCTGCGCGCCGCTCTCGCCCTGAACTGCGAGGTCCAGGCCATCAGCCGATTCGACCGGAAGCACTACTTTCACTGGGACCAGCCGTCGGGCTACCAGATTACGCAATACTATGAGCCCTTCGCACGCAATGGCTACATTCATTTACAATCTCGAGACGCTATCGCGGCCGAGGGTGGCGAGGGCGTCTCCATCGGCATTAAGCAAATCCAAATGGAGCAGGACACGGCCAAGACGCTCGCGCAACCCAGCGATGTGCATTGGATCGATTTCAACCGTGTCGGTGTACCCCTGATTGAGATCATCACACATCCGGAGATCCACCACCCCGCGACCGCCGCGGCCTTTGTGCGCAAAGTCCAAACCCTTCTCAATGCCGTCGACGCATGCGTATCGGGTATGGAGACCGGTGGGTTGCGGGCCGACGTAAATGTTTCCGTTAGGAGAACCGATAACCCGAACGCGCCACTCGGTCAGCGCACCGAGATCAAGAACCTGAGCAGCTTCAAGGCTGTGGAAGATGCTATCATCGCCGAGCGAGACAGGCAGATCGCCATTCTCGAAGCCGGCGGCACCATCGCAGGCGAGACGCGTGGGTGGTCCATCGGCTCGACGGAAACCCGACGCCTGCGCGGCAAAGAGGGCGAGGTTGACTACCGCTACATGCCAGACCCCGACGTAGCACCCCTCCTCATCGGGCCAGATCTCGTGGCGCACCTCCGGGACACAATGGGCGAGCTGCCCGATAGCGTAGTCGACACGTTGATTCGTGACTTCGGCCTGTCATCCAAGGACGCCATGTCCCTCATCTCGCTGGACGGGGGTATGCGCGTAGAGTATTTCTGGAACGTAGTGGAGATGTTGAAGTCCAAGCTCGGCGTGAACACGCTCGAGGACCACCAGGCTTGCTTCCAGCTCGCCGCAAACTGGATCCTCCACGAGCTCGGCCGTCTCACGTCCGAGCGCAGCGATGAGCCCGCGCAAGACCTTGGGTTCTACGAGGATGGGGAGTGCGCCCGCGTCCCCGCACGTCACCTCGCGGACCTCCTATGGCACTTGTACTCGCGTGAAGTTACGGCAAAGGTCGCCAAGGAGTTATTGTGGGCTATCTTCCGCGGTCGCATTCCTGGGGAACATACCACTGTCTCGGACGCTATTAAGAAAGAGGGTCTGTGGTTTCTGGAGCTAAGCGCAGATGCATATGCCGCACTAGCTGACCAGGCGGTTCAGGGGCAAGAGGATGTCATCCGGCAGTTTGTCAATGCTAAGGCCTTCCCCCAGGGGAAACTTATGTTCCTGGTTGGACGCATGATCAGGATAGGCCAAGAGGAACGCATCGACCCGAAGAATGCTGAGGGTGTGATGAGAGAGAGGATTGAGGAGATTTATGTTCCCGCTTTGAAATCTGGCGCATGAGAGTATCCAGCAGCTCTGTAGAATAGATAGCACTCTGTACTATAATGTATAAATCAAATCTACGTGTGTAGAACTGTACACTCGCTCATATTGAGATTCGCATCACAGGAATTTTGCAGTGAGCACGCCAAGAACGCAAATGGCCCTTGATCAAGATAGTATTATAGCTGGGGTTGAACCCGCCCCAGTGATCGAAGTAAGAGAGGCAGAAGCATAGACAATAATGATGAAGCCTCCTGTTTCCCGATGGAGACCCCGGCGCCGAGAGCCGTAGCCGGCGATGCAAGGTCTTTCGTGTTTAAATATGCCTTCCGTCGCCCAATTCCACCAATATCGTATTCCACAACAGTATAATATGCCTCAACGCCGCAGGTTGTCACATGTTTGGTAGTTCGCCGATAACAAGCAAAACGCCGAATAGCCCATGTATGCCCTCCATATTATATTCCTTCATGTACCCGACAGACCCTGACTCTTTAAGAATGCAACAATGTCTTCGACACCTTGTGGACTGTTGATCCAATGCCCACCACTTGAATACTCCTTCCAAGTCACCGCCATGCCGTACGCCGCCAACGTGTCGCTTAACCGCCTTCCCTGTTCGATTGGTACTATCGGGTCGTCGGCACAGTGGCTGATAAATACTGGTGTGTTGCGGTATATGTCGTCGCTCGGGTTAGACCCTTCAAGCCCTACTAGTTCGCGAGATTCCTGCACCGAGCTTGCCCCTAGGGACATCCAGCTCGACAACCCGATAAAAGCGCGTAAGCGGATACTTTCCTCGGGCCCTTCGGGTTTGGGATAATTCAGGAAAGCATGGATAGCGGCGGCACATCCTTGCGATATGCCTGCAAGAATGATATTTTGCAAGCCAACCCCCGAGGCTTCACTCTGTATCAAACTGACAAGCTGGGGTGTGAGATTTTGAAGGCCGGGGATTTGGAGCTCACGGCGGTCATCCGAATTCGATGCATCCCAAATGTCGAACCACTGCGGCAGGTACTCCTGGAAACGCTCGACGTATACTTCATCAGCTTGTGGAAATACCCATTTTATAGAGGGAAAGATATGCTGCAGAGACTCGCCGCGACGGTCGCGGCTCTCCCACAGTTCCCGGCTGAGCTCTCGAGCGCTAGATCCGCGTCCGTGGAGGAAAATAACAGTGTGCGTGTGTTGATTGTAAGCCGGTAGAGAGACAGATCGGAGCACCATGATCGGCGCGGAAGCGGGATTAACGCTAAAAATGCGTCGTAAATGAAAATAGAAGGCGGGTTGGTGAGGTTGGTTGGTTGCTTGGTTGGTTGGTTGGTGGGTAACGTTGGTTGGTTTGTTTTAACTGTCTTTGGGAAGCCGGCACGGTAAATGGCCTATCAACTCCCACTGGCGGGCTGAGAGTGCGTGGTCTTCACAGGCTGATCGACTGTGGCTGTGGCTTGAGCGTGAGTATTTGAGTTTAGACACATTGACCTAAGACGAGGCAGAAATCCAAAATCAAAACGAAGAAAAGGCATCGTACGATATTTGGACCTCTCATATGAAGTTCATGAGTGTGTGTGGTGTGATAGAGACAAGGACTGCACGAAAGAGGGCTGCATGGACTCGGTCTAGACCTCCTTCGTCCTCGAATGAGAAGTCGCGTGATTGACCTGGGTAGCAGTGTCTGGGCGCTATAAACAGTGTAACCACGGCACGGCCAGTGATGCCTGTACAGAGCCTGTGCAGAGCCCGTACAAACCCCGTATAGCCAGCGTTACTGTGTCGTGCAGCACAAACAACCCTGGTAACGACCATGTGGTTGCCTTGCCAGTGCCCACAAGCGGCTGAAACAGATCACCATCCCCCTTCAAGGGAAGTAGTATTAATAATAATGAGAGGGTTTGGCCACAAGCGACAGCCTACACCTGAAGTACCTTACAAATGGAGGTAGGTATAGGTAGGTAGACAAGCATGCGGCGCAGGGGAGACTTCTCCATTTGTTGCTTATTATGCAGTCGCAATTTGTACTAGCCCATCAACAACCACATGAAATTGCGGTTTCGCACATTCAATAATCAAGGTTGGCGTGACAGTAAAAAGATGTTTTTCTTTCCATCTACTTGCCTTGAGAAGCTGATGCGCGACTGTTATTCACAGACGACACAAAATTCCAGCTGTCTCGCTGTTGTAAGAAGCTCTCTACTCTCTCGTGCCGATTGAGAGGTGCCTTCTCGTCCTGTCGCCGTTTCATATCTCCGCTGATAGCCGCGTGTTTTTGATCTCGCATTTCGACGATATTCATGGTAGTGGTGTTGGCTCGCCGTGCCTGAGTGAGGCTCCCCAAGACCACGAAGGAGCACAGCACAACCACAAAAAGTTCGTTGGACATGAATACGCGCGTCTGTGGTTGCTGCTTGTCCCCATTCCTCTCACGGTGCCACCTTTCCCAGTCTTCCCAAGTGGCATTCCTACTCGGATTGCCCGGCTCATTACGCCACGACTGATAATTTTCGCGATATAAGCTTTGCAGTGGGCGATTACCGTTCCAGCCGGCGCCGTGCAAGTCGTACGCCCTTCGTTTGATAGGGTCGCTCAAGATCTCGTTAGCGGCGACGATGAGGCGATAGCGCTCCAGTCGTACAGCGTGTGCGATGGCTGAATCAGCTGTGTGATGCCTATCCGGATGATAAATTTTGACTAGCTCATAGAACAATGCTTTATTGTACTTCGCATCTCTAGGGTGGGAGAAAATCTCATAGGGCGTCGGATTCGGCGAGGACGGCCAGCTATGATCCACGGAAGAGCCCAAGGGATGCTTAGGCGGAAGGCCGGAGACAGAGGCGTAAAAACGAGTAGATGAAGGATACCATTTGAAGGTTGATGGGCGTTTGGCATCTCGTCTTGACAAGCCAGTATATTGACTTCTGGGTGCCCTTGGCCTTTGACAGTTACCTGGACATGATGACGTTATACAAGATACTGGCGAGGGAACGCCTGGGACTGAAAGATTAGGGCACGAAGAAAGGACAATGGTAGGCTTTTTCAAAAGCATGTTCACTCTCTAGAGACCATTTCTCTGAGATCTCGATATAGGAGAACTATATTGGAATTAGGAAGAGAATTAACAGGTAAATAGTCAAGTGGATGAATGGGGTGAAAGAACACTTGAGAGCGCAATTGATGAGGCGAATAATGTCACGAGTAGGTACCTAGAGGCGTTGTACATTCTTTCGATCAACCCTTGTACGTCCGATTTAAAAATCGATAAGCCAAAAAGAGGGACTAGGTGGGCAAGGTGGGCTACGAAAAGGTACGTACATGTACACTAGAGGGGAAGGGGAAAGCAAGACTTAGCTTAATTCGGGTTAGGGTTTGATCTTCTCTGGGCCCCAGCCTCGAACATAAACTGTCCATTTGGTTCAGCCACAGTTCCGGTTCAAGAATAAAGGCATAACGGTTCTGGTCTTGGTCCAAGCTTCAAATTAGTGCAGGACCTTGGAAGTAACCTTAAAACTGGGTACCTGCTACAATGCACGCTGTGGCTAGGGCTGGCCTAGCTGCGAATTTCAATTGGCCTTTGACCCTTGAGCAATTGAGACTTCAACAACCCGGATCCAAGATCAGATCAACTACCACCATCTTCACCAATCTTCACCACGTAACCCACCCGACGTTCTTCTCAGCTACCGGATTTCCACGATCTCGGCTGCATCTAGCACGCCTTTACATTTCCATCCTCCTCAAACTCCATTCACGCATAACCACGCATACCCACACGCACACGCACGCGCAGAGACTAGTCACCGAGTCGCAAGATTTTGCCGAGCCAGCTTTGAGGGCCTCTTGCAAGTTCTCTAAACACAAGTTTACACTTAATCTGGTCTACACCTCTAGAACCTCACGCCGAACTCCGTAGCACTTCCTTCAACGCTACAAGGGTTTGACCTAGATAAATACTCATCTGAGATCAGCTACTGTATCACATCAACCACAGACCAAGCGAACCCCTCTGATCCGTCATCGCCGACGCGAACTTGTCTAGGACAAGCCCTCTCGACTCCCTTTATTGTACGCGCACCCTCCACGAGCAGAAACCGACTAGGTATGTGCTTTTCTATCCAGTAATTGGCCAAGTACAAGACTATGCATGTCTTGTCTGTACTTGCGATACACTTCAGACCACTGTCCCCCTGTCCCAAAGAAACCCTGTGCTCCTCCTTGCCCAGCAGTCTTATTGTGTATTCATTCGATATGCTATTAATTATAGACATCAAATCCGGCTCCCTCATCAAGCTCTGACCCTAATTTGCGCCTTTCAACTAACCGCTCCACGAGGATAGTACATGAACATCTCTTCCATCCGATCGTCCGTGCCGACTCTGTCATACGCCCAAGAACAACTTTAGTTGCTTTTCTATACGCATGTTCGGATTCATAATCCCCTACGAAATATCAGAATTCGGATACCGTGTGTTTTCCCACTTCTCTAGTTAGCCGGTTTGGTCAGCAACTCTCAAAACCTTGGACGCCAAATCGACCACCTATTACACTTCTCATTATTTCACTGCACAGTGCCAACGCGCTCCACCGCAAAAATGAGCGACAACCTAGCGGCGAAGCTACAAGCTTCGACACTTAATGATACCCCTGACAACAGCGATTGGAAAAGGAGTTTGAATATTCCTGCCCGTGACAGTAGACATCAAACTGAGGTTCGTGCTAAGAGATTTTGGATCGAGATGTGCCCAAGTGCAACGGGTTAACTAGGAGTTAATAGGACGTCACAAACACAAAAGGTCTAGAATGGGAAGACTTCTCTCTCAAGCGGGACCTTCTAATGGGAATTTTCGAAGCCGGTTACGAGAAGCCCTCCCCTATCCAAGAAGAGGCGATCCCTGTAGCCCTAACGGGGAGAGACATATTAGCTCGAGCGAAAAACGGTACTGGCAAGACAGCAGCTTTCGTCGTACCGACACTAGAACGCATCAACCCCAAAGTCAACAAAATCCAATGTCTGATACTAGTCCCTACTCGAGAACTGGCTATGCAAACATCACAGGTCTGCAAGACTCTCGGAAAGCATCTCGGCGTTAACGTTATGGTTACTACCGGTGGTACTACACTTCGCGATGATATCGTGCGTCTGCAGGATGCCGTCCACATAGTAGTGGGCACTCCAGGGCGTATCCTCGATTTGGCTGGCAAGGGGGTTGCCGATCTGAGTGAATGCCCCATGTTTATCATGGATGAGGCCGATAAGCTCTTGTCCATTGAGTTTACCCCGGTCATCGAACAGCTCTTGCAGTTCCATCCGAAAGATCGCCAGGTTATGCTATTTTCCGCCACCTTCCCCTTATCCGTCAAGGACTTCTCGGATAAGAACATGTCAAAACCATATGAGATCAATCTCATGGATGAACTTACTCTCCGTGGAATCACTCAGTATTACGCATTTGTGGAAGAGAAGTCCAAGGTTCACTGCTTGAACACACTCTTCTCCAAACTCCAAATCAATCAGTCCATCATTTTCTGCAATTCCACCAATCGTGTCGAGTTGCTTGCGAAAAAGATCACTGAGCTCGGCTACTCGTGTTTCTACAGTCATGCTAAGATGGCACAACATGCCCGAAATCGTGTCTTCCATGACTTCCGGAATGGCGTTTGTCGCAACCTCGTCTGCTCAGACCTGCTCACACGTGGTATCGATATTCAGGCAGTGAATGTTGTTATCAATTTCGATTTCCCCAAAAATGCGGAAACGTATCTGCATCGTATTGGACGCTCTGGTCGGTACGGTCATCTTGGTTTGGCAATCAATTTGATTAACTGGGAAGACCGATACAATCTCTACAACATTGAGAAAGACCTTGGCACTGAGATTCAGCCAATCCCACCCACCATTGACAAGGCGCTGTACGTTTATGACAATCCTGAAAATATTCCTCGGCCTGTAAACACGTATGCCACGAAACATGCTTCAACAAACAAGACCCAGCAGGGTGAGTCTTCAATGCAGGCTCTTCAGCAAAACAATGGGCCTCCGCCTCAAGGTCAACCCCAAGGCCAAGGAAGAGGGCAGGGTGATTTCCGACCGCAGGGCGGTCGCGGAGGTCAGTACAATGACTCCCAGCAGCCTCGACAGTACCAAAACAATCGTGGTGTGCGTGGTGGGCGTGGTCGCGGCCGGGGCTTCCCCAACTTTGGCGGTCGAGGTGGTGGCGGAGGTGGTGGTCGGGGACAACCCCAACCTCCACAGCAAGCTTAGCTTATTATTCCTTCTCACCCAGCCGCATGACCACAGCGAAGCTCTGTCCGGCTGTACATTCCGTGGTCATACTCCTTTCGACTTGTACATATTCCACAGTCTGGATCGACTCTTGATATGTATCATACCCATCACGACTTTTCCATTGGTTCCTTTTTTTTCCTATCCATCTGCCGGTTTCTTCAACGAGATTCATTCAGCATCTGACGTCACGAGGCTAAGCTTACTTGATGTTTGAACGCAATCGGAGACGGATGGAAAACGGCGTTCGGCGTTCGATACATGAGAAGGTGAAAGGCGGCATTGGTCAGTGTTCAAGCAGTAGAGTACGGTGGATAAAAGGCGGGCGTGATTGACACAAGACTGGGGTTTGTGCCAGTCTAAAGACTTTCCTCGATCTCAAATCGTCTCCATTCCTCTTTTGAACCGGGGTTCTACTGAATCTCGTCGCAAAGCCTTTTGGAAGAGCGTTACAGCACAATACCCCTGATTACAAAAGTTCCTACTTGTTGTAGGATCTCTTGAGAGTTTTCGGTCAAACTTGACACGCGTTTGTCAATGCACTGCATCGATTCGACAGCAGGAGCACGGTTTGGCATGATTTACAGCAGCCTGCGTAAGATACGCTTGGCTGCTATAAGGCTACACTACGGAGGAAGAAATGATCGTTACACTATCTAATCAATACCGCCACTCTCGAGCACGGTAGAAGGGCGAAGTGAGGAGTTTCGGTACGAATATAAGGAGTTCGCATTTCGCCATGGCATGGTCATGTTCATCTGTCATGTCTACGACAACCAAAACTGCCCTTAGGACGGGCGTACCCTACTGAGCAGGGCGTCAGCCGCATCCGAGGCGCTGGACAGGAAGATGAGATACTTTGGAGAAGAAAAAACATAAAAAAACTTTTTGAGAGGGCGCTGGATTCTCTAGATAGTTCTTGTACTGGTCGGGTTACCTTTAGGAGCTCAGGGCTAGTGAGCTAGATAGTAGTCTGAGCAAAACTGGTGGTAATGGCACCCATCATTTTCCCTTTCATTCATTCGTCGTCCAGCTGCGACTATCGTCTTGTGTCCAAATTTTGCGCCTACTTTGGCCTGTTCAGATGACAAGCTTAACAATAAGTCCAGAAGGTAATTGCCGTATCTACAACATTCGAAACGTAGCTACACAGCAGATGAGTTCGGTCGACGCTCGCTTAATAACGGTAGAGCAGGTCGATCTTCAGACAGAATGAGAGCTAGATGAGAGCTAGATGACATCGAGATCTAGTCAAAAAGCACAATTCAGAATTCAACAAGAAGTTTTAGTACTACCTAGATACGGTTACGAAAAGCGCAGATTATGCACGCTAGAGTCACAGACCATTAGTGGCCGAGGTTGGATGCTATTAAAGATCTTAAGGCCCTTTCATGGATGAGCATTGAGGTGTGTGTGTATAGTGAGCTACAGTAGAGATTTGCTGCGGGCTATCGAATTGGAAATTCCAGTGGACAAAAGCTCGGAGCATGTTTGTTTTGGACTTCGGACAGGGGAAGTTGAGGGGATGGATGCACGAGCCACTTTGGAAAGGGATTGAGCAGCCAATTGGGACGTTGCTGTCAGCCTTATTCCAACCACTGCGATACATTACCCATGCTTGCAACTTGCTTGACGGTGGAGCTGTATGGATAATGGAATGATTGCAACATTCAATCAGTTTGCTGAGTGAGCTTTGGCCATTCATGCTCTTCAACTGGAGGATGTTTCGGGAAGTGAAGGGAAGGGAAGGGGAGTCACTAGCATTGGTCCACGTGGAAATAGGTATATCCCATCGACATATTGAGGCTCAGTGAATGGGAGTAGTTGTACATCTGCAAGTACTTTGTTTCTTTTGCATACCCAACTGGGAGTAAGTCATCGTGGTGGCAAGGCCCCTAGTTTTTGTCTTTCAATACAAGATAGATACTAAGCTTTTACTAGCATAATCGTTTGCTTTCCATTCACAGTTTAACTGGAAAATGTAAAAGCGGATTACTGCAAGATTTTGACATTATTCATTTTCAGGGGTAACGAAAACCTCTTGAATCTCACGTGATTCGTCCAACGTCTTTAGTAGGGCCTACTGTTTGCTAGAGGATATAGTCATGTAATGACAGAAGGGCCATCACGGATAGGTAGCAGTGTAATGTAGGGCTAATTAGATTTTTTGACTGATTTCTGGACCTCTTAATTTTCTAAAAGGGGCGCCAGATGTACCTATATGTAGCCACAATAGCTATACTAGTATCCTATAGGGTGGCTGTTACATACTTACCTGACGCTTCTTGATAGTTCCCATAAAGAGGATACTTTGCATCACATGTATTCCTCGAGTTTGCCTAGTGATCTGACATCACTTGCCATATCTAGGAACAACTGATACAGGGGTTCGTTGAAGTGATTGGGGGACTAATGTTGCTTGAATATGGTATTCCCGTCATCGTAACGTATGGCCCAAGCTTGGTCGGTTTTCTAACCCGAGGATGTCTCTTACGTTTCAAATACTCTCTGCTTCCCACGGAGTGAATCTCCCGATGCTCCCTTCAGAATATGTTGAATGTTTCTAATCGCTCTTGATTCACTTAGGTTTTACAACCTTGTATCAACTGTAACCGCAGCTGTGTGTATTTTCCTACTTGTATCTTGCAGGCACTGTACTTTAGAGTTACCAGAACAGTGTTGAAACCTAAGTTACGCAAATAATTTATCTTTGCCTAGCAGCTTTAATTGCGTGACTGTATCAGCAGGCAGCTTGAACAATAATCTTTGTGTTGTAGGCAAACAAAACTGAATGCGGTTGAAGCCAATACATGAAATTTAGGGGTACGAATACATAGGCACAGGAATGAATGTCATGTTTTAAAAAACTGTCTTCATCCGAAGTTCTTAGTCTCTTTGGGTCTAGACAAGTGTTTGCTTCTATTGAAGGTGGCATATAATGGAACCGAGCAAATGCCCCTGTATCAAATTCACTTTCGATCCACAACCGTATCTTTGAGGTCATTGACCTCCAGGCGTTTGCATTCACGTCTCTATTTACTACCATAGCGATATGGTATTAAAGCTTCTGGGGCGTGGGGCTCAATAACTGGTTAATCGTTTGTGTTTGTGTGGGTGCTTTGACCGTAGAGCGCCGAGGGCTTCCAGAGTTCTCCTTCTGAGAGTCTATAAATACTGCTTCCTCTCCCCAAGTCTGATTTTTTTCTCGTTCTCATCAAAACACACAACGCAACACACTTGATCAACTTAGCAGAGATACCGGTCTCAACTAGCCTCAAGCTTCAACATCTACCAACACAATTCTCCTTCTAGCTTCAACGCTTTGTTTTCCTTACCCCATCTCTTCTTTCATCCAGCACTAGAGATCTCGGTCTCACAGAGCTTCAAGCCTCAACATCTACGGTTAGGTACCACTTCCTTCTAGGCTTCAAACTTCAGCTGCCTTTTCCCATCTCTCCCTTCACTAGTATTTCCATCTCCAACAATCTCATATAAACGCACACTATCTCTCTGCCGAAGTTACGCTGTCTTCGCATATTACCAGCAATAAGCGAGTTCAAAATACACCTCAAGCCTTCGTTCCGCATAGGTTAGTATAACATCCTTTAGTGAAATCCCGCATCCTGCTCTCCTTTCATAATGCCTAGACCATCGTCCCGTGAAACTTTTACTAACTACTATCCCAAGTTTATCAGACAAGATGAGCAACCAAGGAAACCGAGGACGTGGTAACAGCCGTGACTTCAATGCTCCATGGCGTCCGGGGACCGCTGTCCCAGCTGCTGGGCGAGCTCAAATGCCCGCTCCCGTTCCCGCTCCGGCTCAAAACCTTCCCGCTGACAACACAAACTACCGAGGCGATCTGAGCAATCCACGAAACCAGAGCGCGAACATTCCCGAGGAAGAGAACTGCGCCACGTGGTGGACGAACCTACCGGCCAACTGTACCTACCAGATGCTCTTCGACAGCATGCGCAACGTGGGCGCTATTAGCCACGCAAACATCAACCCACCAAACGGATCACACTCGACCTGTGCCGCCAAAGTAGAACTCATGGATAGAGCTTCAGTCGAGAGGCTCTGGGTTCAAGCGCAGACGCGACAGATCAAAGTCGGTGGTCGAGTTCCAACCATCACCATGAACAGAATCCGGGTTCCGGCTCAGCCCAATGAGCACCCTCCGAACCAAGGCAACGGAGGACGTGGATCTCGGGTCCTTGTGGTCACTGGGCCGCCACAGATCGTCCGTCGAGATCGCCTCGAAGCTATCTTGGGAGAAGGCGTTAACAAGGTCAAGTACGGTCTGGAAAGCGCTAATACCTCCGTCCTGGCTGATGGCCGCCACCAAATCGAATTTCGATTCGCCTCTTACATCGTGCAGGCTGTTCGAGCTCGAGGCGTATTTCTGGCGAAGAAACGCAGTGGTGACCTGAATGAGGAGGAGAGAGCCCTCTGGGAGGGGGTCGTCTGCCAATTTGGACCGGATCCGTGCGAATAAATCTAAGGGGCGGACGGTGATTAGCACGTGTGTTCATGACCTGGGCATTAGGGGGGTTACAGCGATTCTACATCATTTACCTAACTACTCGGTTGTGTGCATTAAATGGGTGATATGGAAGATTGATAGTGAAAAGTTCTCTAGCATTTTCGATGCTTTATTTGATTCATGATATACGATTAAATAACCAATCGCCCTATTCGTCCCTACACAGGTATCTATGGTAACTATGTGAGAATCCCTGCTCACATTCATTATTCGAGTGCTCAAAATTACCAACCTGTAGTCTTAGTACATAAATTCTCTACCAGGTTCGATTCAAGTACTAATAATCTAATTATAGGAGCTCAAGACTACGGTGCTATGGAAGACTTAGCTCTAATTCTAGTACGTCATATGGGTAAGTTCCAGGAAGGTCAAAATTTATCATCGGCCATTCTTCCCAATAGCTTAGGTTTCCTAGCGATAAGTCACTTACTTCGTCGGCAAATGTGTCGTCGTTGGCATCTGTGTCGTCGTTGGCATCTGTGTCGTCGTTGGCATCTGTGTCGTCGTTGGCATCTGTGTCGTCGTTGGCATCTGTGTCGTCGCTATCTTCTGGAAAACTGTAACTCCACTCTTCGATAGGGGCAACCAGTTCTTCGCCACTCTTTCCATTCTTTATAGCATGCTGCCGAATCATGTCGGCGATTGCCTGGAATTCCTCGGACTCAGCCTCCCATATTGCCCCTCTGTATCCGCTATCTCCTGTTTCATAGCTGAGAGCCCCTAAGTTGAGAAGAAACTGTACCATGTCAAGCTGACCATAAGCTGCAGCTCCATCAAGAGCACAGTAACCGTCATTCTCTGCAGGAGGGGCATTGATATCAGCTCCATTATCAAGCAGCAGGAGAGCGACCTCGAAATTCCCCTTCATTGCTGCAGCTTGAAAAGCGGTGGCCCCTTGATGAGAAGCAACAGGAGCATTAACATCAGCGCCACTGGTAATTAAAAATTTAATCAACTTCATGTTATTCAGGTGTTCGACTTCCCCCTCCAAGTCGCACGCACAAGCAGCTTGGAGAGCCGTCCTTCCGCGCAGTCCTTTAGCGGGTCGATTCACATCTGCTCCTTTTTGTATCAGCAACTGTACCAATTCCAAAGAACCGACAGCAGCTGCTGCTTGTATAGCCGTGCGCTTGTAACGGATCTCATCATCTTTGCACCCTTCGCCAGAGTACGTGTTGATGTCAATGCCACTGTCAAGAATCCTTTGAATTTCGTGACGTGGGGCACGATAACGTATCAAAAGGGCAAGTACGCCACTGTGCCTGGCTGATATTCCGCGGTCAAGCAAAAGATGCAGACAGGAAATCCTTTCTGATAACGTATGGCCACTCAAAGGAGGATGAAGGTTTTCGAAGCAGGCTTCTAACAAGCACGGTTCGGTGCTTGATGGTTCGCCTGTCACAGGCTCGGCTTCTAAGAGGCATTGGATTTTATTGAATCGTTCTTTCCAAACACACATCTTACTGCTGAAGACAAGCCACAGAAGTCGGTGTACGCTAGGGTCGCTGGGATTCGCCCTCAGCTTTGCATTGCGAGAAATCAAGTGTTCAAGCATTTCACAGCTAGCAACACAGCCCCTTCTCTTCAGAAGCACGCAGTGACCAGATATACGGAAGCTCCGTCCGTACCTAAATATATTCGCATCAGCGATAATAGTGAACTCTTTGCCGTCGACCCAAAGTGTAGCGTTAATATCAACGCCCATATCGAGTAGCCAATTCACCGCATCGTAATTGCCGAGACTCGCGGCCGTAGAAAGAGCTAATGCGCCTTGTTTTTTAAAATCGGCGCCGTAAGAAGATAGAAGCCGCAGTAGTCTGGTACCTTCCCCTTCGACCGCCGCATCCATGGTTTCGGCGATTATTTCTGCCCCTCTCCGAGTTAACATTCTGAGAATAGGGTGGACTGCAGGGTGTAGGCCTTGTATCCTAGCTGCGTCTACGATGTAATACAGCATGGCGGACGGGCTCAGCTTCACACGGAACTCCCAGAGCCCGAGATCATAGTTGAGAAGGGTGTGAATAACGTTGAAATCGAGACTCCCTTCTTCCTGCTTAAGGAACTCTTCAGTGAGGAATATGCCCAAACATGTGTCTTGCTCGGTAGGCGTGTTGGAGGGTCGAGAAAGCAGGTACATGCGTAGAGATTTGATACCTTCGCTTGCTGAGTAATAAATACTTGGACGAGTGAGTTCCTCTTTGAACTTGACGCTGTGGCCGACAAGACGAGAATAGAGGCTCTGGTTATCGAAATATATGTCATCTAGGATCGTGGGCATCCAATTCGCAGGGGTGTACTGGGTATAAGCAGAATAATAATAAGGACTTGAACGTGATGCAGGCACGTCGACACTAGCGCCAACTTCCAAAAACCAATCCAAGATGTGTAGTATGTCGGTCCTCTCAAGGTCAACAGTGATTATCCGATCGTGCAAGTTTCTGAAGCTCCCCCGTGCAACTGTACGTAGGAACTCATAGAAGATCTCAGTGGCAAGACTGTTAGCTAGCAGGAATGGTGTAGTGTTGCTTTTGACTGCGTTTTGAAGCAAGATCTCGGCACACTCAATGTGGCCGCCAGCTACCGATTCCATCACTGCCGTAATATAATCGCGCTTATAACGGATATGATAGGGATCGTCATCGGAATAAGTCTGTAAACGCAGCAGGAGGCGACATGAATCGACGCAACCAATATATGCAGCGAGCTGGAGATACCGGTCGTGGCATACCCAAGTCGGATGGAAGCGCCCCACGGCTTCTAAAATATTAAAAAAATCGGTTTTGCGACCTAAGTCACCTGAAAGCTCAAGCAGCCTTCCAACTGCCGCTTGGACAGTTGGAGAATCGCTCTCCAAGATTTTCAGCAGGACGTATTTTGGGGTCAGATTGAAGATCACCTCGAGGGGTTCATCTAGCGGCTTTCCAGGGGGAGTCAGATGCACGTCGCCGTTAGCGATTCGGTATAGGGCGCTGGATAGTCGGTCAATATCCGAGTCAGCGTCCCTATTCTTTAAGCTGGGGTGGCGAGGAGTGGAAGATTGGAGTAGGAATGTATTTTCAATGCTCGGATGTGTTGAGCCGTCTAGGGATTGAGTACCATGACTGTACTCACTACCCTCCGTATGGGGTTTTTTCAAGAACGACTGTACATTATCTGCATGACACCTTATCAAAAGTGAACCCATTAAAAACTGCTTCTTCACTCACTAAGCAATTCTATTCTAAGCATATTTGACGGGATGTTTTGGAGCTTCAATCTATAGACCGCCATGGCAGAACCGAAAGTCACAGGTGAGCCATCAGAGGTATTGTCTATGACGTCGCTCATATGCCATGGTATTGGTCCCTTGGAGTACCCAGCGGCGCTCTGAACGATTAGGACTGGTGAAGGCGTTCGCATAATCACGTCAACTGGTAGTCCGATTGGTTGAACTATTCCAAAGTTCAGTGGAGGGTTAATAAACTACTAGACGGGGCTCTTACCATCATTGCATTCTCTAGCACCTGAACGTCGAATCTCTTTCCAGGCTTTGTCCCATGGTATTCGTGTGCCGTTGAGATATATCGCAGTATGCCTGTTGCCACTGCTCACGTACTGTTGATATATAGCACGCCAGTCTCTGCTCTTCATCTTCTTCCGCAAACCAAGGAGGTCGCGCAGCTTGGACTCGTATGTGGATAGACTGTGTTAATTGCCAGGTTAGACTACTAGTTATCGACATAGGCAACCGGTCGGTACTGACGGCGTGATGGGAAATCCATGTTCATTCTCCATAATGCGCTTCACATCCTCCAGCGTCCTGCGCTCTTCCTGATACAGGTGGCGCAGGGTAGTCTCATTCTCTCTCCATACGTCCTTTTGCAGCTCGTTGAGCCGCCGCCAGTGAAGAGGCATGCTGGCGCTGTGGTGAAGGTATATCCGAATTGGGATTGAAATTGATGGCGGTAATATCTAGATGTCTTAGAATCAAATTGACGGAGATAGAGCAATGGATGAGCAACGGATGAGATATCCAGATATTCCGAGCTAATTCTAGAGCATTTGTGCCCGGAGATGGAACAAGGCTGTTATATAATATAAAGTTATATCATTGTGTATCATCCTCCTCCCCCCTGGGCTTAGGGTGGCAATGAAGTTCAGCTGTCCAAAATCTGCCTGCATCAAAAATGCACATTCATGCATCCCCTGATTCGTCGGGATAAGCCACACAAGTATCCCCCACCCATCTAGGACCTCTGTCCAATTTCTGGTAAGATACAATTGGCTGTGATATGCCTCGTGGACTGCGCGTCTGAGGTCTGTGCCGTGTTCTGTCCATTTTCTGGCTAGGTACTAACTATGTCACTCGCTCCAACGGTCTTGTAAGAGACCAACTGGCCGCTGCACGCACACGCAACGAGCCACAACAGCCCTGCATGCCAAGAAATGTCCAAAATCTGCTCCAGCATGATTGCATGAGTAGTTCTGCCCCTGAGCTCAGTTGACACTACTGGTTGATGGCTCCTTGAGAGTCTTGTCCAAAATCTGGTCGAGTGCCCTACTTGTGTTTCGCTACATACTAGGCCTGTCCAAAACCTGTTCGCCTCAGTGGTATGGTTTCAATAATGTGATTTTTGTGTACTTTGAAACTTATAAGAGCGCGCGATTCATATATGTAGAGCCTCTCCGTCCTTACAGTTCACGATGGCTGCGCCCTCTCGGAAATTCTGCGAAACCGCCAGAGCGTAAGGCTTAGTTGTTTCACTCTACTTGTTCGTTCAACCTTGTGCACTCAATATCCGTGAATTACTTTCAACTTCATTCTAAACCGACTCGTCAGCTGGACCGGAATCGGGAAAGACAGCTCTTTATTATGGCCTTGGCCGACGCAGCGATCGTAGGCATCGTCGCCCTACTCGTCATGTGTATTCCAGGCGTCCAGTACCTCTCACGATTAATCCGCCGCAGACTCCGTCCTAGACGAACACAAGTTTCAGAAAGCAACACTCTGCTTCCATTGTCCGAACGGTTTTCACCTACCTTTAGGCTGCCAAACATATACCCTCAGGCTGCGTCGGTCACCCCAATCGACGGATTTGGGACGACCTCTCACGTTATGCATGTGGAAACATCAGAAAACTCTGGTATCCATAATTTACAAGGCTTCGTGAGTACAAGTGTTGTATCTTTCGGTGGGAGAAATGTATTGACGTTGTTCACCAGGTCGCTATCTCTATGAGTGCTGCTATGATCTGGCCAGCAGTTGAAATACGACCAACGCCGCATACCAGACATCAGCATGAATAGCCAATAATTACTTTTTGCGAGAATCTGGTATGCATATTGCTATTATGTCTGTTCGAAGCAAGACTCAGCTGAAGAGATATTTGTTGCATCTCCTCGGATCCTAATACCTGTGTACCTAGAAAGGAGGGACGAGTTCTTACATTTGGATGACGCTTGTACTTTAGTCATTTCGAGTTGTTGAAAGAACAAGAGTGTATAAACCGTGTATATATGTAGGCCAAAATGAGACTACATAAGTCGTCGTGCTCTATCACTGTGACTGGCCTGCACTTAAGCTAGGGCGAACCTCCTACATCGTAATTCTCAGACAAACAACCTCCCTCCAATATCCGTTTTCTATCCTCAGGCCCTTGACACTGCACCTTCTACTTCTGGCCAGGCTTACCGCCAAAAACAGTGGCCGTTTCCCAGACATCCGTATCCTCAGTCATTGTTCCTTTATTATTGTTGACATGAGCCCCGGCATGTCCTTCCTCGGTAGCCTGTCCCCCTTGGGTAGGTGGATTATCGTAGCTAGATACCAGCTCGCCATCTTGCAAGAGGTCGGAGCGGTCGAGGAGTACGAACATATCCTCTTCCCTCTCATTCACTCTGCTTTGGGCCTCGGTATTGGATTTGGTGACTTTGGATTCGTTGCTAGCCATTGTAATCTCGGCAGTAGGTAGATTATAATGAATCTTCGGACGCGTACGTGTGGATTCGATAGTCTAGGGCAGTTTATGATAGTAATTATGCGTTTGAGCTACGATATAATCATATAGGACAATATGACAACGAACCTAGCTTCCGTGGGGTTGTATTGGTGTCGACATGTGAGAGATAGACACCGAGATTTGCTAGTTGATAGAGAGGCTGGTAAAAAGGGCATTGCGAATCTGAGCGGGCCTGTTAAACGTATATAGCGTAGCACCAATGGGGGGTACTACGGCTAACCTTTTACCCCTCTGACAGAGCCAGTTTGGCCGTGACTTGTTGAGCTTCTTGGGTCGATATTGACTGGTCGGTTGTCAGTTGCATGGGCGGGAAACTTAAGCTTCACCCTGAAGTTATGATGGCTCAATCAGTATGAATGTGATTGACTGGATCGAGTTTTTGTGCGACGTGGCTGGCGAGAAGAATATTATGACGGGAGAATGTACAAGGAATTCCTAGGCTTATGTAGGAAAAAAACAAACAAATGGAAAACAAGCCCTGACGTTTACGACACCAAATATTATCAAAGGTAGCTAGGAAAAAAAATATAAAAAAGATTTTGACCCACGATTCTGCGCCAACTTGGCGTGGGATGCTTGGTTGCCCAAAATTTTCAAGCCTTAAAGTTTAAGACATGACGCACCGGCAAGGGAGTTCAAAAACGCGCTCACGGCAAAGCCTTGTCAAGGCCTCTACATGCCAACTAAGAGAAATATTCTCGAGAAGACTGCATATATATGATCTTATTTTCGCTGGCACGGGGGGGGGGGGTGAAATAATATTGTGTCACAGCTGTTCTGGCCATATGGATCTGCCCCGGCGGCATTAAGCCTGTGCGCTATCACTCACATTCGAAATAACTAGGTCTAGAACGACTGAAGAAAATAAGAAGAAAGGAATTTTTCACTACTCCTCAAGGTGCTAGGAGCTATCTCTTCCTGATAGTCAGGAGGCCGAGAAAGTAAACTGAGCTTACCGGCACGCATTTCTATCAGCCACCTACTGATCCTTATCCCATCGATTTATCGAGCAAGGAATGGAGAGTACACGCATTCATAACTACTATCATCGAGAATGCGCTCTTGACGAAGATATTCCTGGCACCTATATGCAATTCTCAGGTAGCGGTAGCTCAGGTATCCAGTCTCTCTCTGGTTCACGATCCAACGCTCAACACTCACCTCCTCCGCCTCTGCCCATGAAGCGTTCTCATCACAAACAAGGAAAATACGTGCCAGGCATTGCAGAATTTACCCACGCAAATACGTTTGACGACACCACGGAGTTCAAATTCTCTCGCAACCCACTTGGTTGAGAGCATGCTGTTCAGTTTGTGAAGGGGGAAGTTGAAATTCCTTACAGATAGTCAGAGGAAAGATGGTTCGATCTCGCTGAGCGCCTCATGCTTATATACCCAGATGGGTGGAAACGATGGGCCTGGCTTGAACTCAGCATAGCTGCCCCTCCACCTCGAAAACGGCAAGGGGGAGGTGAGAGCCTGATGGAGCTGGATAAGAAGGGAATGCCGGCCTTGAAACAACCTGGCCAGCAAAAGAAGTAGGGTTATCTGTTCATTATGCGATACTCTCGCCCTTTTTAATGTATCTAGCTGGTATTTCGAATGTGAGCGATGCGTTATTTGAGACCCTGGCTAGGCTTAAAACTAAGCAGAGCATACCTACTGAAGATTCAGATTGGTCTCCTGAAGACCTTGATGAATTGGTCTTCTCCTATTACGTGGTCGTTGCTTGGGCAATAGTATGTTAGTGATAGGCATGCTGTCGCTTTATTGTTGTACCTGTTTGCCCGGCAGTCCATCTGGTGTCATAGGTGTTCTCCATGAACGCGCAAATCAAATACATACCCTCTGCCATAACAACTCCAAAAAAAAAAAAAAAAAGATTCGTGTCAGAGCCGCGGGCAAATGGATTAAATATACTCTCATTCTCAGCAGGATCCTATTCCCCATAATTTACCGATGGGCCCTCAAGCGTGTACATAAAAACTAGGTCATCATGTCAGAAGCAATGTACGCTACGCGTGAGATGGCACCCATATATACGAGTTGCTACTCACATGGATTTTTAAGATGTAAATAGTGCCTCGCAGGAGTTTAAAGCTTGATACTCACATGACTAATTAGGTTTCGCGTTAGGCATGTCAGTTTAAACGTTCAAGTCACTGGCGCCGCGAGCAAAGATGGACATGAACTTCACCATCAGAGCTTTCTGAACGAGAAAGAAAATTGAGGGGACGAAGAGGGGGATTAGGAAAGCGAGGAATCTCATGCACAAGTTGAAGATGAAGCGGTGCACTCGGATGCCAACGACGATACACATACGAACAAGCAAGGCAAGAAATGTAATTGTCTCCTCTGGTTTAGCTAAGTCCCCAAATCCGTTGTCTGCCCCTTCACTGCATTTTTAGTCCCTTAGAGAGGTATCCCTCAGCTCAGTAATACTGCCTACCTCTGCCTGCATATGCATCTATGGACGTTGGGGAAGCACACTCTGCATAAGGTAGGTATGCGCGTGGGTAAGCGGTCGGCTTCACTGCATTTTTAGGCATGAAGAAGAGGAGCTCTCTGCGCCTTTATCGGAGAAAAGACAACGCCAAGGCGAATGAGATCTATGGAGCTCAATACTATTTGATCAAGCTAAAAGATAACAGTTAACGGCCGTTTTTGCAGAAGAGTTAGTATCAGAATTTCAGCCCAACAATGACAACTTGTCTCATCATGTTATAAGATAATGACACGACAAACTCGGCACGCCCAAGATTAGACCTCAAACTGTCTTTACCAATTTTCTGATAACATCGCATCACAGGGAAATCATTGGGACTTTAATATCTTTGCGCCTCTGTTCACATTCACTACCACCTTGAGCTGCTTGTCATATGCAAGCCCAATTCCATAATCTAAGTCCCTGAAGTTGGTAAGTACCAACTAATGCGTCTAGGTCCAGATCAAATTCACCTCCTAAACTCCTATGCTATGCAGTAAAAATGATGAATCGGGCAGCTATTGCGCGCTAGAAGAAAAACGAAACTCATGGGTATCAATCCTCTTTTATCTTGCGCGACTTGCCTGATGTGGATGAACAGGGCCGCCAACACCCTTCTCTTCGATAAAATGAGCAGACCAGAGAGCAACCAAGCAACCAACTAGCCCACATATGCCTGCACCATAGCCGACCCATTCAAACTTGATGCCCTAAAATTTCTTGTTAGAGACGGCGTTGTTGCGAGCACCAGGCCGGATGTCTTGCACATAAAAGTCGAGATTATCGTGCTCATATACGTGGCCCGGTGGATGCCCTGCCGCAGTGTACAGGTTCTCCACAGAGTGTGCGTGAAAGGTTGCTGATTGTGTGCAGTTGAGTATATGTGACAATCCCGGTGGGTTGGTTAGACGGAATATGCCGTATCTAACCAAGAAATATCAGCAGTGCGCATGGAATCCCAATGATTGAGGCAGATCAAAATCATCACTCACGAAGGCTCAAACTTTGGTGCACACACAATCGCGATACTCTCGGGTAGCATAACCTGGTATCCAGATTGCGTGTGCAGATCCCGCGAACTCATGAAGCAAGTTTGGGTGGGGTGCGTGTGAATCCAACCAAGCATCAATAAATCCTCCTCAATGCAATATTCAAGCATTGTGCCCTCGTTCTCTGTCTCACATGTGTCCGAGGTGCATTTTTGCTCGGGAATTAGTAAGCACCGCACGAATAATGCGTTATTAACAGCAGTTCCGCACAGGATTCCACACATCTCGAGGCCGCGTTTAGTATTCTCCGAAGCAATGTCAAGGAACCGATGGCGAAGCTGTCTGGGGAGGAAAATAGGTCGGATAGGGTCCCCGTTCTCGAGGTACGCTGCCGGTTTGAACGCAACACCATGTTGCTTCGTCGTCGGTTCTGTGTGCGACTCTTGTAGTTTAGGTGGACGGCTTGGTAACGCTTGTGGATCTTCAGTGGTAGGATGCGTATGAGCAAGAGACTCATAAGAGTGGGGTGCTTTCACTGGGCGCTCTGGAGCAAGCGGTAAGTGATCTGCAGCCTCTTGTTTAGGTGGTCGAGGCGGCTGCGGTAACCGGCTTTCACTGCTTTTAGGTTGTTGTGGACTGTATTCTATTGGCGCAGATCTAGCTATCTTGGGATAAGAATAGCTGGACACGGAAGGAGTTGGCTTTGGCAGATGATCTGTTGAGCGTCTGGGATCGATAGTGGGCGCGTCTACGTCTCCATCCAACGTTTTCCTTGTTGACTCCATCTGTTTACGGAAAGCCTCCTCGTCTTCCGCCTGCTTGTCTGCTATATCATGGGTCCAGTTCTCCCAGAAGCCGGCAGTGCGCCGTTCTTGCTGCCCATGATGGGCTTCACCATCTTGTTTGGTCGCTCTTCTTCTCGCGTCTCTTCGTCGAATCTCCTTCTGTGCTAGCTCAACAGCGAGGTCTTGGTGCTCACCAGCATCTAATAGACGACTGGCATACGACAATGCAGGGTCTTTCGAAGCATGTTGTTTATATGTAGACCGTCTCGGTATTTCTGCGGAGCCCTGCCGGTCCTGCTCAGACTTGGCCTTCTTTTTAGACTGGGCTGCCCTCCAGTCTTCGTAGTTCCGGTCTAATAACGGCTTAAGTTCTTCCATGTGCCTAAGCACGACATCGATTGTCGTATATTTGATCCGGAGAGCTTTCTTCGCTTCTGGTGTTCTGGCTTCGGGATGTGTCTTGAGTAAATCTAACACAAGCGTAGAATATCGGAGGTAGAGGAGGTAGGCTTGGGGAAGGTTTCCATCATGGAAATACATATCTGCCTATTTCAAAAATGTCAGTCTTGCGCTTGCGACACAGAACTGTGGCAGCTAAGTTGCATGTTGTAGTTGCGCACCTCCTGTTGCAGTGTTTGCGCTGTGCGCAACCAATGCTTGAAAGGAATGTTAGCATTCCACTCAAAGGCTTGTGCCCGCTCCGAGATCTCCTTCACACTGAACGGGCGGCCCAAGCCGTCTTCCTCAGTGACTGGAGCCATGTCGAGCAGTAGAGGTGCAAGGCGGCCTAAGGTGGCCTACGTGGCCATGGAATAGGTATTAATGACGAGGTCAGAGTCGAAGAAAGGAAGCGAGGCTTGGAGATTCTGGAGAATAATGTATCGGCAGCAGCAACAGGAGAGGTCGACTTAGTGAGCTGCAAGAATAAAAGAACTATGTGGTAAATGTACCGAAACTGGAAGATTGAAGATTGAAGATAGTAGCTAGTAGATTATTAGGCAGGGTAAAAAAGTAGGTACAGCTGTACAAGGTACGCGACGTCCTCTCACAATCAATTAAGCTCTTGTCAGCCATCAAGGTTCCACCCCTCCTCCAAAACATCAAAGCCACATCGCGGGGCATTGTCTCGACGCCAACTTACGTCATTCTATAGCCACATGTGGCGTGGGCGCAGTATTGGTCTTCTGTGGCGTGAATGACAATAGAGGGTGATCAGTTAGTTTAGACTCCTTAGGTAGTAATGATGGCTGCGTTGATGAGAGACTCAAGAGGCTAATAGGCAGGTCATATGTCCTGATGTAGATAAGCTGCTATATATAACCTCAACTAGTGTGAACACATAATCTTTAAGTGAGCCAAAATGTCAAAATGCTCATCACATTTGCTTGCTTGGATACTCTGTCTCGTAGTGAGAACACTGCCTTATCCTCTGCCAGGTGTCATACCTCTAGACAGGAAGGTCGTTCTAAGCGTGCAACTTGGTTGCTTCCTGCTCCCGGCCACTCGACTTCTTCCTCACTCTCCAAACTCTCTTAGCCTCATTTAACAGTATACAGTATTATTCAAGATACTGTTCTTGTAGAAAGGTTTTGGACTGCAGAAATATGCTCGTCATACTGCTTTGTCGCCTTCTCCAAACCATGCACCATTAACCCTTGACTGGAGCCTTGGCTGGTGCAGGGCCAGTAGCTTGAAGTCCAGCCTGAGCTTGTATGATCTCACCCTTCTTCTTCTCCAGCTTTTCCTGGATCTCACTGATTTGACCCTCTGTTCTCTCACTATCCAGGAAACACACAGGTTAATGAATCCCCTCCAGTAATTGCTCGCAATGCCATCACTCACAGTTCTTTGCCAATGAACTCAAGTCGTCCATTAACAGTGCTTTCTGCTTCAATTTTGTCTTGCTTCAACAAGATAGGCCCAGCAATTTTGTATATACCCTCGCCATCTTTTAATCTCTCGAACTCCTTGAATTCAATCAGAAAGAATACTCAAGAAAATATCTAGATGGGTGTAGCTCACTTTCTGCACACCGAGATTCTCTTGTCTCTGGGCTTCGATTCTTTGCCGGGCATCAACGGCAGTCTGGAGTTCTTGTTGTAGCGTTTGGTAGTCCTCAGACAGCGCCTGCAGCTTAGCCTGGACTTCAGCCATAGCTGCGTCGTTCAGTGTCTGTGCAGTATCTTCTCTCAAAATGAGTTTCAGGAGCGGGTATAGAATTTTATTCCCACAAAGAACTCTGCTGCACTTCACGTGTACTGTTTCAGGATAGGCACCTTCAAAGTTGTTAGTTAGGTCGCGAGGAGGTACATTTCCATGGTCAAAAGTGGTTAGATTGGTAGAGAATTGTACTGAACATTGAGTGTGGCTAGTGCTCAGCAAAGTGTGGCTTGCGAACTTCCTGCAGCCAGTAAGGTTCCTAACCTACCAGCCTGGGCGGTACCTAGGTAGATAGTACCCCTCCAAAGGCTACCTAGGTACTTGTAGACCCATTATTCCCCCAGACGACAACAATATCCTAGCTCAGCTCAGGCACCCCAACGTCACAACATTGGCCCATTCGTCTCCCCAAATCCCCCATTATCTCACAGTGCTGGCCTTCAGTCTACGGCGGTTACCATATTCTCATTTTTTTGGGACAATATCCCGTTGTTTGCAATCCAAACCGCTAATCTCATATCCCACGACTTTACCTACCCATTCTACAACGCACGTTACCATCTGAACCAAACCATGTCGAACACCGACTTCCTTGGGCGGGCCATTGACACGGTCCGCCGCGCCATCGACGCCGACAACGGCAACCAATACGAGAAGGCCTACCAGCTATACTACCAGTCGCTCGAGCTTTTCATGCTCGCCCTAAAGTGGGAGAAGAACCCCAAGTCCAAGGAGATGATCCGCCAGAAGACGGGCGAGTACATGGACCGCGCCGAGAAGCTGAAAGCCCACATCGCCGACGCCGACGCCAAGCGGAAAAAACCCGGGATGGTGGGTGCTAATGGCTCCTCCACGGGCGGTACGGGGAAGGGCAAACAAGACGGCGAGGATGGTGCCGTGGACGAGGACTCTAAGAAGCTGCGGAACGCTCTGGCTGGTGCCATCTTACAAGATCGCCCGAATGTCAAGTGGGATGATGTCGCGGGTCTTGATGGTGCAAAGGAGGCGTTGAAGGAGGCCGTGCTCTTACCGATTAAGTTCCCACATCTATTCGTGGGCAAGCGGCAGCCGTGGAAGGGTATCCTACTCTACGGCCCGCCAGGAACCGGTAAGAGTTACTTAGCCAAGGCTGTTGCTACAGAGGCCAAGAGCACATTCTTCAGCGTGAGCAGTAGTGACTTGGTCAGCAAGTGGATGGGTGAAAGTGAACGGTAAGCCCTTACCCACCATTACAGTTTACTGTTACGCATAAGCTTATCTAAGAGGATGGTAGGTTGGTGAAGCAACTATTTGCTATGGCCCGCGAGAATAAGCCCTCGATTATCTTCATCGACGAAGTCGACGCTCTTTGCGGCCCACGAGGCGAAGGCGAGTCGGAGGCATCCCGCCGAATCAAGACTGAAATGCTGGTGCAGATGGACGGCGTGGGTAAAGACTCGACAGGCGTTCTCGTACTTGGTGCAACCAACATTCCATGGCAACTGGACGCTGCCATCCGGAGACGTTTCCAACGCAGAGTCCACATCAGTTTACCCGACATTGGCGCAAGGACAACGATGTTCAAACTTGCTATTGGAGAGACGCCCACCACATTGAAGAGCGAAGATTATCGGGAATTAGCCAAGCTTGCCGAAGGCTACTCGGGTAGCGATATCACCATTGCTGTACAAGACGCCTTGATGCAGCCCGTACGGAAAATTCAACAAGCGACGCATTTCAAAGAGGTAGGGAGAACCCCTCGTATTGGACTATAATGGGGATGACCACTAATTTTGGCTACACAATAGGTACAAAAAGACGGCGTAACAAGAGTCACGCCATGCTCTCCAGGAGACCCAGGCGCGAAGGAGATGACATGGGATGATATAGACGCCGAAATGCTCCTTGAGCCTATGGTCGAATTCAAAGACTTTGTCAAAGCCATCAAGGGCTCTCGGCCAACCGTCGCCGAAGAAGATCTGAGGCGGAATGCTGATTGGACAAATGAGTTTGGCAGCGAAGGAAACTAACTAGATGCGCTTTAAGGTTAAAGCATTATGGCTTTTTATTATCAGACCTGACCACCACAGACGCGAAACGAGCAATGAAGATGTACAGAGGCAAGGACAATAAGTTGAGGAAGCAGAAATCGGCATTACATGGGCGTTTGAGGCGTCATTAACAAGGACACACGAAGCTGGGCTGGGCTTCTGAATATACTGGTCGTACTAGTGGCGTGTATGATGAAATTCAAGTTATTACTTCGGTGCCCTGAGTTGCTACGGAATATACCTGTCACTCTTGTCGGTTGTGGCGCGCATATACGGTTAGTTACCTGCATGAGCAAGTAGGAAGTTAACATGACGAGCCGCATTGCTCACAAATACAACACACTCAATTCATATTCGGTAGAAGTACCAATGTAATATGCGCGGATAAAATGTTGGTGTCATATCTTGCGAGGGCAATATTCGGTTTTCTGCGTCAAAGCATGAAGTCGAGGTGATTTTTGATCCTACGCGTACACAGATCCGCAAGAGCTAGTCGGCAGGAAGCAAGGGGAAGGAGAAAACGAATGGGTATGATCCCAAGTATGTACACGCGAGACACCAAGAAACACCCCGAAACCCGGAACGCCAGTAACCATGCGTGAGACATCATCCCTGTCTGACAAAATGTGACATTGCTTCAGGGCTCGATTACACCTCTGAGTGTCTCTTCTTCTTTTTCTTCTTCTTCTCGCCGTCATCGGCCTCGACGTCTGCGTTGTCCTTAACCTCGCTGTGTCTGCGCTTCTTCTCCTTTTTATCTTTCTTATCCTCCTTGTCCTTCTTTTCCTTTGATTCCTTCTCCTTCTTGGGTGTTTGTGTGCTAGATGGGAGAGGAGCATCGATCATCTCGTGGTCGATAGCCATATCGTCGCCCTCAGCCAGTAGATCCGCTACGGCCTTGTCCTATTGGCACATTAGTGACTGCAGCGGTCATCGTGAACAATTGTCCTTACCATTGCATCTGCGTTCTTGATCGGCTTCTTGCCTGTAGCATAAAACTCCAGTCTATCTTCGACCTGGCCACGCAGGACTTCGCCGAACTTCTTGGATGGATGTTCAGAGAAGTTGTCAATACGGGCACTTTAAGAGAAAAAAGTAACAAAATCAGTAATCACTCTTTCAGGTCGGATCATAAGCCTTTCTAGGGGGGTATACAGCACTACCTGAGCATGAAACTTGGAACAACCAAGAGATTTACGCTCCTGAGCTCCCAATAATGATGAAAAAGGAGGGAAATACTCACGCAATACTGCACTTGTTCGCAAGATACCTGCTCACACGGCCCTTGTCCTTTTGTGCAGCCCTTCCAATGAAAGTGCTATGGTAAATGAGACCATATTTGGGGGTATTACTACTCAGAAATCAGTCACATGTAATTGACGTACACTGTTGAGTAGGTAACTCAGGCTTCCCAATCACGCCAGAAGGGGGCAAGGACGACGGGTACTAACGTCTTGGTCTTAAGGGCCCTGAACAGGGCCTTTTCCGCACCCAGAATCTAACCAGAAATCAGGAGTCAGTAATTGCCGCGTAGGGTAAATATCGTGATCATTCTAAGTGGGCTTCAGGAGCATGCAGGAGTTATAGGAGTAGAAAATCCCTGAATAGCCGGCTTCTACTCCCAAGATACGCTAAAAGGGAAAATAAAGACTCAAGAATACTAACCTGGAGGGTTGAAGCTGGGTATTTGGATAGATTGGTGAGAGAACCGGCTTTTTGGATCAAGCGCGCAGCGACTACGTCGCCAACTACACAGCATCAAAAGTCAGTAATTACCATTAACAGTAGAAGTCTCGTAGGGTTCCAGCGGTAAAGGGGTCTACTAACTCAGAGTAGCGAGATTCGGCGCAACACTACTCATCTTGTCAGTTAGATAGGAGTATAGGGTTTTCCTGTATTCTGTATTCGAAAAGTAGTCAGTATTTGCGAAATAGAATATCACGAGATTTCGACTCTTACCTGCTAAGCTTTGAACCTTTTCGGCAAAGGTAAGCACGTTCTCAAGGTCGGCCTCGCCCAACTCTCTTCCCATAGACATCTTCGCTTTCAGTATGATCTCGGATGCTTTCTCCTCGTCGTCGCCTAGAAGTCCAGCAAGCTCATGAAGCTTGTCATCACCTAAAGTGCTCTTGTCTCCGACGAAACGCGCCACCTTGGCATAATTGAGGTTATCGGAGCAGATCGCGTACTATAGCGCTCATGGTCAGTCAATGGCCTGTGGAAGTAGTGATCAGAGTGTCGCTTACCAATTCTGGGAAATGCCAGCTGTACCATTCTCGACTTTACGACACAATAAGTTAGCAACTTCTTACTTATTCGAGAAGTCCAAATAGTCGTGTACTCGTAGCTACTAGCTCGATCAAGTGACATTTATTCGCAGCAGTTGCCATAGCAGGAAGGAAACATATCGTAATAGTACTCACAGCTTCTGGGAAAAGAGGTTGATACCCTATTTTAGGAGTTAGTAATAGTCTTTTATGATGGAAGCTTTAAAACTGATTGGAATATGCAGCAGAAACGAAGCAGAAACGTGTGATATACAGGTTTCGCTCCAGACGCCAAAATGGAAAGGGGGTTAGGAATCCAGATGCTTACCTTGTCAAGATTGTCCAAGCTGTCCGGCGGAAATGTTAACAGAATAGTCAAGTTAGAGAGCGTCTTCAGATTCCACATACGTAGCAATAGAACGAATGACTACAACCAAAACGTCAGTAACTAATCATGAGACAAATTTCAAGAGCCTATCTTCGGCAAGGACGAGGAACTAGCCTAGACAGGATATCTGCGCTACTAACAATAGCCAAAAGAGGGAGAAAACGGTTATAAGAGACTTACTATGGTTATCATTGCGATGCACGTTGAACTTAACCTTACTACGAGAATCTATATGTAAATGTCAGTAGGTTGCAGTCAGCAACTTTAAGGTACGAAAGTGACCTACAGGCATGACCGAGACCCAATTGGGCCTTCTCTTCGTCACCTTCATGCAACTCCTTCAATAGCTTGGACGCGTGCAAACGAATACCGCGAAGCAGATAGGCCACGGCTTCTGATGTGTCACCAGTCTCGGCCTCAAGCCCAGGAAAAGCAGCCTTGATGTTTCCTGCCAGATTCTTATCGGCGACACCCAAGACAACTTTACTCTTCTTCGACAGGGGGATGTTGAGCTCGATGGTGGATTTTAGATAGTCGGTCATCAACCCTTCACTAATGGAGTGGATGTTTTCCAGTGCCTCTGCTGCTGACCTCCAAACAGCATATGAGGTGAGACTAAGCATCTTGCCGAGTTTGGATAGGTCCTCAGCCGCCTTCTTCACCTCCTCCGTCTTTAATCCGATTTCATCTTGCTGATGGACCACTTTGAAGAGGGCGTATCCGGTCGCAGACTAACTCGGAAATTAGAGGTTAGTGATTGCCGTATATTGTACATATTTTCGAGGATTTCGGGGCCACAAGTAACCAGAAGAGGCAATAGAGAATTCCAGAATGCGAACCTCGTGTAGAACATAGTCGACGTGCGGCATGGTTGCAATTTGGGTCGACCGCGACAGGTCGATTAGCGCGTGTGGGATCGATACGTCGGTCTAGTATAAGGTGGTAATCGAATCAAGCGCAGTCTAAGATTGCAATTGCGCTTGCAACTTATATCAACGGCAACAAATCGATTTGTTGCTATTGCAATGGAAGCTGGTCGAGGTTGAGAATGTGAAGCCCCGAAATTGAAAATTTTGGATCCAAGCTCTAGAGCTCTTAGCTCCACTTTGCCGATAAGGTACATTCCGGGCAGGGCCAAGCTGAGGATTGCACTCGGCAGAAGCTCGGCGTAAAGCTTATCAGATAATCTTAGCAGCTACATCTGAAGCCAAGCCACATTGCCACATTGTGGCTTATAGCGCTTCCAGCTACACATCACAACGGTACATATGTATGCGCTACAGCGGAGCTACATGAATACCTTAGGTACCTATTGGGCCAATCCCAGTATATTCGCTAGGCGGCAGGTGGTGGCGGTGATGGTGGCTGTAGTCATGGCAGCCTGCATACATATTCTTGTCCAGGTCTAGTTACGATCTTGATGGGACTCAATTAGTGCCACTCTCTTTTCTATTTCTCGCTATGATGAGGTAAGGAATTGCGGCGTCTATGGCAGACCCCTTGAGCGTGGCAGCTAGCATTGTTGGCCTGATTGCAACAGGAGCCAAGATCTCGCAAGTCCTAGCATCAATTGTTAGCAGAGCCAGGCACGCGTCCAGAGATTGCCAGAATCTCCAATTTGAAGTCGAAAGCATCCAAGCCATTCTCAGCCAATTGCAGCTATTTCTTCTTGGCACCCGGAGAGCCCCAAGATCCAGAACCTCCCTGATTCTAGTTAACCAGGTGATTACCACTCTTGCAACATGCGTCACAACCTTTTCGGAATTAGATACTTTCACGGAGGCCTTGAAGTCCGAAAGCGACTTAAATATTCTTGATCGACTGCGCTGGGTGGCCAAAGAAAGTGAGATCAAGGGGATTCTTGCGCGGTTGGAATCGCATAAAAGCTCGCTTAATCTCATGCTCACGATTTTGACATGGTAAGATCAACCCAGTGCACGTCAAAATTTTAACTGAGATGTCGAAGCCAGAGGCAAGAAGATGCCGAAGACAAAGTTGACCGACTGTGCGAATTGGTTCAGAAGGCCCTAGAGTCGAACACAGTCCTAGCTCAACGTCTAGCAAACCTAGAAACAACACAAATACAGATGTCAGAGCAGGTTGTGGTTAGAGCAGTGACCCTTGGCTCACTACGAGCTAGTGAAAATATGTCCAGAGATTTGACTACTCCGAGAGATGAAGCCGACAATTCTAATAATCCTATCAACACCACGTGGAGACGAGATAAGCGCGGTTTTGCCTTCGAAGAGCTTCTGATGAACTCCAGAGCATATAGGAAGGCTTCCTTGGACAGTTCAGATACATTCTCGGTCGTCAGTTCTGCTGGAAGAACAGGTTCATGGTCCATGCTATCAGGTCTTAGCCTGTCCGAGACGTCCAATATAGCTATTTTAGGTATTCCTATCTACGAGACTGAACTTTCTAATAAAGAGGCCTACAACTTTAGCCCGCCCGCAGTGGAGCCCGCAGAGTTGATTCTGGACGAAGAGCTGCGTGCGCATTCCGCCAGGGAGAAAATTTCTCGTCGACAGTGGCTAAGAGGTCTTGTCCGAGCTAATCGGTCCCAGCCATTAGGACCACGGCTTGGCGTCGAAGATAATAGTCACATAGGACAGCTACCAACCATATTCAGTGCACCTCTTCAGCAAAGTATTACATATGCCAATATTGCCATCAGCCTACTAGATCAAGATGGAGAGACCTACGTTTATGGATTTATACCAATAGTGGTCGGGAAACTCGGCGTACGGCTGAAACAAAAAGGTGCGAAATCCCATACGATCATATCACTAGATCCATCTAAGGAGCCTTGGAGTCCCATAGACATATTCGTTCTTTAATTACAAGGGTTTTTATGCTCGCTAACCGATAAATAGCCACAGATTCTCAAGACATCTTCGCCCGCAATGGTAACCCAAGTAGGATGATGCAGCTGCAAACCCTTTTTGACAGCCCTCCGCAGTACGGAAAAGGTGTCGTGTGGTTTGCATACACAGAGTACGATGCCGCCGCGTTGCTGCTGCGATACCTAAAAACACTTCCCGAACCTGTGGTTCCTTACGCGATGTACGACAAGTTCGTGACTGCGCTGACAGCGACATCCGAGGACGCCACAGAATCTCGAGCACTATTTCCGGACGCCGATCGGGAAAAAACAGACGAGTTGGTTAGCAAAATGCAGCAGCTCATGAGGGAAATGCCGCCTCTCAACCGCCAACTTCTCTTATACCTCTTAGACCTCCTTGCGGTCTTTGCCGCCAAATCTAACGTCAATGGAATGACCGCAGCGAGGCTCACAGCCTGTTTTCAACCAGCTATCCTATCTAGCCCGCCACCTAACATGAATGCGGAAGCTCACCGGTTAGCTGCTGAAATAGTTGTATTCCTCATCGAAAAACAGGACTATGGCCTTATCGGGTTGGATCTATAAGACGCCGGGTTAATCATAGGCGAACCTACTATCGCTAGTGTATTGGCTTGACTCGTTTTTATCATGAAAGTGTGATCGAAAGAACGGGAAGCGTCACACACGTGGTTGGCTAGAGCTGAAAACGCTGAGGGCGCCGGCAAAGTGATATGGTGCCAAAACATATTCTTTGAGACAAAAGAACTTATGTTCCTAATATATACAAGAATTATATACAGGCGGCACCCAGATTGGAGGGTGCATGGCATGTCTGGAAATCGTGTCCTTTTGGACAAATATGTCTACTAGCAGTAAACAACCCAGTTATCTAGAGAGAGATGCTTCACAATACTCGAAAATCCATTTTGGCCATCCGCTGCACACGCCTTCGCCAGTTTCGAGCTGTCAACACTCTTCGCGTTGTCGTCGTCCGTATACTCGACGTGGAAAACGGGCTTTCCAGCCTTCACGAACGGCGCCCAAGCCGCACACTCTTCGTACTCGGCGCACTCTTCGTTGATGGCCCACTGCGCCACATCGACCACCCTGTCAACGATATTGCCGGCGTTCTTGAGTCCATACGCCAACCCTGCCGCTTGCGCCGTGGCCGCAAGATACTTGACGTAGTCGACGGCGTCGTCCTCGGTCAGGTCGAAACCTGAGTCGTTCTGGTAGCCGTCGACGTTGTCGGCATCGATGCCTAGGCAGCCCTTGGCGGCAGCGCTCTGAATGCGCGTCGCCATAATGGCCCGGACGGTCGAGTCGCGGACATCGAGCCACTTCTCATCGGGCCAGCCGTCGAGCGCCTTGCCTGTTGCTTTGGCTGGGAATTCCCCTGCATCCTCGCGATAAGATTCCACGCTGCCGGCGCTGAAGTAACATACTATCGAGTGGCCGGCGGTTTTGAGCGCGGAGATGGTGTTGGCTGGTGTGTTCTCCAGATCTACGGGGTAAAAGATGGTGCTCTTGTTGGCGTTGGCGGCAGTTAGGGAGAAACCGAGGGGTAAGTCCCAGGTTGTGCCCACAGCCGGCTGGAAAATATTGGCTTCACCATTAGCATTGCTAGAGAATGATGACGGCGTTGGAGTTGGAGTTGGAGCTGAGCCTTTCGGGGGTGAATGGTGTGTTCCGTCGGATTGTGTCGGACATGCTCGTGTGAGGCCAAGCCCGAGTCCGAGGCCTAAGGCGAGAGCAACGATGGCAACCATAGTAAGGACGATGGGAATGATGATCTTTTTCCGTTCACGAAAATTTTGTTGCCAGGATGAAGCGATCGCCGTGTTGGTAACTTCGCCATCGCCTTTGATGTGCGATGGAGTCTCCTTTTGAACATCAAGTCTGGCCTCAGTTTCTGCCATGCTCGACTTGGGATCCAGGCGCAAGGAAGGATCAGATGGGCATTTACCACCTACGCTGTGCTCCTTTCATTACCACCCGAATGTCCCAGTGAAACATACCCCTGGTTTGTTTCCAAAATACGGGCCGAGAAACAAACATCTTTGTCAAAAACAGAAGCTCGATGAAGAATCGAGCATGGGAGGCATGATAATTCAATTATCGTGCGACGTCTAAACAAGCTTAGCTTGAGTAATCATCCCACTATGGATTTGATAATGTCAATGAATTGCCCGTGGCAGTGCTAATAATACATACATGAGCCGAAATGATCTACACTACCTAGGTAGCACCAAATCTACAAGTCTGAAGGATGATAATTGTTAGCACAGCGCTAGGGACATGCTTGACATTTACTAGCAGGGGATTTTGCATGGCGATATTATAGGTTTTACCTCCCGAACAAGGGTCAATGTCATGACAAAACTAAAGCCATCGATCAATTGACTGACGAACAATTGACTTGCTATCTAATTTGTATGGTGGTTTTATCGGTCTGCCGTATACTTACCGCACACATGCTGTACCACCCAGGTAGGTAGAATTTAAAGCCGCGCTAACTATCATCCATCAGAACTTGTAGCATTGGGTAGTACAATTTCTGTCTTTTTCACTATTGAATTAAGTGGTCTCATCGAGTCATGATGTAATTTAGCAAGGAACCTTGAACCCGTCTGCCTGGTTAGCCTAACCAGTAGACTAGAGCGTGAGACTCTTAATCTCAAGGTTGCGGGTGAGTAACGCATTCTCAACCACCAAATGTGTAATTCAAATACTGACAACCTGACTGAGTAGGTTCGACCCCCGCATTGGGCTCAATTCCTGATGCTCCTCAGTTGACTGTGGAAAGCAGCCGATAATCTTTTATTTTATTTTACCCCTTTCTTGCAGGGACAAAGTCGCCTTACGTACTAGGTTAGGGTGACTGAGCATTTCGGCTCCGGGAGAGGCCGCACAGAACATGATACAAACCCTTTTGGTCGGCAGCGACGGTAATTAAATAGAGCAAACCAACCACTTACCCAGTTTTACCTATGTAAACGTTTAGCATGCACATTTACAATAAAACTTACACCATATAAAAGCGTAGGTTACCAGGGATTAAATACGCTAATGGTAATAACATTATGTAATGTACATATGCTAAGCCGCCTTATGGCTAAAGTAGATGAAGGAATTAATTCTGCCTGCTTCGGCTTGCCCAGCAAGTCGCCAGAAGTGAAAGGCACTAGCATGCAACATATAAGTTGGCACTGTCAGAATTAAGTGAGCCAGTTTACAGCGTAGATTCAAGGGTGTATTATTAATGTCTTGTGCAAGTGATTTCGCGAAAGCTAGGAAGAGATGTTGGCCGCGGTGGCTGACTAGGCGTTAGACCCAGTGCCTAGTTTGACGATGTATTTGGAACCTTGTGTAGTGTTAATGGGTGTGCTGTAAACGACTCCGTTAACGTTGAAAGTCGCTCCGTTCTGGACGCGAAGGGTCAACTGCTTGGCTAAGTTTGACGTAATAGTCGCTGAAGTCAGCTGGCCGTTTGACCACGCAATATCAACGATAAAATTACCACGAGCCACGAGACCGGTAACCGAGCCAGCCGGAACGGAACGAGGGAGTGCCGGGAGCAGATGTACGATGTTATTGGCATGCGATTGGAGAAGCATCTCGGTGATCCCAGACACAAAGCCGAAATTGCCATCGATCTGCATGGGCGGCCCGTTGTTTGAGTTAAACAGATTTTTCAATGGGTAAGTTTGGATGAACTTCACGACGCTGTCCCAGGCGTTGTTCCCGTCGAACAGGCGAGCATACAAGGCAATAGCCCAGGCGCGCGACCATCCGGTATCACCGGAACCATGCTTCATGCGGTTTTCCAGGAGTTTTCCTGCAGCATTGGCTAGTGTCTGGTTGACGAGCGGCGCGAATTGTGTGCCCGGGTGCAGGGCGAACAACGGGGAGAAATGTCGCATGCCTGGTTCGGTCTCCCCGTATTCCTGGCGCCACTCAAGGATTTGGCCATACGAACCAATCCCTGCGGGACGAAGCTTCGTAATGTAGCTCTTGGCGTTGCCGCACGCGCTGTCGGAGAGGGAAAGCACGCTACAAGTCTCGATGACGGCTTGGAATAATTCCCAGAGAATATTGTTATCCATCTGAGGACTAATGTCAATGCCAGCGGTAGCACCGTTATTAGAGAGACCGCCGTTAATAATAAAAGAGTGCTCTGGAGACAGAGATGGGCCTGTAGTATAATAGCCCTTCCACATAAAGAGGTTACAAAAGTAGAAATTAGCGACATCCTGTAGGATAGGCCAGGCGTCGTTGCGTAGGAAACTTTGGTTTCCAGTGAATCGGTAGTGCTCGATGGTATGCAAAGATAGCCAGGCAAGACCCATTGGCCAGATTGTGTATGGAGTTCCGTAATCTGTGGGTGCCGAGTCACCCCATAGGTCGATATTGTGATGGGAGACGGCCCCTCCACAGCCATACATGTCGGATGCCATGGCCTCAGCGCGTGGTTTTGTGGTCCAGAGAAGATCGAACAAGGCCTTATGCGTCTCGGCCAGATTTGTAGGATTAGCGGGCCAATAGTTCATCTCGATGTTGATGTTGATGGTATACTTGCTGCCCCAGGCTGGACTATATGCGTCGTTCCATATTCCTTGTAAGTTAGCTGGTAGAGATTTGACTCCTGTGTCCCGCGAGGATGCAATCAGAAGGTGACGACCAAAGTTGTACAGCAGAGTTGGTAGCTGTACATCCGCATTCGGGTTGCTCTTGTAGCTGGACAGACGCGTGTCGGTGGGCTGGTTGCCGTTGCTACTGGTACCAAGGTCAAGCTTGACGCGATTCATAAGGCTTGTGTGGTCATCGACAGCTGACTGCCTCACCACGGTGTATCCTTTGGACACGGCCGCATTGACTCTGTTGGAGGCTGCGGTGCTACAAGCATTGGTGTCGCTGTATCGGTAGATGGACTCGACATCGAAGAAGATGTCAACAGTAGTCGCTCCATTGACGAAGATCTTATTCTGGCTAGCGGATATAGTTCCTACAACCAAGTCAACAAATAACGCTTTCGGTAGTTAGAAACGGGAACCAATACCTGCGTTCGCTACCACGCGTATTTGAGCATTGAAGTTGAGACCACCGCTGCCAGCAGTCAAAGAAATAGTGCCAACTTTATTGGTAGTGGACGAGGCTTTGCTGATCTGATTATTGCGAACCAGGTCCACGGTAACGTTAAGCTGTCCTGCGGTGCTAGCCATGTATCTCATAGCAAGAACCTCGTCTGGATAGCTGGCGACAACCTCACGTCTAAAAATGACATCAGAGAATGAAACAGGACATTTATAGGAGGACATCTTACGTGTAATTAATGCCGTTATAGGTGTATGTTGTCCACGCAATACCTGTGTGTGTGTCAACATAGCGCGTGTATGAATTACCAGTATTCCCGTGCCCAAAGTCGATATCTAGCTCAGCGGTAACACTGTAAGACTGTGGAGAGGTAGGACTGCCAGCCATGTTGGAAAGTGCATTGTCGTTGGCACTGGAGATTTGGCCGTTCATGAGCTGCGAACGCACCGAGGGTAGGATGCTCTTGGCATTGCGGTTGACGCGGTTGGTGAACAAACCATTCCATACCGAGTTTTCGTTCAGTTGGATCTTCTCCTTGGCCGACCCGTATACAAGTGCACCCAGACGGCCGTTGCCGATTGGGCCAGCCGAGTTGAAATCTGTTGCTGCCGTTGTATACCAGGCGAACCGGGACGCGTCCCATTGTGCTGACACTGTGGCCGTCGCAGCGAGTACTGCAATGAAGAATCGAGCCATAGCAACTGAGCATGAGTGTAGGTCAGTCGCAGGTAAGATGAAAAGACCTCATGAGTATTGGCCGTCTTCCTCTCACGGAGGCCATTCCCACTGCCGTTTAAATGCTGCTGATGGTGCATATACCGTATGACCTATTTGGGCGGCCAGGAACTCTCCTCCGAACTGTGCAAGCGGGCACATTTTTTTTGACTTCCCTACATACGGTGATATGGTACTGTAGCAGTAAGGACGGCAGCTCTCCGCGCGGGTGCCGTGAGCTTGGCAAGATTAGGACCACCACAGTAAGAATATGGGATACTGGGCGTCGCACCTGGATTTGATAAGCGACGAACGATATCTACGCTATTACTCTCATCATTTAAATAGATGCGGCTCGTTGCGATTGGCTCGTTTTGGACTCGAAGGTGAATTTTCTTTCGTATAGTCTAGTTGAGGGCTCAAGGCCCAGGCGTAGTCTAGGATCGGCATGATTGTGACGTAGGTACATGTCAATTGTACCCGAAAGGTTGGCAGTTGTTCCGTTCTACAAATATCAATGACGGCCCTCCGTCTCCGCGGCTCGATATTATCCTCGACGGGGAGATATGAGTGGCGCAAGTTTGATCTTGCGACCGCACCGCACGCTCCAGCCCTGTGTCATGATCTGGTTAGGGGTGTGAAGCTTGTTGTCCTGACTGCTCATGCGCTCCAGTGGTGCTTCCAGCATTGCAGAGGGTAATCAGGTCTGTGCAATTATTGGTGGATACACAATCGTATTCCTATTTCATGCCCTTTATTAACAGAGCATATACCAAGCTAGCTGCGGGAGTAGGAGAACCTCGGTTTTATTGTGCAGCTCTTGTTTGGTCTTTCACTGTAAGCGCCGGATCGCGATTGGGACGTATACCTAGCCATGCACCCTTGGAACTGAAATCCACCGGTCATCCGTGCCGGGCCCTCATTCAAATGGCCGGCATGGTATTGCTAGATAGTATCTCGACGTATAAAATGAACGTCGTCCGGCCTGCTAAGCGAACCTGAAGCCGGGCGAGTCTCGCTCAAGGATTTTACCAACGTCTAGACCGTCCCATCGATTATGATTGTTATACATGTTCTTATATGTCTTCAGGTAGGTATACAAATTAAGTACATGGACCTCCATAAACAGGAGTACCTAGCCAAAAACATAAACGCTATCCCCAGTCTAAACCCCATTAGGTACTATTAGCTCAGATATCTAGTGCAGGAGGTCGACTAGTTTAGCAAATAAGGCCCGTGCTGCCCTTTGATGGTGCTCTACATGGACATGTCCGACAAGTTAAATTTGGAGTAGAGTCAGACCTTAAATCTCAATATTTCCAACTACGTGTTTAGCACTTACAAAGGTTATTTATTGTACAAACATGAATGCATAAATTGAATTCATGGTTTCCATTATATTTTTGAAATACTTGGCATAGACGCTGTTTTAAAACTATCGCAGAGGGCTATATCGCGAAGGGCTGATTACGAAAAGGCTTAGTAAAGCTAACCAAAACTTGGTAAAAAGTTGGCCGGTCGGCTTGACTTTTGCACTATGGTCCTTCGTAGCTCTTAAACTTCTCTTTCCAGCCGAAGAATGATATCCGGCAGGCTGGCTGCACATATCCGGAAACTTCTCTGACGTATAGTCTCAGAAGCATATCACTGCGCGGCTAAGCACAGCGCGCACATCCACCGGGACCCAACGGGTCGTGTTCGGTAGCTGTGCCCGGTACTGCATGGCCTACCCGGTCTGCTCTTCTAGATCTGGCATTGGCATGGTTGCCTGAGACGGTTAGAGGAGAAAGACGGCTAAAATACCGCGCAGCCGCCCGAATCAACGACCTGCCCGTTATTCACCTCACTTGCACTATGATCTCGCTAATCTTGCACACAGCAATACTATCCACCAGCTCCACCCCAGTATTCGATCTACATCGATTCGCGCGCATCGAAATGTTGGTGACCAACAGACAGGCGCCAAGACATGGAAAGAGAGCTGGTAGCTGAGCAGCTGTTCCTAAACTATCGATATAGAAAGGCCACATGGCTTCGAAGTCGTTCTTCACACAGCCTCGGGGCATTGAGCTTGACGTCCTCTTCCTTGGCAGTCAAAGATGAAGTATCTTTCGGCTTTTGGCCTATTGGCCCTGTCCGTTGCAGAAATATATGCTGGTTTGTTGCCGAACTGTGGAAGCGGACCGTTAAAGTCGAACAAAGTATGTGACAAGGCTGCTTCGCCTCGGGACAGGGCTACGGCTCTGGTTTCCTCCATGCAGTCCAGCGAGAAAATCGCGAACCTTGTTAGGTGCGGGCATTCAGTTACTATTTGCCCAAGTGCTGACCGTTTCAAGTAAATCTCCTGGAGTCTCTCGTCTCGGCCTGCCGGCATATAACTGGTGGAGCGAGGCACTCCATGGCGTGGCTGGAGCTCCTGGTGTTTCGTTTGGGGGAGACTTTAATAAAGCGACCTCCTTCCCTATGCCCGTTCTCATGGCCGCAGCTTTCGACGATGATCTTATTGAAAAAGTTGGCGTTGTCATTGGGACGGAAGCACGCGCATTCGGAAATAACAACCATGCTGGCATCGACTACTGGACTCCGGATATCAACCCATTCCGTGATCCGCGCTGGGGACGAGGCTCGGAGACTCCGGGTGAGGATATTACACGCATTAAGGGTTATACTGCCCATTTCCTTCGTGGATTGGAGGGCAATGGGACTCAGAGACGAATCATCGCCACTTGCAAGCACTATGTCGGCTACGATATGGAGGCCTGGGGTAATGTCAACCGCCATAATTTTGACGCGAAGATCACGCTGCAGGACTTGGCCGAATACTACATGCAGCCATTCCAGCAGTGTGCGCGCGATTCAAAGGTCGGTTCCATCATGTGTTCGTACAACAGCATCAATGGAGTCCCGGCGTGCGCGAATCCCTACATCATTCAGACGATTCTCCGCGAACACTGGAACTGGACCGAAAGCAACAATTACATCACCAGCGATTGCGAGGCAGTGGCCGACGTCTCCTCGGCCCACCACTACGCAAATTCCAACGCCCAGGGCACAGCTATGTGCTTCAACGCCGGCATGGATACCAGCTGCGAATACTCCGGCTCGTCAGACATCCCAGGAGCCTGGACCAGCGGTGCGCTAAACGGGTCGACGGTGGACAAGGCTCTGATTCGGCTGTACGAAGGGCTGATAAGAGCCGGGTACTTCGACGGAGCAAGCGCAGAGTATGCTTCTCTTGGCGCCCCAGATATCAACACCCTCGCGGCGCAGAGTTTGGCACTTCAGGCCGCGACCGATGGCATAGTCTTACTCAAGAACGATGACACCCTGCCTCTGAAGCTCTCATCCAGCGCCAAGCTCGCCCTAATTGGCTTTTGGGCCAATGATGCGACGAAGCTACAGGGCGGCTACAGTGGTAATGCTCCATACTTGCACACTCCGGCCGACGCTGCTCGTCAGCTGGGTTATACCGTAAACGTCGCGACCGGTCCCATCCTGCAAAGTAGCGGGGACAGCTGGACGGCTAACGCAGTGGCCGCAGCCCAGAAGTCGGATGCTATCCTGTACTTCGGAGGTCTGGACACATCGGCCGCTGCGGAAGGATCTGATCGGACCTCGATTGCCTGGCCGGGGGCGCAGGTCGCACTTCTTAAGAAGCTTGCGGCTCTTGGGAAGCCGTTAGTCGTTATCCAGATGGGCGATCAGGTTGATAATACGCCGCTGCTGACTATGCCTGGCCTAAACTCCATTCTCTGGGCCAGCTGGCCTGGCCAAGACGGCGGCCCAGCCCTCATGAGTCTGATCACGGGCGCGAAGGCGCCGGCAGGTCGCCTCCCCGTAACGCAATATCCAGCAAGCTACACTTCTCTAGCTATGACAGATATGACTCTTCGCCCAGGTGGATCGAACCCGGGTCGCACGTACCGTTGGTACCCATCAGCGGTGCAGGCTTTTGGTACCGGTCTGCATTATACCACGTTTAATATCACCTTCGGAAGCTTCAACGCCACTCTCCACATTCAGGATCTTCTGGCCAATTGTAGCTACAGATATCCCGACACATGCGCTCTCCCCGCCCTGCCTGTCCGTGTTGAGAACACGGGCAAGAGGACGTCCGACTTCGTCGCGCTGGTTTTCGTTGCCAGTGAGGTCGGCCCCAAGCCCTATCCCATCAAGACCCTAGCGACGTATGGGCGCCTGCGTAATATTACAGCTGGTGCTTCGGCGACAGCAGCGCTTCCCTGGACGATCGGCCACCTGTCCAGACACGATAGTAACGGAAACACTGTAATTTATCCCGGAACATACCAGTTGATGCTTGACCAGCCGACGCAGACCACTCTTAACCTAACCCTGACCGGCACCCAAGTCGTATTGGATCAGTGGCCGGCTCCTCCGAAATGAGCGATCTCTCCCATTTCAGGTCCAGTCATCCAAAACACTGTTGAAATCTGCTTTCGATTCACTGAAACTACTTGATCACTTCAAAACATTTTAATATTAGTTAGTTGGAATCTGACAGAATCAAGTAGCAACAATAATCTATCAGCACATGATTCCTTGACAGCCATCATAACTAGGTAGTCCAATAAGCGAGAATGATGACGTGCATAGCTTGTTTTTCTCTTGACGCCCCGCTGTTAGGGCGCTATGTCAGATGTTAGCCTAACTCCATTAACGATCAAGTACTTCCTTATTCATTTAGTATCATCGTGATACTCATGGCTCAATAAGTCCTGTGGCACCCATCATCAATTCATGACCGACTTGGGGGCAAAGTTAAGTAATCATAAAAACATTGCTTTAAGAATTAGGGTTCGTGGAGAATATGAGTCTCTTATGTTGATTGATAACTTATACGGTGTCTCATCTCAATATATCAGTAGTTTAAATCCAGTATTTATATCGGCAGACTCACAAGGCTGTTCCGTAGAGGGTGGGTACAATCTACCTAGGTATTTAGCAACTCAGTTTAACAGAGAAATGCAGGTCGGCTCTACGGACGTGCTTCACGGATCGGATTTACGAGCGCCGATTATGGAGAGCGAAAATCAACTGACAGAGTGAATTACGGAGAGCGAAGATCGGCTGACAGAGTGAGACTCCAACATCCACACCGTCACAGAGACGGCTCATGAGAAACCGGTCAATACTGCATATAATTATACTTTACAGCAAACTAAGATACTGATTATTATCGAGAATGGATTCCATGACAGCTGCCTTCAAGGGCGCATTCCGCTCCAAAAGGCTCGTGTACAATGCAATTAATTACGATGAAGGAGACATGAGTTACATTTTCAATCGCTTGCGGTCGGATCCAGTCTCGAGCGCGCTGGCATCGTCAGCGCTTCATTGGGGCCCCTTCAGCAGAGCGACGAGCGATGAGAAGGCCAAATCACAGAAAGACGATGCGCTGTTGTCAGTTTTGATTGGCGCCTCCGGAAGCTATACGCAAACCATTGGTACCTTGCACATCACTGAGGTTGGAATGTACCAACGCCGCGCCACTATTGCGATACAGATTTCAACAGGCTACCAGATCAGTACTTAAAGTCCTATAGACATTATGCTCGCTAAGGTATTGCCTTTTTCTCTCTATTTGAATGTTAACTTGTAAATGCGTGCGATATAGAATAGTGGATACGGGACCGAGGCAATCAACTGGGCGATGGACTGGTCATTCAGGTGGGCAGGAGTGCACAGTCTAGTGGTAGAGGTGGCCGCTTACAACGAACGCGCCATTGCGGTGTTCAAGAAAGCAGGTTTTAAGCAGGAGGGTGTCAGCAGAGAGGTGATCTATAGGGATAGGAAGTGGCACGACGTCGTACAGTTGGCCATTCTCGAGCATGAATGGGAGGCTCTAAGGAGTATTAATACTGATAAGCCTTCGGCGTAAGATGCCACTCTGCATAAGTGCCGACCTGCTAAATAGTATAGGAGGTAAATTCTAGTAGTCACTAGGGGTAATTGAATTGCAAAGTTTAGGAGAACTTCGAGTGATAATGTACGTATAGTACTTTTATTTATACTCTGTATAACTAGATTGTTGAAGAATTCCACTCCACTCGAGTTGGTATACGTGAGGCTAATACACACAGATTGAACCTCCGAAGAGTATATCGAATTTGCATGCTGAACGAAAGCGCCAAAGATAATCATAAATGCTCAGATCTTCGGCCAATTTTACCTCCTGTACGAACCAACTCAAAACCACTGATGTATTATGCAAGGGATGAAGCCAGCAACATCCTGCGAATTTGTGTATTGTCATCATCGTTGACAGGAATCCTGGCGCTATAATTATAAAAGATCTCGTCCAGCTTTCGCAACTCAAAATCCAGAACGACGAAACTGCGTCAAGCTTGCCAGAACATGGCGCTGCTATCGCCCTCAACACAAACCCTCTACAAGCGCCATAAGGGGTATTCCCTAGCGGTAGAAAAGATACCCCTATGGGAAGAGTTGTGCCGGTCCCTCTAAAATCTGCCCACACCATTGTAGTACGAAGCACACGCATGGCGATCACCAGTGTGACAGAACAAACGTCGTACGCAGGGATCGGTGGCCAATACTGACCAAATCATCTTGTTACCTCGGGACTTCTGAGCTCTAGGTGGTCATTCACCTGGCTGCGAATTGCTTGCAACTGGTCGTCTTTGATGATGATACTACTGGCCGATTTGACGGCGTCATCGGTGCCGGCGGCATCTCCAACTTAGTACGGCCTTCTCAGGGACGCCGGATGTGAGTATTGTATTGGTCTCACGAGATGAGTGACACAGGCAGGCCGATTCAGGTAAATATTGTATCACGATAAACGGAGCTAATTAGCTATCATCTTGTATACTAGGTAGCGTACACACATATCTAATTAGACGGTAGATTTAAAGACCTGGAGTCAATCTCAAAGAAGCCACCGCCTGATATTGCTCCTCCTGCCCGCTACGCACCAATTCCATAATAATAGTCCGAAGATGGAGCTATCTAGGTTTAGCTGTTCATCGTTCTGTGTCCCTGAATATGTATTGCACAATCTCGCTTGTCAAGAAGTTCTTATCCAGAAACATTTGAATGTTTTCTTTGCGGCCTGGTGACATTAGCTGCTGTAGAACAAGCAAGCTGCTCCCACAATTCTAGTAATCAAATAACTACCACCCACTGATTAGCCACCAAGTGCAACCTAGCATGCAAGTAAACGCTGTCGGTGACTAGTACAACGTTTCGTGGTGTCGCGCAGGACTTCCGTCTAAATAGACAAACTACCCCGTCGGCCCTCATGGGAGATACAGTTTAATTCCTTCGTTGGCTCATACTAGAGTCTTTTGCATCAAAAACATCTAATCATCGCATTCCGGGATAGCCGCTCGCGTAAATTCGAGTTAAGATCAAGACAAATCTGATCAACATGGAGGTATAGCTGTACGAACTTCTTATGGGTTTTATGTCTCATTTACTAACATCAAAAGCTGCAGTTCACGCTTTTTATCCTTGCCCTCCTAAGCGCCATGTCATACCCAGCTCAGAGCATCGCGATCCCCGAGTCTCAATTAAACGCAGCGGCAATTAGACTCCCTAGCGATCAGGCAACCGACCTACTAGGACGAGACAACACAATCGAGTGGAGTGTGATCCTATACAGCGAAAGGGCAACCGATGGGTTTTGCCACGGGAGTCATATGACTACCTCTGGTGGCACCGACCAATGCATGCCGCTTCTGGGGGTTTTCGGCTGCGCTGATCTCCAAGTTCACACTGGGAACCCTAAAGTTGCTATGTGCCATTTCGAGCTCAAATACGATGGTCTTGAGTGTAGCGGCGGGAACAATAGGACGGACATCGTGGAGGCAGGGTCGGAAGTAGACGGTATTCCAATTGATGCCAACATCAAGTCCGTGTTGGTCAAGTGTTTTGGTGAGCGATAGCATACTCTAGGGGCGAGTTGCTGATTGAAGGGGGAAACGAAATGTTTACTTTTGATTTGGGGCAGTCAAAAGACGGAATAGCATAAGTGATCAGCTTAACGTCCATTAGTTTTTCATCGTATGATGAAGTTGGGATGAACTGATGGACCAAGTCCTTGGCCTTAAAACCGGGGGAAAGACTCCGTTAGCAGCCCCTGAAGCATTTACATTTAATAACAAAGCATCAGACCAGCCTCAGTTTGTCTCAAGTAGGGATACCATTAAGGTAGAACCAGAGAAAGTAGGCTAAGGTAGAGAATGAAGTGGCAAGGACTTGGGAGAATATTCTTCGGCGCTTCCAACATTTCCTGTAATCACGGGAAAAGAAGACTGGCCCATTGATCTAAGACATAACTGTCAAGTACTATAAATGCTAAGCTAACAGTTGGAAAAACAAGTCAAAAAGGTCGATATATCATTTATAACTAAACATAACAAACATTACAGTACTTGTTTCTTCATCTCTACGCTTGCGAATATGAAAGTGTTGTCGAGTTTCGATATAGCTCGCGGCCGTGCCTATTAGCGGCCGCAACGTCTTAGTGCTTATACACTGCCGGTCTGACTCTCAATTCCTATTAATAACAATCGCCTCAGAGACCCTGCACGTTCAGTCGTCTGCCGGTAGGTGGGCCCCCGTATTAGAAACCCGTATCCGTTTGAATGGCAATCAATCCACAACGTATGTAAGTATACGATGTGTCTACCCGCAAGATGGACGCACCCAATGGATTCAGCGAAGTTTTTATAGTATGTTTGAAGCATGTTTAAAGCATGTGGCATGCAATTATCTTTATTGAATGCATCCATCTTGTAGGTAGATACATCGTATGCTTGCATACGTTGTAGATTGATTGCCATTCAAAAGGATACGGAATGATCAGGGGGTGCCTGGCATGCGAGCGAAAAAAAAAATGAGGCACCTGGTCCTAAATTGTGTATCTCTTGTAATACTGAAGTTAATCAACAGAGTCGACTACTAACAACTTGACAAAAGAAACCTCCAAAAAAAATGCAAGCATATATTCCGTTCATTCGTTAATCGAGTAACATTTTTAGGGGGTTCAATGCTATTTATGGCTACGTTATGCCTTGTTGAACTAAAGGACTATATAGCCCTTGTCATGGGTGCCTCAAATTTTTTTCGCTCCCCTGCCTGGAGAGCCGCAATACGGCTTGGGAGGATCGGAATCTTGACAACCAAAGAACGGCAGATGATCCTCATGTTCAGAAATTAGTGCTTACAAAAGGCGCAGTAGGTATCCTACACGACTACGATCTCGAAAAATAGACCCAAAATCGTCAATGGATCTTCAATTATAGTCAACGGTTGAGTACTATGGAGAGAATATAAGATGGCTTCAGAACCCCTTGAGAGGGAGTATAGTCTAGCATCAATAACACACACAATCACAACAAGCTTTCAGGAGCACATTCAACTGCAACAATCGCCAAGTTGCAACAACATAAAATCCATCTATTTAAACACTAAATATAATTCACAATGCGCGCCGCAGCTCTTGCCCTCCTCACCGCCGCCTTCGTCAAGGCGGCCCCGACCAGCACCTCCCAGGAAGCTGTCATCGTCATTGAAGCATCTCATCATGGAGCCGGCAGCGATCTTACGAACACCACCATCACGGTACCCATTGACGGAACAGTTTACACAAACACGGAGGCACTAGCCGAAGTCTCTAGTCTGTACCTCCTCAGCCCGGAGTCTGTGATCTGCACCCCGTACAAGAATGAGGATGGCACCGGCACCGGCGGTCTACCTTTTACCGTCGGCAATCCCTCGCGTTTGTCTACGAACACGGTTGTCGTTGGCAGCATTGTGTGCACGAGCACCCTCCCACCGGCCGTCATCGTCATTGAAGCTTCACACGGAGGAGCCGGCAGCGGACTTACGTACACCACCATCACGGTGCCTATTGGACCAGTATACACAAACGAGGAGGCACTCGCAGAGGTCTCCAGTCTGTACCTCGTCAAGCCCGAGTCTGCCACTTGCACCCCATACAAGAATGGGGATGGCACCGGCACCGGCGGCCTGCCCTTCACTGTTGGCAAGCCCTCGCTGTTGTCTACAAACACTGTTGTCGTTGGAAGCATTGTATGCACGAACACCTAAGCATTAGAGAGGAGGGTGGCAGGGGGAGGCATGCATAATGTTAGGCCTGCAATGGAGGCTGAGATCTTTCCACGGTCTATAACTGCATTTCAAAGCGGGAGTTGCATCCAGGGGGTAGATCATATCAGCATATAACGACACCCTCTCAAGATAAGAATATACGGAACTGTTTTCTTCATTTAAATTCATCAGAGATCATTAGGCAGGATATAGGAAGGCATTTGGTTTACATGTAATGATGCCTCGGTACCTACTCAGGTCCCGAACACACTCACTTATGGTTAATTCACAATAAATCCCCTACAAGGTTGGAAATGGCATTAAGAGCATGTGAACATGTTTCATACGACCAGAGGCTAGTCTAATACTACAACTAGTTCCAGCAGTTGAAGATTATGCCTGACACGGCCAGTCGCTGGCTAATAACCTACCTAGGTGCTATTGCTGATGAGGAGGTGCCAAGCCCCCTGCCAACCATGTTAGAATTCTGCCATTAAGGTTCTCCTACAGTAACACAAAGGAACGTATTTAGGTAGATGCATGAAAGATACATCGACAATGGTTACAGTACGTACCTCGGAGTTTCATTCCTTGTTTACCTCCCATCTACTTCCCAGCCGGTTCTGGAACCGATTTACTCTCATCCTATTGCCGACCCATAATCACAACATCTCACAAAGCCTCCCTCACCAGCTCATCAGTCTCTCCAACTGTGCGACCAATATCAAAGCGACGTTTAGTGAAAGACTCCGATTTCATTTCATCATTGACTACAATCATCACAATGGTAAACCTCCCTTCTCTACATTTCTGGATCTTAAGATTCATCATCCTAATCATGTGAACAGGCCGACGAGCAGCAAGAGCAGACAATCACCAACGTAACGGCCGACCACGCTGTCGCGCCTTCAGCCCACACTTCCGACGAGAAGAGCCAAGACCAGGCCCAGGTTCACTCTCAAGTTACTAAGCCCGTCGCTGACTTCCATCCCGAGGTCGATGAAGACCCACTTGCGATGGCCTACCGCTACTTCTACACAAATATCGGACATGGGAAATCTCTTGCCGCCGAGGCCAAGGGCACTAAGGCCGAGGAGAAGAAGCCAAAGGAGCCTGAAAGGGACGAGAAGGTGGATGAGGGCAATGGACAGAAGTAGAACGAGCTCGGATACACTAGTATGAGGGCTCTCACTTTGCTCGTGGTTTGTTCTATTCACACCAATGTGAAGTGCCGTTTCGCGCCAGAGAGTGTTGGGAAGAGTGTATCACAGCCAGGAGGAAGCCCCACATAGGAGTCCTTAGTTGCAAAGTCCCATATCGCTGATTGAAGAGGATTCACAAATATCATCGCTGTGACATGCCGGGAGTAAAGTGCATTCAAGCTGCTATCTTTTTTCTTTTTTAGTACTGTGTGTTCGCTCCCCTAAATAAATTAGCAGAGTAGTGCTAGAGCTGTGTCTTTTGTCCTGGTCAGTGGATCGCCATCACTACGAGTGTACACCTACACCAAGAAGGCACCAGAACCATGGCAGCAGAGAAGGCTCTACCATAACCCATCAGATCAAAAATAGCTAGGCTTATACAAGATTCCGAATTTTCAACCAGCTGTTCTCCGCTTGTTCGTTTGTCAATGCAGTAGTAGTCGATCAACCCATGACTTGTAAAATTCACTTCTCATTTTCCATTGTTGTCTCCCTGTGGGTGATATGCTAACGTGTTTCTAATTAACAAGCACTATGAATAACTCTGCTGAGACACCAAGCACGCCAGATTACTATGCGGACCTCGGCGTGTCCCAGACTGAGAGCCAAAAAGGGATTCGACAGGCATTCCTGAAGTTAGCTCGGACCACTCACCCAGACAAGAGACAATACCAGTCCAATGATGCGGCAGACTTTCGCAAAGTATGTTACCATAAAGTTTTAATCTCCACAAAAGGCGCGGAAAAGGGGGGGCTAATATAAACTTGATGGATTTAGATTCGTGAAGCGTACGGATTTCTATCAGATCCTATTAAGCGGACTACCTACGACAAGACATATTATAATGTCCAAGCTGCGTCGGCCAGACACTACCGGCAGCGACATGGGACAGATCGCAAACAGGGGGGTTGGCGTGCTACCAAGGAGCAAACCAATCGTGAACGAAGATCAGCCGGCGCAGAAAAAACTCGGATACGGAAAGAGCTGAGACGAACTGCTGAAGAGCAGGCACGCCGTGACAAGTTAAGAGAAGAGAAGACCAGACAAGACGAAGAGCGTTCCCGTAACGCTGAGCGTCAGGCATGGGAAAATCGACAACTCATGGCGGAGGAGAGACTCCGCGGAGGCAATGTGCTAGAGGACCTATGTATCTTCTTCGCCCGGAGGGATGATATGACTTACTACTCCAGGGTGTGGGAGGTCGAACTTCGTCAGCCTGGAATCGGACAGGAGAGTATTAATTGCTTTACTTGTTGGATTTCACGCACAGGCTCTGTGGTCACTTGCCGAATACATGAAGTGCCAACACCGGGTAGATTTTAAGGAGTTGCCGTCACCAACCCAGTATATAGGGGTGAAACTGAGATGTGAAGGCTGTTGCAGAACGAATTGTGATACTGAGAATCTACGGGCTCAGTTAGTTTTATCACAAGTCCATTGTGTACTCAGTGACTAGCCCCCTCCGTACGAGGTCGGAACGCACCAGCACAGTAAGGAATATATATCAGACCATTCATGGCTCATACACAAGCTAGAAGCAAGATGTTCCAGCGAAGATAGCAAAGCCCGTATACACCAAATTTGAGCTGCCCCTAATTTCCTTGACTCATAACGAAGCCAACATATTCGTTGCCCTAGTGGAGCTTTTAGTGACGAATACATAGGGAGACGATGCATGCTTGTGTGACGAAGCAGGAGTCAAATGAGTCCTGTTTGTAGTAATTGCCAATACAATTCATATGCTGTCGTGATGTGGCTGCGGATGTCGAAGCGTCTAGTGACGGTACTCTTGTCACTGGCCATTGACTACCTGTAGTCTAAGTATTTGTATGGTTCTCACGTCGAGTTTCGGAAAAGGGATCTCGAGCGAGTGAGAGCAAGGAGTATAGTATGGGAATCTGTAAAAGGGACCACTCTGGCATCGCAATATCGTAGGACCATGCCTAGTGTAAGCGCACAATCAAGTACTGGTGTTCATTCATGAGATCAAGGAACCGCTCTTTAAAGTCCAGTATAACCTAAACGCCTCTTTGGCCGCAAAGGGGATCAAGGCGCATTTGCCCCTCTGAGACATATCTTTATCATATCAAGAATAGCTACTTTACTTGTGAATGAAACAGTCCCAAAATGGCAGAGTCAATCCCTAGACACGCTACACCGACATCAAAATCTAGGTTATGTCTCAAAGAAAGCCATGTATCTCGATTTATGCTGGGTACGGAGACGAAGCGTTTATACTGCGTATACGGGCTAGTCTAGGTTGGGATCCTGAATACCAAGGTGTATAATACTTGAAGAGGCGATGAAGGTGATAAAGAAAAATAAATGAGAACGGAATCGGCAAACAAGACAAAGTGGATTTGTGAGGGTGATGGACGACTGCAGTTTACTATAGGGAGCGTTCCCTGAGAGGCTGGAGAAGTTGGTGCAAAGCCACCATCATCCACAATGCTACGTGTCTGGGTAATTGTGGAGTACCTTTTGGTATTCTTAGCTTGGCGCATATTGCTCAGCCTCTGGGGTTGCGTACACCAGCCACACTGCCGACTTAGTGGCCGGCTGCCCTGCCGTGCCTGGGTGGGAGTCCCCTGGATTGAGGGCTCCGACGTCATCCCGTTCTGGGTATCTGGACTTCGTTGATTGGTTTGATCTGCAAGCTAAATCATCTCGAAGGGGCCTTAATAAGTGAAACTACCTAAGGTACCTACAAAGCCTCAATCACTCACTATAAGAAGGACTAATTGATCGCTTTCCGTATGCTATCACCCAGGCTTCTTTTCCTCGCCATCATCTCTACATTCATACTCCTTTCTGCACTACTCCTAAGCAACTACCCCTTATCTACCTGGGTTCATCCCTTGCAGCCTAACCTACTAGACACTTTTAACCTAAACTTCCTCTATCACTACTCCTCAACATCCAAAATGGGAGGCGGACCAGGCCAATACCGATCAGTAGCGTACTTCGTGAACTGGGCCATCTACGGGCGCAAGCACCGGCCTCAAGACCTGCCTGTGGAGAAACTGACACACGTGCTTTACGCCTTCGCCAACGTGCGTCCCGAGTCCGGCGAGGTCTACCTGACGGACACATGGGCTGACACGGATATCCACTGGGAGGGCGATAGCTGGAACGACGTCGGCACGAACCTGTACGGGTGCATGAAGCAGCTAAATTTGCTAAAGAGGCGTAACCGGCACCTCAAGGTCCTGCTCTCCGTCGGCGGGTGGACATACAGCGCGAACTTCAAGCAGCCCGCGTCGACACCGCAGGGCCGTGAGACATTCGCAAACTCGTGCGTGGAACTGGTCAAACATCTCGGCTTCGACGGCATCGACATTGACTGGGAGTATCCAAAATCCGCCGAAGAGGCAGCGGATTTCGTGGCCTTGTTACAGGCCGTGCGCTCCGCGCTAGACTCCTACGCTTCTTCCCTGGGCCATCATGGCCATCACCATTTCGAGCTTACGGTCGCGTGCCCGGCCGGTGCCCAAAACTACGAGAAGCTCGATATGCAAGGCATGGACGCATACCTTGATTTCTGGAATCTGATGGCATACGACTACGCCGGGTCCTGGGACGCCAATGCCGGGCACCAAGCGAATCTCCACCGCAGCCACGCCAACCCGTCCTCGACGCCCTTCGACACGGCGTCCGCCATCGCGGCGTATACCTCGCGCGGTGTGGCGCCGCACAAGATCGTGCTCGGCATGCCGCTCTACGGCCGCGCGTTTCAGAACACGGATGGGCCAGGCGCGCCTTACAGCGGTGTCGGCGAGGGGACCTGGGAGAACGGCGTTCACGATTACAAGAAGCTACCGTTAGAAGGTGCCGAGGAGTGCACGGACGAACACGCTAGCGCGACGTATTGCTATAACCCGAGCACCCGGACCATGGTTAGCTACGACACGGTGCCCATGGCCCGCCGGAAGGCCGAGTATATTGCGCACCATAGGCTCGGCGGAGCCATGTGGTGGGAGAGCAGCGCCGACAAGGAGGGCCGGGAGAGCTTGATTGGAAACGTGGTCGATGTGCTCGGCGGGCCTGCAGGGCTGGATAAGACGCGGAATTGCATCGAATATCCGCACTCCAAATACGAGAATTTACGCACCGGATTTCCCAATAATTGACGCCTTGATGGGTAATTGGAAAATGGCAAGGTGAGGCCGGATCCGATCTATTGCATGGCATGACTTGGGTTTATTAGCATTGCATTGGCATAGGAAGCATGGAAAAGAGCAGGCAATCAGTTTGATGATACATGATACGAAATTAATGACCCATTTTACTACCAGTTGGCGGTTTCTGGTTTGTCACAATCGATTCATAGTGCATGAATAACAAGGCATACAATCTTCAGGTCTTTCACCTCGAAGTCCAAGCATAGCTCCTAAACGGGGCTGAACTTTTTCTTACAACCTCCTAGCGATTGGACGAGAGCCAAGCAGAATTTGCACATTACACGGCTAGAACGGAGAAAGCAATATGCACCAGTAGACAAGGTATATTGAGAAAGTGACAGAGTAGCTGTTCCATGAATGAACTCCAATCCTATGCCAGATTTTCCTAGCCCCCCTTCCCATTCCGATATTTCCGAGTCATAAGGCGTTGATCCGTTTACTGCTTGTCAAAGACGTAGGTCAGATGGCAACGTCCGCAATACTGTCGGTCTTGCATGGCGGCCATGAAGACACCGGCACCGCACTATTCGGTTGAGTTAGTATATGTGAGTTTGATAAGGGGCGAGGTGAAGATGAGCTTACAGTGTCGGCAGGGCACTCGCGTCGCAGGCGCTCAATCTTTCCGTCACCGTCGACCTTGTAGTACTTGAGGACGGCCAACTTGGTCTTCTTGCGCTTGTGCTTGATCTTCTTGGGGGTGGTGTAGACCTTCTTCTTGCGCTTCTTGGCACCACCACGCAGACGCAGGACGAGGTGTAGGGTGCTCTCCTTCTGAATATTGTAGTCGGAGAGGGTGCGGCCATCCTCGAGCTGCTTGCCGGCGAAGATCAATCGCTGCTGGTCGGGGGGGATGCCCTCCTTGTCCTGGATCTTGGACTTGACATTGTCGATGGTGTCGCTAGACTCCACCTCGAGGGTGATAGTCTTACCCGTGAGGGTTTTGACGAAGATCTGCATGATTGCCTGCTACCGGTCAGTCTTGTGTTAAAAAGGTCGATGAGTGTGGATGATCTCGTGAGATCGATATGCGGCGACAAGCTCAGAATTTTGATCGCGGCCAAAATCTAACGCGCACATGACGAGAAAAGGGCGACACAAGTGGATTGTGATGTGTAAGGGTTTCATTGAGGATCTTGTGATGCTGCAATAACGTACCTAGACAAAATAATGCCGTCCTAAGCAATCTATGAAGATGAGTTTGGAAGAAGAGGAATTAAAAAGTTGGAGGTAATGGGGAGCCGCGCGAACAAAAATGGTGGTGGGACGGAGCGGGTCCTGCCTACGATTACCTACACTAGCTAGCAGCTGTCTGTGTCGTGGGGCGGGTCCACGGGTGCAGGGTCTACATAGTGGTAATGGAGCTATGGCTGGCGAAACTTCGGGTAACATTTTGAGTGTATTTCAAGCTTGGACCACTGTATTGATAGGGTTTCCTACTAGTGTTGCCCTCACCAAAACCTCAACCAGACTTTGCCGCCCTCTTATTGGCTCTTTTTTCAAAAGCTCGTGGGGCTTTCAGTCATTGAACATTTCTGCCCGCCTAAACTTATCACCACCCACTTTCAGTCTTTCTTCTCGTAGCTTTCTACTCGACAACTAACCCAACAGGAAAGCCCAGAACACCGCCAAAATGGTCAAGAAGAGAAAGAACAACGGCCGCAACGTACGTCAAGTGGAACACACAATCCAATTTACAATCGCATGGTTTTGATGGCGTTGTGACTGACATTGTCTCCCACGATATAGAAGAAGGGCCGCGGCCACACCAAGCCCATCCGATGCTCCAACTGCTCGCGATGCACCCCCAAGGATAAGGCCATCAAGAGATTCACCATCCGCAACATGGTTGAGTCCGCTGCCATCCGTTCGTTCAACCGAGAGTCCACCCCCACCACGACCCGCGAGGCTAACTGAAATGCGCGTCCAGGTGATATCTCAGACGCCTCCGTGTTCGCTGAGTACACTGTCCCCAAGATGTACCTCAAGCTGCAGTACTGCGTCTCTTGTGCCATTCATGGCAAGATCGTCCGGTACGTCATCCCTTCGTGGAAAGACTGCGCGCTTGGCTCGTCCAAGTTGCGTATGCGCGCGAGAAGAGCCTTGGGCGACACTCGAGCATCTTTCTCTCCTCTTCCGCGATCTCCTCCGAGACGAACAAGATCCAGTACTGACAGACCCGCGCAGTGTTCGATCAAGAGTCGGTCGCCGCAACCGTGCCCCTCCCCCGCGTGTCCGGTACAACAAGGATGGCAAGAAGGTTCTCCCCACTACCCAGGCCGCCAAGGTCGCTTAAATGCTTCCTTTGGTGATTTTGTCTTTCAGAAAAGGACTGGCGAATATTTGGTCTTCGGGAATGGGTTCACTTGCATGACGGCGGTTTTACGGCATGATATCACTAGTAATGACCTACATGAATCGAGTCATTTTGCCATGACAATTGCTTCTACTATACTTGGATCAAGTACTCCTACCTGTGACTGTTGCGTTTGTTGATCCTGCCTTACTAGTCGTGGTGGTGTAAAAACTCTTCCTTAATCGTATTGATTGCGGGTCACATTGCCGGTTGCTGGATTCCTGTAGGCTGATACCATGGAGATCACACCCTTACATGCTCTAGGGAGATAGATATCGTGCACGAGCTGTCATTGAATCCTATACTGACGCTGAGACTAAATATCTAATCGAAGTGATTTCACTTATACTAGGATACTGCGAGACGGTTGCTTCCCGTTTCTATGTAGCCAGGTATTGGCAATGAGCAGACTTTATGCCTCATTCAGAAGTACCCGAATGAAGGTTCTTCCATCGGTCTGTTTACTCCATACTTGCAGCTCATATTAGTGATATATCCCATGTCATCCCTGTCACCCTTTTTAGTCTTCCATGCCAACATTCAGGCTCTCGTGGTGCAATACTGAATCAAGCTCCAACCACCCAGAATATAGTACAGACGGTGATATCATATCATGTACATGTTTGATGAGTCTCAGAATTCGAGCTCTGTGCTTGGCTCGGGCCAGAAGGATTGAGCTCGGTCCATTCGTTCCGAAATATGTAATTCCATAGGGATAACATAGTACGAATTAGAATTAGATATAGCCTCGATAGCAGAATAAAACGCAAATCTTCTAGCTAGGGTTACAAATCTCCTTCGCCGTCTTTAGTTTTATCTTCCTAGGTTGGGTTAGCGGTAATGGGTGATACGAACCAAGGTAGTGGTAGCCTTGACTCAAATCATTCTGGCAAGAAAGAGACATGTGACAAATTTTCTTGGAGTATCTAGCATCTCAAAAAGCATGACTTTAAGAGACGATCCTTGCTTCGGTTTTGTGTGATGGTTGCGTTGGAGCTAGTACATCACAAGATTAGAATCTGCTACGCATCCGGTGGTTCCAAAATGAACTTCATGTCCCGACGGCATGGGACGTGGTAGTATGGAAGCGAAATTTGTCAACCCTCTATTCATGATTTTGGGCACCTGAGCTATAGCGAGCTATTTTCCATTGGGGATTTGCAATACACTTTCCAGGGGCAGGGCGATAGTGCTTTTCCAAGGCTGAATCTCTAGGTATATAAGAAATGGCGTCGACGACAACGAAATTTCCTCTCGACCTTTTAACCCACACTCATCAGTGACCACCACAGCTTCCTTTTCAACAACTAAGCACGCACACCTAGAATTACTCATAAACCCATTTCCCACCTATACTTCTTCCACACATCGCCATTTCCCTACTCGGTACCATCAACATGTACTTCCAAACCCTTGCCACCACCGTCGTCTTCCTCGGCGCCAGTGTAGCCGCTGTAGACACAGCTAGCCAACCGAGATTGCATGTCTGGACGCATACGGTGCCTGCACCAACATATGCAACGCCGCCTGCCAGGAGTGGAACGCGGTCGGCGCACCTGCGTGCAACGCGGGCTCTGCGTACTGGGCTTATATGACGCCTTGTCTGGACTGCTGTGCGAGTGAACACATTTCTCCTCCGCCAAACCCGTGTAGTTAAGTTCTTCTTTTTTTTTAATCGAATTTTTTGCTTCGAGGTATGTTTTCCTGTCCCTGGGAGTTTTGTGCTGTGTGCGTGTTGTGAGTTTGGCTTGCTGAGAGATGTATAGGAATTAGTGACGGCTTGGTGGCCTGGATGTGAGGCGTGGATGGGGTAGATGGGACCCAGGAGAGGCTGGGAGATTTGTTGACGTTGTTGGAAGCTCTGGTAGCGTTTGATTCTATCCTGCCTCACGGTGATTTGGGGGGGTTGTGCATTCTTCTTGGGAATATCGGTTAGGAAGGGCGCACCGCATGCCATCCTTAAATCTTTCTAACGACACGATTTCTCGTAAAGAATATCGTGCCAGATATACTTCCGTATGATGGAGTTATTCATCTTCGTAGAGAGCCATGTCTATGTTGTTACCGACGACATTTGATATGCAATACACACCCAGTTGCTCTCTTACCATGAGGAGAGTTTCCGTTCGACTATGACACCGCATAACACTAGCGCTATGCGCAAGAGTAAACACAACCCTTGTGTACGCTTTATGAACCAGTTCGGTTGTCTATATTGCAGCATTTCATCTGGGTATGAAAAGTGTTGGGCTGCATCCCTCAACGAGCAATGTCCTGCTCTCCTTTCTATGTGAGCTGAGTCTTACGAACAAAATCTCCTTTTCCAACCTTCTAGCGAAACATTATGCTCTAGTAGCCTTGAAGGAGACTCTCCGATCCCATATAAGTACTAAAACTTCTCCAATACGTGAGCCTGGAACATCAAGCGATGCCTCCCTTCAAATATAGTCATTCCCTCTTAATGCATTTATGTGGAACTGAGTCTGTTCAGTAAAAATTCTAGCCAGCAACATGGTTCTAAATTTGTTCTGGAGATAGGGTGTAACCCTTTATGCCTGGTTTCCTGTTATGAGTATTGATTTAAATCTTCGCTCCAACTCTCAGTGACGACAACGATAGGGGCATGTGTTCTGTAATTATTATTGACTCTTTAGTTGCTGTTTCACATGAGTCTTCCTGTATTTCTCCCTCTAGGATTCATTGCATGAATCAAAGCTTACGCAAAGAAGAATGGTTACTGCACTATGGACTCTTCAATCTCTTATTGCGAGCTAGCCATTCGTAGAATATTCCAGCTTTTCCTCTTCACCGAGCTGCGGTTGGAGTAAGGCCTTTACAACCAGATTGTTGTAACTCAATCACTTAGACTTACTATCTAGGGGCGTAAAGATTAGTAAGGCTAAGCACCTTAGTTGAGGGCTTCCCTCATACTAATGAGAAGTGAATGAACCGAGTATGCGTCCATGGACCATCTCATGAGGTCCAGTTCTAGCTTCAAACCCCCTTTGATATTCCTTTGCTACCCTGTACAATGCCATAATCTCATCTCGGAGCCCCTCGAGGCTGCTGTAGTCTTACAGGTTCTAGGGTGGCAAACTAACAACATTTTCGGTATCTGAACGCCAACGCTATGCAATATGAAAACACACAAGCACGTAGTAGCACCGGTATCAAGCTTGAGCACGGCCGCCACTACCAGTTTTTACGCCCTCGAACACAGTCGCCCATGTACCCTTCTCACCTGCCGCAGCAGTACGACCAGTCGCAATTCGGCGCATTAGTAGAGTATCCTTGGCGGCTTTGAGTCTCTTGCCCTCACCGCTTTCTAGACATTCCTTAAACCACCGTTCCTCGTCCGCATCAAATGGCAGACTCGTGAGCTCGAAGGCTCTTTCGGCAGTCTCCTCGTTGCGTCCGGATTCCAACACAACCAACACCAATCTCTGGAACAGCTGACGGCGCATGTAATCAGCATGCGATCGTGAGAATTCGAAAGCTTCTATGACGCTAGACCGAGCTATAGCATCAAACAGCAGTTGGAATGCCGCAGAGGACTGAATACTAGGCTGAACAGTATGGTAATATGCAAGCGGGAGAGTGTAGTCGCCGTTCTTGGCGTGGCGGACAAGGACCGTAATAATGTCATCGGCAAAGTCAGAGATCAGCGACGGGTGGGTGAGGTGTTCTAATGCAAGCTCAAAGTCTTGCGCATCCATGAGCCATAGACCTTTCATAAAAATCTGATAGCGGTCGGGGATGCCTGCAAACGACGCGAAGGAGTCGGCCCTGCTGTCGCCATCATTGGCTCGTCCATCGAGGTCGAGGAGAAGATAGTATAATATGGAGAGTTTGTGGTGAAGGGTGTTGTTGGTGTCACAAATGTGCTGGTGTAGCTGGCGGAGAGCATTCTCGTTTTTCGGCGGATAGTTGCTCGCGACTAGAGGACGACCATTAGCTAGATTCTCATAGATGATTGAACATTGATTTGGAGTCACTCTCACCATGTGCTAGGTTCAGTGCCTTCAGTACCCGATCTATGAAGAGAGAGCCTTCGAGACTTTGACGGGACGCTTCGATACGCTGAACCAAGGTTCGATTGTAAGGGAACGTGTTCATGGGACCGAATACCCGGTCGAACTGTGTGTAGTCCATCATGTTGGTGGTAGCTCGTACGATGAGACGGAAGGACTGCTTGTCAGCGAGTTATGAATCCTAAGAGGATATCGCAAAGACGAAAGCTGAACCTGACCGGAAGCTTGAAGTTGGTTGAACTGGTAATGCGTAAAGTGGAATATGTACGTATGCACATGTGGAGGAGGGACTATAATGCTTTATTGCATTTCCAGCGCGCCAGGGGCCCAAGAAACGCGCTAAAGCAGCTGGTTTACAAGTACTAGCAGGGGCAGAGGGAGCAGGGGGTATTGACACCCGCTAACAACTTGGTGGGGTTTTGTTTATATTTACTTTCCCGATCTGATACATGCGACATGGGAGCTAGTCTAGACTCAAGCCAGCTTTTGTGATGGGATTCCTCAGTATTCCTCCTTAAGGTAGCCTATTGATCGCAACAAGCGACCCCACGAACAACATATCATACTAACTAACAGACATTGCAAATTATCAAGGCGAACTCAACACATGCACAGTTAAAGGCGAAATACTCAACGTCAGTATCTTGAGCATTCGCGCAAACCAATATAAATCATGTCCACACGATCCTCCCGTCGCGCGGCGGCCACGAGGCGCGCCGCCATCATCGAGTCTGAAGACGAAGACGATATAATCGCCAACACCACTGCTAAGAAGATCAAGGAAGAGAGTGAGGATGAGTTTGATCCTGAGGCTGCCGAGGCTGCCACCCGCAGCTCTCGCCGCCAAACCCAGAGCAGGAGGAAATCTGCCGCCCCTGCGACGCCTCGCGCCAGCCGATCGAGGAAGAGTGTCGCCCCGGAAGCATCCATAATAGAGTCCACCGAGGCGCCTGAAGCTGAAGCGTCATCAGCTACAATTCTCGCTCCTCCTTCGCCCACAAAGAAGCCGTCTCCGAGAAAACGCAAAAGTGTTGCGCCGTCGAGAACGAGCATCGAACCCACACCAGATACCCAACCCTCCATTCCAACACCCGCGCCATCCGAGAAGCCCTCCGAGGAGCCCTCCGAGCTTCACGGTACGCCTCTAGCTGATATTACCAGTCAGAGCGTCAATGAGTCGGTCAAGTCTGGCGACGAGACCGTAACCCAGTTGAAGCCCATCAATCCTCTGGACACTATACTGGAAAAGCCGATGGACATTGTTCTCAAGTCGCGTCAAATGGCCATGCCCGTTGTCGAGGAGACTGGACCGAAGCCGCGTATTGTCATCACCTACCTGATTCTCAACAACTTCAAGAGTTACGCTGGTCGACAAGAAGTTGGCCCCTTCCATGCTTCTTTCTCTTCAGTAGTCGGGCCCAATGGCTCTGGCAAGTCCAACGTAATCGACTCACTGCTGTTCGTCTTTGGCTTCAGGGCAAGCAAGATGCGACAGGGCAAGATCTCTGCCTTAATTCACAATTCAGCCGCATATCCCGACCTCGATCATTGCGAAGTTGCTGTCCATTTTCAGGAGGTTATGGATCTGGTTCGTCGCATTTTTCTACTTGTTACAATCTACTAGGACTAACTTCACTACAGCCTGGTGGTGGTGCCGAAATCATTCCCAACTCTCAACTTGTCATTTCAAGAAGAGCATTCAAGAATAATTCGAGTAAATACTACATCAACGGGAAAGAGTCCAACTTCACAATTGTTACCACACTGCTGCGTGACCGAGGAGTCGATCTTGACCACAAGCGATTTCTCATCCTGCAAGGTGAGGTTGAGTCAATTGCACAGATGAAACCTAAGGCTGGCAATGAGCACGAGGACGGTCTGCTCGAATATCTCGAGGATATCATTGGAACATCCAAGTATAAGACTCCCATTGAAGAATCGGCAGCGGAAGTCGAGGCTCTCAATGAGATATGTATGGAAAAGAGTGGCCGGGTACAGCACGTGGAGAAGGAAAAGAACAGCCTCGAGGACAAGAAGAACAAGGCGCTGGCCTATATCCGGGACGAAAACGATCTCATCTTGAAGCAGTCAGCCCTGTACCAGCTTTACACCAGCGAGTGTAACGATAACGTTGCCGTTACAGAGGAAGCCATCAGCCAGATGCAGGCTCAACTGGATGCAGAGCTCGAGAAACACCAAGGAAGCGAACACATTATCAAGCAGCTCCAAAAGTCGTATTCGAAGGGCAGCAAAGAGTTCGAAGCACAGGAGAAGAGCGTGCAAGCTCTTGTCAAGGAGGCCTCTAAATTTGAACAAGAGAGAGTCAAATTTGATGAGAAGCGCAAATTCCTGACTGATAAACATAAGAAACTCGAGAAAACAATCGCAAATGCCGAAAAGTCTGCGACAGAGGCTGATGAGACGATCGAACAGTGCACCGAAGAGATTGCTTCTCGTGCAGAGGAAATTGTCGAACTTGAGCAGCGTGTACAAGAAGAGGAAGCAGAGCTTGCCACAATCCGCGAGAGCCTGAAGGGCAAGACACAAGTATTCTCCGACCAGATCGCTGCCAAACAAAAATCTCTCGAACCATGGCAAGAGAAAATCAATCAGAAACAATCAGCAATTGCCGTCGCCGAGTCTGAGATGACAATTTTGAAGGAGAAGGCAAATGCAGGGGCTATAGCACTCGAGGAGCTGAAAACGAAGATAGCAGCGATCGAGGATGGCCGCGCTGCGAAAATTGGTGAGCTCGAGGAGTGCCAAGCTGAGAAGGCAAAGCTTGAAGAGGAGGCAAAGGAGGTCGCAGCCGAGATTGAAAATTTTGCTAAGATGGAACCCCATGTCCGCGAAAAGGTATCGCGCGCGAGACAGAAGGCAGATGAGGCGAGATCAAGCCTGTCTCAAACACAGAATCGTGGTAATGTGCTCACGGCTTTGATGCGGATGAAAGAATCCGGGAGAATCGATGGCTTCCACGGCCGGCTCGGCAATCTTGGCACGATTGATGAGAAGTATGACATTGCTATTTCGACAGCATGTGGTGCTCTCGACAACTTTGTTACAGACACGGTTGAAGCTGGACAACAGTGCATCGAGTACCTGCGCAAGACTAACCTAGGGCGAGGCAACTTTATCTGTCTCGACAAGCTGCGTGTACGCGATATCCAGTCAATCCAGACACCAGAAGGCGCACCGCGGTTATTTGATTTAGTCCAGGCCAAGGAGGAGAAATTTCGACCTGCTTTCTATCACGCTCTTCAAGATACATTGGTCGCTAAGGACCTCGCTCAAGCCAACCGAATCGCGTACGGAGCTAAGAGATGGCGAGTTGTTACTATCGACGGCGAGCTCATTGACAAGAGTGGTACAATGTCAGGCGGTGGCAAGACCGTCAAACGGGGTCTAATGTCAAGTAAGCTCGTGGCCGATACGACCCAGGAGCAGGTAATGAAACTCGAGAGCGACCGTGATACCCTTGAGAAACGATTTCAAGATTTCTTGGATCAACAACGAGAACATGAGACGCGCCTTAGGTATCTGCAAGACCAAATTCCACGCCTGGACACGAAGATGCAGAAGATTGGATTAGAGGTGCAGAGCGCCGAAAAGAACATTGCAGATGCTCAACGCCGAATCAAAGAGTTGAGTAAAGAGCACCAACCCTCCGAGTCCGATGACAACCGGAAAGCTACCCTGGAAAAGGAAATCGCGAAATTAAACAAGGAAGTTTCCAAGGTACATACCGAAACGGAAGGTTTAGAAGCTGAGATCAAGGAGTTACAAGACAAGATTATGGAAGTTGGTGGTGAGAAGCTCCGAGCCCAAAGGGCAAAGGTCGATGCCCTCAAGGACGAAATCCTCTCTCACAATGAGGAAACGTCCAGCGCCGAAGTGAAGAAAGTCAAGGCTGAGAAGTCAAAGACAAAGCTTCAGAAAGACCACGCTAAAGCTACCAAAGAATTAGAAGCTGCTGTCAAGGATCTTGAACAGCTCGAAGAAGAGGTTGAAAACCAAGGGACCAAATCAGAAACCCTGAACGCCCAAGTTGAGGCTGCCGAGGAGGCGCTGGGAGAGAAAAAGCAGGAGCTTCTTTCTATGAAGGCAGAATTGGATGAGAAGACAGCCGAGCTGAACGAGACGCGCGCAGTCGAGATCGAAATGCGCAATCAACTCGAGGAGAACCAAAAAGCACTTGTCGAGAATCAAAAGCGCCTGCGATATTGGCATGAGAAACTAAGTAAGCTAGTCTTACAGAACGTTAGCGATCTGATGGGCGGTGTGCCGGTGAAGAAGCCGACAGAGGATGTAGCACGAGAATCTGCCGAAACGGACGACGAGGAGCAGCAACAACAGCAAGAGCAAACACCCACAGAGCAGCCTGAAGAGCTTCCACAGTTCACCCAGGATGAACTAAAGGATATGAGCAAGGAGAGACTAAAAGCTGAAATTGCTGCCCTTGAAGAAAAGACCCAAAACGTCAATGTCGATGTCAGCGTCCTTGCGGAATACCGTCGTCGTGTCGAGGAGCATTCCGCTCGTTCTTCTGACCTGGCCAGCGCTGTGCAGCAACGCGACGCTGCCAAGAAGCGGTGTGATGATCTTCGTCGTCTTCGCTTAGAGGGCTTCATGGAAGGCTTCAGCACTATCTCACTGCGTTTGAAGGAGATGTACCAAATGATTACAATGGGTGGTAACGCCGAGCTAGAACTTGTCGACAGTCTAGATCCTTTCAGCGAGGGTATCCTGTTCTCGGTCATGCCGCCGAAGAAGAGCTGGAAGAACATTAGCAATCTTAGTGGTGGTGAGAAGACTTTATCGAGTCTAGCCCTTGTGTTTGCCCTACATCACTACAAACCCACCCCATTATATGTGATGGACGAGATCGACGCCGCCCTGGATTTCCGGAACGTAAGTAGCGACCCCGGCTTCCTATTTTAGGTCAACAGTCAACTAACAGGATCACGTATAGGTGTCAATTGTGGCTAACTATATCAAGGAGCGTACGAAGAACGCTCAGTTCATCGTCATCTCTCTGCGAAACAACATGTTCGAACTCGCTGCGCGCCTTGTGGGCGTGTATAAAGTCAACCATATGACCAAGAGTGTAACAATCGAGAACCGCGACTTCATTGCCCGTAATGCGGTAGCAAGGCCAGGTGGCGGTGGCGGTGTTACACAAACTGTAATTCGATGATGAGCGTTTGGTGGCGGGAGATAGGGCGAGACGACCTAATGACGATTGAATGAGGAAGAAGCATGTTATGACTGGTGAGGGAATAAAGGGTATAGGATCTAATGAATAGTGCCGCCGGATAGGCCTTGGTGGAAGCGTGTTTCCAATGTACCCTGGTTTGTTCTGTACTCTTGAGGATCCAATAGAAATGGTTGGGTACCTGCTTTGAGGCATCGTTCTACAGTCTAGAGGTGTGGTTCAGTGCGCTAGTCAGGAATGTGACGGGGATACGACTTTGCACGCGATTGGTGAAGATAACGCCAGGCGCTATAAAAGGTGTTGGGGGAGTACCATTGAGGAGTGACTGATCCCGTTTCGTCGTTGGTAGCACCGGTTATGGAATGCCGTGTAGGTATTTGAATTGTGCGCTCGTCACGACCCAGCCGGTTAGATCTTGTTCTGGGGCGCTTCTCTTTCATCATTTGGTAGTCTGTATACAAGTACAGGCACTTTCACATCTTGGTTCTCCAGTGACTTTCTTATCCTGTCCCCCGACTCACATGTTTCTGAGTCACGCTCAGCTTGAGCAAACGTCACTTCTAGCTCGACTGCACACATGTTATGAAAGCCGAAAAGGTTGAGCCTCCCTCAGCCCCCACAGCTTTCACGGCGCAGAATCGATGCGACTGGACGACCCTGAGCCAACCCTACCAACGCGACTTTCGCCTAAGCCCGATCATCACCAACAACAAGTAAAGTAAATTTATATCATTTCCTGGGCCAACATATGCTTAGCAGCGCACGGAGCTTGACTCATCATGGCACCAATATTTCGGCGGATGATGGTCTGTCTTATGGTACTTGCCTTCGAACTGCCCATCGGGACAAAGAACCTACATGCCACCAAACACGAATAACTACCCTTAACATATGATATTCATGCTAACCACAGGCCCCATTCTGGCTACTGGCTAGGGTTCCTTTTGAGGCCATGATTGTCATTTTCGTATAAGTTATAAATCATATAAAGTACTCAAACTCAGCAGCTTCGACACTGTTCAGTTCAACAACGCCTTTTCGCCCCTATTCCGTCGCTAACTTCACCGTCCTCATAACACTCGAAGCTCTCCTCACAGTATATCAACCTATTATTCTAAAATGAGTGAACCCCCCAAGGATACTGGCCAGAGTGTCACCACAGAGTACGGTCTTCACATATCCTCTACTACATCATTAGTTCCCAACCAGCTAACGTTAGCAAGCATACCTGCTAGGCCTTCAGATGAGCCACAGAATCATGAATCGTGAGCTATCATCACTTTTCACAGTCTTTGAAAGCAGGAACTGACCTAGAAACACGTTAGTGGTCTATTGAAGTCCACGTTCACCCTGCCTCACCGCTCGTCCCCCCCAAAGCCTGGCCTAAATGAGACTCAGGCAACACCGACCATTTATAAAACCGACCCACCAACTCCTCCTAACAATAAACTTACTATGTCAGGACCTAGTGTATATCCAGGCCTACTGACGCCATTTCATGTCGTGAAGACTCTGGAGTCTCGAGAACCCCTCCTGTCTTCCTCTCCATCATTAAGCCTCCCTGAGAATGACGATGAAGGTCTAGTGCCCACTACGCCTCACGGCCACTTGGCACTTCCACCAGGCCCAGTGGCTGAAGAGGTAAGGCGATGGATTAGTCGATCAGCAAGCCCAGACACCGAGCTCAGGCCTATCAGAGCCCCCCCCTAGTTCTTGCTCTCGATCATCATCTTGCGATAGCCGGGCAGGGGGAAGACTGAGAGGATAGCTGAAAAAGCTTGCGATTTTCTCACATGGGGAATCATTATATTAGGATGGTGTTTGACTTAGTGCATTTTTAGGTTTCATAGAAGTGTGGTCACTCCTTTCAATTTCTTTCAGTCTATTAGCTTTTCACTATGCTCGATCCTTAAAGCTGCTTACCCTAAACTTTTTTTATAACAATCTAACTTCATTTGTTAGGAGATTATCATGCTAATGCGTCTGCCTCGATAACGTGGAAGCTATTCGTATTTGCTATGCCTGCTCATCACTTATGGTCCGCACTTGATTTCGAAAATTTACAAGTTAACTTTGTTACTATCTGACTCTGGGTTGTGTATCTAGAGGACACGGGACGCTTCTGTGCGATGCCAAACCGGCGTAAGGTTTTCATACCTAGTAAGTTCCCAATTAGTTAGTCACTTTCTCTACTGACTACCAGAGTTTCTAGGTCACTAGATGATACGTAGGAGGACGATACTCAATTTCGTGTTACTATTAGCTCGAGACAGGAAAGAATTGTGTACCCAACAACCCAAGCCCTTCTGACGCTCGTCAAAGCGTAATCTGAACTATGAACACGTCACCTTCTCGCCTGACCGAAACTTGTATTGCAATGCAACATTCCGAGTTGAAAACTAAGCCTGCGGTATTCGTCTATATAAGGCTGCAAAGATCCCCAGAGTTGAGCCCAGAATCCACCACTATCCAACCATCCTCTTCCAACTTTTGGCTAAAAACCTACTCTGCACACTCTACACAACTATTTTCACTGCTACTTGCTCCTACCAACATCACTATGCCGAGAAAATCTAAGTCCGAAAAGTCCAAGTCCAAGAAGGATTCTGGCGCTGACAAGGGTCAAGGCTCTGGGTATGTCCTCAGCGGGATCTATGCCATATCTTTCAATCCTCAGGACTAACATTGATTGTAGTGGAGGCTCTCCCATCAAAGTTAATGACCAAGGGTAAGTCATCTCATCCCCTTACATACATATTATCGATGCGCTGACAAGACTGTAGGTCAGGAAAGGTACGTGGGCTCCTCCCCTGTTATATTTAGTACTGCTACTCAAGTAACCCAAAGGCTCCCGGAAAACGATGCCCAACCTGCACGGCTGCCGGACGAGAGACTTGGGTATTCGCTGGACGAAGTTGCCCTATCGATGCTACCTACGTCCCTTGAACGGGTGCGTGTGCTTCGACCCCAGGCACGAGGGATATAGACCTGGCTCGTGTACCTGCCCTCACTGGGACGAAGCATTTTCCTGGACGTGTCGTACTTCCACAGCTAGGACGTACATGGTGGGGTTGAGGATTTCTAAGTGGTAGGCCACGACGCACTTCTCAGCAGGCGAGATGCTATAGAATGGCTTCGCATCTATGGAAGTAGTCTTCACGGATGACTAGATGTGAGGATTTACTTGTTTCGGTTACGATCCTATCTTCATATTTTCTTTTTCAGGTGGAGTCTTTCATTTTTTTCATTTTCCCTAATATTCTCCCCCCTTGCCCCCTTTTCACCTTTTCTACCGCTTCCACTTTTCCCCCCTTTCCCTCCAAGTCAGGAGCAATGCTTTTGTATTTTCTTCATTTAAACGCACTGCAGGGCGCCTATACTAGTCCTCCTTATCACTCTCGTTAATAAAACATTCTGCGAGGCAAACCTTGTGTCTTGACTGGTGCTTGTAGTATGTGATATATATGTTGTATGCTCTCCATGGGCCGCGGCTCAGTGTGTTCCCTCTACTGTAGAACATTTGAGCGCGAACCATCAAGCTGCGATGTCTCGGTATTGTCAGGGGGGGGGGGGTGTCACAGAGTGAATAGGTAGGTCGCTACAGCTAGGTGAGGGTGTATGTTAGGGCTCAATAGACAAGTCAATTGATTCCTGAACCTCCTAGATCTATATAGGGGCTCCAAGCCACCTATATATATCCAGAACTGTAGATACAGCCACCCTGAAGGGTGCTGGCAGATATACACCTGACAGTATCTTCTTACACATTTTGAGGCTTCCCTTCGGCCCTTGTTACCACAGCTAATGCAGTGTAACATGCAATAGAAGACCAGCACGTTTTTTGATGTATTTTGTTTCATTCATTCATTCATTCCTTCCCGTTACCATGAGGTCTCAACTATAATGATTCCTTCCCGCTCTAAATTGTAAATTCTTCAGTACTCGATGTCAATGCTGAACTGTCGATTTGTTTTTTCCCGTCCCAGTTATTACGTTATTCAATGTAGTTATTCCTTTTCCACTAGTCTAGGCTCAATACCCACCGACTTAACAACTTCTTGTGATCCCTAGAGCTCATCCACTAAGCCTCACGAGGTACAATATCTTCGTTGCGCAGGTTACTCGCCGCAAAAAGTGCTACAACACTTGCTATAGCGCAGGGATTTCGCGACAGGGTATCTCTTAATTCAACAAGCTAAATAAACAACGCGCTGCATACCATCATAGTTATTAATATAGTTTAAACGGCAAGTTTTGACGAAGAGCTAATAGTCAGCCGTGGTGTATTTATCGTAGCGATTTCAACGATTTGATTATCGATACTTGCGCTCCTGGGGTATTTTAATGGAAAAAAGGAAGTCGATAACTGCATCACGTACCTTTTATAGAACTTGTTGACAGTTCTCTTAAAGTTTTTAATATTTATAGCCCGGACTATATCCTTGATAGGGCTTCTATCAGGCTTATAAACACTATCATTGAATATATCATTAAAAAGTAACGCGCTCAGGATTTCTATTAAACCTTTTACTAACCAGTATACTCAATCATCACAATAGTTGATGCGAATCCGGAGGGCGTGTCGGCATTAGAAAGTGAATAGAAGAAGTCATCTCCTTGTATATATGTGAACCAACCTGATCAATCAGCATCGGGAAAAGGCAAAAACCACTGATACGTATCGACCAGCACGGAAGGGTCGAAAGGCACTGAACTATTTCCTGTAATTTTGGGGTAGCCAGATGGGACGTCGGGAGTTATGTTCATGCGTCATTGGTAAGACGAGATGAATTCTGGAACTTCAGGTCTCAACGCCGGTAGCGTGAAACTAAAACCCTCCTAAACATTCGCCAAGCTAAAGGTACTCAAGGTAAGTCCCATTGGACAACACAGGACGGTCCAGGCTCGGAAAAACAAGATCGTGCTAGATATAATCTGGACTGGATGAGATTCCGAATTGAATGTTGTTGAATAGCGATGCTATTTTACCGTCGAAGATACCCTTAGCTACAAGACGAGGCTAAGCCAATGAAGCTTAGAACTTTGGTGCAGTCGGGCCCACGGCCCAATCTCGAATATGGTGAGGGTTTGAACTTCTCTTGCATAAGAACATCTATTGGATGCACGTACTGTTAATATAGCTGGGATGCTACTGTACATCATGAGATGGGCAGAAAGCGACGTGACAAACTAGGAGCTGCAGGGAAGTATCTGCAGCTGGAACTTCGGCGTGAGGCGACTCGCGTACCGGCAAGGGCATGTCGTTCACGCTTCTCTCCAAGAAAAGACGCAATGGAGTCTTAATCAAAGGGAGAGCTTACGTCGTGATACTGACTGCCCTCTACGCCGTATGGTACCCTGACTTCTTAATTTCGGCTGTGCTGAATGAAGACGCGATACCGCGATAGTGGATTTACCATAAGCTGCTTCTCCTTCGGAAGATGTTATTGTGATAATTCTTAGGCCCAGAGGAACTTGACCATGCATGTCATTTATGGTATATTTGCCTGAATAAGAGGCGTTGACAATCGCATAGACAGCATAATTCCATTTCTGCGGCTCCGGCACCGTTACCGCGCGTCTCTTGGTGAACAAAGGAACCTTTAGGAGATCCGCAAGATATTCCGTTATGGGAATTATGCGCGCCTAATGGAGTGTAGGCCCACTGTCAAATGCCCCACATGTTGAGTTACTAAGCTGCGTTCCATAATTCAAGTTAAAGTGGCGCTTTCAATTCCGAATTGGTGTAGTGGCTAACATATGACGCTCTCAAAGATGTGCCGTCATGCCCGGGGTTCGATTCCCCGATTCGGAGGTGGATTTTTTTTCTTCAATTTTCCATATTCCTAATCGATGTCCCTCCCTCTCTTTCAATTAGTTGTCTTTCTGATTGGTCTATAAGATTTTATGTTAACCTCATTCAAGGGTTGCATTCAATAAGTGCCTCCCTGGTCATCATAATTCCTTTTCACAGTCTTGGCACATGATGCAGTTTCGGCTTGGCCCTTGACAAACCTTGTTTGGAACTTTGAGCCACATCCATGATTGGGGAGAGGCCTAGTCCTCTTGTCGAATCATTATCAGGCTGTTACTTTGCTTAAAATATCGTCTGCTAGTCTGTCTTGATAGATTCAGGGTCATAAAGATTGCCCCCATACCCGCGTGCCTCATAAACGTTAACGATATGTCTTATCAACCCTGTTAACAGTCCCCGTTCTTTCAGCAAGGGATCTGTATTGAATGCTCGCGTAAACATTCCATCTAGCACCAAGCAGGGTGTGTGATGAGATGATTTCACAGTCGGACAGTTCTATTGAAGTTAACCGATGGGATTAGGTGAAATAAACTTCATTGGGCCCAATCGTCGGGAGAATTTTCTTTCTTAACCCGTCGAACCGGGTCAAGAGTTGTGCCGTGCTAGGTACATTCACTGGCCTCGTCGTCCATCTCCACTTGGTCCCAAATTACCCCGGCAGCGCCCCGGCTTTCTTTAATTCCTGAAGATCTCTGCCTGAAACAACAGCAAAGGATGAATGAATACCTACTAGGTGTAATGTGCATCGTATGTATTAGAGTAGAGTACGTCTCAGGAGAATATTCCCGGGGTTGGAGCTACGATCCTTTGTCAACGGCTGTACCCTGTAACCTCAATATGAAGCATTAAGTACTTAACCCGCTGGAATAGACCCTTGCATAGGTACTACCACTACTGTCACAAAAGATAGCATTGCTCGCTCTCGGATCGTGAGTGTGAGCACTAGTGTTATCATCCCGAACGACCTGTTCGGAGCCCGCGGCTCCCTTGCAGAAGTTCCGTTCAATGATTGTTCAACACCCACTCTCTTACCATATATACGGCACTCACAGAACTTACAGTAATCACAGTGTAGAATTAAGTATTTACCTACGTATTTCGGACTCGAGCTTAGACTAAAATAGCGTCTTTATCAGCTTCTCGAATATCTAACGGCGCCTTCACCTGATTTATCATTTCAACCTTTAGTGTTCGTGTTCAACAAATGGCCCCTCGTATTACAGTAGGGCTGCCTACGGGCAATGCCCTCTTCTTTGTTGTCGCTATCTTAGCGGCGACATACCTCGCCTACCGTTGGGCTCTGCCAAAACCCATACCCGGTGTTCCTTATGATGAGAGTGCACGAAACAACCTCTTCGGAAACCTCCCTGAGCTGATCTTTATGCTTCGTACCACGGGAAAGACACGACCGTACTTTACTGGGCATGTAAAAAAGCATCATTCTGCCCTTACTCAGGTCTGGTTGGGGCCTTTATCAAAGCCCTCCTTGATCCTTGCCGACTTCCGAGAAACGCAGGATATCTTGCTGAGACGCACGCGCGAGTTCGATCGTGGCCCAAGGGTCACAGATTTCTTCGCCGGCGTGGTCCCGAATCACCACATAGCCATGGTTTCCGCTGACCCTCGCTTCAAGGGAAATAAGGAGCTCGTCCGGGATCTGATGACGCCGAACTTCTTACACGAGGTATGATATCCCAACTACTGCTAACAACAAAGTGAGCCAGCTTATCACCTCTCTAGGTTTCTGCGCCCCAGATTTATACCAAGGCGATGACGCTCATTGATCTGTGGAGCCTCAAGTCTCAGCTTGGAGAAAGCCGACCCTTCAACGCGCGGAGAGACATCTTCGAGGCGGCGATGGATATCATCAATGCCGTGGCTTTCGGCCTGGAGGACGAGCAGAGCATCGTTAAGCACCAGTTAGACTCCCTGCTCTCCAACAACTTCAGGCCCACGCTCAATGCCGATGGGACCCTTGCGTTCCCGGAACTTCCTGCGTTGCCTGACATCGCCGCCATCGAGGCCGTTGCAAACTACCTCGGAGAGCAGTTCAAGGTTCCATTTCCGAAGATAATCCACCGCTTCCAGATGCTTACGAACCGGAACCTGGTTCAAAACTTCGCTCGGAAGGATAAGTTCCTCCGTGACGAGATTGACAAGGCCGTCGTGCGCCTTCGCAAGGGCGAGAGCGGCACGCGGTCGGCTATGGACCACATTTTGCAGCGGGAGATGAATACGGCAGATAAAGTAGGACGACAGCCAGTTTTTCATTCACCAAGAATTTATGATGAAGTAAGGCCCACCCCTACCGAATGAGAGACTCGGTCAATTGTTAACCATTTGTAGCTTTTTGGGTATATCATTGGCGGACACGACACTAGTTCGGCGGCATTGGCATGTAAGTGAAATTTTGCGGTTACGGGGATGCTTCGTACCTCGTTCTCTCATGGGAGATACAATCGTGGAATGCTTAACTAACTGCTGCCATCGGAGCAGGGATGGTCAAGAACATCGCAGACCACCAGGACGTTCAGACCAAATTGCGATCGGCTCTGCGCACAGCCTACGCATCAGCGCATGCTGAGGGGCGGCAGCCAACCGTCGTCGATCTATGGAAGATACAGGTACCATATCTCGATGCTGTCCTCGAGGAATCCCTTCGTTACGATGGGCCTATCCCGATAACCATGCGAGAGGCTGTAGTCGACACCGAGCTCCTAGGCCACAAGATTCCCGCGGGAACAGCAATATTCCTCGTCGCGGATGGTCCGGATTTCCAGTCTCCTCCTATTCCCATAGCAGAGAGCGACCGAAGTCCAACTTCGCGTGACAAGAGACTCTACGGGACCTGGGACCCAAGCGACATGCATCTGTTTAAACCAGAACGCTGGTTGAAGACCGACGACAATGGACACGAAGTATTTGATGCCCAGAGCGGACCCATGTTATCCTTTAGTTTGGGTCCTCGTGGGTGTTTCGGTCGGCGGTTGGCGTACCTCGAGACCCGCATTGTACTGGCGTTATTGGTGTGGAATTTCGAGTTCCATAAACTTTCGGATGAGTTGAGCTCGCGGGATGCGTACGACACGATCACGAAGAACCCCCATCAGTGCTATGTATCTCTGTCTAAGGTAACCTAAAAGTCAAGTGGTGCTGTAAATTAATATTACGGTGGCGTTCAATTTATGGCGTTGCACCTTCATTACGTAAGAGAATAAGCCATGATGATGTCTACATCCATTTGCGTATCTCATTAATGTAATAAGGTTTGCCATGTCAACGCCATAAGCCATGGCGCTATAGCCGTAAAAACGACTTGGCATTATTTATGACTACCCACCAGAGCTCCTGTGAGTTTGATAGGAGGGAAAGGTTGTAATAATAATGACATAAAAGAGAAAATGCATTCTAGAGCCATAGGTCTAGAGCAGAGACAGCGCCACACTAGTTCCATTCAAGTTTTGAAAAGTCGGCCTCGTCTCTTCAGTCTATGGCCTATCATCACGACTTTCCAGCCTTCCAAACTCTCGAAGAGTTGTCACCATTGTATACGCGACTTTCGGTAAAAGCAAGACGGAAGCCTAGACAGACACGCGGACCCCCACCAAATGGTGTGTACTCCCAAGCGGGTTTCAAGATATTCCATCTCTCTGACCGGAACTCATCAGCGTTCTCTCCCCAAAAGTTTTTATCCCGGAGTGTGCGTCTGAAATTCATTTAAATCGTCCCTCCTTTTCGGACGTAAGCGGAGATCTCTCATCCTCTCCCCCTCCAGTGGGAAATATGACTTCCTCAATACATTGGCGAGAGACCATGGTCGAAATCGGCGTGACTCGGTGTGTTCCACGAAAGACGTTCTTCAGATATCTATACGTCTTAGAGAGCTTGTAAGTGATAGGTGCGTTCTTCGTTGGCAACACTTCTTCTCTAAGCTTTGCCCAAGCATTTGACTTCCTTGACAGATGGAAGAACGCGTTGCTGAGTGGAACGGCGGCTCCGTCGTGGGCTAGGGTGAAGATATTCTGCATCTGGAACTAGAGCGTGAGCGATCTTGAGTAGCCTTTCCCATCTCGTCGGTCAGACGAAGACGACCATCCGGATCTCCGAGCTGTGTCCAGCTTGTCTTATCTAACCTAGCCAATGCCTTGTCGACATGTTTGTCAAGGAACTTGTTGACAGTGTTACAGTCAGCCCACCATTTCGGGTTACGGTGGAGAGAACAAAACATTGGTTTAAGTATAAGGCGCACTCTACACCCTCGTTGAGCATAGAAATACGGATCTATAAATTGCTGGTGATCATCTGGTGATTTAAGGGCATCTAAACACCATCACGGATATCCTGTGCAGTCATATCTTCATCGTGAATAGCAAACAGTAATGATCCACAAGGACAGTAGTGCACGAAGGATGAGCGATAAAGATAAGGAAATTGATGTCTCCATGATGAAGGGTCATGGTTTTCGTGAGTTTTATGGTAATATTTGAAGTGAATTAATATATTCCTGATATTAAAACAGGCAGCCCTAAGGCTAGACATAAGCTCAGGCTGCGGTGGAGGTGGCCTTCCATCTTCTACATGTTACGCAAGTCGACATAGTTTGTGGCTGTTGATAGCCTCCAAATTCCAGGGACTACGTGCATACATGAGACATCATACTCAGAGGCAATGCACGGTATGAGAAGTAATACATGGACTGTAGTAGCCATGAAGCGGGGTTGACTGGGGGCGGGAAAGGGTAGTATTACATGTATAAAGTAGTTACTCCCATAACTAATACACGTCCCTTGTCCACTCTCCCCTGTTCCAACTCTACTACTAGACCCAATTATTCAACCGTGACGTCGTCGGCTTGAAGGCCGTGCGCTCTGGAGTCACCTAGATATACTCTGTCTGAGCCTTACTTGATGAGGCACCTGGGTTTGACTCCATCATGGGAGTTGAGAATCCGTGGGCGACCGGTGCTGGTTGAATTCGTTCGTTAGCGTCCCGTGAAAGACTTAAGAAATGCTCACAACCGGTGTCACATGCTTCAATAGAATCCATGGTCTCTGTCTCGTCGTTTCTTCCGATTTCAGAGTAGAAGATAATTATATTCGCTAACTGTTCCTGTTCTCCGCACACATACACACACCGGGATCTGGGGTAGCTACTCGCGCAGTGGATAAACCAACAAGAAATGCAGTAAAGAATTGGATGAGACGCATTGTCAGCTATACTGCGGCATCAGTGGATAAACAAGATTGGAATAGGCGACCGTATCTTGCTCGAACCTTTGTGAATCGTACAATGCTCTAATTAATAAAATTAATAATTTAAAAATTAAATAAGTATATTAAAAAAAAAGTTAAATAAAACGTATTATTAAACGTGTATGCAAGCTCTGCTCTATACTTAAATGCCCACCATACAAAATTTGCAGTGCACACCACAAAGGTAGAGCAGGACACACGCAATACATCGATAACCCACACCTGAATATACCTCTAATACTGGCTCGCTTAATTCTGACACCCTTATTCTAATAGGTTGGTCAGGGTGACCCGCGAGGGGATGGCCTGCGACCCCCCGACCTAGCTTACTTCCTTATCGCTGCTGGTGTTCCCAGCCTAATAGACGGCGGGTATCTCCCAACTTTACAAGAAAGCAAGTCATCCTTGTCAACTTAATGGAATCCAAAGAATGTCGTCTTCTCTATGATGAAGATTTAATCTCAGACAATAACATGTCTGAACCTCGACCACTGCACGGCAAGATTTATCGGTTCTTCAGAAGCCAAGAATATTGGACGAGTCTTGCCACTACACATCTCCTCGTTCACTCCTTTTTGTCTACGTACTCCGTGTTACTCAACGTGTTGTGCTTCTCACTGGCAGCAGCCCTATTGTGGAAGTCGGGTCCGGGCTCTGGCAGTACAGACGTAGGTATTCTAGGTGAGTAAAGCGATTCGACTACCGTCCATGAGCCGTAGAGAGTCTGAGTAAATTCTGACATCCAAGTAGGCTTCGAAAACCGCCACCCCTATTGGATACCAGTGTCCTACGAAGCACGAGACGAGTACGTAGCGGAAAATGAGCAGAATACCAAAGCGTGGGATGATCTTATGTCACGTACGTGGTCCTCCTCGCGCCATTTGGATGAAGATCTGATAGTCGAGCAGCAACATATTTCTCTGCTTCCCATGCCGACTTACAGAAGGCTGGTGAATCCATCAATAGCTCTGTGTTCCTAGTTGATGGAGGTTACCTGGCTGGTCTCGGCGTTTATCATGATATACACTGTCTGAGACGTCTGCGGCTATTTCTAGATAGTAATGGTTATTATGATGAGCTTACCGAGGAGAACATGGAGTATCTGCGTGACCATCTAGGTACGTATCTACCTTGCCTAGTTTCCACGCTTTATTTTACGTGTTATTAATGAAACTCTTAGGCCACTGTATTGAGTCTCTCCGCCGAACGGTGATATGCAATGCAGATACGAACATTTTCACTTTTACGTGGAAGAATGAGCAGGAAGTGCGTCCCGGTGTACTACGGCCAATGCCGCAGTCAAAACCACAAAGAAAATGTGTTAGCTTTGGGGCAGTAGAGAGTTGGATCATGGAAAGGCATGTATCGTTGCATCCAAGACTTGTGAAGCCGAATGGAGAGATCAAAAAGATTATGATGGTCTAAAAAGTTGGACGAATGGTGCTTGTACCATTAAAGTGGTACCAACCAGCGACAGTTTCATCTACTCCTTTTCTGTAGGCATAGCCATATTCTGCGAACCGCTGGAGGCTCTAAGGAAGTTTACCACTGTATTTCTTGTCTGCGATACTGAGGCGCAAATCTTAGCTTAGTTTTTGTGTTTATTAACTCATTAATACTTATTTTAACTGGTTGGCGACTTTGAAAGTCTATATTCACACCTTGTCCAAGGCATTTCAACCACCTATGAATATTTCTCAATGCCAAACACAGTGTTTTGCCAGCATTTTTCTATCATCGTTACTCTACCTAATTGATGCACACTTAGCGGCCCTTGAAACTCTCCTTCGATCCCCTAATTAGAATAAAAGTTGTGAAGGCAGTGTCTACTTTATCATGAGCCGGCGTATCTGGACTATCAAAATCCTCGGTGCCGATGTGATATGGATGTCAGCGTAACAGCAGGACGGGCCAATATGTGCTCCGATTCTCAAACCGCTGTACGCTCCTGCTGGGCTGAGCCGGCCGCTGACTTCAGGGCACATGGCCAATGTGACCCCCAAACGGATGTACGGCTGGACTACCAATCATAAACGTGTTATTTCACCAGCAGGGGACTTTTGTAGGTCATGGGTTGTTCGCTACCAATAACAGTGATAGCCACGCCCAATTAGAACGCGGAGATGTGAACTTGGAAGAAAGTTAATATATCGAATGTGGGTGATAGCAATAGGTTCAATGCCCACGACCTGCACATGTTTGGGAGCGGGTAGGCTTTAGTCACAGCCACAGCCACAGCCACACTTCCAGCCACAACCACCTAATATGGATCACCCTTCTTACAGGTCAGCAGGATGGTAAAAGCTAGCGACCATATAATTTGTATAGCAAGTCAACTGTTGATCAGTGTGTTGATCGATTCTACCAGAACTTCAACCCCTAGCAAAGCAAAATCCTGAGTAGTTCTAAAGAGTTTCCCATACAGATAACCCTTGAAGTACAAGTCCCTAGCGCCGCGCTAGCTTTTACCATCCTGTCAACCTGTATTACAAGATTCAAGATGTTCTATGAGCATCAACTGAGGAGCGCCCTGGTTCCATATACTCATACCTTCTCTTATTTGTGTTTCTTGGTCTTTGAAAATCTCTCAATCGTCTTCAAATTTCCCTACTTTCCTGATCACCTCACGCTTTAGAGTTCGCAATAGCCTTATGCCCTTGATCCAATCTTCCCTCGTCTACTCTGAGCGCGGGATTGCGCGAGAAGACAGACAGAATAGATAAGTACGCGTCCACTACGACCTTGACATCCTCAGGCCCGTACAGAGAGCTCTGTAACTTCACGGTGATCAACGGGTCCTTAGTTGGATCATCAGACATTTCGAGCACCACGTCATACGGCGTGCCCGCGCGCCGAATGAGCGTGTCGATGATCTTGGCCTCGCCAATAGAACCGCTCTCCGCCTGACCTTGCTTGTAGTCGAAAACAGCCTGGAATAGCGGCGGTTCGGCCGTGTTGGTTGGCAGACTCAGACCGTCGAGTATCACACTGTATGGCACGCTCGAGTGCAGAATGGCGTTGCGCATATTCTCCTTGGCTGCGACGAGTGTCTCACCAAAGGTATTGTTTACTGAGTACCCGAGCCGCACCGGAAGAAAGTTGGCGAACTGTCCCATGGTAGCCATGTCGTCTTCGCTCTGGCGGTTTGTGTCAGCCACGCCGATGCTGATGTCCGAGCTACCCGTCAGACGCGCGAGCAGGACCTGATAGGCGGCGAGGTAGAATTGCATGGGAGTAGCCTTGAGCTTGCGGCTTCTGTCTCGAATACGAATTGCTATCATGGGATTCAGGCGCGCGCTTCCCTCGTGCAGCTTGAACTCAGGAGTTCCTCGGATGCGAGCCTGCGGTACGGACATGATAGGCAGCGTCTTGGGAAGGGTGGCGTACAGACTCTTCCAGTAGTCAATGTGAATTGCCATCTCTCCGTCTTCATATTGGCGTCTTTGGCGAGTGGCAAAGTCCAAGTAGCTGGGTGCGGGAGGGAGGCTGACACCGCTGTATAAGCTGCCCGCTTCGACAAACAATCTTTCTGTAGTCCAGCCATCACCAACAAGTTGGTGGTATGCGAAGATAAGAAGATGGTCCACCTCTGACCAAGCAAAGTCAACGATCTTGAGCGTGTCGCCTTTAGTCGGGTCATAGTGATGTTTGTGCACCGCCCAAAATGCTTCCTCGGCCGCTGCCCAATCGGCTACTTGCACAGCTTCGAATCGTACAGCGGGAGATCTCAAGACAGATTGCACAGGATACCCGGCGCCTTCAGAGTCCTCGGTAAAGCGCATGCGGAACGCATCGTTTCGCTGAAGCGCGGCGTTGAAAGATGCGGCGAGTCGGTTTATATCGACCGGACCATTCATGAACATTCCAACAGTAGAGTTGAATGTTGTGGGCTCGAGAGGAAGCTGCTGAAGCTTCCAAGTATGCTCCTGGCCAAAAGACAGTCTTCCGTCCCCAGTCTTCACATCATCTTGGGGGCCCAGAGTTGGGGAAGAGAGGGCTGGTGTCGTGTTGTAGGTTAGGGGCGTCCTACTCTCAGTTGAAGACCATACGGATCCAGGCGCCGTCAATGATGCGCCTGATACAGCCTCTGTCTCTTCCTTGCCCTGTATCATCGGTATGGTGCTAGGAAGCAGCCGATCCAAAGCCTCGTCCACCAGATCGTTGATAGAAGCGCCACCCAAGACTTTGAGCAGCGGGATATCGAGGCTAAGATTCTTCGAGAACCTAAACCAAGGTTAGATAAGTTGCAGTCTAAAAGGAACAGTTGAGATTTACCATCCACCAACGGTTACGGCACTTAGAGAGTCTACACCCTGATCAATTAATGGCGTAGTCAAGCTGACAGTGTCTTCTAGGCCGAGCTGCAAAGCCGATCGAAGCTTTCCTCCGAGGCCAGCTGTGTATATTTATTAGCATCAATCAGACTCGCAGGTTGGAAGGTGCATACTTGTGATAATCGCTCGGACTTCATCCATGGTCGTCGCTTTTAGTAACTGGTCTTTAACTGACCCTTGGGCCGCTGTGGCTTCGCCACCGTTGCTCTCACGACCAGCCAACTTGTACCATGATAGTCGGGGGTCGTTGTAATAAGGGATACGATCTCTATCGACTGGATCCATGTAAGGCATGCCAGTCACTAGTTCGACCGAATCTGTGCCTTTCGATCGGCCGGCGACAACGGCCTCGCCAAACAAAGCCTGCAGTTCTAGCTCAGACACAGAGTCGAACATGAACTTGACCACGTCAAACTCCTCCTCTCGTCCTGCCCTGGCAATGAAACCAACGCCATACACTGCACCAATATCAATTGTAGATGCGGCCAGGCCACGAGCTCGTCGCTTGTTGGCAAGCGCAAGGGTGAATGCATTGGCGGCACTGTAGGCGGCTTGGCCTGGGTTGCCTGAAACCATGACGAAAGACGAGAACATAACAAAGAAGTCGAGTGGGTTTTCCTTGTCTCTGGAGAGGCGGTCGTTCAGGAGATAAGCGCCTTTCACCTTGGGGGCCAGTACCATTTCCATCATTTCGAGCTCCATATTCTTGAATAGAATATCTTGCAGGACTAGGGGCCCAAAAGCTACGCCAGCAATAGGTGGCATCGATTTTCGAATCTTTGCCAACCCTGCATCGAGTGATATTTCGTCCGAGACGTCCCTAGCGGAAAGTTAGTAGAGGCATGATGGAATAAGTATAATATTAAAAACTTACATCGGCAGGACCATTACGTTGCCACCAAGAGCTTTTACATCCTCAAGCCATTGTTGCTCAACCTTTGGAGATCGACTTGAGAGCACTACGTTACGAGCACCGTGAACTACCATCCAGCGAGCAATGGACCGCCCAAGATCACCTGCGAGCCCCACTAAGAGGTAAGTTTTTCCGTCTTCGAATAACATTCCCGAGTCGATGGGACGAATGGCAACTGGAATGTGTTCCTCTGTATCCCACTCTACCATGTCGTCGATAGTGAGCCCGCGACCAAAGGTAGCAAGCTGACTTGCTTGGACTAGAGAGATTTTGGCGGGTGTCACGGGTTTTCCCGTCGCGTGCAGTGCCTGCTCCAGAGTAAGAGAGACTGGTTGGGTGTTGGATGGGGAGATTAAAATAGCCCGATCTTGAACAAGGCGACCGATATTGTAGAATGAGCAGCTGGGAGGTAGGCTGTCTTGTATGTGATGGCCCATGTTCGGGTGGGATGACAAGTCGTAGAAGGCCGATACGTTAGACGGAAGCTTCTTAGCAAGCCCACGCCGAGTCTCTTTCTCGTGGAGTTGGATCCAGTGGCTCGCATTCCGGTCCCTAGATTGCTTCATTCCCGCAAATTTAATCTCCACACCAAGCTCTTCAGCCTGCTGTACTAATGCATCAGCCCAGAGATTAGGAGGCTCAAGAATGAGAACGGTAGTCCCTGGAATAGTCTCTGACACTATAGTATGTGCTATCAGACCTGCCACAACGGTGGGAAGGATACACTTGTCGATATCTGCTGTGTCTCGTAAGGACGTCCCTCGCCCAGGATGGATCCTGACTTTCGATGCATTGACTTCTGTGAGGGCAAGAATTGGCCCCGAGGTGGGCGAAGTACCCTGAACAACATGAAAATATCCCGCATTGTCGACACGGAAGGCTTTTGCTGACGCAAAACGCACCTGGACGTCCAGAAGTTTCGAGTCCGAAGTATTCGAAGCCACGTAACTGCCAATGGCCTGCAGGTGTGGTAACCCGTCAACCTGGTCAAGACTGACGGTGCGCCTGCTAGGGTCTACAGGAGCCAGAATGGACCGGCGATCGGAGTTCAATCGATTGTTCTTTGTGACATCGGACTTCAGTCGCGGGATCATCAATCGGTTGTTGGAAAGGTAAAGTTCGGGCTCTTGTGTCCATAGTATCCCGTTTTCCTGCCATGCTGACCCATCTTCAAGTCGATGGATTTGCTCAGCGATGAACTTCGTATCTAAGCTCTGGAGGTCTTGGATATCGAGGCATTGTATTTCAACATCGCTGTACTCAAGTCGAAGGCTGCGCAGGAGGCCCAGACTCATGGCTTGGATGGGATGCTCGACCCAAGCATCCTCCGTGACCCAAAGCACATGGCTTGCGAGGTCAAAGATAAGCTGCATGGCCTCAAACCTATCTTCGTCGAGTCCGGAAAATAGTGGCTTGTCTACCTCGGTAAGTATGACAAAAGTCGACTTTGGCTCGATATCGGCCTCATGAACATCCACTAGTGTCTTGAGGACGTTCGCCTGTCGGTTCGGGATAAGTTGTACCAGCTGTTTCACAATCTTTAAAGTTCGCGGCGAGTTTCCGCCGATAATTACTACAGGAGGATAAGAGCTCTTTGCTGGCTGACTCAACGGTGAGGAGAGCCTGCTGATCTCGTCGTTTACAGCACGTGTACTAAAGACGGAGTTTGGGAAGATTCTGCGGTCAGGATCGGCGGTGCGTGACTCGATGCCTGAGAAGCCGGTTCGCTTCATCAGATCATCCCACTTGTCCATGGAGACAAATGGCTCCAGAACTCTTCCTTCGTCCACACCCGCCCACCAGTCGGCAAACATTCCAAAGATGAACCCGATACGCCAGTGCTCGCGATGGGTGACTTCGATGATGACCAGTTGGCCACCAGGTTTAAGGAGCTTCCTCACATTAGACAACGTCTCTTCCAGATTGGGGGTGGCGTGTAGCACGTTGGATGCTATGATTAAATCGTAAGAATGGGGAGCAAAATCTTGGTCTTCGGGACTGCGTCTGACGTCGAGGGTTTGAAAATCCATCTTGTCCTGGTATTCCTCAAACTCTCGTCGGCCTTGGTCAAAAAATGCAGAGGAAATGTCTGTAAACGTGTAGCTGTTGAAAGACAACTTCCCATTTTGCCCAAGCGCATATCGAGTTGCACCACCAGTACCCGCGCCTGTAGGTCCTGTTTAGTCGCATGAATCACACTTTTCCTTGGATATGGAGACTTACCAATCTCGAGGATATCCATATTCTGGTAGCGATGGCCAATCTGCTTTACAAGTTGTTCAAAGTACTGGTACGCTACACCGTAACTATCGGTTTCCTTGTAGAATTCAGTCAAGAGGCCGTCGTGGTCCATGATGTCGAAAGCGTTCTTGTCTTCGCGAAGAGCAGACAGTATATTCTCCCCCACGCGCTGAAGCAGACGGACATGTGGGTGATAGACGTTTCTAAAATGCACGTTAGCTGGGGGCTCACTCACGTCAGCTCAAGTAGGTAGCTTTTTACTTCTGGATAATTTTGAGAATCACGTCTTCCGTGTCCTTCTCCCAAGACGAATCGTAGCAATAATGCTGACCCTCCTTAGCATCAGCGAGTACATGTTCGCACCAGTTGATCTGCCAGTGATAGTGAGGAGCTGCCTGCTCTCGATCTTCACCTGTCAACTCTTCTAGGAACGTTCTGACGTAATAGTATGTAATACGCTCCATAAGGATCGTCACATCCTTGCTTCTTTGATTTGCCCGATGTTCCTCGCTGTCCAGTAGCTCATCAGGCGTGAGAGGCCCCCAAGTCCATTCGTTGAACATAAGGTGGTCATCAGCAGCGGTTGGTGGCGAGAACGGCTTAAATGCGAGGCCTTCTATGTGCAGTATGGTAGCTCGGGTTTCTGGTGCGAAAACTTCGATGTCGCCGCCTACTTTAAACATGCCGGCCTCCAATGTCGTTGACAAGAAGTGGGCGTTGCCGGCCTCGCTGGCCTCCATAGCGAGCCGAGGGTTGAGGGCAATGCGGTCGATGTGAGTGGGAACGAGCAGAGACCGTAGGCGTCTGTCTCTCGGAGCGCAATACGCTCCAATGAAAGTCTGGAATGCAACATCCAAGGTTGCTGGATGTAGTATGAGGCTTTCATCTCCGTCCTGCAGCTTGGGCCAGTTAAGGGTACCACGAGACTTGCTGTCACCTCTCCTCATCGTGGTGATGCCGCGGAACTCTTTGGTATAGCCGTACCCGATACCATCTAGGTGGGAGTAGAAACTATCAATGATAACTTTGTTTAGGTGAGGTGGTTCATCTTGGGCATGAGGCAAAGCGTCAGCTGAGGCCGACCCGAAACTCAAGACTACTTGACCACTGGCAGAGGTGGAAAGACCGCTTTCTTTGGCCAAGCAGGAGTCAATAGTGAAGTCTAGAACCACTTGGTCCGCCTCGCTCTTCGGAGACGGAGCATTGATAGTGAGATTCAGCTCTACCAAGCTATTCTCGTCTTCGAAGGTCACGGCCTTGTCGATCTTCAGCCCCAACACCTCGATCAACCGGACCTCGCGATCGCCCGCAATGTGCAATGCAGCCTCCATTGCCATCACTACGTAGCCTGCTCCAGGGAACACAGTCTGTCCTTGAAGAGCATGACCATCAATCCAGTCCATGTCGGTGGGCTTGATGGAACTGTGCCACTGCATTCTCGATGACGTGCTATGCGCTGAAAGCTTACCTAGCAGAAGATGGGGTTTCGTCGTGCCACGGAGCCAGGCCTTAGTGATTCTCGACTCCTTTCTATAGGAGCGTGAATGGTCGAAAGGATAAGTTGGCAATGACTTGGACAATGTTCCGGCCGGAATATTGGAAGATAGTTGCTCATAAAAGCCTCGGATATCCAGCGCGGCTGAGCCAAAACGCTCCCATATGTATCCTATCCCGGCAGCAAAAGCATCGGCATCGTTCTTTTTGCGCGCCATGAAGGTGGCATACGGTAGTTTTAATGTTGTGCAGTTTTCAATTGTGTTAAGACATGGGTTCTTCAAAGCGGGATGAGGCCCAACTTCGACGACGAGATGTAGCGGTGACGTCTTGATCATGGCCGATTCCACAGCCTGCGAAAAGAGGACAGGAGACACGAGATTTTCTACCCAGTACTCGGCCTTCAGATCTTTTGGTCTCATCACTTTACCATCATAGACGGATGAAAGCCAAATCGGGGCATTCTCAGGGGCAGCTTGGGGAGTGTCGCAACCACAAGCTCTTAGTGCTTCGGCATAAGGGGCTGCGCAGGGAAGCATGTGATGAGAGTGATAAGCTTTGTCGACATGGAGTAGACGAGAAAACCTAGATTCATCCTCCAGGATAGCTTGAGCCTCGAGTATGGCATCCTTGTCGCCTGATAGTGTAACGCTATCGGGGCCATTGGAGGCCGCGACCCTGACACGCCCACTGAGAACTTCCAGGTCGCAGAGCTGTTGCGCATCCTCGAAAGAAGTCCCCGCAGCCATCATTGCTCCTTCGGATCCGTTAGGGGATGCTGCTAAGTCTGATGTCAAACCACGCAGGTAGGCGATGCAGATCGCTTGAGTGGCAGAGATGAATCCCGCCGCATACGCGCACGCGATTTCTCCAGAGCTGTGGCCTACAACCGATTTGAACTCTAAGCCCACCGACTTGAGAAGCCGCACAAGCAAAATCTGGACAGCGCAGCACAGCGGTTGCGAGAAGCGGGCATTGCCCACGTTGGATGCGTCCCCTTCAAGAAGGAGCTGTTCCCGTAAAGTCCACGAGGGCTTGTACTTCGATGGTAGAGCACTCAAAGATGCGTCCAGCTCTGCAATTACATCCTGGGCGTAAGGCAGTGTTGATATCAACACCTTGCCCATGGCTGGCCACTGCGCGCCCTGCCCGGTAAAGATGCCTAGTACACTTGGTTTGCCTTTAAACTCGGAAACCACAAAGCTACTAGGGCTAGACTGCACCGAACTGATCTCCTTCTTAAGACCAGCGAGGACAGATTCAACCGTCTGTCCAGCGAGAGCACGACGAACGGGGAGCGCCGATCTCTTCGTCAACAGCGTCCAAACCAGCTCTCGCAAATGAACATCAGGCTCCGTCTCAAGATACCGGGCCAAATCTTCCATGAGCACCACCAAAGACTGTTCGGTAGCAGCGGAAAGAGACAATGGTATCAAACAAGATAGAGTTTCTTCGTTTGTTGTTTTGTTCTCTGTTGGCTGGTAATTCTCAATGATGACGTGCGCATTTGTCCCACCGAAACCGAATGAGTTGACACTAGCACGTCGAGGCTGGCCTGACGGCACAGTAGGCCAAGGTATCGGCTTTGTAACGAGGTCCAGATCTTTATAAAATGGTGCCACCTTGGGATTGAGGCTGTTGAACAGTAAGTTCGGAGGGATAACACCTTTCTGTATCGCCAGTGATGCCTTCATAAGACCAGCAATACCAGCCTATCGAGGAGGGTGTCAGTATTCGCCTTGAATAGCTCTGATAAATTGGCGACGTGACTTACAGTTCCCTCAGTGTGGCCTATAATTGTCTTGATACTGCCAACATACAGCGGATCTTCGCTGGCTTCGCGCTTTCTGGGCCCGAAGAAGGCAGATGAAATCGCTTCTGCTTCTTGAGGGTCGCCAGCCTGCGTACCTGTACCATGAGCTTCGAAATACTGGCAACGGTTGTTGGCGTCGCTGAGACTGAGCCCAGCACGGCTATATGTGTCACGGATGAGGGCTTCCTGAGCGCTGTGGCTCGGCATAGTGATTCCAGCAGTCTTTCCGTCCTGATTGACACCAGTCTCGCGGATTATACATTCAATGGGGTCACCATCCTTTAGCGCTTGGCTGAGTGTCTTCATGACAACAGCGGCAACACCTTCGCCGCGGGCATATCCATCCGCACCCACATCCCACATACGAGACCTTCCGGTGGGTGAAAGCATATTCAGTTTGCTTTCGACCACGAATGGCAATGGCCCCAATATCAAATTTGCACCGGCTGCGACTGCTACCTTGCTGGAGCCGCTCCGAAGCTGCTGGACGGCTTGATCGACAGCGACCAGCGACGAACTACAAGCAGTGTCGATTGTCATGCTCGGGCCGTGCCAATCAAAGAAATAAGAAACTCTGTTGGACAAGATGCATGCCGAAGTTCCCGTAGCTGCATAAGTAGGAATGGCGTCCAGGTCGTAATTCGTAATGTCTGCAAAATCATGTTGCATCATACCGACGTATACAGCAGTAGATGATCCATGGAGATCTTCCACTCGGAGTCCAGCTGTTGACAGACTTTCATAGACCGTCTCTAGGAGAAGGCGATGCTGTGGGTCTATCGCTTCCGCTTCGTGTGGGTTAATATTAAAAAAAGAGGCATCAAACGCATAGGGGTCTTCATTCAACATGTAGGCATGCCTGGCATTGGTGCGGCCATGATGGGCACCATCTTCGTGATAGAAGCCATCCACATTGAACCTCTCCGAAGGGACTTTCGTCAAGAAGTCTCTAGGCTCTTTCAGAATCTCCCACAGCTTCGAGGGTGTGCTGGCACCACCTGGGAATCGACATCCAGATCCAACAACAGCGCTGTGAATCAAACATTAGTAACTTCACTTTGTCCAAAATGAATATTTGAAGGTAATCCCAAGAAAAGCGCCCAATAAAGTACTGGCCACGACAAGATGATAAATACGGAGATGGTGATTTAGTGATGGGGACTTAGTGAATTATACTGACATAGGCTCATTTACCCCTTCGTATTTATTGACGGGGGACATATTGGCAGAAGCTTTGGGAGTATTGTGCAAAAAGCCTAAGTTGAATTGGTCTATTTGAAGGGTTAAGTACCGTGTTCACATCATTTTGCCCTTGGGACTGCCTTTTATATCGGCCCCAGATAGATGGGCTTGTAATGAGGCCCTTAGTAGCTTGCCAGAAGAAGCCATTGTGATACGGTTAGGTGTCAGCCTCGAAGTCGCAGTGTCTACCTAGCTGCTAATGCTGAAGCACGATTGACATCCGATAGTCTAGAGTCTGGGGTCCATCATCCCTGCATCATCTGCATATCTCAGGTTGGGATCTTGACTGGCTGGATCGTAGATGTCGAATCAGGTTATACTCATGCTGGATCCGAAGGAATGAGTCCGGGCCGAGGTGAGATAAGATGTTTCGGCATTTGCTAGCTGGCGTCGTGGTGTAGAGATAGAATGGGTAAAGCGCTCGGCGTTGAGGCTGATGTGAGCCGGCGATCAGGTTTCGTTACCGGGATAGTCAGCACTAGCGGGTATTTTGAGACTAGATACTGTAGGCGTCAGGCAAGGATGTTACATAGTCGCATTCCTTTCTCATAAGAAGTTCTAATTTATATGCCTTGATTTCCTGTCTAGATAAAGTCATCAACTATTGGGTAACTACATACAACCTACCGGTGCCAACTATGCTAATTAACGGCCAAACATCGCTCATTTTACTGTTAAAACCATTGTTTTAGTAGTTCAGTAATACAATCGTACATAAATCTAGAAATAACACGTTTGATACCAGAATCATTACTTGCTAGTTTATCCGTACATATAACTTTAATCAATTAGGTATTATTCAGCCATGTTGCCGCGTGTTAGAGTAATAGACTTTAAAGTTTTCATTAGGACTGTGTATATTATTCAATCAACTCAAGTTCTAACCCTACCTACATCTACGATAGACATTTAATCCTGTAGTTGGGATGCTAGTTTAACCTATTGCTGGGATCATTAGCCCGTTGATTAATTCCAACGTTCCGATCAATCTCCGAAACGATGTGACGACATACGACTGAAATAATACTCCAGTAGCAAAAGCCGCTGCTGCGGACCTAATCTGTCCCATTATCACGTTATTGTTCTTACGTTCTATACCGCCTCACGTGAGCATCACCTTTCCGAACATTCATTCGCACTAGCGGGACATCCGCTCAGGAGTATAATTGAAATATACATACACTAGACAAAACACAACCCATAGATAATTCCGACTAGAACTAGTAAGCTAAGCGCAATAACACCGCACTTAGACGGAATCGTCGAGAGACCGCACAAATCCGCAGGATTCGAAACACCGCCGCCGAGAGCTGCCACCAGGACCAATTAGCTGACTATGTTGTTGAACAATGGCGGCGATTGCTGGGCGTCTGAAACTATGTGACTGCCTTTCTCATTGGCCAAAGATTAGCTTTCGGCCTACCAAGCAAAGAATCAGAAATACATCCCACTGGTTAAGTTTCTAGATTGCGCACTGCGTGCGTCCTTCGAGCCTATCACACAGCCTAAAAGTCTTTGGGCCTGTTTGGTCAATAGCCCTATCTGTGCCGCTATCAAGTCTTGCTACCGATTTTCTCACCTGAACGTGGCATTGAGGTATTTAGATGCCTCGTAATACCAATTTTCCAGTAGGACATCTACAACTCAGTATCTACTGAGGTACTGGAAGATTGTAGAAATACATGGCCCCTAGAGACTGTCAGGATCGGTAGTACAGAGTGAGAGAAGCAGTATCGTAACGTATGGCCTATTACACTATTCAGCTAAAACCTGCCCTCTTCCTAGAAGTGGGCGATCCGGGTCACTCTATATGCTTCTACGGTATCATAGCGGGCGTAAACCCCGCACTGGACGTATATCCCCCATACATGCACCCTTAGCCAATCGCGTTAACTGTAATAGAGTACAACTCGGACCCTGAACCCTGACAGAGACCTGCTGATACAGAAGAAGCCGGAAGGGCCACGGAATGTCAAAAGGTTTTTATATCCTTATGAGAAGGAAACTGAAGTTGAAACATTTCACAGGTGGTATTCTACCCCCAGGTACTCTAAGACTGCTAGAAAACTAAGGGTGTAAAGAATGTTGGATGACGGTTAAAACTGGGAACTAGAGTAATTGATATTATAGGAATTTTGCTGCCTCAATACGATAATTTTTAACTAGCTTTGAGAACTCGGCTCGAGACCTCTGAAACCTCGCCAGCGTCGTGTTTCCGTGGCCCAAAACAGATGTTTCTTCTTCCCAAATCGTAGCCACGGTCAGTGACGATAATGATCTGGGGTTTCCATGCAAACTTGGCCCTCCTTGTCCCGACTGCTGTGCGGGACTGGTTGACCTAGGAGTTGTGAGCCCAGTCCAATATGACGAACTGTTTGCGTTTGTTATAATAGCCTCAACTACTACACTTTGGTGACGAGGTATACCGAGATTCGATTCAATACCTGCCAGTACCTTGACGCTCATGTCGATCATGGCATAGGAACAGCTTAGATAATGGCCAAACGGGTCCATATGCGAGTACATATCGCCTAGACGCAGATCTTGCTTTGTAAAGGAGAGGTTTGGGTTTGATTCACTAGCCGTGACATCGGCTGTTGGTGTCGCTGGCACCGTAGGCATATGCCCAGTCTCGTTGGCATTCGTTCCAGGTGTGACACTGCCTGCATTGCTGAGCGAGCACACCTGCGCCAGCATTCTCTCCACTAAAACTACCATAATGTGGATGCAGATGACATAGCAATGAGCAGACATCAAAGCGTTCTTCTTCCGGGAACATTCATGTAAAGGTGCTCGATGCTGGTGGGTGCTGAGATATTGGCCTTTGCCTAGATGCGAATCGAATTGCCGGAAGACACTCAATATGTCACCGAAAGGGTCTGGGTCGCTTCTTAGTCGGCTTCCCAATAACGACCAGTACTTGGTGTGGATTGTTACGTACAGTCCATGAGGTCACCATCTGGAGAATGTGAACTTAAGTCATCGAGAGTTTTCTCTAACACGTGGACTATACCGTCCAAGCTCTCGGGATTCCCACGCTGTTGAGTGCCAGGCTTTAGAGTGACGAACAGGTCGTTTTCTAAACCGATGTAACCTTCTGGGGTCAAAGTAACGGATTCGTTGGAGGTGTTGGTCGTGTCGCCAACTTCCGGGCCAATAGAAAGCGATTCCCGAGAAAAGTTGAATTCAGGTAGCGTTGTTGTATCGCTCGGGAACATGTCGGTAGCCAACGATATTTCCAGGTCTGATCTGAGACTGGGCAGATGGATACTGCTAGCCATTCCTTGGTCAAGCATCGAACTGTTCTGGGCCAAATAAGCGGATGCCCAGTCTTCGCTACTGGCTGCAATGCTGCTCGTCGACCTGCCTCTAACGTTCCTTTCGCTATAAGTGCACTGGACGCTTGCATTTTGACATCGCGAACACTGACCGAGTCTTTCCTTGTTCTCGCATCGCGACTTGGAATTATGGCATCGATCGCACGATTTTCGAAACGCTCTCTGCGGGGGTGTTGGAGTTGACTGGTATGAATACATATCGTCTTTGCGTGCTTGCTGAATCCGTACTGGTAACTGATAGAGCAGCACCGAAGCACCGAAGCCGCGGCTGGTCCTTAATTATACTATACAATGACGAGGATCTCTGTACTACCATACTACGGGATGTGCATGATCGTGTAACTGTGCCGCCTTACTGCATTCGTTATCCAGCACATCCTGCCATCCTGGTTCATTGTAACCGCACCCTACCTAATATGCCGTGTCCCTAAAGTCCACGTACTGGCCTCCCTGCTGACGTCAGGAACTTTTGCAACTTTGCTTGCAAGGGTATGGCAGTGTTAGATGAAGTACAATACTTAACGGCACAACTTATACCCCTACACACCGCATATTTTGGGCTTAGCCAAGGCTTGCTAGTTAGTAACTGTAAAAGCTTAGTTTCCGCCTTTTTCTATTAGTATAGAAATCTGAGCGAGTCTAATACTAAGGTTGCAGGACCTCGTGTATGTATACTTAGCACTTGAGTTACTCTATAAAATGCCCCGTAAGCAATTGTTTCGGCCGGAACTTGGTAAAGCACCACTTCAAGATAGGTACACCCGCACACACCAAGCATGCGCATATGCCCCGGGGGGGGGGGGGGGGGCAGGGGGTCGAATAATCCTGTGTCAGAGCTGTTCTGGCCACGAGGATCTGCCCTGGCGGCAGTTAAGCTTGTGTGCTATCACCCACATTCGAAATACGCATATGCAGAACCCCATGGAACTACTTAGTTAACCCGTTCTTGGCTGGGGTATAGCCGTTGTTAACTCGTTATAGGATTGCTAGGTCTTACAACTAGGCCTACCCATTTGAATGACATCTCGGCTGAATCCGACACCAACATTTGCCAAGCAACAGTCTCATTTACTAGATGCAGGAATCTCGAAAATATCCTTATCGGTGCTTGGCAGGGGTGTCTTCGCAGAGTGGGGAGGAATGAAAATTGCACACGCCTCCAAAGTGAATGAAGAGGTCTCCCCAACTCTACTATTTCACTATTGCGACAACATAGCTAAGTAGTTCCTATTACTTTGATACTCTACAAGTATGTAGAGCAAGAGCTGGAAATTATCACAGTTGTTTTAGATGGGGTTTCTTTCTTTTTAGAACGTTATTTTAGCCGTGCAATTAGTTATCAAAAACGAGAAACCTTTGGTGTTAATCTGGGGATGTGCAATTTTCATTCCTCTTCACTCTGCACGTTGTCTAAAGGGGCGACAGTATTCTAAGACCTCAATCCTTCGAGACAGGCAAATAGATTGCTTGCAGAATACCAGTTCCAAACAGCTGTACTGCCTGGTTATAGGGCTAACCTAGTTCGCCTATGCCGGGGTACTGGGTTGGGGATGCAGGGACTACCGCTGCCAAGAGGAATTATGTAGTAGTGACGTTATGACCCGGAGAGAATCCCGAAGCTATTAGCCCAATAAGATCTGTCTGCCAATCCACCACACTTGAATTGTAGTGTTTACAAAAAGTGTTTCTTTCCTTTCTGACTTGGTAATTACTTATAAGCCCTATATTAAATTACTTGTTCACTTAGTTATATAACATGTCTTCAAGTATCAACACCATTGAAATAACGTATAAGAGTGCTTCTTTTTAGATTCACAAGCAGCTTTCATAGTCCTACCTACGTACTTAAATGTAGGCAGCGGCTACGTCACGGCCTTAGGTGAGTTTTGCATCCTAACAATGTACTGCCGCTAGACAAGGGCTTTGGACTGGGGGTGGTTGGTAGCGAAGATATGCGCTTGTTTAATATACCGCCTATTATCCCTTTGGCTGTCGCGCTTTGTCCAGTTGTTTGATTGGATAGAATGCCATGTAATCACTCCATCAGGGCCAGCAGTCCTGTTTCAATAATGTTGCCCAACCGATTTAGCAACTCATTTGCTAAAGTAGGAAATCTGCTACTGAAGCGACACTCAAAGGGATAGCTTCGAAGTTGACCAGGCCCGGAATGTAAAACTCTTGCCTGACACCGCAGTACAGTAGTTGTTTAGCTTATCTAGCTCCTTTACTTTGTCCACGCTTCCATTTAGCCGCTTCACGGGGTAAACCTCACTTACTCAGCTTACAAGCGGTGAAGGCTGTACGCGTTATCTACCCTTTCTAAGAAAGGCAGTATTTAGCGCCTTCCTCACTACTGGTGTGTACGGTAGGGGCATAAGACATGCCTTGTTAAGTATCGAAACGTTTAACTGTAAAACCTATAAATTATAACCTTGTATTTCTATACAAGGTAAGTAAGTCGTGTAGCTGCTGTGAATTTATCAGCTTTTGGCAGTATTCAATGATGTTAGCTAATTTGTAGACCCTCACACAAAGACCCAACTGGGGTGCAGGAATTCATTGGTCAGGAAATTTAAATCCTCCGCTTGCAACCTCTTTGCATTTTAAGACGAAGGCATAAGCTGACGCTATAGATAGGTCCTAAAGCAAGAGCCGGTATCGATCGATCTCGTCACTATCTAGTGTTCAATGCTACAATCCTCCAGGATGGCAAATGCTAGCGCGACGCTAGCGGCATGTATTTCAAAGGTTTTCTATATGAGAAAATCTACACTATCTACTCGAAAATTCGGCTGGGCAGGGGGAATTTCTAAGGCGAACCTCATGAAAAGACCGACCAGCTGTCAGGTTGCCATACACTACAATTTCTATGGAAGCTTCACGGATCTGCCGTATACTCATAGCGCCAGCATGGGTCAGGCGTTAGCGCCGCGCTAACATTTACCATCCTGAAGGATTGTACACTACTAAAAATGCTAAAGAGATCAAGTCGTGGAAAGAATAATTGACACACCTTTACCTAATAGCTCTCTAATTTCAAGTGACAAGACCTCTTCCAATTCGTAGTTTATTCACTAGAAAACTTGAAATAATCATTAAAAATGATAAAGTAAATGTGCGTAGTTTTCTTTGACTTAGTTAAGAATCATTTCATGTAGTTTTCTTGCGGTTGGTCCAAATATAGGTGTTAGGGCGGGTGTGTCAATCTTTTTTTCTTTCTCCATAACTTGGAGATAACGGTCTTGCCCCCCACACAAAGCCTTGGTATACCTAGCTGTCACTAGTGTGAGGCTTCATGCAGGGATGGCCTTCGGGTCGGGCCTGATATGTACACGTGTAGGCCCTATTGCCGTACACTAGTCCGTGTGTCAAATACACCACAGGTTTATCCCTGAAATAATGTTAGCGCTTACTCCCCTGCGCCACATACATCACTTTTGAAACTCATAAGTTTTGTTCCTGTGCTAATATAGCAACTCATTCTTTTTTTAATTAATACACCTACTTTTTAATACAAACTATTGTAGAGTTAAAAGGCTGAAACATATATGTATCCATGACCATGTAAATTACTTTTTAGTGCGAAGCTAACCTTATTTCAGGGGATAAACCTGTACAGGAATAGGAAGGTAGGAAGACGAGCGTGCCAAGAGATGTCGATAATTGTATTATGTCCCCGGAGAACGAGGGTGCTTTACTTAACAGAACCTATACGCCCACACAACAGCTCTATACGATTACGATAGCCGAGCTGCATCTCTAAAATAATGTTAGTCTAGAGTTCGCGCTGCTACATTTCACTACCCGAGCATACCTGTTTTGTTCCCTAGAGTTTATACGGCAAATCCCTTTTTCTATTATCACACTAACTTATTTATGCTAATCAATGCTTTATAGAGGGATAATTAAAGTGAAACATGTAATAGCGTTCTGTACCCATGTACATATCTATACGCTTGCAGGTTACTTTTTAGTGTGAAGCTAACATTATTTCAAGTATGTACCTGTATGGTCCTAGATTACAGATAAGCATGCGGCTTGTGTCCCTAGCAAAAGAGAGTACGGTAGTGTAGAGGCCGCCGGTAAATATGCTGGCGGCGGTCAAGTCCCTGCTGGCATCGATCCTGGCCAGACCGAACCATGGGCCGCTCCCAATTAGATGGATTAGGCTACAGGAGACAACTCGTTTCAATAAGATGCGTTTCAAATGAAAAGGTGGTCTATTGGCACACAAAAATGGGTATGGGTTCAAATCCATGTAGGGGAGTCAAATACTACTGTGTCAGAGCTGTTCTGGCCACATGGATCTGCCCTAGCGGCATGGAGCCTGTGTGCTATCACCCACATTCGAAATAGGTTCAAATCCTATAAGCACTAAGTCTACGGTGCGGGTGGCGATGACCCGGGATAGTGAAATGTCTCTGGATTAACGACTGAACAACCGGTAGTCTCCCGAAGGACGGTGCCTGTAGTTCTATTGGAGCCTCATCAGAGGCCAATCTCTATGAAAGGTTATGATCTTAGATTTCTGCCTTCTCACTTCGCCACATATCTATTAACTGGACATGGAGAACAACCAACTTGTAATTACGCCTCTACCCCCCATCCATAACCGTGCAAAAACAACCAGTGACAAGAAATCTAGACGACTCTAGGATAGTACAAGTCTTACATTGCCGTTCTTTGCGAAAGTCCGAGTATTCGCTTTATCATCTCCTCGTTTTCATCTGGCCGCTTCGGACAGTGATGCCCCCCACTGAACTCTACAACCTCGGCAAATTGTGGTTGATAGTGATTTTGGACCAGCTTCCGTGACCTTGCCAGACAGAAGTCTCTCCGGCCGTGTAGATGTAGTGTCGGAACGTCAATCCATGTGCTCCTTTTTGCACGAAACGCCGAATTTTCACGTATGTATTCGGTCGCCTCAGCGGGAAAGTAGCAGCATATAAGTGTAGCAAAGCTCATCCTGGGTAACCAGGGCACTTCCCCATGTTGCTGCTGCCAGAGAAGCAGCGAGGAGACGAGGGCACCTTCGGAGAACGACAACATTCCAACGATGCGTGCCTCGGGGTTGGATTTGGTTGCCTCCCAGCTTGTTACCGCCTGACGTATCGTGTCGTGAATCTGAGGGAGAGCGCCTTCGATAGTCGGGTCATCTTTGTTGCCAAACCAGCAGTAGAACGGTGCAGCACCTGCGAAGAGAGGGAGGACGCCAGGCCCTGCTGCACATTCGTGCGGTCCGTTGACAAAGATGAGTTCGAACTCATTACTGAGTGCTAGACGTAGTTTGGCAAGTTGTATACGGAATATCATTGCCGAAGACCCTGTGCCGTGGAGGCATAGCAAGGCCTTCGATGGTGCTATCGGCTTGATCCCCAAAGTCATTTTGTCTCTGCTAGCTTCAAGACTTAAAAACGTGAAGTGGGAAACTGATGGTACTGGTTCTGTATAAATATGTAAGACATAGCGTACGGTGGTGCATGAGGGTACGTAGGTAATCAATCTGTTATATTAACACTTACTCCTGACTCCCGAGGCTATCTAGACTATGTAAGATTCCATCCTCCTACACTAAAAACTTACCTGCGGCTAGATACGCCACGCCGACATACGCCGAAATACGCCGATCCTAGCTAGTTTTAGTAAGATCTCAAATATATTTTCCTAAGGGGGCAACAGCTATGGGCTTTGCGTATAAGGGTAATACACAAGACAACCCAGTAGTGAGTGCGCAACTAGCGGATAAGTAAACCAGACCTCTACCACTATCTATGCATTAGGCCCGCCCATTCGAGACGTGAAAATGGTTCAATCCTTCGTTCCTCCGCGAGCTCAAAGAGCCGTGGTGATAGGGGAAGACAAGAAGGTTCGGGTCTGGAACGAGGCGCCAGTCCCGGTAGCCGGACCAGATCAATTCATAATACGTACCGAGGCGGTGGCTATTAACCCCAGCGACACGAAGATGCGTGGCGACTTTGTTACCCCTATGGGCATCCTGGGTACTGATTACGCTGGCACGGTTGTCGCTGTTGGACCTGAAGTCCAAGGCGTTAAGGTCGGAGACCGCGTTGCCGGTGCCCAACATGCGATGCGGGCAGATACGCCTGATCGCGGTGCCTTCTGTCAGTACAATGTCTCGGCGGGAAGAATCTGGATGAAGCTCCCTGCTTCTATGAGCATCGAGACTGGAGCTTCGTTCGGCGCCGGTATCAGCACTGCGGGCCTTGCCATCAGGTTACTAGGTCTTCCGTTGCCAACCGCTCCGGTTGAAAAGCCAGCGGTGGTACTAGTATATGGTGGAAGCACCGCCACGGGCACTATTGCGATGCAGTTGCTCAGACTGTAAGAAATGCCTTGGAACCTCTTCCCTCTCGATATCTGGAGCTCTGACACGTTTCTAGAGCTAATCTGATCCCGATCGCCACCTGCTCGCCCAAAAACAATGAACTGGTCAAGTCGTACGGCGCCGAAGAGGTCTTTGACTATCGCCACAAAGACTGCCCGGCTAACATTGTAAGGACCTCGAGGTTGGTGTTTACCATTCTCATATCATTCTCACTAACACTCATGTAGCGTGCTTACACAAAGAATAACCTGAAGTATGCTCTAGACTGCATCACGACAGTGGAGTCAACCCTGGCCTGCTTCAGCGCCATCGGACGCGGCGGGGGTAGGTACGTATCACTCGACCCTTTCGCGGCCCATGCAGCGTCGCGCAAGACCGTCAAGACCGATTGGGTCCTCGGTCCATCTATCTTTGGTGACGGCTCTACGTGGCCGGCGCCGTACGGTAGGGCTTCCGACGAGGACATTCGGAACTATGGTGCAGAGCTGTTCACCCTTGCGCAGAGGCTAGTAGAAGAGGATCAACTTCGCAATCATCCGTTGCGAGTGATGGAGGGTGGAATGGACGCCATTGTCGAGGGTATGGAGATTGTAAGAAGCGGCAAACTTTCTGCGGAGAAAATTGTGGTCAAATTAACCCAATAACGAGAAGTAAATATGGAAGAAATTATTCTGTTCCAACCCATCGCTTTGAATTGAGTTGTGTATTTCGGATTGTAATGTGTCTGGCTGCTATGAAACAGCTGTACTAATTAGAGCCACTTTCGATGACTTGGGAGGTTCAAGAATCAAATGATTACTCTATTGAGTCCTATACACATACTACTTTGCTAAAGGCCCTTCTGTGCACTCTGTCATATATTTTCTGGACATAAAGTGACGAACGACCTAGTCTTATGTCGAACGGCTAAAAGTGGTCGGTCTTGAAAACATACAGTAGTGTGGGAGCTGCGTATCAAGTCATCTGTGTTGTCTTCAAGACAAGCGGCACGAATTGGTTTATCTCAAAAACAGCATATTACACAGTCCGACGATAACAATGACAGCGCTCTTGTGTTCCAATATTTGAATGCAAAAATAAATTAATCCTACGAGAGACAAGTAATCCTCGTGCACAGGTCTTGTAGGTAAGACACCAAAAGTCACGAGTAGGTGCATTCAACTTTTGGATGGACTCTTATAATTGAGCTAATTTTATAGCCCACAAACTGGTACCATGTACTATACCCTTCCTCTATTTGTGCTATCTCAACCATTCTACGTCGTGATATTTGGAATCTCCGCTATCGCTAAATTAACGTGGTTATTTCACCTCGCTTGGCAATGTCAGCCAGGAATAAGAGGATCGCGAACGACGGATCAGCCTAGAAACTAGGCAGCCAAGTAATTGAATAGCCATCCGTACTTCAAAGTTCAGCCTCAGCGAACACATCTGAATTGAAACCGGGCCTCCACGATAGTTTAACATTAATTCCAGCCTGCTTAGTCAGTAGTGTCTCTTTCACCTCCCACTCCTTATCCGAGTCGACTGGTTCTATCTGCGATAGTTACCCGAGTTAGCCCTATGCAAAACAAATTCAGATCCAATTCAAACTTACGTCGAAGAGTGTATAAAGCGTGGCAATAAGTTTATAAATTTCAAATCTTGCGATGTTTTTCCCAATGCAAACTCGATCTCCGTGACCCCAGGACAGGTCAGCTCGGTTCATATCTCGTAATCTCTCTTCGTATCGCTCGGTTGTCTCATCATGCGCCTGCAGCCAACGATCGGGGTTGAATTCTCGGGCGTCGCTGCCATAGACACACTCATCGAAATGGGTCACCCATGGTGAAACTGCAACTATGGTTCCAGGGGGTAAGCGCCGACCATTTGGAAGCAGAAGTCCATCGCCAGGCGAGACTGTACGTCTAGAAATGAACGCGCTGATGGGATGGATCCTGAGTCCTTCGCGGATAACGGCTCCCAGGTACGGCAGATCCCGGACATCAGCAAACTTCGGAGGCAATTTGAGGTTCAGAGCTTGCAGTTCAGCGTGCAACTTTGCCGTTACTTTGGGATTCTTGGCCATGTAATATACAATAGTCCCTAAAACAATTGCGACCGTGTCAGCCCCAGCCAACACCGGTAGAACGACATAGCCGTTTAAAACCAGATCGTTGACAACGTCCGGGTGAGCCTTCTGCGCGTCGAGAAGTTGTAAAAGCAAATCCGGGCGGCTAGAATCAAGAGTCCCTTGGGCCATACGACTCTGGACTAGGGCTCGTGCCCGCTGCTGGAATTTTGCTATACGTTTGGCGAAGACTTGCTTGAGCGGCGAGCCTGCGACTAATGAATGGATCCACGGCATGGTGAAAACCTACCATAATTGAGAGTTAATTGAGAGGGACAGTGAGGTAGTCATGTGCTATGTTTCTCACCGACGCTCTGTAGGTTAGTGCCATGTCTAAACCAGAGAAGACTCCTTCGACATCGCCTCCGCGTTCAATGAATCCGAAGTCTCTGGAAAGTGTCATGTTCATCACCGAGTCGTAGCCGACTAAAGGGAGTTAGTTTCTTTCGTCTGCATCAATAAGATATACGACTAGGAGCCTACAATAGTGAACCCAAGAGTGCATGGGAACCGAGTTGTCTCCTCCAGACCCTGCGATAAAGTGTTCGTCAAGCTTTTTGACAAAAGCGACAATGGACCTATTACACAAGGGCTCCAACTTGGAAATATTCGACAAGGAGAACACGCTAGCGATGGGTCTTTTGAGGGTGCCGTGTGCCTTGCTCTCCTGAGTATAGAGAACGCTGGGTACAACTTTTCCGTTCAGTTCACTTTGCCAGACCCTCCAGTGGTAGCTCTGACTCAGTATCAACACAAATGCCGAAGACTAAAAAGAGATTGAAAAACAATAGAGGATTGATATTCGACTACTCACTTTGGGAAGACTCGCACGTATACCATAAACGGCTGCAATCATGCTGGGGTCGGAAAGGCTAACGGTATTGGGGCCGAGGCGCACAGTATCGCCATACCGACGATGCAGTTCTTGGAGAGATTTGCTCGTCTGCCCATAGAAAGCATCGATCAGCTGGGAAATATCTGGAGGGTGGTAAGAATATGTCCCGAACTCAACAATGGGGGTTAATTGCCTGTGAATCGTCGCTGCCATGGACCCGGAATCCATCCCAGATCAAATCTAAACAGAGGTGCCAAGAGCCATAAGACCCAGCCAATCACTAGCGTAGACAAAAGCGTGATCAACATTGCGTTGAATCCATGAATACTTAGAGAAATAATGTTAAGCCATCAACACTCTAGTGCCACGCCCGAAGACATGACCTATAAGGCACAGGTTAGAGCCAGCTCCACGGCCGTCTTCCACCGTCTCCTTCTCCTGCTTGAGGATGATCGTTGTGGATTTTCTAAATACGAACCGGACTTCTACTCCGTATGTGCAGAAGCTAAGACTCCTTCACTTCGGCGTTGTTCGGCGAAAGTGGAGCCGTGATGTATCTGACTGTGTTGTAAGCTAAAGGCAAGGGATGGATGCACCAACGAAGCCTTCTGACCTGCATTTGAGGGACCCCAAGTACAAGCAACTTGGCAGCAGTAGAGCACGGGTCGGCTCAGCCCGAGTCTTGGTATTCAGAAGTTAACAGGTGTATGGATACCCGACCAATCGTGATTAATGCATCAACACTACCAAGTATCTAACTACTTAAACCTACTGGTAACAGTAGTGTAGCATTTATGCAACCTTCATCATCATGTCTTAACTACCTAGGACCAAGCTGTGAGCTGTATATAGTGACCAATAACACGGAGGCCAAGCATACCTGGGTACATAGCAGTTTCTGTCTGGTTGGTGATATTTGCGCCAAGTTTACCGCTCCTGGGTTGGAAGCAACCATTCTCTTATCTTTTAGGGAGTCATTATTTTCTTTCTGAGCTACATACTTGTCGCAAATATCCCACTACTTGGTGTTGAGCATGTAGAAAGTTTGGTGAAAAAGTTTCAGCTCCCGCGACCTGTTGTACCCCGCTACATAATCCTATGTTGAGACTTGCCCATAAGGTAACAATGGGTGGTAGACATTCGGAAATGGGATTGTCAACGACCAAACCCGTAGCTGAAACCCGGATGATATAATTACAGCGCATGCTGTGCTGTGCTCACCAACAATGATCTTGACCTCTATATGCATCTCAGCTTTCTCTTCTATGGTTTAACAAACTACCCTTGTTTGAGTCTAGCGAAATGAAGAGATCACTCTCTGTATCTACCAATAATCCTCTATCTGCTTCTTTCTTTTTCCTGAGGGTCAATCAAACTGAAGCTAAGGATCAAGACTGATTACTCACAAGTTGTATCATTGAAAATGGCCCTTCGAACCGAGCCCAGCGTGACTTTCAGCACTAGCTCTACCGCCCCTCTCAACAACCCACCCGCGAAAGTCGCCGTGACACTTCTCAATAACGAATCTGAAACTGACGTAGAGCTTCAGAGTTGGCAGAGTGCTGATCAGGCCGCAGAAGACGGACGGGAACAGGACAATGAGGCAGACCCTAATATCGTCTCGTGGGATGGGGATCACGATCCCGAGAACCCCTACAACTGGCCACTTCCGCGCAAGTTTCTCAACTGCGGTCTTGTGTGTACCATGGCATTCATTGCTCCCCTTGCTTCATGTATGTTCCTTCACATCAATTTCATAGTCCACGAGCCTTTGACAGTGCTAATCACCTCACAGCTATCTTCGCGCCTGGTGTCCCTCAGGTGCTCGAGGAGTTTCATTCCGATTCTCTCATAATTGCGTCACTCGTCGTCTCTGTTTATGTACTGGGATTTGCAGCAGGTCCTGTAATAGTAGCGCCACTGTCCGAAATATACGGCCGGGTTATCGTTTACCACGTCTGTAACGTGGGGTTCGTGGCCATGCTAATCGGGTGTGCGCTGGCACCCAGTCTAGGCTCTCTTATAGCGCTCCGATTCCTTTGCGGTATCTTCGGGTCTGCACCCCTCACCAACGGAGGTGGAACAATCGCCGATGTAGTTGTCCAGGAGAGTCGCGGCGGTGTCATCGCGATATACAGCGTCGGGCCACTCCTCGGGCCCGTCGTTGGGCCCGTAGCTGGAGGATTCTTGGCTGGTGCTAAGGGTTGGAGATGGACCTTCTGGGTACTCGCCATTGCTGGCGGGACTATCGCCCTCGTCATGCTCTTCACGCTTAAAGAAAGCTACGCACCTGTTGTTCTGGAAAGAAAGGTGGCACGACTACGTAAAGAGACGGGTAACGACATGTTGCGGTCGAAACTCGATCAGGGCCTATCGACAGCCGATTTCTTCAAACGCGGGCTTATTCGACCTTTGAAGATGCTCGCCCGTTCCCCGATTATCGTTATTATGGCTGTCTACACCGCAATCACTTACGGATACCTCTACATTATGTTTACCAGTATTACCGACGTGTTTCAGAAGACTTACGGCTTCTCAACAAGCACGGCCGGCCTCGCATTTCTCGGTCTTGGTATTGGAAGCCTGGTGGGTATTCTTATCTTTAGCTTGACTTCAGACAGATACCTGAAGAAAAAAGCGGCCGAGGCTGCGCGTGTCGCGGAGGCCAATGGCAGTAGCGGCGCCAAAGTTAGTATGAAACCAGAATACCGCTTACAACTGCTACCCGTTGGCGCTGCAGCAATCCCGGCAGGGCTCTTCATCTATGGATGGACGGCTCAATATGGGGTCCATTGGATCGTCCCAATTATTGGCACGGGCGTGGTCGGCCTCGGCCTCCTGATCGTCTTCCTAGGCATACAGACGTATCTTGTCGACGCTTTCGCCATTTATGCCGCTTCAGCTTTGGCTACGAATACTATCGTTCGATCCATTGCCGGCGGCCTTCTACCTCTAGCTGGCTTGCCATTGTACAATGCTCTGGGCTACGGCTGGGGGAATAGCTTGCTAGCCTTTATTGCTGTGGCTCTGCTGCCGGCTTCCTTTGCCATATTGAGATATGGAGAGTACCTGAGGAACAGATTTACGATCAAGAATTTGTAGGTAAATCACGTCAGGTTAAAGGTCCACGTACGTCTACAACCACTAGCAACAAGGGTGGTGTAAGGTAGTGTTATTGTAGACTCAGCCATCGAAGAGCTCGATATAGACATTTCCATATTTTATACATGCAACTCGGAGATACTTTTCAAATCAACGCTTCCATTTCATGCGTTACACGCGTTACTAGTAGCGTGGTTTTTGTGCCATGACTGTACTTCGACAGGCGCCTCCCACCTCGGCAACTGGACCAATGTCTCATCATAGTAGCTTGAAATGAGATAGCCCTGTCTGGAAATTGGCCCTAGAGACATATTGCAATACGAAAAGTAAAAGAAAAAGCCATAACCAATAAGCCTGTTCCGATTAACCCATAACTCAGGTGCATTCGAATTAATTAGATCCTTTTTCCTCTGGGCGACACTACATATGCTGCGTTTACACTAGATCTGCTGTATCTAGATATAGTCAGCTGGTACCTGCCCTATTCTTTTATCAAATACATACCTATTTAAGTGTGTATTCTTTAAGTAAATAAGGCATGGCGTTTCTACCTGCTAGAGAGGGTGTGAGGTATAGCAGATATAGCGTCACCCATTCCTTTCTAGTCGGATCGCGCGAGTTCTTGCCAAATTTGTTGTTACGCTCAATAGCTCTCCGCACCATTCCGTCGCAAGCTCCTTAAGTTTAAGACGAGGGCAATGTAGCCTAGCTATCACAACGTATAATTATCAGTCCACACCCAGCCCGACTAGAACGTATAGTTTCAGGTCTCAGCGCTTCCATTAACTACTAGGTTGCTAATTCTGATGTCATAAAGCAACTTTATTGACTCTGGGCAGATATATAAGTCCACTAAGTGCTTGTTTTCGCTGGCCGCAAGGGGAGGGAGGGTTATCTCCAACTAGGTCCCAATCACCACTTCAATTCAGTCGGACTTCTGTGTGTATTTAACTTAGAAAGTGACTATTCTGTAGTGGATGTCATCCAGATTTATAATGTCAAACACGACCATGCTGTATTTTATGCTGCCATCTCGGTATTGCCAGAGAGTAAAGGTTAACCGTAGTACCCTCCCATTGGTACCACGCTATATATGGCTGACAAGTATGCTGTCCTGAGTGGTTCTAATTGCACATAGTGGGCAGAATAAAGGAAAGACTTGTAGCCGATTTCGAGCATGAGGCAAGAAGGAATAAAAGAAAATTCCACCATGAAAGAACTAGATGCCTCTCTTTCAGGCGCAGGCTCGGACTCAGTCGCGAATAAGCCGAACATACCGGGGCCTGAGGTAGGCGGTTCGGGTTCGGGTGCATAGAAACGTCGAAAATTATGGCTCTAATGATGATAGTAGTGGTTAGCCAGACGTGTTTCGGCATCAATCGTGATCCCGTTTGCGGAGGAAGAGAGGATGTTGATGGTTTTGGACAGGCCCCAACAAGACGAAATCCTTCGCAGTAAATCCGCAAGATAACGGCCAGAAAACCATGGAACGCAAACAAGTCAATTTTAGAGGCCACGTATCTAGAAAGGAGAAGAATTCAGGTTAGAGACTGCCACAGTCCGCGGTGCTAGTGCGTTAGCCATAATTGATATCTGAGTTACATACACAGAATGCGGCCTTTCTCCTAGCTTCTAGTCCTCCACAACATCAATACGCACCACAGGCCACCACACCAGCGTAAGCTCCTCCCAGTTAGTCATTCAACTAACTCAAAGCGGGAAAGGGAGGGGTGGAAGGGGGAGTTCAAGAAGCTTCGCTTATGTCCAGTATTTCCCAGGTAATCAATCGAGAGATATGCAAGGAATCTATATTCAGCGAAACGAAGCACAGCCCAATATACACCACTCTGATCTTCGGTCCCGTCCGCGACACATTACCAGCATTACCCAACTAGAGTGTAGAGAGAAGAAGATCCACAGCGGATACCTGCCTCCCGATAGTTCCATTATCAAATGGCCCCTGCCAGGAGAACCCATAGAAATCCGTGCCATTCCTAGAGTTATCGTATGCCGACTGCGCATTATTCTGGATGTACGGTTTATATGGATGATCCTCGAGGACGGCGTCAAGTTTTGCAAGACTACGGATGAAAATCCCCTTGAACGCCGTGCCATTAGGCTCGCATTCATCAGCCGTAGCACATCCGTCTTCCGTGAGGATCCCGTTGGGTGATAGAGAGGCGTCATTTACCGCAGCATCGGCGATGGTCCGCGCAGTTTCGAGATATGAAGTATCGCCTGTGGCATCTGAGAGTTGAACAAGACCAGCTATAATGCCTTGATTGTATGACCAGACAGTCTGTCCGTTATTAACGCAGGATGCGTCTTCCGTCAGTCCATCATTGACAAGTCCCTGACTATTGATCATGCCGCTGGCCTTGAACCACTCCCACTCCTTTATGGCCTGGTTCAAGTAGTACGTGTCGCCGGGGATGAGATTATGTAGCGTAGCTGTGAGCTCAAGGTAGAGTTCATTAGAGATGGCATTGTGGTAGGTCATGTTAGGAATATTCCATATGAGACCGCCCCCGCACGTCGTCGTGTTCCAGTAAGCGTACATATAGGTCTCGTCCTCTTTCGCGAGGTCCAGGTACGTGGAATTACCAGTGACCTGGTAAAGGGAAGTTAGCGCGAGAGCCCACCATCCCGTGTCATCAGTGCTGTCGGCGCGGAAGTCGCCGCCGCCCTCAGGCCACCAATCCAGCGGAGCACGCTGGATTTCGACAGTATTGGCGGCCATATCGAGGTAGTCTTTAGACCCCGTCACGAGCATGTACTCGGCAATGGCTCGCAGCGCCACGCCACTGTGCCACCATGGAGCTGTGTCCCAGAGCCCAGTTGTCTCGTTGTAGAAAGCGTTCATGGCCGCGATGGCAGCACGCACGGTACCCGCATCGCCGAGGCTAGCAGCGGTGATACCCCTCATTGCAGCCGAGGACACCAAAATAGAGGTTAGAGATGACCACAGCCGCATGACAGAGCTTGTTTGCGGCGAGAAGAGGCGCATCCTGAAGAATCGAGAAAAGATGGAAAAGATGGAAGTGGGACAAGTCGCACATCGAGGGAGGGAGACCAATGGATCATTCACGGCATGTTCTTATATGACAACTTACGCGCGGGATATTCAAGACAAAGCAACGAATCCAGTCGGCATCTTTGGTATCCAAGGACCCCGATAATGAAGGTTGCATTCTGCCCTCTTAAGAGCTCAGCGCGTGATGTTGTGAGATGGCTGTGCCTTGTCTCAGACACGATACCGCCCGGAGAACGGCCGCGCGCGCGAAATCTGGCATGGTTCTGTCCTTTAACGCCCTGGAAGTCCCATGACAGTTATTAGGTAGCGATGGATGCAGTCGGACGTTAAGATGAGACCAATCCTATAGTGGAAGGACCTGCATGTCAGGATCTCCGCTGGGGTTTGACGCAGGTCCGAAATGCCAATCATCAGCTCGTCTGCGAATCGGAACATACTCACATACATACCGTAAACTTTTGACTATTCCGAACCTTGGCAAGCCCAATTTATCAACGAGTTTAGACTCTAAGAATTATCCACTCTCCATCATGTGACTTGGAATTACAGCCAAATTGCCATATCTTATCGATTGATCTTGAGAGTAGATAGCAGTACAGGTTTTAATAGGCTAGAAAGGAAGTGGGCCTGCCAAGCTTCGGGATAGTCAAAAGTATACGGTACTACTGCATTGGGCTATTCATGCACGCGGGCTTATTGTCTACTTGTGACATATCATCAAGGGCCTCCAATTGGTTAGATTCTGGTGCTTATACAAAATCTCTCATGATAATGCCCACTTACAATGGTCGATTGGAGACAAGTATGGGTTGGCAGAGCGGGAAAGGCTACTCTATATTGATGCCCACGGGCGAAAAGACAGGTTTTTCCCTTCCTTTCCTAGTTCCATATGCGGAGGAACAGGGGTGCGCTGTGTAGAGAGGCTGGGGTTAATCATGCAGTGAATAACTTGGTTGAACTCATTATGAGCCGTCCAACTATTTATATGCAACGTTGCTGATCAATGCTCCCAGAAGAAAGTAGAACGAGAGTAGGAGGATCGGAAAGGAAAGCTTAGCTATGAGTAGGTTCCGTATGAGCAGTTATTGGTGCCGATCCGCTAGTGATATTCATAGCTGTGAGACATTACTTTGTTGGTTTCCTAAGACGCCGAAGGATTTTAGTCTATGACACTGAAAACCCGCCATTTCCTAAAAATGATGACCCGAGACAGCTTCATAAAGAAAGTGACGCCATCCCCAAGAGATCGCATGGGGTGTGGCAGTGATTAAAGAGGGGTAGAACTATACACTATCGAAGGGAAGACAGGCCAGGGCTTTCATGTGTACCCAAATTACATCCCTCGATCATTATGCTGTGTAGCTTCCATACTCATGTCGTTGCATGTTCTCGTTATCAGGCGTAATGTTCATGTCGGCCTATAATATCGCGGCTCATCGAAGACGTGATATCGATGCCCTCGCACACCCTCCTCCTTGAATAAGGCAGGGAATCTCCAACCCTCTGGGACTTCGTCTTCCCGTACCCTACGATTTCTTGCGTTTTTATCATCAGTCATGGCTGCGATTTTTGCTTTTTCTTCGGCGCTTGTTGGTATGACGAACTTGGCAACTTGGAGCTCCGTATCTGTAATGGTGCTTCTTGATACTCTCGCATAACCTACTCGCTGTAAATGTTTGTATAGTATGTATTCGCACCAACGATCCCAGTCGTCGGGGTCCACATCGTGCATGCCTGATTTTTCAGAAACATACGCGTTATAGTTTCCTTTGAGAGGCTCTGTAACGAGGTAGGAGAGGAGGATTGACGGCCGTGGTGACGAACCTATCAGCTTGGACAGGTATGCTGCCTGCAAACGGCGATCCTCTGTGTCCTCTTCCTGACCGGAGTGGAAAACGAATACATCAACTAGTTCCCCGTACATGTCAAGCGTAGCATGGATGGCTGGTGCAAGCTCACCTACAGGCGACGGTAAGAGGTGATGCGTGGATTTAACAATAGGGAACTTGGACAGAAGCGCGACACCCCACGTGTGCTTGTTGGGGCCGGGGCCGTAGTCCACGTACATGCCCAGCTCTTCAGCTAGGATTTGTGTTGTATCGCGATTTCCCATGATGATGCGTTGGAGATCCGACTCGAGAAGGCCAATAACATCAATCTCTAGTTCCTTGATCAGATCGCGGATACGATATTCGGAGGACCACATATCATTATCAAGGGAAAAGTGTATCGTCCATATTCCAGCTGTCATAACTTTTGACTCTTCGTGGTACGGTCTGTGGTCATTGGTAGGGAAGCGTATATACGCTGTTGCCAGAAAGAATATGTTGATAATACTGAGTGCGAGAGCATAGTATTTGCGATGGCTAAATTGAATTGCTGGCTGCCGAGTGTTGCGCGAGCGGGCATTCTGAGATGCTAAGTTGAACACGCCAGCACCGATGAGTAGCATTGTAGTGATCATGATCCAGTCTGTGTGCTCCCGAACCAACGGTCCGCCAGGAACGAATGCATATGCCACGACCCATACGTGAAAGAGAACCATCAGGTTGTAGATCAGGTATCCGAGACCAAATGTAATGGCTGGGCTCCTTTGCGAAGCGGCTGTAAGTAAAGGGCTTGATACAGCCGTGAGATAAAAGGCGACGACCAAACCTCCGTAATATCCAAACCAGTTCACACGAAGAGTGAGTATAGCGGCTCCAATACAACCAACGCCAAAGATAGTCCAAGTGCTGACCAATTTCGGTCGGTATATGCTAGCAAGGAGACCAGTAGTCATGGAAGCCACAGTAAACCATCCATGGGGGGCAGAAAGCGGTCCGCGTACTGGATAACCTTCCCATACCCAAAGAATCATGGTGCTGCTATCTGAAAGTAAAGAATGCAGACCAAAGAGCAAGCCACCTACACCTAGGGCAGCAAGAACGGAGGAACCACTCCTCCTATCGTCCATACGTGTTCCGTCATTGAATGGAACATCTCGAGTGAACCACAGCGCAGCCAGTAGGGCCAATCCCAAGCCAAAGACATTGTGCCCACCGTTGTCAGCATTCATGATGGGCCAGATTGGATTATTCGTTCTCCAGGCAAACTTCATAGCAGAGGATAGGATCAGACCAGTTATCCATGCCAATAGTTTCGATTCAAGCCGAGCTTCGTGTGTAGATTCGGAGAAAACTGTTGCGGCCCATGAAAGGCATGCCATGGACACACCAAACCCGACGGCGAATAGCCGATACGCTGGGTCCATCACCTTCCAGGCCAGTATACCCGCGAGGGAGAGTAAATGGCAAAGCCGCAGGTTTCTTATGACCAAAGCACGAAATGACTTGATGCCAAGGAGGAGGGGCGAAATGGTGGACATAACGAATGCCTCATATCCTGAGATGCCCATATGCCACAGTGGGAAGTACCAAATGAGGATACCCAAGCTCGTCAACATGGACCAGAACACATATCCATGGTACACTTCGGCAGCCGTGTCGAAGAATTCAGACCATGAAAATCTAGCATTGAATACACCCGCCGCCGTTGCTCTGCTCTTCTCCTTTTCTTGGACGGCAGTCGACTGGTATGAGCTGTTCAGTCTGAGAGAATCATTAGATATTATCCAGTAAGAACAGTTTCGGCTAAGCCGCTTCACACTCGCTCGGACCAGTTGTAAGTCTCGTTCCGATGATTATTATACCATTCAAATATAACCGCTTTTAAAACAGAGCAGTTTTATGCCAGAAGCGTGCGTAATCAAATGGATTGCTCATCCTTTGCAGTAGACATTCAACGTCGCCAAAGGTATAAGTGACCGCGCAACAATGACCGAAAGGAATCATTTGCGCTGTAACTGGCTACTCTGCATCCTGCAGTCAAGAGAATGGGAGCTTCCACCGTTGGGGGTATAGTAATCGCATAGACAATATTGATCTTGGTGCAAATGATCCATATGCTCGTAGAACTCGACATTTGTGTCACGCTGGTTTCATGGCGAAACAGACAAAAGTGTAAATCGATCAGCAGTAGGGCTACATAGCCTGAGCGAGTGTGCAGGGCGGAAATAAGGCTACCTAGGGAGCTAATATACGTACACCTTACTGAGATTGTTATCTTTGACAACAATTTCGAAGGAGTCGAAATTCAGAGCCGTAACAGCGTCAAAGGCAATATCGTAGAAAATTAGTGACCATTCGAAGAAGGAGTAGGTGGTATAGGCTAAGACGAGTCAGTAATGAGATGGTATATTGACAGGGATGAGTTACAAACCTCCAGCAACACGATGAATCTTATGCTGTATGAAGTAGTAGACCATGGGAATGATGGTAGTGAAGAAGGCAATAGCGATATACTTCCGATATTTGATTGCTTTGGGATTGGGAGGGCTTAGAGCGAGACAACCGGCGGTCCAAGGGATCGTAGCTACCAGGTACGCGATCATGAAAATGTCGTGCCAGTCATGGTCATCGGTCGACGTAACGTAAGTCCAGCCTCCGCAGGTGAACGTACGGAACAGTCCCACGGCGGCCACAAATTTGGGGAGAGCCTTGCCAGGCCGGGCGGTCAGGAGGTACCAGAGCGCAACTAGGGCGAATCGAGGACCTAAACAATAATCCCTGGTTAGCACCATAGCTACTTGTTGTATATACCTTGTCTCCTAATTATCCAAAGAAACACAATGTCTTGTGTGTCTTGATGCACCAGATGGTTGTTCCATTTGAGCTTTCGGCACTCCGTAATGGTTCTACCTTGTCTCCAAGCCGTCGTACCGTCTCTGACGAAACAAACAGATACCCCAGCCGCCCCAAGTTGATGAGCTAACTAAATGGACATACCGGATGTTATGGCGATGAAGAGCATGAAGAATGATCTCTCGGGATATCGGTCACCAATGGTAGCAGATACGGAGGGGAACCACTCGTCAGGATAGCCATAATACTGATTCTGGACGATCTTGTGGAAATGTAGGTACATGCCGACAACGAGGGCGATCAGGAATGCAGCTACAAAGCGATGCAGTGGTTAGCCAGCGCATTCTCTTACACATCTTAGAAAAGTAAAGGGGGCATTGCAAACAGGTGGATGAACTGACTGTACGCAACGCAGGTATGCGCCCAGGATACCCATTTCGCATTGAAGGACATGAGAGCCACCCCGCTATCCTTGTCCTTGTACTTGGACATGATGCTGGTGGTCAACAGAACGGCATGTGCAGGTTGGTTGCGGATTAGAGTAAAGGGGTCTGAGCAACAGAGGGGTATTCAGAAGTCTACAATAACTAGAAAGAAAAGAAATTCGCAAAGAATCTAAAATAAAAAATAAAGGTGACGATAGTGTCGGATGTTTCGGTGGGCGAGTAAACTGTAACGGATAGTTTATCGCGTGATTGTGACCAGCTTTAACGCTTTTCTTATGAGACCTGCACATGCTAGTAACGTATCTCCCCTCCCGTCGTTACAGTAACCCGGCAGCAGGTCCGCGGGTATACATGCAGCTTATCTATATGTATAAGTGTACCGATATTCCCATGTACACTACGTAGTATACAGCTTTGAGATACCGGTCACTCACAATGACGGCACCATCCCCGCAAAGCTATTTAAGCGCTGCCAAGACGCTAACCTCCCGAGACGCCTTTAGCCCGATTTAACTACCGTAGATATATTATGTAGTGTACGTAGTAGCTCCGAGTAATCCGAGCAACGTCCACATCTAGTTAGACAAGACTAGAGCTGACTGAGCCTCATTAGCCCAATGAAATGAACATTAACAGTGGAGGTTTGGCTTAAAAGTGTTATTATAAAACTGTGAGCATCTGTTACAGATATCGAATTATAGCAATGTGAACCGAAAGTTTTAGATCATTGCAAAACTATCTCCAAATGCTAGATATACATCTCCTAGCTCTTGGCTCTTAGGTGTACAGTGGGCAGGATGGCACAATACCTATGAGACCAGAGAGCTCGCCCACCACCGATAAGACAAGATAACCCAAAGGGCCCCCACCATCCCCATTTTATTTTCTTCAGTGATCACCACCGGAACTTTCTTCTAGTCGAAAAGACAAGGAAGACGGCAGAACGTTTGGATTCAACAGCTAACTCTCTCTTCAATTGTTTGAGTGCATATTCCATAGATTTCATCTTACTTTATTGGAAGAAATACCGGTGCCTCACAATGGCCGCTGTCTCTGAAAAGGCCCGGTTCTACCTTGAACAAGCCGTACCCCAGCTCCGCGAGTTCGAAGCCAAAGGCATATTCAACGCCGACGAGATCCGCTCCCTTGTACGAAAACGCACCGATTACGAGCACATAGTCCTATCTCCCGGAAATAAGGCACAGGATTGGCTCAATTACGTCGCTTGGGAACGCTCACTCGAAACCCTTCGTGCCAAGAGATGTCGTCGCCTGGAGATTCGTGCCTCTTCCAAGCATACGGGAGAAGGACGCGTTTTTGGCATCCTCGAGCGAGCAGTGAATAGACATCCAGGAAGCCTTGAGCTTTGGAACGAGTATTTGTCTTATGCGAAGCATACGAGAGCAACGAAAAGGTATCGCAAGGTCATGACGAGAGCTCTGAGAATGCACCCTACGAAACCAGAGCTATGGGTGCTGGCAGGCCAGAGGTCGGCAGGCAACGGAGATATGCAAGCTGCAAGGGGGTTCTTCATGCGCGGCGCCCGGTTCTGTACTAGGGAACCCACAGTTTGGCTCGAGTATGCGAAATGCGAAATGGAATGGCTGGAGAAAATGGATGCTCGTAAAGGTAAAAAGGGAGGAGCTGAAAAGGCCTTACAAGAACAAGCCGAGCACGATGACGACGAGATCAAGCTGGGAGACGATGAAAGTGATGATGATGTCGACGAGAATGGTCGACTGATCATACCGAATCCCGACAGCGTTGTTGCGAAGAAAGTGTTTGACGACGAAACTGCCTCGAAGCTCAAGAGCAACCCAGCATTGGATGGTGCGATTCCGTTGGCTATTTTTGATATTGCCAAGAAGCAACCTTTCTTTAATGCGGCCGTGGCAGAGAAATTCTTCAATGTCTTCGCCCTCTTCAGCCAAATCTCGGTACATGCAAGAATTATACAACATGTTCTTGACGGCATGAACGAGCTCTATCCCAATGATATCGCCACATCCTACTGTTACATTCGGCAACCGCTGATAGGCCTTGATGCCAGTACACCCGCATATCCCAAGGCGCTGAAGGAAACCCTTAGTCGCATCAAGTCGTCTCTAGCCACAACCACAAATAGCAAGAACCTATCCACAAAATTAAGGTCATGGCTCGAGGCCTTGCTATCTTCCCAGGATCTAGACACTGGTATTCATACAGTCCTAGAGTACACTATTCACACCCTGCCATCGTCGTAATTGGATTATCGATGAGCTACTAGCTGCCAGACGCAGGATGACCAGGCTGATTAGGTTGTCTTTGACACCTCGCCCCCTCGCTTCTGAACGAGATCCATCAGATGTTCCCATTCGGACGGGCTTACGCGGCTGACACTGAGGCGAGTCTGTTTCAACATCTGCATATTTTCTAGGGGCTTTCCAGGCTTGCCCATCTCCCGCAGCTCTTTGAGCCCGATTGGCTGCGTGAACTTGCTGCGAAACTTGACATGCACTACGCTCCACTTTGGATCCTCGGGTTTCGAGGAAGGGTCATAGTATGGAGCTTTGGGTTCGTGGGCGGAAACTGTGGCGTCGTGAGCAGACCGGCGCGTCAACGCTTAACCTTATTCACCAGAATACTTACCGTCTGGCGAATGTTCCTGCACTATCTCCATGGTGCCTACAATTCCTGGTTCCTTACAGTTGGAGTGGTAGAAGAAGGCCAACTCGCCCTTCTTCATAGACCGCAGGTTATTGCGCGCGGCATACGCGCGGATACCTGGGATATCACAGGCGTGTCAACGTAGAAAACGCATGTATAGAATATGTTAATAGCAAAAGGCGAGCGAGAATGAAACTTAAATCGAATAGGAGTAAGAAGTCGCCGAGGAGAACTCACCATCCCATGGCTCAGGCTCTGTTCTCGAAGCAAGGTCATCGATAGAAAACCTGACGTCAACGTCGTTCTCAAATCGTGACTCGGGCTCGGCTTTCATGAGCCAGTACCACCTGTCTGACGACTCTGACGTGTCGCCCCCATTCTTCTTGGGTGTCTCGACGGGTTTTATGTCCCTGCTTTTCGTCTGAGCTTTCTGTATCGCCTGTAATACTCTGCAATATGAGTAAACGCTATCATAAACGCGACAAAAAGCTGAGAGATGAATTTTGTTCTTGCAAATTTACATACCTTGACCTTTCCGCTCTTGGGCTGTAGAGTTTTTGTGTCGGACTTTAACTTTGGAGCTTCCTTGGTCGAGGTTGGCGGTGCGCTGCGTGCCGTGTTTTCATTGGCGGCTGCGCTTGGGACGAATGATTTGCGACGCGTTGATCGCCTCAGTGTCGAGTTGGACTCTGGCTCGGCCTCGAGCTGTGTTGCTTTTCTCTTGGGCATTGCTGTGGGTTTGGTTGATTATGTAGTGGGAAGGAAGTGAATGAGAGCATATATACTGTATCAGGTTCCTTCCGCTTTCAAGTATCCCTTTGGATGCTGAATCGGGACCAACCCAGCCAAGCACCGATGACAAGGGCTGTGTACCCGTAATGCATTTAAGGAGTACTTCTAGGTTAGTGGCATTTGTGTAAATAACAGAAGTAGCGGAGATAACACTCATCCGCTGAACTTGTATGCCTTTTTGTTAGTAGCGGTACTGTGGATCTGATCGATGCTTTAAAAAGAGTTGGTTGCCGATTCAGCACTTAAACGGGATCATGGCCTTGGGTTTCTTTTTCATGTCAATCACCTGCAATTCTGGCGGTCGTGTCTGGGGTCACAAGCATTCGGGGTTCCACCAACTCTCTCCCCCTTCTCTTGCCTTCCCTCGAGATATGTGATATTGTTTTCTTTTTCTTTTTCTTTTTTTTCAAGTTCAACGAAAAACTCGGTGTCTAAAGCACTTGGTTACTACTTCATACACTGAAATACATGCTGGTGTAGTATGTAGGACAGATATGGAATTCTGTGACTCTCCTTGCATGTATCAAATGGGACGAAGTCTGCCCAGGATGATCGACCTTTGTTGGACAAATGCGACGGAACAACCAATGCCAATGCCCTGGCAGACTACCAAGACGATTTGCATGGATCCTCCGTCGGGGTACGCCGCGATTTGCACGTCTGTGGTTTGCAGTTTCGATTCTGCAACATCAATCTAATCCCATCTTGGGCTGTCCCTCTTAGCGTGTAAGTGAAGGGCTGCCCAGAATCTGCTTATCGGTATACGCTTCGCGTGAGGTGAAGCGACTTGTTTCACCCGCTTCCTGACGCATGGCATAAAGATGGATACTAGATGCTAAAGTGGTGCGCGCCTAATATATGAGCGATATCCTACTACTTTGTGAGAGATCTTGTGGCTTGTGACATGTGTGATGTAAACCTGTTGGATCCAGCATGCCAGCCTCACAAAGTTCAATTAATCCCACTTCATGGAGGACTCGAAGATGGTACCCAGACACTGGGGGCTAGTAACCAATTGCGTGGTCATCACTTGTATAGTTAATCTATCCAAATATACGCAACCATGTTGTCGCAAGCACTGCCTGGGCTATTTATTACTCGTTAGTGAGAAGCCACAATCGGAGATTGAAGTGTTGTGATGTTCTAGCTGGTGATGACTGGCTTTATCTCACCGTCTTACAGTACGATCACAGTCCTATGATCATAGATCGATCGCATGAATATATTGTATGCAACGACATGGCTCAGAAAGCCGACGTCTAGAACATCCCAATAGGACATTAGCTAAATCTAATCTCGATTACTCGGCCATTTGGTGGCTGGCTAGTTGGCTCACTGGCTCGCGAGGACAAGTCGGGTATGCAGGGGTGAGTGGGTAAGATGAGCAGATTGGGGGGAACAAACTTTTGAGTAGTCGAACTTGAAAGACGAGGAGAAGAGGGGATCAATAAATCAATAAAGGCATGAATGATGATAATGTGGACTGGCTACGAACAATAAGCCTTTTAATGAGTATCATTCCAACTGGCTGACGGTCGGGAATGAGGCTTCCATCCATCAACCCAACGATTATTTTCCCGGAGCGAAGAGACGAAAGCGAAAACGGAAAACCCATGGGGACGAAGAGCACAGGATGCCTCGGATAGACGAGAGCAAAAGATGGCACAGAATGCGCCCGATTTTCCATTCTCCTTTGTTTGCTTCGGAACACGTAATCACTCAATAAATAGAGTAAGAACCGAAAAACTTAAGGAGAACTTCGGTGCTACCTATGGAGGAGAGAGATGACAGGCGTAAGAACCCTGTGAGCGGTCATGATGATTAAAAAAAGCAGTCGGAATGTTCAGTACGGCGTTTCCTCGCCCACCAGTATTTCGGCCAGCCATTCACTGCCCCCTCCATGATAACTGCCTCTCCCGCGAGCTATTTAAATAAATAACCTGTTCCGTTACCTTTGTCAAGGTCGCCATTGTCCAGGCAGGTACACGAGTGACATGTTTGGCAGGGTGGTAGGGAAGTAATAAAAAGAGTTGGGATGGCGTGTGACATTTACCGCTTTTCCCTCTTCTAACACTTCTCTCTATTCCCTCTCTGTCTTCCCCTCGTGATCAGCCGTCCTCGCCGGCCTAATAACAAGGCCTGCTACTTTTTTGTTACTTTGCTACCGACATATCTAACCCACCAGTTCCCACTCCCCTTGTAATTGTCTCTTCTCTTTACACTTTTCCCTCCTTCTCTTCCGTTCCATCCCTCTTCGACTCTCGTTTCTCCCCTTCCCCTCTTCTTTCCTCTTGCGTGTCTGGCGGTCTGTTCATGAGGATTGTTGGTCTATTTCAACCTCCCAATCCTTGTTACGTTCAAATGCCCCAAAACGGAATCGGGGCACCCCACCAAATGCTTCTGGCTTAACAATACCACAACTTCGACACCCGAAAGAGAATCTGATGGAGGAGGAATTCCTACGCTGCATTGATTCTCTTCGTTGAGCAGGAGGAGCTGGAAAAAAAAATCAAATTGGCCTGGACAACGAGGAGAAAGTTGAAACATAGCACAGTTCGACGGTTCGACGGGCTCCCATTCACGCAGAACAGACGGCTACCACTGCGAGGATTCTCCAACTAGCATGGCTAGCCGCCAAAAAGGGAATGCAAGGGTCAAGCCCAACGCTGTCCCGGGCCCCCATGCATCGTATCCCTGGTCTTTGATGATCATCAACAGTCCGGGTTTGATTAATATCGAGCAATAGCCAACCTCAAGTCATATTGATTGAAGAGCAGCTTATACATATCGATTGAACTAATGCGCTCATCTTTAGATGCTCTCTTCTTTGTGGTTGTTTCCTTTCACTTCTGAAGTTTAGCCGCACCTCGGCTGATGACAGAGAAGACCGTGCCATAGCACAACTCACAGTCCAGCACATGACTCAATTCTTGAGAGGTTATGGGTCCATCTAGATCTCGAGACTTATCCCTACAAGATTACTTTTGCGTCTGTGGCATGTCACTCGAGTCTTCTCTGTCTCAGACAAACCCCTGGCGGGGGTAAAGGAGACGACCTCAAACTATGGTACCTAGCTTACATCGCCAAGTATGTCGACTTGGAATTTACTGCCTCTCAATACCAGCACAAACGCGGGCAGCACACAATCCATCCATCCATCATATCGTCATGTTTAGTAGCACTGTTGATCTGGCTTTGGTTCATACGGGTTCCTTTTCCTATTTCCACGACGAGTTATCGTTTGGTACGAGGTATCCGGCCCTAGCAACCCGCAGTCGTGGATCATCCGCTGCAATCCAATTGGCTACGCAATGCAGATTGCACCACGCGCAAATCGCTCCCACCTGCACCCAAAGCATGTGCATGCAGCACTATGTCAGCACATAAGAGCTACTAGCTTTTGAGCCATCAGAGTTGCCTTCTGGGGTACCTTGATAATTCAGAATGGCGGAGTTACCAACATATGGTTTCGTCATTGGGCGTCAGACCGACCGCCAGCCTACCAGGGAGCCGAGTATCATAAGGTGCAGATAAAATGGTATCCCCATTCTTCGCCTTCTGCTCGGCTCGAGCTAATTGCAAGAAACGCTGGGTTGCCAAAGAATCACCAAGGCTACAAAAGCCCGATGACTTCGAGCGATTGCACAGCGGAGTTGATCTGCACTACAACTAGGCCAACACAGGTGTCCATATGCGTAAACGACAACGCATGATATCGCCTGTCACTCTTGTGGACACTGGCGGTCTTGTCTTCGTTTGGCGTTCCTTTACGTACATTGGTATGCAACATTGAGCCATCGAGATATATGAAACAGGTTACCGCTACTACCTACGCAAATGAAGGTGCATCTGCTGCATAATAGTCCTCCGTCGTATGCTCTCAACCATACCTAATTCCATGATCTGGGACATCTATTGCCGGGGCTGCTGTTGAGCCTCAAGCTGCCATTTTTCCACGTCAAGTCACTTGAGCCGGCGCATATTGTTGCAGTCGTCCTCGAAATTATACAGCGGAGGACGCAGTATCTTTGCTGTACTACTTCGTATGACGGACAGAACTGCGTCTTCCCTGCTGACGCTGGGCTGCTGCTGGCTGTTGAGTGATGCCCACAGATGATCAACTCTTTGCCTGAGTCTTTTTCATGTGGCTCTGTGTACACACAACGGCCAGAGAGGCTATTCATTCTCCTGACAGCGATGTTTCATCGTGCTCATCTTCTATTATCGTCTGTCCTCTCTTCGCATTTCTGGTTCTTCGCAATCTCACCGATTGGCTCGAAGAGGATGGGCCGGAAATGGACTGATAGAATGATGGACGCAGGTGGCTCGTGCGTCTTTCGACATGCTCCCGAGGTTAATCCTAGTTAGGTATGATTTGAAGTCTCTGTGGGTCCTCTTCGTCGTAACACTGCACCATATCTTGAAAGAGATGTACTTGTGCTTTTACTGCCCCTTCTGGACCCATTTTTAGATCCTACACAACCTATCAGCAGCACACTCACGGTAAATATTCGCTCTCTTGCTCCGTCCCATTAATAAACTCCAGCCACGCTGGGTCTCAGCTCTCTCACCGCCCACCCACCCACCCACCTCCCCAAGGAAAATCCCCCTAACCTCACAATCCTATCCATCCGTCGCTTTTGTCTGCCTGCTCCTCCAATCGGCGTTCTGCTCTAAACTTGCTCACTCTCGGTCCGTTTTTTTTATTTTATTTTATTCATGGTCCCATCCACCTATCATCGACGACCCTTTCGTCCTACTTGGGACTAGTGCGCGTCAAGGCTGTTGGTAGGGTCAAGTTGTGAAAGTGTGAAGTGGACGGTCAGGCCAAGTCGCCCGCCCTCTTTTTCTCCATCCACCTGCTACCCAGCAGCACAGACGACAGCAAAACTTGCTTGGTCAAGCAATTTGCCCACCCCCCGACCCCCTTGTTCCCTTTCGTAACGAGTCAGCCGCTCACCAAGTCGTGTGTGTTGTGTGTCTGCGTGTGTAGCAGAGAGAGAAAGGCCGAGAGAATTTCCATGCATTCGATCGCTCGTTCGCTCTCCTCTCAGACCACCTGCTAATAAGCTCTCATTGCCTTGCCCAAGACCCTACCAGCGTCATTCCCACCTGTAACCCGACGGCAAACAACTCAAACGCGCAGGTTAGGTAAGATCTTGTTTTTACTTTCTGTATGCTGTCCAACCCCATTCGACTTCTTTTATTTTTACTTTGTCTAGGCACGTTGCCCAGTCCACAAGTGTGGTGGGATAAGCGCCTATCTTGTGACACTATTGTCGATTCCTCCCACCCACGGGCGCCGCTCTCCCTGCCCGTATGGAAATGCCGATATGCTGGCTCCAGTTCGGGGGAACAACGCCGGTCGCGTTCTGCCATCCTATCGTCTACAAACACCGCTCCTCCTGCTGCTGCTGTAATAGTCTATCAGAAGGCAGACATGCGGCCGGCGGCGCACTTCGGGGCTAGACTGCCGTTTGGATGGCCAAGCCCTGTCTGTCGCCGGCAGTCTACGGTTTCAAGCAAGGACAGTCAAACCGAGCGATAGAGCAAAGACAATTTGAGCTCCGAGAGCTCTCTCATTTTAACCGTACCGTCTCCTCATATCACATCTCTCTAAGGCCTAGATATCTACAGTGCAACTTGGCATGACCGTGCGTTCGAGTTCCACCGCTGTATTCCTATCATAGTCTACAAGGTAGATTTGTCGTACACGGCCTACATCGCGCTGTATTGTCGCTGCTCCAGCGTGCTTCTTCTCTCAGTGACATCCCCTAACTGCTATCAATTCCACCTGTGCGCAAGTACCTACTGTTAGTGGAGTTGGTCCGTTCGCGCCCACTGCCTCCCACTACAGTCCATCACCCCCGGCCCCCTGTGGCCCTCTGATCCTTTGAGCGTGCAGGTCTCAGTGCACTGGGCGCTCGCCTACCGTATCTACCTACACTGCCACAGCCCAACTCAAATCATCTTTTCCCGATCGCACCCACGCACCCTATCGCACCGCTGGTCAATTCAACCCACACTTTGACCGCGACGCGACATTCTCCATCGCGACACTCGTGGGCGCGACATTATACATCAATCTCTTATCATTATTTCATCTCAATGGATTCGGCTCTTTCCGATTTGATTGCTGACGCTGCTTGAAAATAGTCAGATGGGTTCCCGTTCGCCACATCGCCCGTCATGAGCTCCTGGATGAACGAGGCCACTGCCATCCCCAACCACGCCGGCAATGGCTTCCCTCATATGGGCGACCCCAACAACCTGGCTGGTACTGGCATGATGGACCCCTCGGCTTTCATGGCCAATGCTGGTCAATTTAATCCCAACGCTGCCGGCCAGCAGTTCCCGAACCATCAGCAGATGGCCGCCGCGATGCAGAACGGCCAGATGCGCAACGCCTCACCATCCTTCTCGAATCCCGTTTATCAGACCAACCAAGTCATTCCTTCGAAACGTCCCCGACCAAGAGAAGACAGCATCGGCGCATCGCCGCGACAAAATCCTGGCATGCTACCGACGTCGCGCGCCGACACACCACAACAGTCGCAGTTCCCCGGGTTCCAGCCTAACGCGATGCAGCCTCAGAACGCCAGTCAACCTCAACACTATCCTCATCTACAGCCGAATGGATCCGCCACTGCGTCTCCATCCCCCGTCATGGCTGGCAACCAGCTTCGCCCAGGGAGCGTACCACAACGCGTTAATACCGCATCGCCGCATCCCTTCTCACCCGCTTCTCAACAATTTGGTCCACAGGCATCCCCGGTTCCTTCCGAACACGGCAGTACACCGCAGCCGGGCATGTATATGAATCCCCAAGGTTTCCCTCAAGGCTATAATCCCAACTTCGCTCCCTCACACTCACCCGCTAGGCCGCCCTCCGCTCAAAACCCCATGACACCTCAGATGATGCCGCACCAAATGGGGCAGATGCCCCAGCAAATGCCACAAATGCACCCGAACCAGATATACGCCAACCAACAGATGCAACAAATGCAACAAATGCAGCAAATTCAACAGATGCAGCAGATGCAGGCCATGCAAGGCCGCGGTGGTATGGACCCGAAGGTCATGTATCAGATGCGGATGCAGCAATATGGACAAGGTAACATCCCGTTGGCGGCAGAAATGCAAGCACAAAACATGGCGCAAGGTCGAGGCATGATGGCCAAGCAAGGTGTGCCGATGCAGAATGGTCAGATGCCACCCGGAGGTATGCGCCCACAGCAAGCGCCCCAAATGCCGCGAGGCATAAATCCCGACCTTTTCATGAAGAATCTTACCGCCTTTATGACTATGCGACAACTACCACTCGATCTGAATCCGATCATTGAGGGCCGCCCGTTACCCCTTTTCCAACTCTTTCAAATAGTACAGAAATTCAGTGGATATCGTAATGTCAGCGCCCACAACCTGTGGCCTCAAATTGCAGCGTCTATGGGCTTCCCACCAAATCAGATACCATCGGCGCCGAACCAAGTCAAGAGCATATACGAGCGGAACCTAGTCAAGTTCGAGGAAGCTTGGGCGACCCAACAACGAAGCCAGCAAATGAAGAATACCGGTGCGGGTGGCATGCCTACTGGTCAGGGTCAGGGAACGCCTCAGAGAATGGCCCAGTTGTCCCCTGCCCAAAATATGCAACCGACACAACCCCAGATGCCCGTTCAAAACGCGCGAAGTCCAGTCAAATCCATGGTATCTGGAATGCAGCAGGGCAATGTCAACGGGTTTTCGACCCCTCAGCATCCTCAAATGCCCCAACAGCAAACCACCTCGGGTCCAGGGCCTCTGCGGAATAGTTTGCCCAGAAGTGTCGACGTGACCCCTGTCAATGCCGAGTTTCCTATACATTCACCAGGGCCTACGAGCAAACCAGGTTCTGTTTCCGTACACCATCCGAATCAACCAGTGGATGGTGTCAGAGTCAATGGCGCCGGCACCCTACCCTTCCCAGCACCCGTGTCTGCTGACGATGGTATATATTCTCCCCTCTCTCGTGCTCTCGTTGTTTCGCAAGAGAACGGGACGTCTTGGGGTGGTTTAGAAGTGGATGCAATTGAGCACTTGGGCTTCGATGTGGGGCGAGTTAAGCCTGACATGCCCCCGGTCTTAGAATTAGGCAATATCGACTTACACGCTCTCACGAAGAGCATACAGAGTGGCATACACGGGGAAGTCAGGTTAGCTATGGACGTCTTGGCTGCGGTGACACGCTATGGAGACATGTACCAACACCTCATCATCGATCTCAGGCATTGCGAAGACTTGGTAGACTCATTACTCGACTGCGCCGAAGAGCAGATCGATCTTCTAGCTGAAAATGCCGACCCTGTTTCAGACGAAATCGACTTGACTTCGTATGAGGATGTTTTAAGAGCCGCTCGCGCAGAACAGTTCCACATCCGTAAAGTGCCCGTGTTTGGAGATCCAGATTACGAGCTCGAACGAGCAGCAGACCGGCTACTTGCTATAACGACAATACTGCGCAACCTCTCATTCCCCGAACAAAACCAACCTGTTCTCGCTGATGAAGTGGTCATCAAATTTTTCTGCAGCCTCATCCGATCTCTGGGTACGCACGAGGGCCTGCTTAAAACCGCACAGAATACCCTTGATATCATGAAAGATATTGTGGTTTTGCTATCTAACATTTCTGCTTCGGTAGAGTTGCCTGGTCGGGACCAAGCCTTCTGTCTGCTTCAATTTATACTGTCATTTGCACCATCACCAACCCCATGTATGACGGCAGATAATCTTGTATTCTCCCCATTTGAGCCTTCGATTCACAAGTATCTTCCTCATGCCCTTGACGCTCTAGCGAAACTTCTCGCACGAGACGAGCCCAACCGGACGCACTACAAGACCATAATTGCTACGGATGCTCTTTCATCAAGCCCCTACGAGCTCCTAACGCGCACTTTCGCGTTAGCCGTTTCTCCCATTCCAAGCCAAAGCAACGACATCCGCCCTGGAATTCTACCTCCATCAGTGGATGCTCGCAAACCTTTACTCATGCAGGGCTTACTTGCGGCGGACATCATCGCCCAGCTAGCGCCTGGCTACGAGACTGGTGTGACTCGAGCATGGCTTTCCTCCGGTGATGGGCTTGCGCAGAAGCTGTTAACATTAGTAAGAATTATCTGCCAGCATGTCGAGCATCCTGTCGCCCGGCCCGGAAGCAACGCGAGACGTCAACAACATGAAGACCCAGATCTGTTATATATCGTTATGTGCGCCGTTTCTGCTCTAAGGAGGCTTTGCGAGAAAGCTAGAAATCCGAGCGATGCGGCCAGTATACCCCCTAATGCACTACCGACGCGAGCCAGTCTGTTTGAGAGTTTGAACAACCTCAAGAACCCGAAATGGGCATTGTTATTGAATCAGCTGAGTGCATATGTTGGGCTTGAAAATTAATGAGCACGACTTGGAAGCGAGGCGTTTGGGGCATTTTTTCTGTGATTGCGGCAAGGCATCAAATGTACAAAGAAGCGAACCAACAACGCATACAGCTGCACTTGGAAATGTAGATTACGATATGTGGCTTCACAATGAATGGAATCAACTATCCGGTTGACACGATTTGGCTTATATATTGCCTGGATATACCGCCTGTTTATGGTGGTTGGCAGTGACCGTATTTTAATGGTTTACCAAATGAGCTGAGATGCTGCGATTATTGATTTGTCCACTCAATGGGACAACTACCTGGTGCTCGTCTCACAAAGATTTCTCCCGATAAGATTGAATGTGGAAATGTTAATGTTGTGATTATAATATTTTGCTGCCGCCACGTCATTCTAAGACCTCGAGTAACATGTGACTGTCGTCGAGAATATTGCCCGTGCCTAGCTCCAACACGACATCGCGTCTTCGCTATGAGCTCCCACGCGATTCGTAAGCATAACTAAGATAAAGGGCCCGATGGTTTTAACGAACTCATTGGCACTTTCATGTGTATATAATAAAAAGTCGGGGGTGACCAAATACGCAACGTACCGAGAACAACCTATAGGATTAACGGGTAATGATTTTAAGTCCCCGTAGTCTCACACCTCACCCAGTAACAGCATCGGACATCCCATCCAACCTCTACACGAAAACATGACGAGGAACTCGTCCAAGCCCTTAGGCTGCTGGCCGATTAAGCCAGCACCCAGGCCATGGGATCAGAGGTAGCTGCGGTGATCTACCTAGCTTGTCTATGGGGATGACGGTGCGGTGTTCGTACCGTTCGTCTGCAGATTCCCACCTTTCATTGCGATGATCTTTCAAGACGGCCTGCACAATAGCTGTGGCGCAGGTATCAACTTTGATGAAATTGAACGCGTCAGTCGCGGCCTCCATGTTCAGTACGGTCTTTAAGGCGAGAGAGGAGCGTGTCGGGGAGTGAGGGATATCGTAGTCGCCCGCGACATTGGAGAGACAGTGAACTGCCTGGGACTGCCGCGGCGGGGCACTATTGTCTGCTTGCTAGCCTACTTGACAGTCACATATACACTAGACCTATCGCGAGATACTGGGCAAGCGAGACTGATGGGAACTTATATCTGAGTTTACCATTTAGCTTTGCTGGGTGCTATCTAGGTAGGGGGACAGGCTAATAAACACTAGACACCTTCTGTGGTGCGCAACATCGCATTCTTCACCTTGTCGATCTTGATACGGATACACCTCAGTTTAACCTGGAAATCTCCGTCAATTGGGTACGTCCCAAGAATATAGAAGAGTCGTCAACAAACACCAGGCCTTTTCTGTAATTCGATATATCAGGTTCTAGCCTTCATAGGGCCCGCTGGGCTTTGAGACGCTATCTCGTATGAAATTTGACGCGGTGGGTTCTGCTAGTTCGAAGTAGCCCGGCGGAGACTCCTAGGCTAGCAATACAGAGCTTCTCGAGCCAACCTAACGGACTGTTGCGTTTAAAAAGGACGTAAACACCGTATTTACTTTTATATGGGAGGGCGGCGGTGACAAACGATGCGGATTCCGGGCATCGTGGCAGGCTCGAAACGACGGCGTCGTCCATAAGAATATCGAAATCTGATTATGATATTTTCACGCAACCTCCGTCTTTAATCAGTGCGGGAGGCCGTCGAGTCAAGACGCCTAGAACTTTTTATACGGCGACCATTGACGCACTCATGTCACGGACTCTTCGTCGGACCATTACAGCATCTAGATCATAGGGAACACGCTATCAGTAACGTTCGAAGTATAAGTTTAGGCGGATGATATCTTACTTCTGCGATTCTGAACTGTGCTTTGTTTTAGATCAAACCATTGTAACTACGAGCAACACCTCTACCTACTAAACAGAAGATACCCGATTACAGCCGCTGGCCCTCCCCCCTAAAGCCAGTTAATCAGGTTTTACCACGTGCCTATCCGTCCACGGCAGAGATCTAGGAACCAGACCTAAGAGCGTTAGTCGTAACGCCGGGCAAGCCAGCGCTGGTGACAGCTATGTTTTCTTCCTCTACAATCCAGTGCACAACGGAAGTACAGCCGCCTGTGGTACGTGAGTGCGTTATACGGTAAATATAGCGGCAAGGGTGCCACCAAGTGACGCTTAGGGGGGACTGTCGCGCGGTTCTTCACTTCTCGCATTCTAGTTTCCGCCAATCATCTAGCTTTATGGCTCGGGTTCTTGTCACTATAGAACAGAGAACGCCAGTTTCCTGATACATTCGTTATGTTGTCAGCTTGGCCACCCCTCCTCTGCCCCTCACCCACCTTGACTCCGATACTTTGTAACTGACCGAGAAATGTAGGGCATACGGGCGGACCACACAGGCATGTGTGCATGCTGTCATCTCAGGGGGACGTAGTAGCCCGGAATTTCCCGCTTTACTAGAAGGAACCGAGATGTGCGAGATACAGCCGGGCTGCAACGAGGCAACCCACTCGCTAACCCGCCCGACTGGGTCTGTCGACGGCGCCTCTAGTACCAAGCAGGGTCCTCGGCAATCATAGGAGAATTCACCTCAAAACACGTTTATGGCTTCTCAGTCAATGCTCATCTAAGCGCCGAATCCCGAGGTCAGGCCGTGCATGTGCCTTGCGTCTCTGACGTTCTTGCAATGGACCTCAACGCACGCTACATACGCCAGTGGATATGTCCCAGACACGTAGTCCTTAATATCATCTTCCATCATGACCCACGGCTCGTATCTCACTGGATCTGCAGTGGATGAGACCCAGGCAGGGTTCGGGACCCTTGACCTGCGTCCGAGATCTTGGCCGCCGGGGCCCCCTATCCGCAGCATATCAATATGCACTGCAACCCCGCCTGCTGCGATCCATCACCGTCGGCAATCGCGTCTAGTTTTGTTTAGTTGCTTCTTGGTTGGCTCAAGTGACGATTCCAATCTTGGCCTGTCATCTTGGAATACTTTTGCTCGGCGGATTGCAACATGCATACAAGGATTTTGTCAGATCGCAAAAACGCCTCACAGCCGCCGATCTTGGGTCGATTCTTACAGCATTACCTAGACCAGATAGATAAACCTGTGTTACGATTGAGCATGTCCGAAAATGGAGGCGGAAAACGCATTCAAGATACGTCTACCTGACGACATGCATCTGGCTCCAACCTCATCTTGGGGACGCTGTGAACGCTACGACGAATCGAGTGTGGTTATCGCCTCGTTGAGAACGGTCGGCCCTAAGAGTCTGCAAATCTACCCGGCCTTATTCCCTGAACTTGAACTTCTTTCCTTGGGAAAATGCCTAGGAAACAAGAAGATATGCTATTTTCTGGCATTACATGCGGTTGCCCAAGTTAGAAAAGCTGAAACTACGACGCCGCAGGGTTTTGAGCCAAGTACTAAGAGACTACGAGGAAAATGTGCGATCTGGGTGAGCTAGAGGAGCCCTGCTAGCTCTGACTCGCCTAAATGGGTGAGTCAGGCATCTATACAGCTCTTGATGGTCAGATCTGACGTAGGTATGTAGGGAAGAGTTCTACCCGTCGACTGTCGACTCCCTCCACCTAGGTCACGTGCCCACATCACCCCTGCCTGTACTTAGATCCTTATTCTAAACCACAAGCTCAGCCGTGGCCAGTTTCTTAATGGAGTCTTTGTAGCGTTTGAGCTTCTCCTCTACAATACCCCCTTCACCACAGAACCTCTCGACAATTTCGACGCTGCGGCCAATGTAGAGCTCTGCTCGCAGCATATCATCGAGCTCGTCCCAAATAGGCTTAAAAAACTCCGTGTCCTTTATCCGTGAAACGAGGTCATTTGGTTTACCCTAGAGTGAAAACAATATTAGAGTTTATGGTGAAGATTGCATGTCTGCCTTTTGGAGAGAAAAAAGTATTGCATACCTCATGCTTGACAGCGTAACCTGCTTGGTGAGAGAGTACACGGATTTGCTCGTGCGCTCTAGTGTCTGTTTAGTATCCTAGCTAGGTAGCGTAGCGTTAGGCAACCGCTTACTCCTGTCTTGACTCTCCCTTGGCAACCAATTTCATGATGATCTGGAAGTAGTGGTTATATCAGTCAAAGTGAGCCCAACGAGTTAAATGATGTGTGAAATAAATGGCTTACACTCTCGGTTATCATGAACGGAAGTTCTTCTTGGACGCGACTCCGAATACGCTGGGGATACACGACTAGTCCGTCCGTGACATTGTCCATACCAAGAAGGATAGCATCGGCGAGGAGGAACATCTTTTTTTCTTCACATTAATGGAAGTCCCTAAAGTTAAAAGAAATAAATCATCGCCTACTTCAGGTATGTCGATTCCTATCCGTATTAGCAATAAACCATAATCGAGCACCGTTATTAAACTTACGACGGATCGCACTGTCATCTAAGGTCCTTTCCATCTGAGTGGCAAAATATTGTTAACAATGCAGATGCATGGAATACAATGGACGAGGCATATACCCTGCCAAGTTGTCAGTCAGATCTAACCCCATTTGTGTGCTCACTATCTGGTCACCGGAGACTAACCATTGGTCCGAGAAGGTGTTTGCAAAATTGAGAGGCTTGGACAAAAGCTCTCTCGAAAGACTGTATACTCTTTCACAGCGCATCTGCGTTGGGTTAGGTAGGTCAATATACTAACTTATAGACAAGAAGGAACGGGGGGACGAACCGGGTTCCGCTTATAGGCCTATTTGAGCGACCACTATATGAGCATCGTGAATCCGGACGGGGGGTTTTAGCAGCGAGCGTACGAACCATTGCGGAAGAGCCAATCTGGCTGGTCTCAAATGGCTCTTCGATCTCCTTCCAATTTGCGAGCAGGCGGATGTCACCGCAAATCTTTTGAGCAGTCGAACCGAGTCCAGCTACAGCATTAGCTACCATCAAGTCGATTTTACGCGAGCTGTATCATGATCACATGTTTAGCCCGAACCCATGTATGTGAATGTTGAGTGATAACCTACTATGTTTGCGATGAGACGGGCTAGGAATTGCTTGGCATTAGCTGATGGAAGAAGGTCGCCCGGCCCGTGTTTTGAACTCACGTAGCAAGCCGTGAAACCAGCTTTCTGGCAGAGCAGCTTATTAAGCTCATCACACTTGGCGGAGTCACCACCAAAGCTATGAACGTAAGAGTAAGCGTCTCTTATTAGTGGGAAAGGAAATCTCACATCTCTAGAAAGGAGGCTTGTGTTCCAGTAGTTCCTGGTCTTATTAGCCGAGAAGTCTTGCTAAGTAACTTGCGCATACCTTGTGCACCCCGAAACTTGAGGCCTTCCCGAACTTGCTCGATGTTTTCAAGATCAAACTGTATGATTCACTTAAGATACTGTTGGTGTACTTGGACAGAATAGACATACCATCAGGTCTTGAGCCCATTGAGAGGCTACTAAGTGTTAGTATTGCGCACCCAGAATGTCGTTGCTGCTATCAATACGTACCCCTCTTGCCTACAGTATGAACTGCTTGAGGTGAGTATCTCTTCATATCCAAGGGTGGTAATGAACTAACGCTGAGCAGCTTGGAGATGGGTCCAACTGAGGGTAGGCTCGGCTAAAAGAAAGAGAAATTAGCTCCTGCCGGTTACTGAAGGGGCGACAGATGATATTTTGAGCACATATGCTTAGTTTAAAGAGCCGACTGACCTTTCCACTTTATGGCAAACTGGGTCAAGTTGTGTAACACCTTGGCAATTCTAGACAACAGTAGATCCAAAGCCTCTCGCATGAGAATCAACTCTGTGTTGTCCGTCACTACAATTCTGTTAGCTCCCGATGGCTCTCAGTGACTATGTCTCTACCAACCAAAACAGCTTGTTGCTCCTAGGTGGATAATGCCGGCGGCTGAAGGGGCAACGGTACTATAAGTATAAACATGCTAGCACGGCGTGAGCAACCATCATGTCTATGCAGGAGACAAGTGCAGTTGCTGGAATACTCACAGCCATGACGTCCTGTAGAACACTTAGTACCTGTGCTATCATAATGCTATTATATGTGAGCTATAATGGCTGGAAGATATACTTACATGTCTGCGCTTCTTCTCCTCGACACGCGCCGTGTCAAAGTCTGCATCTGTCACTATGAGATGCGCCTCCATCTCCTTCAGCGCAATGTCGGTAATGGTCTCAATTCCAAGCTCTTTCTCACTCTGGGCAAGAAAGAACCATAATTTACGCCACGTTGAGTGCCGTGTACGCTGGCTGAAAAGTTGCGACATTGCGGGGCTGCAGTAGCGCCCCGTCAAAGACGTTTGATACGTGTCGTACTGGTTCATCTTGATCTTATTGTACTTCTCCGTGTATTTTGGCTTCTTCGTTTATAGGTAGTAGAGTTTCGTGCTGGTTGATGAAAATGTTAAAAAAAAATTTGACGAAAATGAAGACCCTAGAGTTGGGTGTGGAAAGCACGGTGGATGCACTGAGTATTGCTTAGCTGGGATTTCTACCCCTCCCCCACTGTGTCGACGAGTAACCAATAGCCCACTTTTGCTACTTTGTCAATCTTTTAGTCACGTGAAATTAAATAATGCCGATAACCCGTATTTGCCCTTATCGGGCCTGTCCTCTGGTCATATAGTGAGTACTAAAAAGTCCGGCGTAATCTGAAATTCCAGCCTTTTAGCTACCTAGGTACGTTTAAACTTTAATAACCCAGCTTTTATTTTAAAAGAAAATATGAAATAAAAAAACATATTTATGTACTCAATGTATTTTTTAGTAATAATTTATAAATTTTAAACAATCTAAATTTTAAAATAAAACAGTGATCCGTTGGTACCCGTAGCGTGCGCGTGAGATATCGATATATTGGACGTGGTCAGTAACTCAACAGCTAAGTCTAGAAACGCTTCTTTCGCGCATATAGCGTTCGGGTACTAATCTCTTTATTACTGCTAAACGAACACTGGGAGTAGCCGTATTTCAGTCACAAAGGCCTGACAGATAGCCACTAAACACATCTTAAATGCTTTGACTTGGGGGGTTGGTTCTTTACGACGTGTAATGTATTCCCACTAATATAACGTCTTTGTTGTGATTCTAGTTAGAATCATCAATTCTCTTCTATCTATGTTTCATGATGTGGTGATATGTTGGTGAGGCGTGTTGGGCAGGGTATATAGGGGCTACGGTAGGCATGTGAGAATTGGTGTACTGGAGGCGGGCGAGACGACGAGGAGTAGAGGACTGACCGAACTACCTATCTTGGGCTATTATCAAGGAAGGAATTCGATTGTAAGGTTGTAATCTGTGGGCAATATATGCTTGAGCGATGCGAAAATCCGGTAAGTAGAGGGGATTTGTGTTGAATGGCTTCTTTGTATAGAGGTATATTACTCTAGCGAAGGCTGTACAGTGTATAAGAATATTTATAGTTGAGCTCCAACGAGTTTTTCATGAATCAAAAAGTGTATTAATAAGAATCGAGCCATTCTTTCCCCATGTTAATTAAAGAAAGAAACGGAATGTAAAGCCACCTAGCCACACTTTTCCTGTCTCAAGAAGAGAATTCAAATTTGCCTGGCAATATACTTTGTCTTGTACTCCTGCTCCTTTTCCCATGAGGTCTTGACAGGTGGCTCGAGGGTATGCCCACCTGCAGAGCTGCCACCTCCAGAGTGGCCACCCCCAGAGTTGCCATCTCTGGAACTGCTACCTTGTTGGCTACCACTATTGGCACCACCACTTGAGTTACCTCCACCACTGCTGAAGGGACCTCCCTACTCAGAAATTAGAAGTTAGTAAATGCCGTTATAGTAAACATCCGGCTCACTCCGGAAGGGGTTTGGAAACATGCAGAAGTTTCGGAAGCAGAAAAGGCAACTCTTGCTCCCAAGACACGTCAAAAAGAGAGATTAAAGACTTCAGAATGCTAACCTGTCTATAGGGCCACCCCTCTCCACCACTTCCCCCGACACGTTGTCCACCAATGTTAGACATGCTGGTTTCCTTGTTAGAGTATTTGCAGCCTGATGCCTTCTTCTCTTGATCGTTCGTCGAGATGTCGAGGTGATATTTCTTCGCGCTTGTTGAATGGTATTATTGATGGTGTTTTGTAGTTGATGTGTTTGAGATGTTTGGTGTATGGCTGAGAAGAACTGTTCGAATCCTCTGCGGGATGGTATGCTTTTATAGTGGCTATACGATTAGTTTCGCTTCATGCCTTTCTTGTGCAGGGGTGAGTTGTTTTGGTTCACGAGAATAATTCTTTATCACGGTATTATAAAGCTAACTTCATCGCCCCACAGAACACCGCAATCGTGGAGGTGCTGCGCCCTCTACGAACACCTTTCTATCCATACACAACAATATAAAGAGTATGTTGTAACACATCAAACTTGCGTCGGAGGTTAGCTGTGAGTCAATGTTATGATTAGGGATTGCAAGGTCTGTAACTAATCGTTTGCTTCTGAGATTCATTAAATTCACCTCACAAGCAATAATAGGTGCTCCGTGTCGCTGTTCATATCTATAATCTTCAAGCCAGTGTCTATAATTTTCACTCTTTGAAAAAAAACGTCGCAAACATGAAGTATAGTAAATTAAATCATGTACTAAGGATAAGCCTCATGTTGAACCAACTCACACTGCTGGATATCGAATCGTGATAAGTGCCCAGTAACTCGTGCTGACCCCCAAGAACCCTCGCCATGGAGATAGCCCTGAAACGTACACTTCCCTGTGTTCACATAATAATTGCACTGAGGGCTTCATTGAACAGAACAAAACGCGATGGATTTCCTGGATGCCTGTCAAGTGCCGCAATTTGTCTACACCTTTTTGCAGGTGGTTGGCCTCCCATGCACCTAGGTGAGCCTACAATTGATACTGGCAATTGATAGATTTGTTAATGAAATTTGTTCCCGGAAAGAGATTGCAGGATCTTAAGCGATTAGGTGCCGAACTTAACGAAGCGATTCACGCGTACCAATTATAGGGGCTTACCGAAAAATGAATTCCCACTACTACTTTGCGCCGGGGACATGGGAAACCCTGGCAACTGAGTTCAGGCACCATTCAGTCAGGCCCTTCAAAGTTTTCCTAGTTTTTTTTTGGGCTATCAAGATTTCGGTATGACATTTCTCGCGAAGAAGAGGCAGCCGAACTTGAAGAGGTAGCCAGCCTCGTCCGTAACTTCGAGGTTCACTCCTAGAAATATAGATAAGTTATTAAACCCAGTATTTATATTGCGAGGTGACTAAATACTAGTTGAAGCGAAATCATGCGTTGGCTTGAACAGGGGCAAACCTATCTGGGGTGCTGCTGCTTATGACCTCTTAGCCTAACATCGAAGCTCAAATTAGCGCATTCATTTTTCGATCACACAGATGATTACAACTGTAATTTTTGGGTTGAAGGCTGGGACAGGGGTATAGTGACTGGCGAACGTTTCGTTTTCGAGTCTAGATATTTATTCAAGGAATATATAAGTTCTCATTATCGATAATTTAAGGATTCAGGAAAACGGGGTGTGTTGTAGGGTTATCAGTATGTATTCCTTAGGAAAGGAAACCCGCAATATCAAGAGTCCTGTAGACACCAGCAGGTTGTGCTCTCAAGCTTATCAGAGCTTCCACTATGATAAACGCTCGAGCTACGACGTAGAGAGGTACGAGTGTTGCCCTTATAAATACTCTCCAGGCTGGATGGAAGTGTGCATTCATCTGTCTCTTCCATTTTCTGCTTGAATTTGTTGATGCCTGGACCTGAGTTGCTTCTTTATCTTTTGTGTTTCTGAGCGCGTTCTGAGAAGAGAGTTCCCTGTGCTGTATAGGATTCAAGAATTTATTCCAAGTTTTTGGATCTGGATTAAATACCAAGACTTCGAATACCCATAGAACAATTGTTGCCCCCATGACAACCGAGCTTGCGATTTGCCATCCAACATGTTCGATACGTGTAGGAAACTGAGAATTCCAAGCAGCTAGATGACAAGCAGCATACCCTTTGCCGAGACAGAAGAAGACGAGTTTTTGGATAGCGTTTAGGTCAGGATAAGTATCATTGGAGAAACGACCATTCTGGAATCCCGTCCTGGCAAGGCCCCGGTGCTTCAGCGGCTCATCGTCTATATAACCTAGGGCCGTATGTTGACAGAATATAGTGGCGGCGTCGTCACTCCTGGATAATATCTGTTCCAATGATACATCGATACCCAGGGTGATACCCTTTCGGACGTCGTTTGGCTTATGAAGCCAGGAAACAAAATTTCCGAGATTACATAAGACAATGGCACCGGCAGATATTTGGAGAGCCGTGGTGGGTAGATGAAGTATAGCCCGACCGAGAAGTTGAAATACAAGCCAACTGGCTTGGAGGAAGGCGATCGATTTTGAGAGTAAATCGGCCTTTGATTTGTCCCATATTTCTTCAGTTGTGATTGTTGGGTATTCGATAATTTGTTTCTCTACAAGGAAGGCAAGCTGCGTGCTGCTAACAATGAACGGTGTGCCTCCTTTGGGTTGCAACACTAAGCCGCCCATATCTGTGAAGAAGCTATGCCGTAAAGTCCATTGAGGGTAACCGAGCTCGCGGAATTGCTGGACAGATCGCCGTGCGGAGGCGTATTGGCCGAGCGAAATTGATAAGACAAGTTCTGGAACTATAATTCCGAAAAGCATCCATTTCCCTTTTCTCAACAAAATTTTCAGGTCACCATCCTTTGGGTGAGGGACGTTAAGGCACAAGGTCGTCCAGGTGCAAAGGAATATGGTCAAAAATGATGACCAGATAATGTCGATCGAACCTCTTGTCCCAGGGCCAGATACCCACCCCTATGATGCATTAAACATAATGTCCAAGATCACAGAACCTCACCTTCAAGAATGACCCAAAACATGGCCTCGAATTCCAGGTAAAGGAACGAACGGATCAACTTACTATAAAAGATTAACTTCGAACGAGACACGTTTCGATGAAATGAAACCGAGATGTTGTTATGCATACCTTCTACTAATTTCCTAACTTGATGGTCAGTTTGGTTCATGATGGGCCAAGATAGTTGAGATCGAGAGGCTATCTTGAAAAGCAGCAACTGGACAAGCAGACTGTTGCCGAGAGTTGGAGTAAGTTTGTCCTCAGTCAACGTCGTCTGCGAGGCAGGATCTATTATTAGGCAACTCTAGATCTGCTGTACCCACATATCGTCCAGCTGGAAGCACCTGCCCCATCCTTTGATGAAATACTGGACATAGCTATTTTGTGTAAGTACTTTATCAACCTATTAGACTGTATTTCTTTATACTAAAGAATAAACGTTGTAAAGCTAAAAAAAACTTTGAGTTTAATGATTTTTTTTTGTTTAAAAAAGGGTTATAATTAGAACATGTTGATTATAAAAAAATTAGCCAATTAATTATTTATAGTAAAGGTAGTATTTGATCTATATAAGTCAAGAGGGAGGGTGCTTCCAGCTGAACTATAAATAGGTACAGCAGATCTAGTGTTGCCCTTATTTAGCCCTTGGGATAGATTACATTGCGTTGTAGGCTGGAATGTGAAACAGTCAGGGACCATCAAATGAGACGTGACGGTGGGGGACAAATGCATTACCAACAAAGTCGAACCGGTGATTGACTGGTCTCCGAAGCACTGTCCGGAAAGGTGTATATGTATATGCTATAGGACTAGTGGGAAAAGGACAGTGCGGTCCACTCGGAAGCACCCGACAACCTTGAAATCGAGAATATGAAGTTGCACAACAGCTGCCGGCCTCCTCTTTCAGCCTGCGCAACACATTAACTTGTTCAAGCTATTTTCGTCACTATCCAAGCAATCTTGGGTCACATGAGTGGCTGGCTACAAGGCTGTATCGAGTTGGCTATCTATGGGTTGTTTCTCGATGGCCGCGACTGCGTGCCCATTAGATTGCGTGAAGACTCTCTCAGCAGCTACCCGACTTCTCGATGACAGAAGGAAAGCGGTGTTGAAACTAATTATCTCCGGTATTTTCTTTCAGCTGATAGAGATGTCTGTATCTAACGATGGATATTATCATTCGAAATAGAGTTGAATGGTACACCTACCGTTTCTACTTGATGCCTATTGGCCTCATATGATTCTTTACGTAACAAAATTGAGTGAAGTGATATGCTGGAAACTATCACGGGATTGAGGGACCTCTCCTAACTCTCATGCAAGCTCAGCAGGCCTACAGTAGTAGATTAGCACGTATAAATCAAGGAGTATGCCGACCTTACCTGCTGACATCACAAACATCCAATCACGAGAAGATGCTTGCATTACTTTGAGTCTATTTCGCTTTTGCCGCTGGATTCAGATTCAGATTCAACTTCAGCAATTTGGCCGCATTCTTCCAGCGGATGCCCTCCAATTCCTCTTCGTTAACCATCCCACTCTCCTCCAACTCCTTCAACCATTTTAGCCCATCACGACTCTTTGCGAACGGATAGTCCACGCTATACATGATCCTGTCGTGCTTCGTATTTCGCAAAATGCAGGCTAGAGGATCCAATGCCCAGTTTCCACTCGTCGTCAACCACAAGTTATTGTCCCATACCTCACGGAATGGTCTCTCTCTCCCCCATCGTGAAGACGTCCTCTGTATCCTCTGAAGCATATACGGGATCATCTCGCCCATATGACCAATAATGACTTTCAATCTGGGGAATCGGTCAAATACACCCGCGGCATATAAACGTAAAATATGCATTGCGACGTCGCTGTGCCAGCCGAAGCCGAATGAGAGGATAGACATGACCACATTCTCCGGGATGTGTGGTGATTGATGTCTGGTAAAGAGCTGCTTGGACGGCCATGTCGGATGGATATAGATCGGTACATTCAATTTGGTCGCTTCCTCCCAGAGCACATTGAACTCCGGGCCATCGTAGTACAGACCATTATCTGTATGACTATCGACTAATGCACCGACAAACTTCACCCCATTCATCTCCCCGGAACACGTCCGACGGAGCTCCCTTGCAGCCTCTTGAGGTTCATCCATGGGCAACTCGGCGAAACCCGCGAACCTCCCCGGGTACGAGCGCACGGCCTCGGCGAGCTGGTCGTTGCACTCGCGGCACAGGGCTGGAGACAGGTTGCCAGGGGCGTGAGAAATGACCTGCATAGTGACCTGGCCAGCGTCCATGTCCGCGATGCGCTGAGGACCGAGCTCGGCGAACCGTTCCAGTAGGCCCGAGACAGCTCTGAAGCTTTCAATATGAGCGTTGGGCTGTACGTGAGCGGCACGAGAGATGAAGTGTTCTTCGAGGGTGATTATTGGCCTGGTGGAGGAGGCTGTGGTCACCGGCCTCGAGCGCCGCATTGAGAATTTATTTAACTGAGTTGACGATAGAAAGAATCGCGCTGGCGTAGAGAGGCCCGGCTTCGCCAGCGCGCGGGAGGCCGAAAAGACCATTGAGGGTGGCATTATGAGGAGATTTCCGCTGCTGATTAACGGCGTACCCAAGTTTTTGTGGGATATCGTACTAGACGGAGGTTTGTGGACATTTCTGCTGTGCTTGCCTTCAACTATGAGCGTGTTGGTTGACTGATTCCAAGTAATAAGATTGCAGGCAATTCCAAGGGAACCCCACAGGCCCTTTATCTCCGTTTAGCTCCGACACAAATATACCTTACCTTAGCCCATGGAGATGATATGTAACTACTACCTAGAACTGATGTGCTTAATCCTATTATTACACAAGAAGCACTAGGTACTAAATAAAGCTGCACTAATAAGTGCTAATGGTTGCACCAAAGTGCAAGTGGCTGCACTAATGCAGTACAAGGGTAACGAATGCGGAAGGCTTAGAAATGGTAGATCAGATCAAACGCACAGAAATGGTAAATCCCAAAGGCGATTTTCAATATTGACAGCGTCACTGAGGAACGCCGGACAGAAAGAGTTGGTTGGGAGTCTGGACAAAGTTTCTTAACTCCAGATCATCCTCGGGACTGCTAATGTACAAAGCAGAAATTATGTAATAGACTCGGCGGCCAAAGAGTTCTAAACGAGAGGAGCATGCAATTCATGCAGGTCGGTATGGTCATGTCTCATTAATCAGCTATGCCGAGACGTCTTGCAAAAAGAGGACTTCGTCTAGAATGGTCACCTTCATTACTGGTTGACGTAGATGCCGGCTTCAACGCAACAACCGGACCGCAAGCCAAATGCAGTCTCTAGGTAACCGAAAACTTGTCTTTATGCAACAGAATGTGTTATTAGCAAGCAGCTAGTGATTCGGCTTCTTGAATAAATGACATTGAAAGACACTTGTTTTCTACATGATAAAATTCTGTTAGAAACAGCTGTGTATAGGTGTTAGAAGTGGCCACGATGCGGCTTGGGACTTTGTAACTGGTACCGAAGAAATTCACTGGCTGCTGCAAGTTCGTTCGCTGCATCTTTGAAAAGGTTACAAATACATCACAGCACTACATATCGCAGAGTATCGCATCTCCTTCTGCACCGTCCTCTATTTCCGTGCCGTGGAGGACCAGCAAAAGACAATCTGACAAAATGAGTGTAGCAGAGTTTCAAGACCAGGCATTGCCTGTGGAAGTCGACGCAGTTGTGCAGAACCCCGACTAGATATTCTGAAAGGGATTTCGCTTCTGGGCCAACTTCGGAGCTATTCTGGTCACGACGCTGCTCGTAGCTGTCGAATCAACCGTCACGTCGACAGCCCTCCCATTCATTGTCCGCAAACTCGAGGCTCGTGAGGTATAGGTGTGGATTTGTCGACGCCTACTTTCTGGCAAGGTATGTCACCCTTTGCCATAATTTATTTCGAATGTGGGCGATAGCACACAGGCTCCATGCCGCTAAAGCTCCGCATAGCCACATTGCAGAATTTATCATCGTCCAGATTATTGCTGCTCAATCCTGGAGAATCGATGATCAGAGCATTAGAGACGAACTGTTAGGGGGCAACGCTTATCCGTACGCGAGTCCTCTCAGCTGGAACCTTTTTATCGGCTACCTTGATCATAGGCTTAAGGTTCTGAAGCACAAATGAAATCGATGGGAACTGGCGGTGAATTGCATTGGAGACAAAGCCTTGCGCTCTTCTAACTCGTCTTAATCGGAATATCAGCGACTCTGCCCATTAACTTTGCTACTCATATGGTTGGCCACTACTGGGTGGGCTAGCGGGGAGGAGGTGGCGGAGAAACTTACTGAAGGACCTCATAGCATCACCGGACCCTACGGGCACGCCCCGGAAATGAAAGAAAAATATACGTAAATCGAGTTTCCTGTTCATTTGTCAGTGAAAACCCCTTTAATACTTTTAGTCATATGTCTCTTCGAGTACTGCTAGAATCATTGTTGACTCTGGCTTACCGTGTCATTGGATTCTTAAGAGCCCAGTCATTTCTTCAGTGTATTCCAGGCTTGCGGAGTAGTCTGCCATACATCATCGGTGCTAGCGCACACTCAGCCGTGAATGGTAGGATAATCGGCGAGGAGGCGCGATACTGTATTGAGGGAAACTATATAAGGGCGCGGCTTGAAAAGATATATTTTGCGATGGCACGGTGAATGAGTCGATGGGTAATATCCTGGTCGAGACTGGTAGCCGCAGCAATGTCAGCGAACGAAGCCTCGTGACTTACGAGAATACATGCACTATACAGAAGGGTTTAATGGCTTACTGGGCTGATGAGTTCGTCATGCTATAGGATTTGCTGATGCCTAGCAAATGCTCGGCTTATCATATGCACACCATATAACTCATGAGGTACTCAAGGGGCCTAAGGACTAAGCGGCGCAGTTCTAAAGTGCTTCAATAATTGCGGCCCTTGATGATTCTATTTCCAATGTGTCGTGTAACACTTTCTTTTTAGCCGTTAATGCCACTAATCTACCAACTTTTCAGCAGTGGATATCAAATTGCAGAGTCTAGAAACGACCCTAGAAACACCGTCATCGTATCCTGGGCCATTACTTCCACACATCCGTCTTGGGAAAAAAAGTCGGGTTTTCTCAGTACCATTGCGTTGTCCTCAGTGCAAACTTGCTTAGATCGACAGATTTTTAACATCACGGAAAACCAACCAACTCGACCACTTGGCCTTGTTGAAAAACAGCAGGGCTAAAGTTCATTATCAGGCCCCCATCGGTTGCGTAAGAGACGCCGGAGGAAACCTGGGTGTTGCTGATGAAACGGGAGCTGTGGCCCTGGTGATGGGGTTTTGGGGCCTTGCCTGGCCAATGAACTAGGGAGCGCTGCGTATAATGCGTCACTACAGTCGTATTCCCGGCGCAGCAGTCGTTTACATATCCTGCTTGTATTGTCTCGCCTAACACGCCGTAAGATGTGTCCCACGTCATCAGTTGTCTAACAGTACCTGAAACCGCCTGTAGCTTCGCCGTTCAATCAGGCGGCCATACTATGTGGGCAGGTGCATCAAATATTGCAGGCGGAGTCATAATCGGCTTGGGCGCTCTCAATGGTATCGAGCTCAGCACCGATAAGTCTACAGTATCGGTAGGCGCTGGCACCACTTGGAACGCCGTGTATACTAAACTTGATCATCATGGTCTGAGCGTGAACGGCGGCCGCGCAGCCTGCGTTGGTAAGTGACAAAGAAAGCCGCAAATGCGTTAAAGAGAATGCGACGCTGACCATCAGTTCTAGGAGTTGGAAGCCTGACGCTTGGGGGCGACGTATCGTACTTCTCACCCCGCTACAGTCGGGCCTGCGACTCGGTGTCTAGCCTTCAGATCGTACTGTCAGATATATCAATTATCGACGCTATTGCGAAATTGCATGCCGATCTCTTCTTTGCCCTTTAAGGGAGGGAATAATAACTTCGGCATTGTCACCCGTGTCGACTTAGCTACCTTTAAACAGGGCCCCTCTGGGCAGCAACGGTGTATAACTCATTCACTCTCGTGGATGGTGTGATTCGTGAATTCTTCAAGGCGAACTAGCGTGACGCATACGACAAATACGCATCCTACCTCACCATGTCTGAATACCACCAGGCACAGGGGATGGGCGTTATCTCGAACTAATTGGAATACACCAAAGCCGTAGAAAACCCACCTGTGCACGAGGGATATCTGAGCTTGCCAAATCTGCGACTTACCACACAGATCACGAATACAGCGATCTGCCAACCCAGACAGAAGCCTTGCAACCTCGTCATGCACGGTATGCCACACCCAGAAGCTATATGCGGCTCGGGTGAAAAGGGGGAGGGACCACGCGACTACCGTAAAACCAGTGCGTTGTACCGCCTCTCTACGCTCGTTTCAACGGAGGAAGCCATCAAGGTGGTGTACAACCATTGGGATGCCAGCGTACCAGCAATCTCCAACGTATCCGGCATCCTACTGGCCCTAGTTATGAAACCTTTGCCACCAGCATTTTTATGCGTGTGCACCGAAGCCGAACGCATTGGTCTTAGCCAATCAAACTGAGCCTCTTTTAATTGCCTGCTAAGTACAATGTGAGCGAGAGCACAAGGCGACTTGCTTGTTTCTACGACGGCTAATAAGCTTATGGATGGCATTGAAGAAGAAACACGGCAGCTTGGTGGTCTAGATCCCTTCATCTATCTAGATTACGCAGGCTGCTTCCAAGATCCTGTCGCTAGCAACGGAGCCGAGAGCATTAAACGCCTTGGGGAGGCTAGTAGGAAATACGACCCTAAATTTGTCTTCACCTTTCAAGTTCCTAGAGTATACAAGAAACCTAGTGTACAAGATACGTGATAGCCGGTATTTTCTTGTAGTGAGCCTTTCATGAGACGCAAAATCTCTATTTTGTAACCCCTTTAAGGATTCGAATGTAGCAAAACCAATTCATTCTAAACTGTTCTAATCAACTGCGTATATTGTACTTGTCAGATAATGTCAAGTGCCGGGTTTTCTATACTTATTTACCTTGTCTGAATCCATCCCAGTTCGTCTATTTACTAGATGACTATAAGAGTTCTAGCACGGTCGAAGCTGCAAACAAAAGCTTCAAAACTACCTATCTCGACGTTAGCTAGTTAGCAAGCGACTACATTCAATTAGTAATGTCGAGCTGACGCACATGAAGATGGACTTAGGTCTGTATACAGATTGTCCATAATTATGGCCGAGTCGGTATTAGTTATAAGAACAACAAAGCGAAGAATATGACGATCCGCCTGTAGTCTATGCAAAACTAAGGGAGAACTGCTACTATTGTGTACAATATCCAGTTGGATGATCTCGGTGCTAGCATTGGGTAAGAGGAATGCTAGATCTGCTGTTCCCTGTGTGCTAGATCTGCTGTCCTCAACTGGTAGCAGTTGGAGTCAGCTGCGCTACTGTGCAAGGAACCTCGCACCAAATTTATATGGCTACGTACTTGCCCGGCAGCGCATAACCTCTTTACTTAATCTGTACATGTTAGAAATAAGCGAGCTAGTATTGAACGTTTATTTAAGTAGGTGTTATTGTTATATTGTGTAAGTGTCGCTCTATTTTTAAAGTGTACACTGCAAATTTTGTATAGTGGGCCCCTAAGTATAAAGCTATTACTGCACGTACCTTTAATGTTCTATTTTATATAACCCCTTTATTTTAATATACTCCTTTAGAACTAATTACTAACAGTTTGTTCTAAAGACTAGTTTTTTAAAGCTATTCGCGGGAAATTTATTAATTAACCTTTTCTTTAAGTAAAGAATTTTTTATAGTAATTAAATCGTTAATTCTTAGTTTTTTTAACTTTTTTTATTATAGTTATACTTTTATATCTATAAAGTTTAATTGCTTTATTAAAATAAGCTATTTATTTATAAGCAGTACTTTTATAAGTCTGTTAGCGATTATATCGTTTAAAAGCACGTATTTAACGTTTAAAATTTTTTTTTAAACTTTTTATTATAACTAATAATTATATATATTAATATAACGTAACTTAGTTTTTAAGCTAGTAATATTTTTTTTTAAAAGCTTTATTGTTTACTAGTTATTATACTAAAAAGTAATTTATTAATCATTAAAAATAACCCTTAATTTACATATTAGCTTACTAATAAATATAGCTTTTTTTGCTGTTTATATAAATGCTAATAATTCGGTTTTAATAATAAAAATAATAACTATATCTTACTTATTAGCTTTTTAGCCGATAATTTTTTTAAACAGTTTTATAACGTATACTTAAAAACTTTTACAATTAATTATATTATTTACAAATAATAAATCGCTTACTATAATTAGATCGTTTTTTCTTTTATATTTTAAAGCGTAATATTAAATATAAAATAAGTAGGATATTAATTAGTTAGCTTTTTTATAATGTTTAAAGCCTAAATTTAGATTAAATCGTAAAAGCTTTAAAGCTATAAAAGCTATATTAAATTGTGTAATTATAGCAGCGTAGAAAATTAAGCTTAATTTATATTAATATATATAAATCTTTTTAATTAATACTAGTTCTTTAAAAAAAAAAAGTTCTTATAATTTTATTAGGGTTAAATAAGCTTTTCCGCTTAAGTTATTTAGCTTACTAATTTTCTTAATATACAAAGATTACAATAGCTAAATTAGCTTTTACTAACAATTTTAAATTATTTTCACGTTAAAAAACTACTAAAAGTTATTACTGCTAATTATTTAATATTTCGTTTTTAACTTTTTAATTAACTATATAGCTAAAGCTTTTTTATTTTATTAATACGTAAGCATTATATTGTTCACGTAAATAAATATAAACATTTCGTTTTTAAAATAATAATAAAGCTTATAAAGTACTAGTATAAATTTTAAGCTTAAAAAAGTTAAAGTAAGCTTTTTTTACTATAGCAGAAATAACTTTTAAAGTTTATATAGCGCTTTTTAAAGTTTTAAAATAATTCTTAGCTTGCAGTGCTCTAAAAGCATTTTTATATAAATTTTTTTATTTAACTAAACGTTTACGAACGCGTTAACTATATTATATTGTTTTAATTTCAAGTTAAATTTAGCTATAATTATAATTAAAGTTCTAAATAATCTTTTAGCAAGTATAAAAGTATATATATTTTCTATACTATTGTATAATTATTAATTTTCTTACACTATAAATCTAGCTTTATATTTAATAAAATAATCATGCTTATTAAACTTGTATATATATACTTACATATAATTTAAAGTAAGTTTTTTAAAAGTAAAACATTAATTAACTTTATTTTAAGAGTTTATTTCTTAATAGTTTCTTAAATAAGCGATTTTAGCTTTATAGAATCTTTCTCTAATTAAATATATATTTAGGTTTTTATAAAACTTAAATAATAAAAAAAGATTTTTATAATATACTTTCTTTTTTATTAGCAGCTTTTTTTTTAAAGTTTTAAGGTTTTTAAACTTATTATTTTTATATTATTTCGATATAGTATTATTTATAAAGCTAGTTTTTAAAGTATTAAAGTAGCTTTAAAAATAGTTTATTATTTTAACTTTTTTTACTTTATTTATTAGTTTACTGTATAATAATTTTATAGCGCTTAAACGTCTTGAATTAAACGTGACCTTTTAGTAGCTATATTTTATAAGCGTTATTTTAGTATAAAAAATAATAAGGTCTTTTTTGCTTTTAGATTTTAAAAAAGCAGTAATTAGTGCAGCTTTTATTAAGCGCTAACTTAAATTAGTGTTTTTAATAACAGCTATAAAAAAGTTTAATAAAGTAAAAAACTTTAAAAAAAAAAATACAGTATAAAAATAGTTTATATATAAAGTTAATTAAGCTTATAAACTACTTTAAAACTTATAGTTTAAATCTTAAATATACTTTTTTCTTTTATAAAAGTTTTTATATTTTTAAAACTATTTTTTACTATATATTATATAGTTTTATAATTTAACTTAAAATATAAGTTAATCGTTTTTAGTTGTACTTTAAGCAAGTTTTTATTTATAATTATAATATTAATAGTTTTTTAAAAGAGTTCTTATATAATATTACGTAAGTTATTAATATTACTATTATAAAAGCTTTTCTTATTAAACTGCACATTTCGCGTAAATTTAATACAGTTGTTTAAAAAGTTCTATATTTTATATATATTTATTAAATCGTAGCTAATTAAATAACTAATCTATATTTTTAAATTAAGTTAATTAAAGCGGTTTTTTTTAAACTAAATATTTAAAGTTAAAATAAATGCTTTTATTTTATATACTTTAAAATATACTTGTTTTAGCTTTCTGCTTCTAATTAGCCCATTTTTTAATATAATATACGTATAAAACTTTTTATATAAAGATTTTTAGTTATAAATATATTTTAAGAACTTATTATATAAATAAATCGCTGCTTTTATAATTTTTAACTACAAGTTTTTAAGCAAATTAAAACTAATAACTATTACATAAGCTTTATTTTTTAATATATCTTTTAAATATTTAACCGCGTTATTTTAGCTTTATATATTAACTACTAAAAGCTTAAAAAATATTTTATAATTAAAAAAAGTTTTTTATATAACGATTAAGCTATTTTTATGTTTTAAAACTTTATTATTATATTCGATTACTTCGATTTTAATACTATATTAGTTTTAAAAGTGCTTAACTAATCGTTTTAAAGTAAAAATTATACTTTTTAATTACTTATTTTTAAAAAAGTAATTTTAAACGTAGCTTAAATATTAATCTATAATAATTATTATTAAGTTATTTATATATATAGTTTTTTTAAAGTTATAAAAATTAATTACGATTTTTATACTAGATTTATTAAGCTTTTTTTATAAAGTTTTTCGTATTTAGCGGTATAATTTTATTTAAGTATAGGTATTATAGTCCGTTATAACGATTTTTACTTTAAAAGATCTTTTAATTTTTATTCTTTAAAATTTCTGTATTAAATACTTTAATAATTTAAAGCTTACGTAGCTAAACTATAAATATTACTTAAGAACGTTTTTTTAATTTAGTTTTTTTTTAGTGTACGTGTTAAACTTATTTTTCTATATATAAAACGCTTGCTTAATTAATAAAATAAAAAAGTATTTAAAAACAAACTAATTAAAATATTTTTATAAGCAGTAAACGATCTAGTTATTTTGCTTCTTACGTAGTATTAAAAGCGTTAACTTTATATTTTACTAATATTTATATTTTTAAAGCGTTTTTAACGAAACAATATTTATAAAAAAGCTTTTATAGTATACTATATCGTAAAACTATATAATTTTAGGGCTTTTAAATTTTTAAACTTTAATATCGACTTTTTTATAGCTGCAAATAAAAACAGTTAAGTTCTTAATTATTATTATATTTTTTAATATAGTTTTTTAAAAGTTGCAAAATTTTACGATCTTATTAAAAATATATAAAGTTCTTTTTAAATTAAAGATTACTAAGTTTTTAAAAGAATAATTTTTTTTTATAGTTTTTAACACAGTTTTTTATACTATAAAAAAGCTTTTAATAACTTTACTTACGAGTTATTTTTTTATAGTTAAAATAATAGCTTATTTTTTATTATTATAGCAAGTAATTTTTTTTATTAGTTTAAAGTTTTTTTTAATCGTTTATTAAACAATTTAAAGCAGTAAAAGCTGTAATTGCTAGTTTTTTAGTGCTTTATAAAATAAAGCGTACTAATATTTTAAAAGTAAATAATATTTCTAGCATGCTTTATATACTTTTATATTAATATAAAATTGTTTAAATAAAGTTCTTTAGGTTTTTTTTAATTTGCTGCTTTTACTGCAGCTTCCGCGATTTTATTAAAAGTTAATATTACGTTTTAATTATTTGCTAATATTATAAATATTTTTATTAGTATTATCGACTTGTTTATTAGTTTTATATGTAAAAAACGCTTTTTATAATATTTTCCTACTTTTTTATAACTTTAATTAAGTTATAATATAAGTTTAAAATTAAGCTACTATATTAATATATAATATAATACCTGCTTAAATTTTATTGTTATTAAATATTTTAAAGCTTATAGTTTATTTAAAAATAGCTTTTTTAAAAGCAATTTTTAAATTAAAAACTAGGTTATCGGAAACTTTTAGTTCTATAAAGCTTTTTTTAATACTTTAAGCAATTACTACTTTCTATTTAATAATCTAAGCTTTTAGGTTTTTAAAAACTTTAATTAAAGATTTAGTTATAATAGCTTTATATTTTTTCTTAATATTCTGCTTAAAACTAGGTTATATAATTTTTTTAATCTTATAAATATTTTTATACTACTTATAGATTTTTTAATCTAGGTTTAAAAAAGTTTTACGGTATTATATAGCGATAATTTTTTATATTTAAGCAGTTAACTCTTTAACGTTTTTTTAATAATTTTTATAATCTTTATTTTATTAAGTATATAAGTTCTAGTTTATCCTATAATATACTTTACTGTTTATTATAAGGTTTGCAGCTGTGACTACTGCGCTAGCAGTATTCTTTTTAAAATAATCGTTAAATTTAAGTTTTTTTAGTTTTATTAACTAGTTTTCTTTATTAGTAGGTTTTACGTATTCTTATAAATCTAGAGCTTTAGCTTTCGCTTTAAAATCATGATTTTACTAATTAAAATTTTCTGCTTTAATAAAGGTTACTTTATTTATTGTTTAAGTAGTTATTCTTTTAGTAATATTGCTTACTTTATTTTATAGATCAGTAAGTATTCTGCATATAAGACTTTTAATTATTAAAAATAAACGAGCTAGTATTAAACGTTTATTTAAGTAAGTGTTATTATTATATTATGTAAGTGTCGCTTTATTTTTAAGGTGTACACTGCAAATTTTATATAGTGGGCCCCTAAGTATGAAGCTATTACTGCACGCACCCTTGATGTTCCATCTTATATAACCCCCTTATTTTAACAGTACAGCCCTACCTTTAACACATACTATAGTTGCTGCCTAGTAAAAGGGACCTAGTCAGGTATACTTGGCACGCTAACTAAGATTAAGCACGCAGAAAGTATCTGGCCCACCGGTACTTGCACGTAAATTCCCCTGCTAAACTCCAGCTACAAGGCCCCAGCTTAGCGCAATACCTGGCTAGGTCCCTCTTACACCCCTACACACTAGTACATCCTTCAACCCCTACTGATCAATCAATTGAACAATTCTTTTGCAACTAACACGTTTTGTATGTAATTTAGGTGTGAATATGTTAATTGCAAGACCTTCCAAACGTAAAGGATTGTTGAACTTAGCACTTTTTTGGATTAGCAACTCCTATTATCATGGTTTAAAGAAATTGCTATTTAAATTTAGAGGGTTGTGCACTGCTGGGCAAGTACGTAGCCATATAAATTTGGTGCGGGGTTCCTTGCACGGTAGCGCAGCTGACTCCAACTGCTAACAGTTGAGGGCAGCAGATCTAGCACACAGGGAACAGCAGATCTAGCACGCCTCTTGGGTAAGCCCTTTTTGTGGTATCGATATCGACAAGTACATAGGCGACCTTATCCAAATTAATGTATTACCATATAGCCTCCATAATACGACCTCTAACATTACCGCTTTCATTAGCCAGTGTGCTATGATTCCACCATCAAGACTAGCACCGAGTCAGGGTTCTTATGGGCTACTGATGGCTTCCGAAGCACTAGAGACAGATCTAGCATCAAGCCATCTACACAGTCTAGTACCTCAACGTTTACACCATCTAGTTAACCATCGGATGTGAAGAATCATAGAAGGATAGTTGGCCCAGTCGTAGATGGTTTAGCCGGGATCCTGATCTTATCACCAGCGGGATGGCCGTCATTGCGTGTAAAGCGGCGCTGAGGGAGGATTTCTGAAGTGCATGGAGGATCGATAAAGAAAGAACTGCCAGCTAAAAATAAGCCACAAGAGTTTCATTTTTTCGGTGGATAGAAGCAAGCAGATTCACGAGCTACCTGATCACTATTCGTGAACGACGTGCAATTGGGGCTGGGGAGGAGTCCACCGGTGCTTAAAATACATATTCAAGAGACAACCTTTCAACTGAGGCCAATCCTCTAGGTATAACCCCAATCTCCAAATTCCACAGTGTACGAGTATGTATTTTCATGCCTTGTCTACCTTGGTGATATTAGTGACTTACCTCTGGGTAAGCCGGAAGCTTCTCTTAAGTGTGGAGTTTCTAATATCTGCCCATTGCCAAGGACTCAATACCCTGGACACCAGGTTACTGGAGAATCAATAGAACAACGAATCTTAATACACTTCTAAGCCGATCCAATTGTCATACCTCTGAAAAGCCCCCTCATAGTGGAATATGTACTATTTGCAAAAATAATAAACATCGAAGTAAACAGTTTCACATATTTTCGAGTTGATAACCGCCTTTTACAGCGTCATTGTTTAAGAGAATATACATCCTGTCCAGTCTGATATAATCTTCTGATACGTCATTGAGAGGCTCACATTCCAAATTAGACGCAGGGGGTTAACAACAGGTGTGTCAGAGTTATTTTGGCCAGGAGGATCTACCCTACCAGCATTTGAGCTTGTATGCTAGTTATCGCCCACATTCGAAGTAACCTTCAATGTTACACAGCTCAGCACTAGCGAGAAATTGATGGATGCGATGCATCCCGCGGACGATCTTTTCCAACATTCTTATTCTTATTCTAGTTTCCTTTCGCCACAAGGTATTTCATTTCGTCCATCCTCTTCAGCTTGTGCTATTTTCGTGCTCGGCTTGCTTGTGCTACTTCTGACGTGCTCTACCTGGTGTTCGGCTCCAAGAAAAAGGGTATATATATGTCCTTTGATCCGAACGAAATTCTATCCTGCCCATCATCTTACACAAGAGCTTCACACACTAGTTTCAACATAAACAAATTTTCAAGATCACCACCATCCTAACTTGCAATACTAAACAATCTTTCCCAACTATCACCATGCATACCAACTTCGTTCTCAATATCATTTTGGCTCTAGGCGCTGCCACGGCAGCCTCAGCCTCAGCAATCTCTCCTCGGGCTAATCGTAAAGCCAATGAGTTCACAAGCGGCAACTGGTAAGTCTTCAATACCCACTCCAACCCATCTATACCCTTTCACTTGTACCCAAGACTTGTGCGAACGAGACACCCGCTGACCCCCTATTCCTTCCCCGTAACAGCGCCCAAGGAACAGCCTCCTATGAGCATCAAAGCAACTTCAACGTCGACGTCACGATGGATGATACTAGTCATTCCGTTTACTTTGCCTCTGGGCCATGGTTTTACTACAGCGGCAAGACCGAGAACGGCGGCTCATGCACCGGCGATTTGCTAGGAAGCTGGAATAACGATAATGGTCACCCGTGTGTGAACTTGGACTCGAGGGGCGCTGACGGCCGTCGTATCCAGTGCGTCAAGTGGAACAATGGGTCTTAAACTGAGGTCCCGTGGGGGACCCCTTACGGCAGAAGAATGCTAGTCGCAAGGTACGGGGCTAAGGAAGTCAAATGGAATGAATTTATACAGTTGCTTAGAATTTGAATTAGAGAAATCGGATAGAATGGAATATACGCTCGCTTAAGATTTAAGTTATTATTATTATACGATTAATTTTACAAGTGAATAGAGAAACGAACAGTACTTACGTCAAACTGAATTGCCACCAGTTTGTCACGAACCATGACTTCTTATAGCGTACCCTACTATTTATCTGGAATACCTAAAATTATCTGAATTTAGGCTTAACGTTATACATCTACAAATCCTAATTGGTAATCACAAGCTAGCTAGCTCAGTGGAAGAGCGCCGGGCTCATAACCCGGAGGTCGATTGATCGAAACAATCGCTAGCTAATCACCGTTGGTTTTTTGCCCTAATGGGACATACATATCTTTATTTTGAATGTGAGCGATAGCACACAGGCTTAATGCCGCTAGGGCAGATCCATATGCCCGAACAGCTCTGACACAGTATTAATACATATCTTTAATTTTAGACTTTACACACAAGTTACTAATTGTGGGTTGGGTAATGCTAGTTTTAAAACTTTGCCAAGATAATGTATGTTCTGTGAATGACTCGTGCTAATGCTACGGTTTTAAACAACAAAATTAACATTTTGGGTTTGCGTTACCTTCAGTGACGAGAACTGCGACACGCCGTGAACTGAACAATTTTTGCCTATAGAGAAGAACAGGAGGGGTTTGCTAGCTCGTGAACCATGAACTCCGCAATGTTTCGTGACAGGGCTAAAAACCCATGCAACTAGCTCGAGGCTGGCAAACACTCCAGGAGACGACCTTTCTCCCTTCGCAAAGCCGCTTCAAGCGAAGTGAAGGGGATTCCGAACTTGACTTCTGCTTCCTTGGCAGCTGCTACAGAAGCGCCGAAATCCTTGGAGTTTGCCATAAGATGAAAGCTTTGACCAAAGGCCGTGGTTCGCGCTGCCTCAACTTCCTCTGGGGTCCGCCTCTTCACCCGAACGTCCCTGCCACTCACTCTAACAAGGATATCGCGGACCTCTTGGATAGTCAGGTTCTCGTTGACAAGATCAATCTCTTGGCTACCAAATTTGGCTGGATTTTGCAAGGCTGCCGCAGCGTATTTCCCAATGTCGTGTGCATCCGTATGGGGCATCCTGACACCATCATCGAAGCAATGAGCTAACTCTCCGTTGGTCGGAAGTTCAGGAAAGTTTTGAGCGGCATTGGGTAGCATGTAGTCGATATGAATGAATCCCGGTCGAAGAATTGTGTAGGCTTCAAAGCCGGCGCTGCGAACAACATCCTCGACCTCGGCTTTGGAGAGATAATACCCGCGCAGTCCACATTCCTCCGTGACATGGTCATCCCACATTGCCCTATTTCCCGTGCCCATGGTCGTAGTTACAACAATGTTCTTGACCCCTGCCTTTTTGCATGCGTCGACGACGGTCTTGGCCTGCTGGGTTTCCAAGCCTGGGATGGGAAATGTGTTCAAGAAGACTCCTTCACAGCCTTGCGCTGCTCGGGAAACCTCTTCGAAATTGTTACTTTCCCCCTTGAAGATGGTCACTCCTGGGCGTTGCAAGACCGGGAGAGTCTTCTGAGGGTCGCGTACGACTGCATGGACTTTAGCCCCAGCCTCCAGAAGGTGTGTTATAGTCCATTGACTCTGGTGGCCAGTTGCCTGTATGACGAGGTAGGTAGTCATAATTAAGCGTGCCTTTTAGAAGACGTAGAGTATAATATAGTGTTGAAGATGAAGTATATAAGAGCAGTTCTGTGGCTGGGAGTAACAAGTGAGTCTGAGAATCTGGCACATTAGACGGACACACCGGCCATATTTATAGATCGGCCAGCGACGACTATGACAAGGATCGTTTCATGACACTAGATCCAAAGTATTCGGCTTGCCCCTCGATGCTTTACCCATCATGAGTTCATTGTTGTTTTCACGGCTTTAGGTAGGGGATATGCATGGTCTCGGAGTTAGTGGTTTTCCGGAGCTGGATGAGACGGATGACAAATGTTGCACCGGTGAAAGTTGCCATGAGCGGGTCCTGTCGGAACTACGCTATATATGACGACGGATCCTCGTAAAGCTGGGGTGGCGCAATCCAATAACTTATAAGTATTGAAGCCAGCTCCATCCCAAGCAACTTTGTCCGACTTCCATGGCCCAACAAGATTACCAATCAAAGGTCTACCACACCATTAATTCCTCTCCCTGTCCAGCACACATATGAGTTAGCAGCAGCAAGACGGCACGGTATAGGCTTGGCGGTCAGCGGTACCATGTCCACCTCTATCATGAAGACTGGGATAAGCTGCTGGACGTGCCAAGGTAGGTACTTGTGCCTAGAAATCCCGAGACTTATTTGGTTAACTGCGCTTTCTCAGATCGAAAGATTAAATGCGATCGGGGCGTGCCCACTTGCCAGAGATGTGCTCGAGCTCGGCGAGAATGCCAAGGCTATGGACTACGTCTGTCGTGGCCGAGGAACAACGACAGGAGACGTGCGATCATGGGGACATCACCAGCGACAGAGTTACACACAAGCCAGAAGTTCCGTCACCTGTTTATCAACACAAACCAATGGGACATTGAACTATATCATCATCTATCCCAGCGGAGTCCCAGTCAACGCCCCAATCTAGTTCAGCCTAGCCCAAGGTTGTGGAGGCAACCTCAGTCAAGAGTAAAGCACGAGGAATTAGTATATCATTGTAAGCACAGGTTAGTGCTTTTCAGATCAGGATACAGCCAGCTTACGATGTACGCATCTTAGTTCATGATGTTGCCTACCTCTCGTTGGTCACGTTTAATCCAATCACATCGTCAATTCGGGATGTACTTATGCACATGGCGCTCGCTCATGACACGGTTTCAGGACACGCTATCCTCTACGCATTGCTTGCTTTCTCCTCTCTCCATCGTAGCGGGCTCCACCAGGAGACTATGCAGTTCAAGGTTACTGCCCTACAGGCCCTCTCCGCTTCTGCAAAGAGGGCCGCCCAAGGATTGGTTGAAGCTGCCATACATGTCGCCACGTGTATGCTCCTCTGCGCCTTTGAGGTGGGTTACGAAGGATATACCAAGACATGATATACCTAAGTCGTGCTTACGACTCTTTTACAGATCTTACTACCGTCGGAAAGCTCGGGTGAGTGGCTTTGGTATATTCGGGGAGCAATGGATATCGTACAAGTCGCTCGACTCGAACAGCAGTCGAACCAAAGCGATATTGGCAACCTACTGGATTGGGTCTATTACCATGATGCACTCTCTCGATTTACAAAGTATCATTGGCGTCACAAGTCGGTAGCTCTAGAGGTAACGGATACCACTAGTTCTAATCTTCTAGGCGTCCAGCATTCGCTTTTAGCGAAGTATAGGCCAGTATGTTTGCCATAGTTGTCATCATTCCTCGCTAATATTCAAAGATGTCACGTTCTCCGAACCCTAGGCACGCAATATTAAACTTACTTTGCGAGATGTGCGATATTTTGCTCGATCCATGGGATCCCCAAAGCCAAGATGAAGGTTACCAGGGCCGTCTTAAAGCCCTTGAGTGGAACATCAACAATCTCCCAACCTTGATACCCACAAGCACAACTTCAACCAAGCCGAGCACCGGTATCCCAATAGCAGAAGAGGTGTACCAGATTGCCGCCCAAATCTATCTCGCACGCGCTTCACAGAGCCCATGGGAACCATCGACGAAGCTGGACTCCTTGGTAGAAAAGGCGTTCGCCATACCCTACCATGCTCCTTTCTGCAACCACTTCTTTCCTCTTTTTGTCCTGGCCTGCGAGGCGCGTACGGATGAGCAAAGGGTGGCAGTTCTTGGCTTGATCGACAGATCGGAGAAGGCGGCTCGTTCGCGTAGCATGAAGGGCTTCAGAGCGCAGATTCGGTCATTCTGGGTACAGCAGGATCTCCACGCAGACGGTGAGCTCATTTTGAATTACCTTGGGTTGATGAACGCCGTGATCAGCTCTACTAATGCCCTTCCTTCCTTTGTATAAATTGGCTTGCAGTAAAGCGCAATTAATTAGAAACAAGACACACTTTGTTTTGAGCAGTCTTTTTATAGGTAGTAATTATGTCATATACGAAGAAATCACTGATGTACATTTCCATGAGGAGCAACGAAATGGCTGAAAGCTGCATTTTCCATAAAAGATGTCCAAACAACTTCCCGTCCGATTTATCACTCAACAAGGGGTCGAGTAAACTAAGATGGTTGTGATCATAGTATCTCTCTCTTCATTACGCCGTAGCCTAGAATAGCTATATACTTCCCTTTTTGTGCCGCAGGACTTCTTCCGTCTGCTAGCGTTTTCACAGAGGGATATTGCACAAGGAAAATACATCTCAGTGTTGTATCACATGCTTCAAGTTGTGTACTAGGTAGTGATCGTTGCCGTATCCGTATGACTTTGGTAAGCCGAAGAAGGTGCGTGCATGTTACAAAGCAACATCAGGCATAGCAAGTGCATGTGCAAGTACAAGTGCTCTTTAACAGAGATGGATACCTAATTACTAAGTAGCTAAGGTAATTGCTGTTAGAATTTAGCGAGTCAGTATTTAATGTATATTCAGGTGTCTATTTGTAGAAAACATCGATTTATGTCGCGCAAGTATTGTACACTTTGAGGATCGTTGCACAAGATTTCTTCAAAACATTCCTGGCAAATCCTACATTATCTCTTCCCTACCTAATTCATCGTCGTGAGAGAACCCCAGGATTCCAGTGTGGCAATATCTTCAAAGATATACCAGCTCGCTATTAGGCCATCTGATAGAACCAGAGTGTTGAGTAGACCTCAGGTTGGTCACTGGCAACTTCCATTCTAGATTCTGGCACACGATGCTGGTCCCAAAAGCCACATACTCCAGAAGCTCTATTTCTATATGTAGCTCACAAAGTCTCCCCAAAGAATAGCAGCTATCTTGGTTGCTGAAATTTGAACTCCTTCGAAGTCGAGCAACCCGATAGTATGCCATTATCCCGTAGATCCTGAGCATCAGGCGATCTGGATGCATTGGCTGCAAGATCTCCTTAGCTGTTGCGTTGGCCCATGCTTAGCCATCGTCATTACAAGCCCAGCTGGAAAGTTTCTGGCGTAAAGGTTTGTAGACCTCAAGCTTCAAGTTTAAGCAAAGATAAACAGGAATAAAATCACCCATATCATCTAGGTATAGAGGCTATTCGGCCCTGCTGAGATGGGACAAATTGGTGAACCCCGAACTTTCAACGCTAATCTAACTAAGTGTCTCCTTTGTTCTGAGGGGTGCCCAGGTTCTGTGAGTCGTGCCAGTCTTGGGGGATCTTAGGAGTGCACCTTAACACCACAGCTCTAGAGAATCCGGCAGATACCTCCCTCCTGATCTCCGGACTCATCTAATATGTTTCATATTAGTGAGGACTGAATAGCTTCATTTCCTAAGAGGAGATATATGTCTCTAGTTAATCACTGACGTCTGCAGGCTACACACATACAAGGGCGTACAAAGGTGTTTGGCACGCCTAACATTGTCAGTAACACCGAGTCGGCTGATTTGAGGCTCCGTATTGAGAGAAACGGGAACGATCGAATTTACCCAGGACATGCTGCTCCTCCTGCTGCGAACGATGCCGCTTCTACTTAGGCCACCCCTCCTTCTCCCCTTCCCGGAAAGCCAGAAGCCTACCAGCTGATCCTTTACTACAGCTGCCGAGGGCGTGGTAGGAACCAATAATAGGTTGTAAGGCTATAGGACAATCTTACCGTGCCAAATTTTGTTCCGCGGATGTAAGGAGGGGCCAAGTTCTGGTCTGTTTAAACCTTGGAGCTGCGCTTTAACTCTTTCTGTCTTGTTTTACTTTCGAAGTGTCATACTTAACAACGCATTGCGGCCTAGTGCCATTGTGAAACCGAATACAATAACCAGTGACGCAGTAGTATTTGGTTTAAATAATCCGTCCCTAGATGAATGGATGCTGCCCTTCCACGCTGTGCGAAGCCATCATTTATTGGTATCACTACAGACTCCCGTCGACAACCACCCCAGCAACTCCGCATGGAAACCATCAGGATCCTGTATCTGCGGGGCATGTCCCAAGTCTGGAAATTCGATGAGATCCGCGTTTGGCATCGCCGCCGCCGCCTGCTTCCCTAACACATCATAGTGGCCCAGCTTTCTCTGCACCTCGGGCGGGCTCCATTGCTTCCCCAACGCAGTGTTATCCCGGTCCCCGATCATCAGCAGCGTGCGCGGTTTGAGCGACCCGAACTCATAGACGACGGGAGCGCTGAGCGCCATGTCTGTGGTGAGCGCTTGGTCAAACGCGAAAGCGGGAGCCTCAGTCCCGGCGTATATATTGGCGAGCATGTTGACCCACACGTCATAAGATGCGTCCCATGTATTCACATAGTAGGTCGCTTGCTGGTACGCGCGGATCGTCGTGTAATTGCTCACGGCCTCGGCGGCGTACAGCGTCTCGATATCCCGGTACGGCACACCGAGGGCTTTCCAGTCTTCCAGTCCGATTGGATTGACAAGCACGAGTTCGTTGATGGTCTCGGGGTATAGCAGGCCGTAGCGGATGGTCGTCATGCCACCTAGAGAATGTCCAATCAAGGTGATGTTCGCGATCCCCAGCGCGTGCAGGAGACTGTTCGTGTTGTAAGACAGCTGTTGTAGTGTATATTGGTAAGACTTGGGTTTCGTGGACTTGCAGAAGCCGATCTGATCGATCAAAATAACTCGATATCCCTGGTCGGCGAGGATGCGTGCGGTGGACTCCCATGTCGGTGCACAGAAGTTCTTGCCGTGTAAGCATACGACCACCATTCCATTGGGTTCACCGGCTGGGTTGACATCCATGAACGCCATCTCAACATCTTGCAGCTGCGACGAGAATTGAAACAACTTCACAGGCCATGGGTATGTGAAATTAGAACCATTGAGATCGCCATCTTGAGGCGCATTTGCGATCGTTCCGATGGCTTGGGCGAATACCTGAAACGGGGCAAGAACACAGGCTGCGGCTACTATCGCCGTCGTAATAGGCTTCATCTTGGACACAGACTGAAGATCGTAGAGCTGGGGACGAATAAAGAATGGTGTTGGTTAGGGTACTTGTTTTCACTCGGCCCTGGTTTCGTTTCGTCGTGTGAGTAAGACCTAATATTCTAGCTCAATCCAGTTTTTTTTTTTTTTTACTAAGTATCAGGCCATTGTTGCAGTTGGAGTCAAATTACCCCTCATAACAAAAGCCAGGTCAACACCTTAGTACCCCAAGATTGTCACGAACCAACAGGAAAAGGCCTATTGGGAGACAGAGCGAAGAATAAAGGTGAAGCCGAGAGAGGGGCTAAACCAAAGAATAGATACAAGCATATGCCAGTAAAGGGCATATAGAGTCACGTAATGTGCTCGGAGGTCTCGCCCGGAGAAGACAATTAAGCACTACAAGGAGTACCCTTCATGTGGTGAGGTTCGTGTGAAGATCTTTGCCCGATAGACTCCAATTTCGGTTGCCAGAACCTCCACTCCTGGAGGCTTCCATACCAACGCTTCAACATTTTTATGCACAACGCTCACACCTAGAATTCGACAAGGTATGCATATGACGCGTGAAGTGCAACATATCAGACACAAATGAGTGCAGAACGAGGGTTTCTCAGACAAGAAGCCTCCAGTCGGTTCTCCGGAAGCAAGATCTGCCGTCGCTGAATCGAAGCCTGAAATGGTAGCACAAGCCTCATCCAGCGCTTACGTTGAGCCACAGCCAGACGGCACGCCTATGACAGGGCGTACACGGTTCCGATACAGCCCCGGTAATTTCGGAGACAATTAGATTCGCGTGCTTATCATCATACCTGACTCTCCTCAAGCGGTCATAACATGCGAGTTAGATCAAGTGGATCTTTCGAAATAGTCTTTACCGTATTACATCTGGGTCTCGATGATGCGCTCCGAGGGGAAGGCTGAGGTCGAAGCTTCAACCCTCGCTGCCTGATATAGGAAATGCCTTGCATTGAAGGCCAGTATGAACTCGGGGGAAACCCAATAATTGACGCTACTGACCCAGAACTTGACCTTTCTGACAATCTACAGTATGACGAAGCAGAGTCGACTATGAGTGGCGGCGGCGTGGAATACCGGAAAGAAGACTTCGAACTCGGATACACCAGATTTGACTGGGGAGATTACATTGAACTTAGCTATGTCTGGGGGCGACAATAGTCATACTAAAGAGATTCTAATCAGCGTTGCTCGAATTTACACAACAGAAAATCTTTAAAATGCGCTCCTTATGCTGAAGGGCTCTGAGAAAATCCGGTGCTAGCGGTTGAAGGTGTGGGTGGACGCCAACTGTATCAACCAAGAAAATCTAGCATAACGGGCACGTGAGGTGAAAAAGATGCCCAAGATCTACTCCAGAGCGTGGTCCGTTGTGGCCTGGCTGGGACGGCTATCTACTGCTTTTGATGAATCATTTCAAACTATCAAAGACTTGTTGACTAAATGCCGCCTTGACGAAACCCCGCGCGCAGAACATTCTCTCACCAACTTGCTACTTCGGCGTGTGGATCATAATCTTGATCCCACGCTAGATCTTAACATAATCCCTTGTCTGTACAATCATCCATATTAGACTCGTCTCCAGGTGATACAGGAAACTTTCCTAGCCTCGTTCTCGCAATAGCCATACCTTCGGCGCTTGATCTCACTCAGACTCGAGGGATGTGTATGGGCCCCTTTTTGAGAAAAAGGACGAAATGTTCCCCGTTTAGGATGATTGCTCGCTCCCGTTCGTTATAGGTTGGTTTTACTGATAAGGTCCAAATATTCCTCACCCGATTCCTGCTCCTCTTTGCTTTCCCGGCTACGCTATGATCAGCCAAAACCCCATGCGGCAGTACGGATACACCTGCCGCTAGTCTAAAAGAACTCGACAGACTTGATCCCCTTCTCGGTTCGCGCCTCCATGATGTGTACTAGCTGAACACTAGTGATTAGTGGACGGCCGCTATCATCCGTGAGGGCTTCCGTGAGCAGGCTAGATGGTGAGAGGGAGCATTCTGTACGCCGAACAGCTGAGTAGCTAGGGACAAGAGATGACGACTGTCCTTGATCACGCCAAGTGGGAACTCTCCCCATCGGTATCCTTCTAATGCTTCGACATAAAGTATTCGAGCTTCCCTTATTCGACTTTCGACTGGTCTATGAGGTTCAGGACGTGGGAGCTTGCTTGTGAAATTTTGAAGAATTTCTCGTTCAGGCACCATCGGACATAGTTGTTGAAGGAATAGGTCAAGGGTGACATAGCATGTACTGTACAAAGGTATAAAAGGGCTCTCATGTATATAATAAGGTCTTCCCAATTTACTCATAGACAATTAATCAAGTTAATCAAGTCTCATATACCCTTCATTTCACTAATAGTAACCCTCTCCTTAGTCTCCCAAGACCTGATCTTCACTCAACATCTAACATTAAACATTAATACCATACAGTAGTTAGTATCAAGAGCACGGGACAGGTTGCGATATGTACCTGTTGCCGAGATGTAGTGACTAGCAAATTCCTCTTTGCATTAGCTAATTGTAGTGGATATCCTTAACCGACGACATCGCAAACCTGGGCGTACGGGCTTCCGGTTGATCAGTGATGTAAGGTTATGACGGGGCGTAATTTCCACAAAGTCAAGTAGAACAAGACTATTCACTCGCCGATGTCACGACTTGCAGCTAATAAGCGTCGGGAGCTCACGTGCCGAAATATGTATATGTGTGACAGCAATTTGACAGCGGGATGGTTGTCGACATTGGTCCCGATCGTCCTCTTGCCATCAATGAAGACACTAAGAGACTTTCGCCGGGCGTTGAGAAAGCTAACACACAGCTAGCGAGCTTTGCGCGCTGCCTCCTCTGTCAGATGCGCCAACTAAGCTCTGCTGATGACCCTCAGCTTGTATTGCCTTTGCTGAGAGCTATAGGGGCCACTTGGGACATTGGTTCTATAGTAAACGAGAAGGATCGTACAGTACGTCCCTTGCTTCTTTCCTATTAGTCGTTTCCCCTGTCATATTTTCAATCTACGCATGATGAGGATGTTAGAAGCTGTTGTAATCTAACCAACTTGTCCTTTATAGGTTGTCTACGGCCCCATCAAGCTTGGGTCAACGCGTACATTAACAAATTGCTACCATTTATACACATCGTTACATGTCCATTTAGGTCCGGGACAGTGAATACAACGTATCACGTATCTCTTTCGAGGACTTCTCGTAATGGCGTGTCTCGAAACTAGAAAATTCGGTTTGCCTTTGCGACAATCATCCCACGAACATATTAATATCTTATCGCTCACATTTGAAATGTCCTATCTATTATCTTAAACTCACAGGTAGATAATGCCTAATTACTCGGTCACCTAAAACGTTCACCGTCGGGTTCTATTACATTCTCGAGCCACAGGGAAAGGAGTATCTGCAGCCGATCGCAAAAAACCTAGGCTGCACACTCAAGGAAAATCAGTATTTTACGTACGCCTCAGGCTACCGAAGCTTCTTAGAACACTACACATTAGCCAGTTTTCACCCGCAATAATAGGTTCACTAACTCCACGGGCCAGTGGTCGCGATAGCAGATAGCGTTGCCATTGCTTCTTGCAGCGGCTTTCGGCCGAGACTGCTGTCTAAGCCACCATGGGTTCTTATGTGCATACCTCCATACAGCAAATTCTATAAGCTCATATACACGCTTGTACAATTTTTCCACACTAGTGGCATCCGCAAACTTGGGATATAAATCATTCAGGCCAGAACTTAGTAAAATCTCCAAAAAAACGCCCAAGTGGTTCAATAACTCCCGGGAAAGATACTCTCCGTTCCAGTATCTTTCATCCGCATTATGGAAATCGAAGAACCTCCTGACTCTCCCGCCGGTTTCCTCTGTAAAAATACGGTATGCTTGTAAAAGCCATGCATCTTGGGCGAATTACCCACGTGTGAGTATCCTTCTATCTACTACACAGATATATACATCCGCCGAGAAGAATTGATATCTATGGCATCCCTAAATTGCGTATTGGAATGCGAATGATCGCGAACTTGTCCATGACATTAATAGTCAAATGTGTAGAATAGATATCGAGGAATTTCGGCAAAGTGGCATCCGGGGAGCTTGATCATGCGGCTTCCTGGTAGAATATAAGACTATTGGGGTACCAACCGAAGCTCGCCAAGGGGGAGCTGAGCAAGCACGCAGCCAAAAAAAAAGTCTCCGAAATTGTTTAGTGCCCAATCCGAGTAACAATTCTCTGGCTGTTCTTACCCCCTTGTTTATCTACTCGGCCGGCTATCTGACGCCCGTTCATTCAATTTGGTATTGGTAATTCATCATCTCTTTCGATAACTAACAATAGACACAAGGCTCAGATAGAGCTACAAACCTTTCATCTCAACATCTGCTGGATCCCCATTTTAGAACCAAGGCATCACAGCCAACTGTTACATAATGCTGAGCCCTCGAGCCTCCCTCGAGGCTAGGTCGCAGGCCCCCGCTATAGCTTCATCGACTGATTCTTCCGTGGTTCAGGGTCTGGCGTCGACCACTACCGGCACGGGTGTCGTCACTCAAGGAAAGGGGGACGGCGCGGACTTAGCAAAATATGCAACAGCGCGGTCATTCAAACATCCTGGTAACGACGCGATTCGTCATGTTGAAACCAGTGAAGATGGCGCCGAATACCCTTCCGGCATTAGATTTGCTCTCATCGCTCTCGCATTATGTCTAAGCGTGTTCCTTATGGCACTCGAGTAAGTCACCGACTCAACCCCTCTTGCATTCATCTCTTGAAGACTGACGAGTCTCCCGTATGTAGCAATTCGATAATAGCAACTGCAATTCCAAAGATCACAGAGACCTTCCACAGTCTGTCGGATGTGGGCTGGTATGGTAGTGGTAAGTTCTCCTTGATGCCACACTTTGCTGCTCGAGTACAGGTCTTGTTGATCCCACTGACACCTCGACGCTAGCTTATCTCCTGACCACCGCCGCCCTGCAGCTCCTTTTCGGGAAGTTCTATTCGTTCCTGAGCGTGAAAAGGGTGTATCTTGTCGCTATCGGGCTTTTCGAGCTCGGCAGCTTAATTTGCGGTGTCGCGCAGAACTCGGTTACCCTCATCATTGGCCGAGCCATTGCTGGCCTGGGTTCTGCTGGTATCTTCTCCGGTACTCTCCTAATACTTGCACATAGCGCTCCACTCGCTAAGCGTCCACTTTATGCGTAGGTCTATGTAGATGAACCGCCTTTTGTCACATTTACTAACTCCTCCACACAGCGGTTTTATCGGCAGCACGTACGGCATCGCCTCCGTGGCTGGTCCTCTCCTTGGTGGTGTATTCACAGATAAAGTGGTATGTGCTTGGGCTCCTCAACCTAGCGGTCTACCATTATGAGAATTTAATTATTCTGATATTTATTTCTAGACATGGAGATGGTGTTTCTATATTAATCTCCCCATTGGTGCCGTCACCGTCCTCATCATCGCTTTCTTTCTCCCTGACCCAGTGCGGAAGCAGGCCGACCCCGAGAAACAAGCGAACAAGACATTCATTCAGCGTATTAACCAGTTTGACCCTATCGGAACGGTTATCTTCATGCCGGCTATCATCAGTCTTCTCCTGGCACTCCAGTGGGGTGGAACGACTTATGCTTGGTCCGACGGTCGCATCATCGCCCTCTTCGTTGTCTTTGGTGTCTTGGTCATTGCCTTCCTCTACGTCCAGTACCTACAGCAGGAAAACGCCACGGTGCCCCCACGTATCTTCGCCACTCGTAGTGTTTATTCCAGCAGTCTGTTCGTGTTTGCCCTCGGTGCCAGCTTTTTCACCTTTGTATTTTATGTCCCAATCTGGCTTCAGGCCGTTCAGGGCGTCAGCGCTGTTGAATCCGGCATTCGGAATCTCCCCATGCTCCTCAGTCTCGTGGTTCTCTCCGTCCTCGCGGGTGGCCTGGTGACTACGCTGGGCTACTACGCACCGTTAATGATTATCGGTAGTATCCTCGCCTCTATTGGAGCTGGGCTACTGACCACATGGACACCCCAGACGTCGAGTGGAGCGTGGATCGGGTACCAGGTCCTGTACGGCGCTGGCGCGGGCCTTGCGCTGCAACAGCCCCTCATAGCTGTCCAGGCCTCGTTAGACATCAAAGACGTACCTGTCGGCACTGCCGTAGTTGTCTTCGCGCAGACTATCGGTGGTACGCTGTTCATCAGCGTCAGTCAGAACATCTTCTCGAACTCGCTGGTCAAGGAACTCGCAATCAACGTGCCCACCGTCGATCCGGCCGCCGTCATCTCAGCAGGAGCAACAAACCTGCAGAGGGCATTTCCGCCAGAACTCATATCGGGAGTGGTGCTCTCCTACAACAACGCGCTGACGACGGCTTTCATCGTTGGTGTGGCAACGGCCGTGCTCAGCGTTGTTGCGAGCGCCCTCATCGAATGGAAAAGCGTCAAGGGAAAGAACGTGGAGATGGTTGGTGCTTGAACTAACTAGCCCTCCTCCCTTTCGGACCACCTCTTTAGCACCAATACCAACTTTTCAAACAATCATAACTCAACCCCCAAGAATCGGAAAAGTATAATTCAAATTCTCTCATGCTCCTTAAGCTTATTTACACCATTACCAGCATAAGAATACATGTCCAATTGCGTGTCTGTTTCTGAACCTAGTAATCTTTTCTTCAGTTTATCCTGAGCCGTAAGAATCTCTGGGAGGCTGGCGAAGACCGCATTTTGGTCCGTCTTAACAGGCTGACGTACATTTGGTGCATATATTTCTAGTTCCAAGTCTCTTTTGTTTATTTGCGTACGTAAATCCGCTTCCGTTGCCGCCGCCGTAGCCAGTACCTTCTGTACTTTACCGATAAGACGGCGAGCTGTGCGAGCAATGGGGGAATCACTGCCTCGTAGCATATGTAACTGGTATGGAAAGTCCCGTGCCTTCTTAGGAGTGTATAAGACGGCTTTTAGTGTATGTGGTGATGAATTAGGGCTGGAAGACACCGATATATCGTCATCGAAATACTCGGTCACAGGCTCGGGCTCCAAAGACCAAAGACCGCTCTCTATCCAGCCAGATTTGATATTCGAGATCATTAATTCCTTATTGGATGCCTCCCAGTAACACTCCAGAATTCATCGCTTGTAAATAGAGGCTGTTGCTCACAACGTGATGTATCTCCGAAGCTCTTGATGATAGTAGGTCTTGAGCGGCGAAAACCCACCTACATCGAGTGGCTGCATTTAGTTAGATGCATGAGCAGGTAAATAAACTAAAGTATTATGGTTATTGTATGCTGCCTTTTTTTTTTGGTTCAACCGATGACCGACTCATCACATCCATCCCACCGTGGGTGATAGACTTTTCTTACTATAGGATAATACCTCTTCAAGAGGGGTACTTCTCAACCTTTGGCCTTATTTCATCTGTCACAATACTGTCTGAATATGGTCGAGAATTTTGGGTTTGAGCACATGAATGAAACAGAAGCCCTGCAGTTTGGCTTACACTCGAGTTTTGAATATGTCTAGACTATGTGCGAAATCTTGTGTTATCTCATATTGTCCTTGTTGAAGAAACTCCTCTCTTAGATGCGTTATTACTATATTGACGGTGATTTCGGTTGGTGCCATCGCACTTTTGTTGACCTCGCTTATGAATCGTGCTGCGCTCATTTTCTAGTGGTCAGGTGGGACAATCAACTTTTGACTAGAGCCGATTATTTGGTAGGGTAGTTTTCCTTGTGTGCATCATGAGGCACTCGATCCCTAGTTTCTCAAAACCTATTCTTTCCACACCGACAGCCCCCCGGTCCACCACCAAGTTTCCTCCCCATGGGGCCCTTCGCTGATTGTTCACCCTCTTTCTCTGGACGCTTTGACATACGATCTACCAACTAGGTCAAAAGAAAAGGGCACGACACACATACATGTTGTATGCTGCCCCCTATAAATCTCACAGCATTTCTGCATCAGGGTGATAAGTTATGACCCGTTGGCCTCTTTCTGACTCCGGCTGGTTGCAAGCTTCTCTAATCCTCGACTATTGGATATAATCCTATCCTATAGTAGCATCGAAAAAGATTTAGCTTGAGATAATGAGGAACTACAACAACAGGGGGGTGGATGCAGTTACTACTCACAACAAGACCCGTAGGCATGAACTTGACCACCCATTTCACAGAGCCTGCAAGTGCACCTTTCCACACAATCCCCGTACCTCCGGCGGTCACGGCGTTGAGCAGCTCGCGAGAAAAGCTCTCGGGACTACTTCTTTTGCCGCTTAGGGTGCCTGCCGCGGCGTCGGTAATGACTGAAACTATGGGGGTATAGAGCGATTGGGATGGCAGCACAAAGTTAGAGCCGTCCACCCAGAACCGCGTTTCCACATTACCGGCCATGACGGTGATGACTTTGACATGAAATGGTTCCATCTCTAAGCGAAGCGTTTCTGAAACCATCGTTACGGCCGCTTTAGAGGCACCATACATTCCTGCATAGATGACGATAGCGGTTATTTTCTAGTATTCTTTTTGTTTTTCGAATCCCTGTGTTCTGGTTTTATGCCATGGGCTTACGCAGGCGGGTGGGTGCAAGATGATAAGAAAGTAGGAGAGCAAGACGTCTGAGGACATACCCATGAAAGGCGTGTTCAGAACGCCGGCAATAGAACTGATGTTCACCACGGTCCCTCGAGCATTGACTAGCAACGGGCTAAAGGCCTGGGTTACGCGAACTACACCCCAGAAATTCGTATCGAACAACTTTTTGCTCTCTTCGATGTCTGCGTCCATCACGGGCATCGTGTAGTTGCCACCCGCGTTGTTGATGAGGACGTGCAGCCGACCTGCCGTCTCCGAGGCTACTTGGGCGGCTACTTGGGCGATCTGCTGGGCGTCGGTCACATCCAGCGCAAGCGCACGAACCCGCGGCCGCTTAGACAAAGATTCGTCGATCTTGGCGGGATTACGCGCCGTGGCATAGACGGTGTACCCGGCATCACTGAACGCGAGCGCAAGTGTCGCACCTAGACCTCCAGAACTGCATCCGGTAATAAGGACTGTCTTGGTGGCCATGGTGGGAACAGCCGAGCCGAGTGGATGAATGATTTTGTGAAAGGGAAAAGGGTGATTAGAAAGCAGTGAATCTCACTTGACGCATGCCCGACAGCTCATATGGCTCGCTCACTGTCTTATTTTTTAATTTTATTTATTTATTTAAGAGGGAGCTCGTGTCAGGGTTGATGCATTGGGATGAAAAATGAAAATACACTTGCTCGGCCGAAGCGTCCTCACATTGCAGATAGATGATAACTGAGGTCATCCCTGGTTTCGTACCTATCCATTCCCTCTGCGCTCAATACCAAAATATATTAAAAAAAGAGGAGGGGGAAAAGGGGGCAAGTAGATCATATGCAAGGCAAATCTCGGTAAGAAGAAGCCCCTTCTGCAACAACAGCTGTTAAAATGCTTGTCTCAAGCATATTTCACTTATGTAGTTTTACAGGGACCGCTTCACGGCGGTGGTTTCTCGGCCGGGGCCGAACCCCGCATTTTGTTTATGCAGGTCTCCAGGATGGTAAATGTTAGCTCCGCGCCAACTCCTTGTACAGGCAGGGGTTTCTTGGTGAGGATATACGTCCAAGAACAAGGGCAGCAGCTCAGTGGCATCAACACTTCGACACAGATCAACAGCGAGATCTCTACTGAAAATGTTCGACAGTCTTGTTGATTGACAGTACTTTTCTTACTTTTTGAGTCGATAGTGTTAGAGCTAACCTTTACCATCGTGGAGACCTATACTTATTAGTCGAGCAGGTTAGAAATTACTTCTTTATATAAACCTAATGCATGTCGTAGCCAGTCGTAGCGCAGGTTATCATGATTGAATAGAGCGCATACGACAGCCAATCACACCCCCTGTCTCACCGGAGGGTTATTTTGGTCACTGAAGTTTTTCGGCCCAGATTCCTCCGACCCAGGTTTTCACACATCACCTTGTCAGTTCTCACACATCACGCTAAATCTGAACTTCTATAACTTCAACAATAAATAACTGAGTTGATAAATAGTGAAAATTAGCATCTAAGTCTCTATTAGCTATTTTTATTTTAAAATGTATTTACTTATTATTATTTTTTAAATATATATTCTTTAATAAGCTTTCCGTTACGGCCAAGTATCGACCTCTCAAATGACTAATCTGCTCCTAAATAAGGAAAGGATTTGCACACGGCAATACGTATATGCGGAGACGCTGTCTCGCTGTATCTAGTTTTCTCTCCTCTTTCTCTTTTTAGTCTCGATATTCTCGTCAATAGAGTGTTAGCTGCCGCTGCCAGGAAATTGCTGCGAAGCACTCGCAATTGCGGCTTCCGGGCCTGGTGGGTAGATTAGTCTTCGGTTGCAGGCTGCGAGAGCTACGGGCTATAGATTGCAGAGGGTAAAAACGAGGGCTTTCCTGCCCTGGGTTCAAAGGGGCCTCTAGTTCCAGGAGGGAAGAGAAGAACAGGTACTAACCAGAAGGCTGGGACTCTAAATATGTAAAGTGGTTTCTCTCATATATCAGTCAGCTACTGACAATATGCAACTACTAGTCTTGGTAATGAAGAAGAGGCTGTCTGAATCGATATCATCCCACTGATGAAAACTGAAAGATGAAAGGAAGACTCCTCGTTTCCTAAACAAAAGGAAGGCTCTTTGATTGATAAGCAAACCAGCTGTCATGTATGCAGTTGGCTAAACGCAGCCACAGTGGATTCTCTCGGCCGAGAAACAGGCAGACACCAACTTCATCACTTCTGTTGTAGATGCTACACATAAGCAACGCGCTCGATCATTTTCTCCGGCTTCGGTTCCTCTTCCCCCAATACATTACCTTTACTGACGCAAAAACACGTACGGAATACACCTTAGTTCTCCATCGAACCGTCAACATGGGTGCACCACCGATTCCCCCGACTCCTGCTGGAACAGACCTCACGGGAAAGACAGCGATTGTGACTGGTGGCAATGCTGGATTGGGACTCGAGGCGGCTCGGCAATACCTGACTCTCAAAGCGGCCCGCGTCATCATCGCCGTGCGTTCCCCAGCCAAGGGGAAGGAGGCTGTCGCCGAGCTTAAGGCGGATCCGACCGTGCAGAAAGTAAACCCGAATGCGGTCATCGAGGCCTTCCCCCTAGACCTCGACGATTTCCAGTCTGGTGCCGACTTTGTGCGCAAGGTCAAGAGCGAGGTCCCGGAGCTGGATATACTGCTGAACAATGGCGGTACTAACGTCCTCAAATACCACAAGAGCGCAAGCGGACACGAGCGCGTGATGCAAGGTGAGCGAGCCGTCCGCACCGGTCCCCATTCTCCGGTCACATCCTCATGGTGCGTACATGCTAACACGCAAAATAACAGTCAACGTCTACACCCACTTCCTGATATCCCTAGGCCTCCTCCCGCTGCTCATATCCACTGCCGAGCGTCGTGGTGCTCCCACACATTTGAGCTTCGTCGGCTCTTCAATGCAGAGCAGCCATTCACTGATCAAGAAGCCCCTGGCCCCCAACGAGTCGGTCCTGCAGCACTTTGACGACCAGAAAACCTACAACGCGATGACGCGGTACCAAGACAGTAAATTCATGGTCAACGTGCTCGTGCGAGGCCTGAAGAAGGTGGTGGGGGAGGAGAATCCGAAGGTCATTGTGAACCACATGTGTCCCGGTCTCGTATCCACGGGCTTCGACAAGGATCTTCCCGTGTGGTTGAAACCCCTCATGTTCATGTACCGCAAAGTTTCGGCACGCCATGTCTCCGAAGGCGCCCGTACGCTGATTTACGCTACGGCGGTGGAGGGGCCGGAGTCGCACGGCAAGTTCTTAGCTAACAACGTCATTAGTTCGTAAGTCTTTTGCCCCTTTACCCCCCCACTTCCGTGTCTTCTTTATTATCGGTTGACTAATATCTCTTTCTTTCCAGTAACGATGTCCCTTTCCTGGACGAAGCGGCTGGTGAGGCGTTTACGGAGAAGGCGTGGAAAGAACTCGTGGCCGAATGCAGCAAGTTTGATCCAGAGCTTAGTCGATATGCTTAATTAACACCAAGACATCTATTTCACAGTACCACGGGTCAATCATTGATAGGTGATGGTGGATTGCGTCTTTATCTTCAAGTTACATGTATACGGAGTAGGCAAATAGCATTTCATTTTATACCTCGGGAATACATTTTAGAGTCGAATGGTCTTTCATTCTGGCTCGCAAATCTCAACCGGCGTACTGCCACGGCAACCTTGATCTCTTGGGAGTGTATTACGGAGTAGTGTGCCTTTTTCTTTTCCTTACGCGTTTGTTATGGAGTTGTATATGCGGGCTCGGAAGTTGAATAAACGCACGTCCTTTCTGCCTCTACGCACTTTTTTTCTTTCAATAATGGACTCGCTTAGCTGGCAACCTTTCGACCCTGAAATGCTTTCCCACGGTACATGAATTATCTATATATAGATTCTTGGCAGCGAAGAACCACCTTCCGGTTGAGTTAATACCGCCAGACGTGAGCCCTATTTATTGATACCAAGATCGCTGTATTATTTCTAATGTGAGCGATAGCGCACAGGCCCAACGCCGCTAGGGCAGATCCATATGGCCAGAACGGCTGTGGCACAGTATTATTTAGCGATCGCTGTGTTATGTACAAGTTGTTACGTATAAAACAGCCAGAAGGCAAGCGAAAGCATCAAGCGGTCCTCGGTCGCGCCGACACAGTAAACTCTCCGTGGAACATAGCAATGACCATATCATCCCATCGCATATCCTCATCCGTCGTGTCGGTCGCAAAGTCGTAGCGGCGCACGAAGTACGCCAGTATGAGGTAGAGCTCCATGTACGCCAAGTTGATGCCGATGCAGCTGCGCGTCCCTTTGCTGAACGGCACGAAGAAGTGATTCATAACTTTCTGCGTCTCCACCTCTTCCTTGGTAGCACCTTCGCGGTCCATCCATCGCTCGGGGAGGAACCGGCGCGGCTCCGGGAAGAGGTCCGGGTTGAAGTGCACCTGGTAGATGGACATGCCCACGCGAGTGCCCGCAGGCAAGAAGCGGCCATCCGGCAGGGTGACACCTCCGGCGGGCACGAGCCGTGGTGTCCGGCTGGCGGCCGCGCTGGCGTAGCGGAGGCTTTCCTTGATCACGGCAGTTAGGTAGGGAAGCCGCTCGAGGGTGGTGTAAGGGACGCGATCTCTCGGCCTCGGCATGACGGTCTTGAGCTCGGCGAGGAGGCGGGACTGGATGTCTGGGCTACGTAGTATCTGATACAGACCCGTCATGGCTGTGATGCCTGTCGTGTCGTTGCCCGCCGAGATTAAGGTGAGGATCTCGTCGCGTAGCCCGTCCTGGTCGGGCGGTACCCACCCCTTTTCCGCGTTGGGCGTTATAAGTCGCTCCATGACCGTTGGGAATGCGGGCTTGCTGCCGCCCTCGAATGCCGTGACGAAACCCTCGACACGTGCGCGCGCAAACTATGGACAGGGCGAAGAAAATGAAGATTAGCACTGGCTCTGCTCGGCCCGCGCGTGCCGTTGCACACAAAACTTACCTTATCGAGCTCCGTTCCCATAGCTATCGTCTTGGACAGGCGCCGGCCCAACCATAGCGGTATAGTCTCGGAGAAGCTGCGGACTATCGGAAAGGCCTTGATGACGTGTAAGTTGTGCAAGTAAGCACGGAATACCTGGACCGCGCCGCTCATAAAGTTCTCGTCATGTAATGCCCCCATGCTGCGTCCCAGGGCAAACTCTGATATCATGTCCATGGACAGGCTCTTGACAGCCCACTCGACGCGGATGGTGCGGCCGGCCTGATACATCTCGTCGAAGCGGGTACACGCCAATTCCACCTTTTCCATCATCATAGACTCTAGCTTAAGGATGGACTGGCGTGAGAAGAGAGACTCGAGTGGGGCGCGCCGATGTTTGTGTCGTACCGGGTCCGTCTCGGCCACGGTGGATGTCGGCGCCCCGAGCACCTTGTGCATGGCGGGATCCTTGTAGTACCGCGTGTTAAGCGAGTATAATGTGTGATAGAAGGCCGGGTCGTAGACGTGGATCTCATTGGGCCCCATGCGAATCGCCGTGCCGTATTTGGGATCACGATGCATCTTCTCCAAAAGGAACAAGGTTTGGCCCCGTTTCCCCGGACTGCCTCCAATGTTGTACCATGCTTCCCAGCTTTTGATTTAAATACATCTGATCAGTCACCGCATCAAAGTACATTACATTGAAAGAGAAAAAGAGAGAGAGAGGGGGGGGGGGGGTCATGGCATATCTGGATTCTGGGCCTCTTACAGTTCAGAAACGGCGGCCCATTTGGAGCCGGGAAATATGGAAAGCGGACTGAAGTAAATAAGATAAACAGCGCGAACGGCGTGATAAATGGCGAAAATCACACCGACGGCGACCAAAGGAGGCCAGATGCCGAAGCCTGTGACGAGCGGGAATTCCATGGCAAAATGGATTCAATCAAGAAAGTGGGGTCACGCCGTGTGATGGCTTACTGGGTTTTACAGTCGGGAGGCTTCCTTGGGAAGTGTAGTTTAGGTATTTAATGCGTCTGCCGGATTATAAGCTTGATGCATCATGCCGCGGGTCTTCCCGGCCGAGAAGGATGGCGACGATGACCGGGATTGGTATCATGGCAGTCCATCTGAGTGAGCTCTTTGCTACCATACTGGCGTACCCTTTGCCTCATTTTTAAATTGGAGACTTACCAGTCTTGTTTCCTCCGATGGGATGTTTTCATCCATGATTTCTTCGTTACACTGGGTATCTATCTATCAGTATGGATTCATACCAACAAGGCTCATCGCAACAGCTAGCCGTTTCGGCCCTGCCAGCAACCCCGGATGGCCGTCACCAGCTTCCCTCTACGAACATACCGATGACCTTAGAGAGCCATCGTTTTTCTAGCGTCATTCGTGCCTCTCAAGATGTCGTTGGAGTGTTTGGCCCTCTCAATGTATCTCAATTCCTTCTCATTGCCACAGCTATGACTCCGGTCATTCTCGTCTGGGCACCCAAGTCCGTCATTCGCCGGGCTCTGTACCCGATCCAGCTCTTCTGCTTGGCTGCTACGTTGGTGGCTCCGTTGCCTCCAGACCAGTCGCAGGCCGACCTCTACAACCTGGGTCTCCAGGTCGGCACGGTTGGAGCGCGCATCCTCGACCGTATCTACATGCACAACCCCGAGGACACATTCCTACGGGTCGGTGTCGACGATGGGGGGCCTCACAAAGGGCCCGCCTCATATGGCACCGGAGCCAAAGCCCGTTGGGCTGTTGAGTTAATCTTATCCGCCAGAGGAATCGGGTGGAACTGGCAGGTCGGCGGCGTGCCTCGGCCTAAACCGGTACCCACACGGTGGTCCTTTGTCCGTAGTAGGGTCCGCACCACGCTTCTGACCTTCACCCTCATACACGCCGTGACCTTGCTAGCTTCATATATCCTGCACGTGTCTGATGACAATTCCTCATTGCGTAACCCATTTTTCCTCCGCTTCTTTACCACGACTGCGTGGCTTACCGTCATTTACGGCCACCTCACCCTCCCCGAAAACCTCGTCGCCATATTCTTCGTCACGACGGGGCTCGGGGGCCGCTTTGCTGATCCCCAACAATGGCCGCCCATGTTCGGTGACATAAGTGAGTCGTACAGCATACGACGTTGTTGGGGGTATGTTCGCCTCTTCTCTTCCCTGTTAATGTACCCCTTGCCATTATCGCTAGGCTAACGTTGACCGTAAATTTGCTCTACAGCAAATTTTGGCATGCATCACTGAGACGGGTAAGTATCTCATATTGACCCCCCTATCCATTATTCACACCGGGCCCTTTAATGCAATAATTCCATCTTACATTTTACCTACAGTCTACCAGTGCACCGGGTCAATGGCTCCTTGGGTCAGCTCGACCAAAATCGCGCGTGGGGAGGCTTTCCAGGCGATACGGCATCCTGTTCCTGTCATTTATCGTGTCAGGCGCCATCCATGCCTTCGGCTCGTACATGGTGACGCGCGACAGCCCTCAAGGAATCTCGGATGGAGGAGCTGCCGTTTATTTTCTAGCTCAGCCCACCGCCATCTTAATCGAGGATGCTGTGTCGGCCGCCTTGGGCATTGTTGATGAGGGGAAGCCATCTGGCTTCAGACGAATCATAGGATACGTGTACGTGAGCTTGTTTTGGCTCTGGTGTTTTCCGACCCTGAAAGTCATTCCTCTCGCCCTGGCTCATGGGATACAAGGCAACGGCGCGGACAGCCAAATGCTAGCGGCGGTTCGAGCCTGTCTTGAGTTGTCTGAGGCTTTGCCTTTCAACCCTGCTAAGTCAGCCTGGAAGTATGGGACTACTACGTTATCCTAAGGTACTATATAGAAGGAAGCGCATTCTGAGGTTGTGGGTTTGACAATATTTACAAAAGTTCTCAGGTAATGAGTAATACTAAGGGATGGCTTACACCTCTAGACTACGCCAACGCCACATAACTACAACTTATTTCCCATCTCTTCCAGATGTTTTCGTTGCTATTCACACTGTAGCAATGTTTATGCGCCTGTGAAGGTAAGGATAGATTCATTACACTTGAAGATTGATTGTTACTCAAGTATGGTTATCTTGCATTTCAAGGGGGCAAATAGTTGCACAACAATATTGTATAAAAATAAGAAATGCTAGAAGTGCTGTTCACTGTGTACTAGATCAACTGTCTCCGAATTAGCACCAAGTGCTTTCAGCAGCCCCACAGTGGGCTAGTCTCCTGCAGCCACCTGCGGGCCACCCCTTTGAAACCTCCATCCTTCCACCTTCACCTATCAAAAATAATAACAGCTTCAACAGTAATTACGGAGCTTCAAAATAGCTGCAAAAAGGTTGCAGTAGCCTCAACAGGTGTAGAGAGTATAATATAGTGTAATTGCTACTAACCGGTTTTAATAAGTGCTAAACAGCACTAATTTAAAAGCGACGACGCTAAAACAGCCTAGATTAATCAATTAATCAACTCCCTTGCAACTATCACGTTTGGTATGTGATGTAAGTATAAATATATCAATTACAAAACTCTCCTATCGCAAAAGATTATTAAAATATATTTACAGCTCTTATTATCATAACGTAACAAATTACTATTTGATCTAGAAGGCCATACACTACCAAGCAAGTACATACCATACAAAATTTAGTGCAGAGTTCCTTACACGATAGCGCAGCTGACTCGAATTGCTACCACTTGGGGACAGCAGATCTAGCGTTTCTCATAATAATGGTGTTTTCTACCCAATGTCATAATGAGACATACGCGTATGTAGGCAGAGAAGAAAAGCAACTGAAGGTGAAAGTCGCAGCTTGAGCCAACCATTGTTCACATTCTCTCTCGGCCGAGAATGCCACCTAGGACGACATCGCGTTGACGGAAGTGGGGGACGTTTGAAAGAATAACTACCTACTGCATGGCCAGTCACGCATCTGTCCGTGTCCTGCAAGCATTAGACGCACTGGAACAGACTCAATCCTCCGACCTCCGACCTGTACTAAAAGGCTAAACATCCAAACACAGTTATTTGATTAGTCATGGAGCGCTTGTACGCCATGGCCCAGACGGCCATCCCCATCATCCACAGCGATGAATGGGACAGGCTCCGAGATGTGGCGTTCGCCTGGGAACCCCCCAATTCCCACGTCATGCCCGTCTCCAACGCCCTCTCCGCTGTGTGTGGGCTTCTCTGGGCGGCCTCCTACGTGCTCCTCACGATACGAGCCTTCAAGGACCGGTCGTACGGGATGCCGATATTCGCCACATGCTACAACGTAACATGGGAGACCATCTACGCCTTTATCTACCCGCCGGATCCCTTCAACGCCGTCTTCTTCGGCTTGTGGTCCATCTCCGACATCTTTCTCTTCGTCGCCACGGCCCGCTACGGCAAGCACGAATGGGCCCACTCGCCCCTGGTCGCCGGCAACTTGCCGCTGATCATGGTCCTCGGTGTCATCTCAGCCGCCTGGATGCAGCTCGCATTGGCCAGCGAGCTGATCCCAGTCATAGGCCGCGAGATTGTCTTCTTCTCCAGCTGGCCACTGCAGATCGTCCTAGGTGCGGGCAGCCTCATGCAGATCTTGTCAAGGGACAGCACTAGGGGCCATTCCATCCACATCTGGTAAGCTGAGGAACCATCTCTTCCTCTGCGAATGAAATTTCGATTTGATCTTGTGACCGCTGACGAACTATGTGCAGGTGGACTCGAGCCGTGGGAACCCTTGCGGCATGTTTCTGTTTTACGTACCGAGCGTACTATTGGCCGGAAAGGTTCGGATATGCGACTAGGCCAGTAGCTGTCTATATCTTTGTCACCAGTATATTTATCGACGTGGTGTACTATTTTGCATTCGTCGGTACGCGTAGGCGGGAGCAGGATGCGGCCAAGAAAAATGGACGCGCCCATATAAAATCGAATTGAAATTGTATTTAGATCAACTTGCATAGGTAATCGTGTATCTAAAGCATTGGGAAGTCAGGGGTTATCAAAAAATGGACATGGTGGTAAAAGAAATAAAGGTAGATAGACTAGCAAGGAGCAAGTTTCACCAAAAGTATGAGATGAAGCGGGACAGGGGAGCGGTCATGTTCCTACATAAGTAGAGTCAATCATCCAAGGCTGGTATAATGGATAACTTTTACTCAGTATAATATTCGTGAGGGACGTATTAACTGTTGTATTACCAAGCTTCCAACAATTCTAAGACGGGAATAGTTACTAGTTCCAACCCTTATCTACTGATGGGTTATATACATAGACAGGATTTCCTTTGTGCGTCTATTGCTATTCAGTATCTTTTTCAAGTAAGGAACTTCTCGGGGACGTTGCACAATCTTGATCTGATCCAGTCCGCAAAGCCTTTCCCGAGGCTGTCCAGGCTGCTAGTTGAGCTCACACCCCGGCCCAGCAAGCCATAAATCACAAAGTGTACGGCCAATAGGTTAGGAAACTCGACTCTCTCGATGGAATAACTGTTTTCGCGCCAGTCGTCACCCATGAGCTGTTTCATTCTATCCACCGTCATCTCGGCTCTAAACCAAGAGTAGCACTCCGGGTCCAGCACGAACAGGCCCAGGTTGACGTTTGACCCCTTATCACCTGAGCGTCCGAGGGCGATATCCCCCAAAGGAACGGCCCGGGTCAGCCCGAAATCCAACGCTGCCCCTTTTTCGCCAGACTCAGCAGCGACAACGCTAGCCTCGTCCTCGCTTTCAGAGCTGTACGTAGGTGGGTGTCCAGTGTCCACGGTCAAAGCCACCTCCCCATCAGGGCCCAAAATCAGCGCCTTTTCCTGCAAGAGGCTCTGCTGGTAGATGGTCGGGAAATAAGAGAGGTATGGCATAGGCATGGCGCAGCGGAAGTCGGTAGACCCGTGCGCCCCAGAGACGTGCTGCATGCCGTTGTCCACGAAGACGCGAAGCAATCCTCCGATGGGCTCGGGCGTTGGAGCCTGGCTGAAGACTCGAAGGTATGTTGTGCCGGCGAGCATAGTGTTGGCATTGGGGGCCGACGTTCCAACACTAATTTTATAGTTAGAGATTTCGATTTGAGTAACGAGTTGGAGCAAAAGGGGGGCAAATAAGCCGTCATTATGGAGTTGTCACTGACCACTGGAATTCAAGCGTATCAAACTTTTCAACAAGATGATGCTTCTCGAGCCCATGACGGATTTGCTTCTCATAGAATGTGTGCTTCTCTTTCACGGCATATCCGCCAAGATTAAGAAGTAGTTGAGCTTGGTAACCTCCTTTGTAGGCAACGGCTACCTTGGTTGTAGCAGGAGGAGGACCACCCCGGACGCCACTCACTGACACACTACGTGAACATCCAAATTAGTCTTCAAAATATAGTAAGGCATTCTAGGAGGACAAGGGCGTCTCACCTATTTGGACCGATCTCTTTTATTGTAACTCCGTCCAAGTATGCCTTGACGTCACTGTTCAAATAAGTATTACCCTGGATCTCGTACAATAGCTGAGACTTGACCGTCGTTTCCGTTACCATGCCCGTGGTATTTTCATGCTTGGTGATGACGCAAGAGCCATCTTTGTCGACGTGACAGATTCCAAAGGGCAGATCAAAGAGCTGCTCGACAGGATGGATCTTCTCGAACCCGGCCACGTTGGCGCCCGTCACGTAGGCCGAGCACTCTATCAAGTGGCCGGCGATGAGACTCCCGGCTAGCTGATGGTAGTCCGTGTCGGCCCAGCCGAACCAGTGGCGAGCGGCGCCCATGACAGGGGCAGCATCGGCGACACGACCGCAGACGACTATATCAGCCCCCTTGCACAAGGCCTCGTAGATGCCCCGCGAGCCGAGATAGGCGTGTGCGGAAACGATCGGGTGAAGCTTCGGGTTCATGTAAGCGTGAAGGCGCTTGGGCTCACGGACGTGACTCTTGCGCGAGTCAAGATAGCGCAGCTTCTGGGTAGCGGCTCCTCCGTCGCTGTTGTGCTCAAGACCAAGATCTTGTCGCACCTGATCAATGATATCGTCACCCACCACGGCTGCCACTTTGATACCATAGCCCTTCTCACGAATGAGATCCTGGCATTTCCGGGCTAGTCCGACAGGGTTCAAGGCGCCCCCGTTAATGATGACCTTAATGTGCTTGGAAGCAATTGTCTCCATGCTCTGCTGCAGACCATCCCATGCCGTCGGTTCGTAGCCCGGATGCTTCCCAGCAGCGAAAGCTTCAGCATTTTGAGACATGTTGAGTTCTAGATAGATTTATTTCATTAAATCTTCCATCTCACTGCTGGTTCTTTTCTCATTCACAGACGTGAACATTTCGTAGAGTATAGGTACTTACCTGCTAGGTAATCGCCAGTAACGTAGTCAACGTCTCCCAGAGTCATTTGGCGCAACATCTGGTATCCCGAGTCACCCATTGAGCCAGAGCAATTGGCAATGACGGCTGGTCTCGTGCCGCGCTGGCTCTGGCCTTGGTTGGCATTATTGCTAGCCATTGTGGGCGACAATCACAAAGCACGCTTCTCGGATGAGTGGGCGCTTGGTCAGGGAAAAAAGGAATCTCGGTCGAATGCTATCAAATTACTGGCGATGTATAAGTGGGTGTTGCCATTGACTGTATACTCGGCTAACTTAAGTATGCAACTTGGTATATTAGGTGTGCACTTATGTACTAAGTACTCCTTGCTGACTGAGATCGGCCGAAAAACTTGCATGCTCCCCGATCCTGCTCGTCCTCGTGTAATAAGTACCCGAATACACCGGGTTCGAATAAGTAATATTGCAACAAAGCACCGCCCACGACAGAGTGAATCACGTAAAGGCCCAAGATATAATATCTACGCTCTCCTTCGCTCGTCATCGTTCAGGATATAGAAGCGACTGCTGAATTTCTCGACTCGCTTATTGTGCAATAATACAATGGCCCGAATCGACGTTCACCATCACTTCATCCCCCAACCTTATGCAGACGGTTTGTATCCAGACCTCACACACTCGATTCTTTCTATTCTGACTCACCGAGTGGCTTAGCCTATAATTCCTCGGGGGGTGACCCTTCGGGATGGGTGTTACCAGCGTGGAGCATCGAGTCAACTTTGGATTTGATGCGTGAGCACAACACGGAGACAGCGATCTTGTCGCTTACCGCCCCGGGTTCGACCATTCTCCGTGGACAAGCCGCTTCGGATCTTGCGCGGCAGGTCAATATCTGCGCAGCTGCTCTATGCGCCGATCATCCGGGCAGACTTGGCTTCTTCGCCGCGCTGCCGCCCTTGGTGGACAACCTGGATGCCGTTTTGGCAGAAGTAGCTTACTCCCTCGACGTGCTGCATGCCGACGGCGTTACCCTGTATACGCGATACGGGGAAGATAACCACTACTTGGGCCACCCCGAATTCCAACCACTATGGGAAGAGCTGGATCGACGGGGAGCCGTTGTTTTTGTACACCCGACGCATCTCGTAGACACGAACCTGGTCAACCCGGCTCTCCCGCAACCCATGATTGATTATCCCCACGAAACAACGCGAACTGCTGTGGATTTGATTCTATCTGGCACAATCAGGAAGCACACCAGGGTCAAAATTATCCTCTCCCACGCTGGCGGTTCCCTGCCGTACTTGGCGATCCGGGCTGCTCATTTGACGTACGACACCCACCTAAGTCAGAAAGACCCGGCCGAATTCTTGGACGACGCTAAATCGTTTTATTTCGACCTGGCTCTCTCGGGCAACCCACTGACGATGGACCTTCTCCTAAAGTTTGCCCGGCCCGGCCATGTGCTCTACGGCAGTGACTTCCCGTACGCCCCGAAGAAGACAGTTGACTCACATGTAGAAATGCTTGATCAGTATGTGATGGAACCCGGGGTAGCTTACTCGGTCAGTCGAGGGGCAGCAGAAGCATTGTTTCCCCGATTCAAGTCTGCTGGTGCTGAGAAATAGGGGATGGAATAGCTAGTGGGGGCCGAGGCATGAAGAGAACCCAGGGGTTCACGGCCGGCAGATACTTGGTGATGCAGGACTATGAGGGGATAACGTAATCGTAGCTGCCCACACCATAGTCACGAACAGATATATGGAATAGAAAAGACAAGGCAAATATGAAATGTCCAATGACCCATCTATGCCCCCATCTAACATGGTATTATTCACTAGACCAAGTATCCTCACAAGTACGAAGAGTTAGTCCCTATACTTTATTTATCAGACTTTACTTCCTTACGGGTTTCATACATATTACTTGTCGTCCTGGACGTTCACTTTCCAGGGCATGTACGCCGAATTGTAACTGTCACAATATAGAAGGTAAGCTAAGTCAGCTTTATCCCGGGGATCCCTGACCATACACCCACACTGTCCCCGAAGGATGCGAAGGAAAAATAAGGAATACATTTGTATGTTTCCGGCCGAGTCAGTTTCAGCTATCAAACCCGAGGCTTTGGATCAACACTGCAGTATTGCAGTAGGGTAATATCGAGTACCACCCGAGGGACAAGTCTTCTTCGTTCTTCATATCGCTTACTTATGCACATTTATTGTTATTGACATATTGGATTACAAGTCACAGACAAGATGATAACGATGTTGGCATTGATCAAATACTACCATTACCACGTTTTCGCCAGCGCCCTTGCACTGGTAGTGTTCATTCTCAGGCGGTCGCTGGCTACATCAAATCGGCAGAGACACAAATCTAATGGACCTCGTGGATTGCCTATCATTGGAAACCTACACCAGATTCCGAGCACAGGGGCCCATCGGCAATTCACGAAATGGTCCAAGGTCTACGGCGGCCTCTTCACACTGAAGCTAGGCCCCTCCACGGCTGCCGTGATTACGGACCGTCGCCTCGTCAAAGAGCTCGTGGACAAGAAAAGCTCCATCTTCAGCGACCGGCCGGCGTCGTATGTATCGCATGACCTCATCACCAAAGGCGATCATCTTCTGGTAATGAAATACGGCGATACGTGGAGGTCGTTCCGCAAGCTCTTGCACCAATGCTTCAACGAGGCCATGTGCGACAAGCAGCACATCAAGCTCGTCGACGCCGAGCAGACGCAGATGATGCGCGACTTTGTCGAAAAACCCGAGCAGTACATGCTTCACCCCAAGCGGACAAGCAACAGCATCATTATGAGCATTGTCTACGGAGTTCGTACCGAGTCGATCAAGACACCGCACCTGGTCGAGCTGTACGAAATCATGGATCGCTGGTCTGAGGTCATGGAGGTAGGGGCCACTCCACCCGTCGACTTCTTCCCTGTGCTCAAGTGGTTGCCCGAGAGTCTTTTCAAAAACTGGATCCAGAGATCACTTCATGTAGGCCAGCGCATGAAGACCCTCTACTCCACGATGCGCGAGAGGGTGATCGCCCGTCGTCAACCGCACACTTCCTCCTCTCCCCTTGACTCACCATTCCTTGGAAACGTCATGGCCAATCAGGAAAAGCTGCGGCTCAGCCCGAACCAGCTTGACTTTCTCGGCGGCGTGCTTATGGAAGGTGGATCTGATACAGTGTCGACTATGATGCTGGTCATCATCCAAGCCATGACGATGCACCGCGATGTCCAGAAGCGAGCTCAGGCGCAAATTGATGCCGTTTGCGGCGAAAACCGCTCGCCCGTATGGGCCGACTACGACAAGCTGCCCTATGTCAGCATGATCATCAAGGAGGCCATGCGGTGGCGGCCAGTTACCCCGCTAGGCTTCCCTCACGCGTTGACTCAAGATTACTACCATCAGAATGATGATGACTGCGACGGCTCAAGCACGGCCGCCAAGGGCACGACCTTCCTTCCCAAGGGAACCACCATCTTTGTCAACGTCTGGGGACTGCACCATGACGAGAAGGTAAATCCCGACCCGGACCGGTTCAACCCGGACAGGTACGAGGGCCGGACGAGACCGGCGGCTGAGTACGCCGCCTCGGCTGACTACGAGGCGAGGGATCACTACACGTACGGGTTTGGACGTCGCATCTGCCCAGGCATCCATCTGGCCGAGCGAGAGCTTTTCTTGGGCATCGCTAAGCTGCTCTGGGGGTTTGACTTCGCGCCGCAGATCGACGCCGCGACGGGACAGCCGGTGCCCATTGACGCCAATCCCGAGACAGGATACAGCGAGGGCTTTCTGGTCTGCCCTAAGCCGTTTCCTTGCGTTGTGACGACCAGGTCGAGCACACGCCGAGACACAATCTTGGCGGAGCATGCGAAGGCTGAAGCTGAGGTGTTCTCCAAATACAGGGGCTGAGCTGACTGCAGGGGTTTGGGTGTTCGGGTGTCGTGTAGCCCCTGGGCGACACCTGTCGGCCGAGATAACTTATTAAGTCAGACGAACTTGCTATCGTATGTTCTTCACGTTGCATAATAGCTTGTGGTTGATAAAAGTGTTTCACATCCGCGCGTAGGTATGGTCTATAGAGGACGCACCACTTGTAGAATAGAAGATACATAGCAGCCTAGTTATATACGTATACTTTCTTTTCGTACTAAAAACCCTCGTTAGGCTGATTAGTATTAACTTCCTCTCATCAAACTCACACTCACACGAGCACCAAGGACCGAACACCAACCCCATCTATCCCATGGCCCCCGCTCAGCCTAAGTCATGGACCGCCGGGTCAAACCCGGTGAGCAAGTGAGTCTTGAACAGGCACTCTTTTGGAATTAGTAGCATGACTTGATCGATGTACTTACCACCTCATCTCACCCAACCTATCTAGATTCGAAGGGGCCTTCGTAGTAAGCAAGCACACACCACCGGCAGGCCGCAACATCCACTTCCACGTTCTCATCGACCCAAACCACCCGCGAACATTGCAGATCTCGGCCTCGGGTAAGAAGCCTCCCACGCACTTCCACCCGCACCAGTGGGAGTTTTTCAAGGTGGAGCGGGGCTCGCTGACGGTCGAGATCAACGGCGTCCCCCACGTCTTCACGCCAGAGTCGGGCGAGTACTCGCTCCCGCCGGGACCGCATCACTGCCTGTACGCCACTCCCGGACAGCCCGCCGGGACCATAGTCGAGCTGTGGCTCGGCGCCTCGCCGTCGGGCGTCGACTCCCAGCTAGACCAGGCCTTTTTCGAGAACTGGTACGGGTACCAGGAGGACTTCCTCCTGCACGGCGACACGCCAGATATAATCCAGGTCCTCTCCATGTTCGATGCGGGAGACTCGTACCTCTCCCCGCCGGCGTGGTTCCCCTTCCGTCGAACCGTCGGCTGGCTGCTGGGCGTCGTGGTTGGTCGTTGGATCGGTGGGTTGCTGGGCTACGCGCCTTTCTACCCCGAGTGGACGACCGACTGGGACGCGGCGTGTCGGCAGATGGAGAGCCGGTGGACCCAGCGCCGCTTCGCCGATCGATCGCTGCAGGCTAAGAAGCGAGATCTGGTGCTCGCCCGTGGAGAGTCGGTGGGTAATGAGGCTTTGTACAAAACCGAGCCGGGCCTACGGCTCTGGGGTGGGCGGCAAGGAAATGGAAATGGAAAGAAAGTGGTGTGAAATATTGGCATAGATCAGTTTGAAAGTCACCGGCTTATCCGTCTATTTCTATTTCACTTCAAACTGAAGGGTCGATCGATCGATCACTCCATCCTCGTCTCCTGGATCGACCCTATTAAAGACGTCAAAGAGATCTGGATAATATATATCAATTATCACTATAGTTACATATGCCTCAATAAACATGCACGCAACTATGCTGCAATAGCAACGCATGCCATGCTAGTAAATTTGATATCGTATAAGGTCATGGTAGCAATGTATTGGTATCACGGTGAAGAAGAGAACATGAAGACGGAGCTTGGTAGAGAATTCTTACTTAGCTATTTATCCTCAAACCCCTTAGGTAATACCATGACAACAGGCGTATAAGAAATCTCAGCAGCGGTTGGAGCTCTTGTGATTAGTAGGTGAGATTTTTCAATACCGCGTTAAATTAGGAAGAAAATAAGAATTATCTAATGGACATCAAGGTAAAGAATGATGCCTTCTATAATAATATACACCTGACTTCCAACCAGTAAAAAAAAGGTCCACTCTTTGTTGCTACTACAATATTACAGAGTATCCAATAGTGCCATGAGGGGTAGCTCCCTTGTCCTGCATCCCATCCTTGCACGGTATCGTCAGCACTATAAGTTCCTGATTAACTGTCCGTCATTTTGCAGGCGCTGAAACGTGCGCCCCGGGTCGTACTTTGAAGCAGCCTGCTTGATAGTGCGGACATTGGCGTCCCCAAAGCTTTTCAAAACCTCCTGGTGTGTTCCAGCCGTGTTCATGAATACATAGGGGAGGAAGGTTCCTCTCTTCTTGGCAGCTTTGACGAGCTTGGTGGTGATGACGTTGCTGATGGAATAGATCTGGTCGTCGAGCTTGGGATCTGACCACTGGATAAACCACTCGTGCCATTGCTGGGGCACCTGGGCTAGGCCAATGACGTTTCCGCCGTTTCGAAGACCCCGTTTTGCGATGTTGACGGATATGGGGTTCGGGATCCAGGTCCCGCTCGCGCCTTCGGGTAGCTTCGTGATCTCGGCGGCGAAAATCTGGTACGCCTCGATCATGAAGGCGGCGTCGACTGTGTGGGTGAATGTCTCACCGTATGTGCGGACGCCGACTGGCGCGAACCCACCGCCCGAGAGTGCAAGCGCGTCGAGTAAGGAGCCGTTGGTTGGTGGGAAGTACTGCTTGAACGAGGTGATATCGTAGAAGGGTTTGAAGCAGTCGGGTTGATGAACTGCTGCCGAGTATTGGAGGAGGACGATGGGTCCGGTCTCTTGTATCTGGAGGCCGAAGCTAGACAGCGGATCCTTCATCCCAACGTTATTGAACTCGGCGAGAGCAGTGAGGACCTCGGCCGTCTGATTGAGTCCATATGCTCGCGCCTCGAAGGACATGGGCCCTTGCGGATACACTTGGAGCTCAAACGTGGTGACAATGCCTGATGCTCGGTATTAGTCTCATCAGTTAATACCATATTGGTTGGAAATTGGGTCGGCCTTACCGAAATTCGCAGCGCCACCTCGAAGGGCCCGGTAGAGATCGGAATTCTGCGACGATGAAGCGTTCACGATGCGTCCACTCGCAAGTACAACCTCGTAAGACTTGACGTTGTCCATGGCCAGGCCGTATTGGTTGGAAAGATAACTGAGCCCGCCACCGAGCATGAAGCCGCCCACGCCCACGATGCCGACGCGTCCACCGATAACGACGAGGCCTTGAGGAACCAGGTAGTCATAGACGCTCTGCCACCGGTTTCCCGAGCCCACCTTAATAGTGGTCTTGTCCTTAGAGAGGGAGAGGGTATTGACGTTGGCCAGAGACACGAGAACGCCAGATTCGCCGATACTTCCATAGCCGGGGTTTTGTTTATGACCTCCGCTACGTATCGAGAACTTGGTGTCTAGCGCGTCCAGAATGGATATGACTCTCGCGACCTGGGTTGTATTGGCGGGGCTGACGACGCAGGCTGCAGCCAGCCAGCACGTGGAAGAACTGGCTTTGTTAGACAAGCGAGCGCCTCTCGAAGAAATCGGGTAATACATTATACGTACTAATTATCTTCAATCAGGTCTTCATAGGCCTCCCCCATATCCGACGTCAAGAGTGAATCACCACCTCCCATCGCAATCCTCAAGGCTTTGCACGTAAAAGCAGTGTTATTCTTGGGAGGAGCGGATATAGCGCCATTGTTGGCCTTAATGATTGCAGGATCATACGCCCCCTGATCAGCGCGCGGAGCCGCATATGCGACTGGAGGCGAGACCAAAAACGGTATCAGAAGAAAATGGGAAAGAGAAGAAGGAAACAACATGGTCGAGAATCGAAATGAGTCGAATTCAAATTCCAAAAGAGTGTCGCTGCTATCACTGATAATTATCAAGCTACGATGTTCATTTTTCTCTGCGTTGAAATTCAGAACTATTATATATGAATATAGACAGGGAATTAATAATAGACAAAGCCATCACCAGGTCGTATTCCTCCTTCCTTCACAGCCACCGGCCGAAAGCCGCAATAAAGGAATAGACAGACATGACCAAGTTGTGGTCAAACCAACAAATCAAGTAATAGTACGAAGAGCTGAAAGTGAGGCTAACTAAATATAGTGTCAGGTCAAGGGTCTCGATCCTCGGGTGCCTAAGCCCTAGGGTATGTATGAATGTATGTATGTATGTATGCGCATAAGCCTACGTGCATGTGGTGATCACACATGTGAATCCTAGGTCAACCACGTGGTGCTTACTAAAAATCTTTCGGGTTTCTCGAGGCATACTGATTGATGCTTGTTTGCTATTCTTTACTTCTAATCCGAAGAGCTCGGTATCTAGAGGCGAACCCTAGCCAAGAAGCCGAAAACCCGTTTGTTAAAAACAACAACGACGAGCATGGCATTCTCGATCTGAGTCATAATTATACCTGGTGTCGGAAAACAACCAGAGTTTCATTTCAAACGGAGCTAAAAGTACAGGCATGCAAGCTGAAAGCCAGGTCATACGATTGTACGAGGAAAGGGGCACCGTCGTCTCTAGATCTCAGACATGTAATTCATCAATTACACATAAAGTACCGCCATGTGCTTAATTTGGTCTAATTCAGTTCTTGTTGTAGCGATCAAGGCCCTCTAGGTCGCTGGATAAATGGGAGTACATGAAAGGGCGTGATTTTTGCATTTGAGAGAGAAAAGGTGCCTATAGGCAGTTACAACTCCTATTTATCTACATATATGCTGAGTGTAGTGTGACTGTGTACCTGATTCTGCGTAGGCATTACTATATGGAAGAAAATATGGTGCTCTCATTACTCGTAACACATGCAGCAGGAGTCCACGGATGAGTGGCCTTTACATGCCCGCCCTTCATTCTTTCATCATTTTCGGGTGTACAGTAGTAGGTCTTGACAGTGTTATTCCCCATTCCCTCCTGAATCTAATCAGTTGCCCATATACTTGTCCAGGGACCATTGACGCTTATGACGAAAATCGAACACGGTTGGCAACCAATTCAGCGATGGAAACGCCCGTCATATACAAGCCCAGCTTGATGTTGGCTTTGAAGACTCGTCCCCCGGACCGTCTATCGCTGGTATCCAAAGATATGACATGCCAGGGCATATTCAAGGCCCAGACGCACACGCCGAAGATCCAAAAGATCAGGGACGAGTGCGCCTGTCTAGCGGCCTGGGCAAACAGGGCGACTTGCAGGATCGCCAGGACGGAGAGGAAGGTCTGCACGTGGCCGGCCATGAGGATGGCGAGCGACTTGACGCCGATCTTCTCGTCGTCGGCCGTGTCCTGCGTTGCGTATATGACGTCGAAGTAGACGACCCAGCACGCCGTGGCCAAGAACAGCGGGATCGCGTCTCCCATGTCGTCGAGCTGCTGGGTGATGGCCACCCAGCCGGGGAACACGGCGGCCCCGATAGTGGCCCCAAGCACCACCTGTGGAAATGGTATCAGGCGCTTCATGAACGGATATACGAAGCTCAGGATCCAGATGGGCACGAAAGCAACGACCGCCTTGTCGCCCAGGGTAGCCCAGGTAGCCCAGACCGTGGTAGGCATCCAGAGGAGAAAAGCCAGGACCGCATATCGCGTGGTGATCATGCCCGAGGGGAGAGGTCGCGTCTTGCACCGCTCGACGTGTACATCCAAGTTCTGATCGCAGATATCACTGCGAGGTGAGTGTCAGCACAGCAAACTTTTTGGCTTGATCTAGCGACGAGGTAAAGCGATGACAAAACACGTTCATCTAAGCATCTCCCTCGTCTTCGTTGTCATATTTTTACTTACTTGAAAGTACAAAATGCGGCATGTGATGCCGTCACGCTGACCCAAATTCCAAAAATAACTTTGAGAAAGGCGTAGGGCTCCAGCACGACATTTTGGCTGCTGGCGGCGATACAGGCTCCCCAAATGGCCGGGTACCAGCAAAGCCAGGACTCTCGGGTGTGGAATCGGGCCAACTCCCATACACCACGGAGCGTGTTCCTCAGTGGGATTGGCGAAGAGGCTTCCTGTCGAGCTTTGATAGACATGGCTTTTCGGAGGGAACTATAACAAAAATGGATAAACGTAGGATTCTGGTCGTACCATCAATAAACGTATATTTCCGATGTTGCTCTGCGAGTCTGCGTTTGCAGAGCCAGGGGATATATTCGGTATCTAAGCATAGAGAGCCCCAGCTCTTCTCGATAAGCTTGAAATGCCCGTCCGCTTTCCTTCTTACGCTAGTCTAAGGCTTACTTGAGTACCACACACAAGTATCTCGCCACGGTCGCTGACGCGTATCGGCCGACTGCAGATGAGTGAATCGCAACTCAAATGATAAGGCACTTTCGGCCGAGTGCCCAGCGACGACGGCAGAGGTGAAGAAGATGATGACGGGAAATGGGTTACCATATACTTTGTAGTAGAAAGGCGAAGCCAACACGGTGCATCTGGGACATAGCCGAAAGGATGATAGCGTAGGTCTACGGGACAAAAACAGATAGGTATATAAGCAATTTGGGAAAAGCCACATTAGACTCATCTGAGGGCACATAATTAATAGACTGTGAGAGAAGCATTTTTTTATACAGCATGGTTTATCATAATTGATTCACATTAGAGTAATAGTTTGGTTCCAGTACCTCGCCCAGTGTTACAGTACATAGCCGAGATCGTTTCTGATCCGGCAGTATGGACGAGATCAAAAGTCTCCTATCTGATACGATAAAGACATCACCGTCGAGCACAGCATCAACCCGAAGCACAGGATCCCCCCCAGTCACAGGGTTGCCCTCCTCTGCAGCCGATTCGCTGCTGTTGACCAGCGTTGACGGCGACAGCTCGTCAGAGAATTATGACGATGGAGACGATGACCGAGACATTGCCATTATCGGGATGGCGTGCCGTGTACCCGGTGGCAATAACTCGCCCGCCAGGCTCTGGGACTACTTAATGAACCGGGGTGATGCCTCGGGAGACATGGCGGCCTTCCGGTGGGAGCCCTATCGGGCTCGACATCCGCACAATGCCGACACGCTGGCGCGCACGACGAGTAAGGGGTACTATGTTGACAATATCGCCGATTTTGACGCAGGTTTCTTCGCCGTCTCGCCGCGCGAGGCCGAGCAGATGGACCCGCAGCAACGCATCGCTCTTGAAGTGGCATGGGAAGCCCTCGAGGACGCTGGGATCTCGCCTCAGCAACTCTCGGGCACCGACACGTCCGTCTATATGGGCGTCAACTCGGACGACTACGGCAAGCTGGTGCTCGAGGATCTCCCACATGTCGGTGCTCACATGGGTGTGGGCACGGCCTACTGTGGCATCCCTAGCCGTATCTCTTATTTGTTAAACCTTATGGGGCCCAGCATTGCCATCGACGCCGCCTGTGCCGCCTCCCTCGTCGCGGTGCATCAGGCCCGCCAGGCCATTCTCGCTGGTGAGACTCACCTAGCCCTGGCTGGCGGTGTCAACGCCCTTCTGGGTCCTGGACTGACCCGAGTCCTGGATGAGGCCGGCGCCATTTCCGCCGATGGTCGATGCCGCTCTTTTGACGATTCAGCCAGCGGCTACGGCCGGGGTGAGGGTGCCGGACTTGTGGTTTTAAAGCGCTTGAGTCAAGCCTTAGCCGATGGCGACCGCATTCACGCCCTGCTTAAGGGCAGCGCTGTACTTGCCGACGGTAAGACGCTCGGCATTATGGCACCCAACCCGGTCGCGCAGCAGATGGTGGCGGAAAAAGCACTCAAGGAGGCCCGAGTGTCAGCTGAATCGATCGTCTATGTAGAGGCCCATGCCACTTCGACGCCGATAGGCGATCCGAGCGAGATGGCAGCTCTTGCGCGCGTATACGGTGACGGAGCTCGTCCGGCCCGCGCTGAACCCTGCCTGGTAGGATCTATCAAGGCCAATATAGGCCACCTCGAGGCTGGGGCGGGCGTCATGGGATTGATCAAGGCCGTGATGGTACTGCAGAAGGGCGTGGTGCCGCCACAGGCCAACCTGTACACGCTCAACCGCAAGATTCCCTGGGAAACCAATATGCTGAAGCCTTGTACTGAGCCCACAGCTCTACCGCGACTCCATGCAGGGATGAGACCACGGGCGGCTGTTGCTTCCTATGGCTATAGTGGCACTGTGTCCCACGCCATCCTCGAAGCCGCTCCTCCATCCTATCCCATCCATATTCACGATGATACCACAAACGAGCACGACGACAAACATGAGACTATAGTAAATCTCTGTCTATCAGCACCCCAGGAAAGCCGCCTCCCCGCCGCGGCCGCCTCTCTAGCCCATTGGCTCGAGACGGAAGGCTCAGACATACCTTTGGACGATGTGGCGACCACGTTAGCCAGTCGCCGAAGTCATCATAAGTTCCGCGCCACCGTCACGGCCGAATCAAAGTCCGAGGCGATCCTCCTTCTTCAAAGGCTTTCTCAAAGTCGCGACGGTCCCTTTATCTCCCGTGGCAGCTCAACCGGAACCGGAGTTGTATGGGTCTTCTCCGGCCACGGATCCCATTGGCCCGAGATGGGCCGTGAGCTGTTCGTGACAGAACCTGCTTTCGCTGCCGTCCTGAGACATGTCGATCCCATTGTGAAGTGCGAGATAGGCTTCTCGGCCATCGAGGCCCTGATGTCGGGGTCATTTGTGGACCGTTCTGACCAAATCCAGGTAATGACATTTATCATGCACGTTGGCCTGGCCACGCTGTTGATGAATCGGGCTGGACCTCCTGATGCTGTCGTAGGTCACTCGCTGGGTGAGGCCGCCGCTGCTGTGGTGGTTGGCGCATTGCGGCTAGACGAAGGCATTCGCGTCGTTTGCCGGCGGGCTCGCCTCTACCAGAAGGTCATGGGATCAGGGGCCATGCTTCTAGTTAGCGTCCCCGTTGAGGATGAGGCGCTCGCCGCCATTTTGGCTGACTACCCGGATGTCGTCGTCGCCATCGACACCTCGCCATCGTCGTGTGTGCTTTCGGGCCCGAAAGCGTCGATCGAGACGCTGACCAAGGAATTTGTTCAGCGCGAAATCCGCCACTTCTCTGTTCGCTCCGACATCGCCTTCCACAGCCCCATGTTGCAAGAGCTTGACGAACCCCTGCGGAATTCACTGTCCAATGCGCTCTGCCCCCAGCCTCCCAAGATCACCCTGTACTCTACTTCGTCGTCAGACCCCCGGGACCCGGGTCTTTGTGGGGTCGAGTACTGGATCCGCAATATGGTTGAACCCGTGCTCCTGCGAGGCGCGATCAAGGCCGCCGCCGCCGACGGATTCCGGGCCTTCGTGGAAGTATCGAGCCACCCCATTGTGGCCCACTCTATCACCGAGACCCTGAGCGATGCTGGCTTCCCCGATTGCATCGTTGTACCCACCATGCTGCGCAACAAACCGGCCGCCAAGCAGCTAATGGCCTGCGTCGGCAGGCTGCATTCATTCGGCTGTTCTGTGGCCTATACCGAGCCTAGCAATCGCTCGTGGGCCGTTGACATGCCGACGACGCAATGGATCCATAAGAGATACTGGCGAGAGGTTTCCAAGCTTCCCACTGTGGCCGCGACGCATGATGCCAGCTCCAACCATCTGCTCGGATCTCGTAATGATATCTGGGGCCGCGGCGAGGTCTTGTTCATCACCCGTTTGGACGAGAAGAACAAGCCCTTTCCCGGCAGTCATCCTCTGCACGGCTCTGAGATCGTGCCTGCTGCCGTGTTGATCAACACCTTTCTCGTTGCCGCCAGGTCTAGTGGACCACAAGATCATGGCGACTTTAGCTTGAGCTTGAGGAATATGAGTCTCAAGGTTCCGGTTTCTGTCTCCCCGCCGCGCGACATCCAGATCCTCATGGACAACCGGGGACAGACTATCACCATAGCGTCAAGGCTAGTGCCCCGGGACGATGAAGGTGATGGCGCGTGGCTCGCCAACACAACAACCCAAATGGAGGACGATAACGATGACGACAAAGCAGCATTGGCCAAGTCTTCAATCAACTTAGACGAGACTAGGAAACGACTGTCGAATGTGCTACCAATCGACTTTTCCGTGTCGTACCTGGCGGGGGTCGGTGTTCCAGATATGGGGTTCCCCTGGCGCGTTGTCGACCATATCGCCAATGATGACGAGATGTTGGCAACGGTCGAGGCAAACCCTAATGGCATTGCCGGCATGCGCAGCTCCCTCACATCTATGCTGGACTCGGCCACTTCGATTGCCTCGACCCTGTTCTACGCCAAGCCCGAGCTGCGTATGCCGACTTCAGTGGGTCGTATCATCGCCGCTCCCGGGGTTGTCTCTGGTGAGCGAGAACAAGATCTTCGGGTCGGGTTCGTGTACTGCAAGAAGAATCTGTCCTCGGCCTCTTCCTCACCTACTGTCGCCGATATCTTGGTCTGTTCCCAGGACGGTGAGGTTCTGGTCAAGTTTGAGGCCATGGCTTTTGCCCCATTGGATGGTGGTATTGGCGAACGACGACAACAGAATGCGGCTAGCATGTGCCATCAAATAGCCTGGACCCCAGCGATTCTGGCTGAGACGCCATTGGGCTTCAATCACGTTGTTTTCTTTTCTGCCGAACACGACGACGGCGGCGATACTGAGGAGTGCGGTCAGAAGATGCGGTCTAACGCATCAGCCGTTGGGCTTTACAGGGCTCAACTGGCGGCCAGAGGGCTCAGGAGCAGCTTCGTCACTAAGACAAGTGATCTCGATGCCGCTGTGGCTAGTCAAACTAGCCCGGTCATAGTCCACATTGCCCAAGTCGCCAACAGCCCAGATATGATCAAGACAGCGGCATCACGCGCCTGCCAGACGTTGGTCTCGGCGGTCAAGCTATTATTCAATTCGGGCAACAGTAGCAACGCTGGCCACAAAACCTGCAAACTCTTTTCCCTAGTGACGCGAGAAGACAAGGAAGAAGGAAAGAGCGCGTTGCATGCCCTGAGCTGCGCGCCGCTTTACGGGTTGGCTCGAATCATACAGTCGGAGCATCCTGAGTTCTTTGGAGGTCTCTTGGAGATCAAAAACGAAGAGGCCGTCTTCCCGCTCGGAGCGCTCCGTCACGTTCAGGGCGTAGATGTGATCAAGGTTGACGACGACGGGATCCCCCGGTCTGCTGTTTTGCGGCCGCTGGTGGGCGCGCGGAGAACAAAGACACGCTCGGCAACGGAGAATAAACAGAGACGAGATGACGACGGGGACAGCAAGAAGCTTGTGCACTTTTCGCCAGGAGGAACCTACCTCATAACCGGAGGTCTGGGAGCGCTAGGCCTTGAGGTCGCGACATGGATGGTACAGCGTGGCGCTCGCCGTCTCGTGCTCGTTTCTCGCCGTGCTCTGCCTCCTCGGTCGACATGGTTAGAGCTGTCCGGTAATAACGATTGTACCACTAGACCGAGTCTGGCTATACGACGCATATTAAAACTAGAGGAGCAGGGGGCTACAGTCCGCGTAGTGGCCCTGGACATCGGCGCCCCGGGTGCCGATGCTCATCTCAAAGACGCCCTTACCAAATTGGACTTGCCGCCCGTCAAGGGAGTGGTCCATGCCGCGGGGGTGCTCCAGGACCAGCTAGTCAGTCAAATAACCACCGACGCCTTCGACCGCGTCTTGGATCCCAAAGTGGCTGGGGCCCTGCACCTGGACGCGGCTTTCCCTCCAGGTACTCTCGACTTCTTCACCCTCTTTTCTTCGTGCGGCCAGCTTCTAGGCTTCCCCGGCCAAGCCTCCTACGCCAGTGCCAACGCATTCCTGGACGCCCTCGCCGAGCAGCGGTGGGCCGCCGGGCGTCGCCAGGCCAAGAAGGACACGCAGATCCCCATAAAGGTACGGGAAAAGGTCATGGCCATCTTGTGGACCAGCTGGCGCGGTCTCGGCATGGCCGCCAGCACCGAGTACATTGATGCCGAGCTATCTGCCCGGGGCATTGGTGATATCACGGTAGACGAGGCGTTTAAGGCGTGGGATCGCATCGACGCCACCCTTGACGCTCATGACGACAGTGAGGACGGCGAAGATGACGCCGACGGTCGCAGTATCCATAACGCGGCGGCCTCGGTCGTAGTATTAAGAGCACTTGAACTAGATCTACATGAACCCGTTCCGCATCCAGTTCTGAGAGACATTGCGCCCCGCCAGCGTCAAGCCGCCGTTGTAGCAGCTGCCGAGGAGGGACACGGCAAGGGCGAAAAGAAACAGATGACAGGCCAAGAGCTAGAATCTCACCTCATGTCGACCATCCGAGGTTGTGTGGCATCTGTGCTAGGCATGTCCAACGATGAAGACGTTGACTCGTCCGTGGCCTTGGCCGAGATGGGCATGGACTCAGTCATGACGGTACAGTTCCGGGTTGAAATGCAGCGCTCCTTAGGCGGCGTCCGCATGGCGCCTACTCTGGTGTGGAAGTGCCCGACAGTGAATCATTTGGTTAAGCACTTCATGGAAGAGCTTGGAAAGGGGGATAAGTAAATCAAACAGGGAGAGCGAGAGTGAGAGTTTCATTGTATTTTTCTGTGTCGGCTATGCATAACGACATATTTGATCGCTTTACTGGTCGCGAGGGTTGGTCGGAGATAACTTTAGATAAGATTGGAACATACTAGTTCAAAATAGATATATACAGATGATTACGCAGAGCAATACTGAACACTGACCAATGATGTATGGGGGGCTGTAGGCTTGTAGTAACTATATTGATGAGGATGATGAAGAAAGGAAGAGGGAGTAAAGTAGGTAAGCATGTAGCTGCAAGCTGCCCTAGGGTATGTGACGTCACATACCCTAGTATTCCTTGTCTACTCTATCTATCTAAGCGCATACAGCAATATGCCAACAACGGGGCGGTCATATAGTACAGGTACAGCAGAGATACAACCCCCCCCCCCCCCCCCTCTCCCCGGCCATGGCATCACATCACAGTTATGGGAAACATCTCAATGGCTTCGCATCACGGTCGGTGACAACAGCTGTCCTCAACCAAGTACTATAAAATCGTTCCATACATTTTCCATTTCATCAATATCGTCTTGGGAGTCATCACCATGACTATCATCATCACCATCACCATCATCATCACCATGATGATGGCTGAGGGGCCGCCGGGGTGACTTCTGACGGCTTGGCAATATTTCAGTTGGGGGAGCACCGCCACCAGATCCATCCATCAAGGTGTGTGTGTGTCTGATAACGGGTCGGTTAGATGTTGCCGGTCCCGCTATCGCGTCGCATTCCACTCCACGCTTGCGCTCGTGAGCCCCTTTACTTAGAGCTCGAGGATCTTTAGTAGCGACGGAGTTCTGGGGTGCTAGTTGACCTAAGGTATTGTCCACGCTTGACAGTTTCGTCCATTTGGTACTATGGGTCGAGGCAGTAACGGCTTTAGCCTCATTCCCCTGCCGTGGCGTCGGGTAGAAGTTGTTATTACTATGAAGCGACAAGACGAAGTCCATTCGGCTTTGCCTGTGCAGAGAATAGGATGATGTCGTCGATTGAAGAGTTGGTGGATGGGTCAAAGGGTCGCTGTCTCGACATTTCCTTCCCTCTATATCATGGTAGATTTGCCGCAGTATGGTCCATGGTGCTGCGTATAATTCACAGGCAGCTCGCTGCCAAGGCTCGACGGTACCACTTTCATCACTACCCTCTCGGGGCTTGAAGATGTCGAAGACCTCGTTTAATAGATAGTGCAAAAGCTGGACGTTGTGCCCTTGGCCGGATTGTTTTAGGTATTCGAGCACGACGAAGCACTCGTGTAGTGGCTGCCACTTACCCGGGGAGAACCAGCGATAAGGGTAGAAAGCAGGCAGCTGGGAAACGTGGAGGTAATTATGTAGGAATAGGATGCAGTTCGGTATTAAGCTAGAGGCATTCACCGCTTTAGAATGTGATCAAAATCACCGGGCTGAATCTGGGTATGTCTTACCTGTTCCATGGCGACCCCAACATGCGGCCCGAGACAATCGAAATGTGATGTTTCATCATGGAGAGCAGGATGCGTGCAAACGAGTTTAGTACGGTCGGCTGCCGAGGATAGTCGCCGTACAGCTGCGGGTTGCTTAGAGAACTCGCTTCGAATAACTGCGATGGGATCTGGCCATGCTCCGGGAGGCCGCGCGCCGATAGCCGGGATATCAGGTCATCGATCTTGCTATGAAACTTTGCGACGTATCGTTCGAGGGCCTCGGACGTCTCCGTCGCCATCCCGTTCTGAGTGTCCGAGCACTTCTCCACCACATGTCGTAAAGTGCGGGTGGTCTCGTAACGCCCTGCGGCGAGAATAAGAGCCGTCGAAGTCATGTCGTCGAGTACATCGTGGTTGTCACCTTCATCTGCGTCTATTTTGCCGAGCTGTGATGGCAACGGCCCCCCCGACGTGAAGGCGCTCATGATCTGGAGGTGTACAATGTGTTTCCATACCCGTCGACTTGTATCACGTTCCACGTCGCTCTTGCCGCCCCCATTCCAAGATCCCTCGCAGTCGATCCCCAGGGTCTTGGCCGCCTGGACCAATCGTGAAAGACCCGACGGCCCGCCTATAAGTCCATCCATATCGGGGTCGCACTCAAAGACGAGTACAGAAGCAACAAGCCCATCAAGGGTCGCCACCTCATGATAACACGATAATGACAGCGTCTTATTCAGCTTAGACTTTAGGCAAGCCAGAAAGGCCTCGGGGACAGGTGTGCGGAGGGGAGAGGTCTTGTCCTGGACAGAACTAGGGGCGGCCACGGCTCCGCAGTACAAGACGGCCCATAGGAGACCCAGGAATGGAACGCGTGCAAAGTCGTACTCGCCACGGACCAGCGACCGCTCCTGGCTACGCTGGCTCCAGAAGTCGTCATAACGGGCACGCAGCGTCTCGACATCAACCAGAGGCAGCAGCGGGTGCACGCCGATTAGGAACGATTGCAATAAGACGTCGCACAGTGACTTGGGGGGGACGTTGCGCGCCATCTGGTGAAGTTTCGAGAGGCGACGCCCGCTGAGTTTTCGGTCCAGGTACTTTTTTTGCTGCGCCTGCCGGAAACGCTCGCTGTCAGTGTGACTGTTTCTGTAGCCGGCCGAACCGCCGAAAAACGCCCAGAATGCCCGACCGACGGGGCAGTGCGGAGGTTCGTTTCCGGAATCTTGCGGTTGCGGGACGTTTAAGCTTATGATACTCTTCTCGGGCTCAAACAGCTGCGGTGCCGTTGTAGATGGCGGCGGGGAACATGTTTGGGATGGCGGGCCTGAGATATGGGACCTGTGGTTATATAGCCAACCAAGATCTGTAGAGCACTCCCCCCAACCTGTGCTTTGAACATTATCGATTGATAGGGGCGGGGTGGGTAGTAGGTTAGATGCGTGGGGATCAAACCCTGAATCTGGGGGTGGAAAAGTGTGGAGAGTATCGAGCTCATGGAGATCATCCCACGTCGCTCCGTCCAACATGGAATCGGAGTTTGCGTAGGACTCTGGCGTGACCCGGGAGTGGTTCCCTACGTCGCTGGCCATAGTCACATCACTCCCTCCAAAGTCCATGGAGGGAGGAGTTCCACCCGATATCTCCATGTCACGGTTCTTAGCTGGGCTGTGGTAGATGCAGCCTGTGGCATCTTCTTCTTCCTGGGATACACGCCGTCTTTTTGACGACGACGAAGGTGGTGGCAATGCATTCTGCTGGGAAGAGTTTGTTGTTCCAGTCGCGATCGTGTCGTAAAAGCAGACGACATCCGTTTTGGCACAATGCCGGCAACCTGGCTTCTGCTTGTCGCATTTAACCTGATGAGGAGATCAGCATGTGGTCGAGAGCGGAGGGGGGCGTGCGCCTTGGATACCTTCCTACGCTTACACGGCACACAGGTGAAGGACGGTCTCAAGCGGGTTATCGTGCGACCATTGTTGCTCATGGTTTAGGTAGGGTCCATCCAGTGGACAAACGACAAGCTAGACAATAGAAAGGGTGTAGGTTAACGATTAATGAGTGGTTCTCTCAACTTATAATATGACTTCTGCCAAAACGAGCTGGGGCGCGACGCGATGGCACCTTGTCGTCAGATAAGGTGCATAATACGGCCCGAGGTCCAGACCTGGTCTACCAACGTGCTTCTCTTTGCGCCGCAGCCATGCATTTAGCTCTCATCCCCCTATCGCCGTTTTCCCACGGTAATATTCGAGACCATTCAGGGCAGATCATTCAAACGGTCATCTATCCATCAACGACTGCCATAACGAATATCTTTGCGACATTGGCAATTCGGCTGGGTTGTCTACTAGACTCATATGAGGCTCCGGGAGGGTTGTACACTTTGAGAGGGGTAAACTAGGGGTTGATAACGGGCCACCTAGGTTGGCCGTTATCAACCCAATCAGACAACACCTAAGCTAGGGCATACTAGCCACCTTACGCCACATTACGCCACCTTACGCTACCTTACACCACCTTACACTAGGTACCTTACGCTACCCTGTTAGTACTCTGTAATAGATGGAAACCTTATCTGTAAGCCCCGGAAGGCGTAACACAAATAAGAAGCTGAAACCCTCTGTTTCTGTTGCTCCCTGGTCTTTTGTCTTAACGCAGCGTACTATTTTCTTGTCCCTGACAGCCTGACACCAAAAGGAGGAATGGTAAGATTTTAGTGTAGGGCATAGCCCCGTTCTAGAGTGTGTACGTGGCTGTAAGCTAGAAAAGGACCTAGTCAGGTAACTCTTGGCAGGCTAGCTCAGCGGGGGGCTCACGATACTTCTATTTCGCCCTACACAGTCAAACAGTTACCTGGGCCTCAAGGCGACGCCAAGCGCATGTGCTTGCCAAGCTTGCCAAGATGCCTCTTATAGGGGGGTGGGAGAGTAAGGTTTCAAGTAATAATTGCTTGGCTAGAGGGACAGGAGCTGTGTCTCTTACACAGCTGACGCATCAAGTCTAAAATTTGCCGTAATTGTACATATACATCACCTCCTCCATATGAGCGTCAAGATTATTTTGGTTAAATAGCAAGACGAGGTGAGTAGCAAGCCTAATAATATCATTAAAGGTCTTATAATGATTGAATACCAAGTTCTTCAACTACTTCTCGTCTGCGATGCTCTCTATACAGTGGTTATGCTTTATCCCAGGGTTGTCAACGAACATTATATTTGCCCGCGCGTTTCTTAGTCAATAGAGTAACCCTGGTTTTCTCCATTTTAAAAGGTGGTTCACATTGTCTATCTAGGGTAACCACTGTATATGTACGATACGCATATATCTTAATAATACCTTGGCATCGGGCTTATGCATGCTTCTGGCGGTGTGGTCTCTCTCAGTGCGGTAGAGGCGTAAGGGGGCTTTCTGAACGATATTGATTGGTCGATCTCGACAGAGCTGACTTGCTATGGTTGCTGCCCAGTAAAAGGGATTTCGTCAGATATACTTGGCACACTCACCCAAGATCAACCAACGCAGAAAGTATCTGGCCCATCGGTACTTGCACGCAAATTCCCGTGCAAATTCCAGCCACAAGGCCCAGGCTTACCTAAGCGCGATACCTGGCTAGGTCTCTCGTACACCCCTGCACCAGTACTGAATTCAGAGCTTGCAGGACACGATATATACGACGTACTTCGGCGTACCGTCTCGTAAGAGAACCACGTTCCGAGATAGGATCGCGTTTAAAAATAGTTTTCAAATGGACATAGCTAGTTATAGGGCATGCTGTCAATCCTCACTGGCCCCTGCAAAAACGAAAGACGAAAATCCCGCTAATTAATCATCTTGCAAAAGTACCTAGGTAGGCAAATGAGGTGGCAAGGGATGTAGCCCTTCCTTGCTGCTTATTCCTGTTGGGAGCCTGAAAGAGCATCTTTCCAGGAGGATTGTAGTGTAGTTTGACCAAAGTCCTATCCTTTAGTGCCGGTGCGGCAGATGACAGAGGGGCTTGTGTTGGTTATCCGTCAGCCACCCGATGCAGGACCCTGATACGTGACTATAGATCAACTAATGTACAACCCTATCTATGCCAAGGCGGTATTTACCTAAATAAAGTAAACTTTGGGGTCTGGCTACTGTGTAAGTGGGCAAGGTCTGCTTACGAGCCAGCCCTTGGCATCACAGCTATCCCACTGCTGAGTCGCAAGGTTAGCTTATCTGTAACGGCCTCTACCTTCAGAGAAGGCTGACATGCTCGCAGACCGCTTTTTTCCTTCCCTAGCCGACTCATCGGACATCTTAAGCTGGGACCTACAACTCTGAAAGGATGATTATTGTTAGCGCGGCGCTAGGGACATTTACTGGCAGGGGATTCTGTGTGGCGATATTCTAGGTTTTACCTCCCGAACTAGGGTCGATGTCATAACAAAACTGAAGTAACCGATCAATTAACTGATCAACAGTTGAATTGCCATATAATCTGTATGGCAGATTTATTGATCTACCGTATACTTACCGCACGCATGCTGTACCAGAACTTAGCGCCACGCTAACAATTATCATCCTTCAGACTTGTAGTGTGTAACAGCTATCAAAGGATCAAGCTCTTTATAGAGATGGAACCAAATAAATCTTAATCCTAGTCCAGAGGCTTGGGCTAACTAATGAACGGCCCGAAAGGATAGCCTACTAGTCTACTTGATGGCTTAGAGTACTACCTAGTGCAGAAGTCGGTCCAACAAAACACCACACACCTCCTACACACCTTTCATGAAGACCCTATATTCTACAACTTCAATAAAGAACAACATAACTAGATAAACAAAAGAAAACTAGAGATTTATATAGTATATAGAACAGAAGAGCACGATTATTGTGATATACATGATAATTTTTAAAACATGCTTCAGGCTTAAATATTCTGGGTTGTAATAACCTTGTTTAACAATAATTTCAATTGTTTATCCTAAAAATAACTAGGCTAAACGTTAAATTATTCACTTTAATATATACTCAACTTATGTTAATATAATTTGTTGTTCTTATTTTATATACTACTAAAGTTTCTAATTTTATAACTATTTATTTGGCCATGTTGTTGGTTGTTGGAGTAATAGAATATACTTTGTGGGAGGTGTGTGGTGTTTTGTCGGACCGACTTCTGCCAGTGAGACTCGGGTGCGCAAGGGTTGTTTTTTATCATTCCTAAGCTAGGCAAGGCAAGCCTGAGAAGGTCAAGATGACCGCTGGGGGCTAGAAAACGCTGAGGTGGTTTGTGGGCATCTAACTACACGTGCAACACGATTGGCTGGCTACGCTCATGAGACATACATACTTACTTACATCTCTGACTGCCTAGGCCTGGCATTGTACGCTACCTGGTGCTTATAGACTCTACGAATCTTTAATCAGCGCTAATGCGTATATTACTCGTTCTTTCATAGCCCAGAAGTGAGGTAATTCCTGCTGATGAGATACCTCGCCAAGTGCTTAGTGCGGAAGCAATATTTCGGTTGATTTCTAATTATTTACAACACCAAGTACAGATTGTGGAGCTCGTGGTGAAGAGCCTTCGGAACTCGGATGTTGATTGATCTATCGATATTCAAGGTGATAGATACATGTACACTCTAGGTATCCCGTTAGGTGTCCTGAGCCCTTACCCTACCCGGCCGTCCGGCGTCCAGCTCTAGCTCTAGCTCTCGCCCGTCTTCAGGCTCCACTCGCCAGCCCACTCTTCTCTCACCCGTACATGCACCTCGACGTCGGTCTTCGGAGATGGTACGGTAGAGAGTTCTAACGTGTTGACAGGTGCGTTCATGCTCCAATTGCCACTCACGGGAGATATGTCGGCACGCACCACCATGAGAGCGACCAGGATCAAGAGCTCCGTGGTCGCAAACTGCCGCGCCGGACACGTGTATGGGGCGAAGCCAAAGGCTATGAAACCGCTAGCGGAAGAGGGTGCATCGCCCTCGCGCTTAATGAACCGGCGCGGGTTGAACTCGCCGGCCGTGTCACCCCAAAATGCCCTCTCGGAGTGGATCACGTCGCCGGGGACTTGGATGAAGTTTCCCTTCTTGAGCAGGTATTTGCCGTCGAGCATGGTGTCGCTCAGGACCTTGCGGAAGCTCGAGTTGATCTGGCGCGTCCTCTGCGTCTCATTTATCACGGATACGATGAGCGAGCACCGGGCCTTGAGGGCCGCGACGTCGAGCACGAATCCTTTCTCCCGGGACCCGCTTATGGCGTACGCTTCCAAGTCCGACCTGACCTCGGCCAGGAGGTCGGGTCTGGAATATATTTCCATCAGCGTCCAATACAGGGTCGGCGCCGAGTTGGCGAATGAGGCGATGGTGAAGATCGCCGCCTGCTTGGCTTTGTCCGTGTCCGAGACGCCAGCACTGCGCAGTACGCGCTGATGCTCGGACATGAGGTGCGAGGCATCGTCGGGCAGCTTTGCGCAGTACTTGATGTACTCCTTGAATACCTTCTCCCTCAGAGCGTATCCTTTCCCGGTGATGTCTAAGCCCATGAGGTGCGATACAAGATAACTCTGCCACTCCCTGGTTGACATATGGTAAGCATCTGATCGACCATTTGTGTCAAAATGGACTGGAACCACTTACCAAAACGCGTCCACAACTTCCCGATTCACGAACGGGTGTTTCTCCCCGTAGACGGCGTAGCTCGTGGCCTCTACAACAGTATAGCGCGACCATGCCAGAAGAGGGATCGCCCGTCGTCGTCCGTTGTTTTGGTCCCCATCCAGCAACTTATCAAGTTCCACTAACGCACGGCTCCCCATTTGGTGGTTCAAGTAGTCTAGATGTGGCCCCGGGGCGAGACTAGCCCTCAGCGAGCGGCCCAAGTCGTCCGGCAGCGTGCCGCGATAGAGGTTGTGGGTTTCCTCCGTCGCATCGCCAAACTTGTGGGCGGTAAGCTCAATAAATGGCCGGAACGACAGTGTCTTGGCGGTTTTCTGGAAGAACGGAAGCAGGCGTGCTGAAGCGCTCATGTAGACCTTGTAGTGGAAAAATCCCAGCGTATAGATCTCAGTGCCAGCAGCCTCGCTGTATCGATATTCGACAGGTTTTGCAGTCAGCCATAAAGATCATCTTTATTTACCAAAGCCTAAGGGGAAGACAGGAAGAAGCATTGTGAGTTGAAAGAAATAACTCTGCTTTACCTCGTTATTTTGGAGTAGGACGGACCATGGCGCATCAGCCCTATCACATGTCCAATTACCGGAATCTTGGGCCGTAGCCGAGGAGGCTCTCGGGGGTCATCCCAGAGACTGGAGATAAAGTCTACGATGAAGCCTAGCACTAGGAGCCCCGCAGCACTGATTATCAGCTTGAGAATCATGATAAAGCTGTGCGGTAGAGGACGCGCCTAGAACGGCAAGAGTTTCTGCGAGTCTGTGCTATGGGAAAATCCAAGGTGGGACAGCAGGATACGATGATGATAGGTATTCGGAACTATGAAGTAGAACTGGAATGGGCGTGAACGATGATGGTAAATAGTCCCCCAATCGGAGACATATGTACGGAGCAGTTAAACGGAGTAGTTAAAGGGGGAAAGATGTTTTGTTTTTAAATTCCCCGGACCGTTCGAGATGTTGTTGATTCCCGAAGATGTAAGCCACCCGCCTTACTCTAGGCTAATCATTAGATATAAATTATTATAATACACTTTATTTCTTTGCTTCATATAGTTACAACTACTTATAATTAGTAAAAATTTATACTACCTAAATTTTATATTACTACAAAACCGGTCTAATAGTTAATATGTATGTAATAGGTCGTACACAAGTATGGGAATAACTGACGTCGGCCGAGAACTGTCGGCCGAGAATTATCTATTAGATGCTCTAATCAACCAATCTACCCACACGACGAGGTAAATTTCGTAGTCCGGCAAGATGTCTGTTGATTTCGGCCTTAACTTAACCCTGGCACAAGATGTTAAGGCGCTTATACATTCAAGGTATTAATAATTACAACGAGGTGCGATTTCTGCGGCATCACTGAGCAATAGTAAGCAGGGTCTCAGTCGCCGTACGCCAATGGCACCCGGCTTACCGGCGCGGGTTTCCCCCTACCGGCCCAACAATCCGCACAACGGAGCGCGTTTCAGGAGATACTCAGCCGCTGACTACTGCCGCTTGCTCGAGACTCCTGATCATGTAAATAGTCTGTAGGCTGCCGCCATAGGCGGTAATTATCGGCTTTGGTTACCCTGGGGCCAGACGCCCCTGAACCAAGACCGGGCAAAAAAATGATTGCTAGTCTGGGTGGATTAATATGGCGATGCTACCGTCGCTGGTATCGTATTTAGTGATTCGGATGTTGAATCCGTAAGTGTTCTTTCTCTGTCGGCATTCTGAACTGTCTACAAATTAAAATTATTGATTGGATTTTGGAACAGGTCAGGCTATGTATGCTCTCATCATGGGATGTTTCGAGAAGTCAGCGCCGTTGGGGATGAGAAACGGCCTGATTGGCACCGCGTCGTAACGCGTTACCGACATTTACGCAGCAAGCAGCTGGCGGGCGAAAGGCTAGTCGCACGCACTCTGGACTGCAATACACACGCCGGATTGGCCCGCGGTCTGGTTTGCCTCGATGTATCGAACTGGCGGTAGATGCATCTGCCTCGAAACGATATTACTCGATGCATGGATCATGCACCGCGCCGTCGCTATCAAGGTAGTTATGGGATGCGAAGGCCAATGCCACGAGGTCGACCTCGGCGACCCCGTGTGCCTCGCTCAATAGCTTGGAATGAAGTTATGAAGGTTAGTGTTCTGGCCAATCGCTGGTCTATTCGTATTGTTCGATAGATTTTTTGTAGTTGCCTACTACTTCAGAGGATACAGAATTCTTAAGATATTTCAAGAGGTATTTTTAATATGAGAATAACAGCTCGCTGGCGGGACAATCTTCATCTTATTAGGCATATCTCTCACTGGCTAACAATGTTGCATCGACCTGCACGAGCGTGAATGAAAACAGTATTGAGAACAATGTGTAATAGCTATGGGATCACCTTCTTGAAGACATCTCCGAAGCTGAAGTATGGAGATATTGATATAATGTGGATGTTCTCAGAACTCAATTCTAAGCAACAGAATCCACTTCACGGAAGAGCCTTACAGCGTGGGTTGCACTTCATCCACGAGTACACGAAATTAAGTGGGTTGCCGTGGACATTGTCCACGGCTCGTGGCACAGCGTAGATTTCCGTAGATAATAAAAGAACCCGTAAGAAAAGTAAACATCGGTATCGTGAAATAACTTTCAACCTTTAAATACTTTACCACCTTATGGCACCATTTCCTCCCCATCGTTAGTCTGTTCTTCAGCCTCATCTGGTGAAATAAACAGATGGTTCAGACCTGGCACATGCCAATGGTTTCGACGTCTAAACATGTGCGTAGTTCTGTAGCCATCTTACCCGTGGATTAAAAATGACGTTCGAAAAGTCAATCGCCGTTTGCCCCAGGCGTGGATATTTGTGTAACTTCGTCGGCCAATATTCTGTAGGATCAAAGTTCAGAGTTCTTTGCCCTCACACGTTGCGACTTCCACACTTCTACTTTTTGCTATAAGTACCTAAGTATTTCTTCTTAATAACAACGCGCTTTCCTCATACCTCTGCGTTTCAACCTTTAATCCTAGAACTGTGTTTTGAGTTCCCACTCCTTCCTTGACCTTTTTTTTTTTTTCGTTCTTTCTTTTCTTTCATCCTCTTCAGTACCTAATCCCCCAGTACCTCAAGTTACCTTGGCCTCGCAGGTGGTCATCCTAGACTATCACTCCATCAACTCACATCACTTTACTTCTATCAAGCCTCCATCTGCGTCATAGTTGCCCAATTGATGATTGTAATTGCCTCCTCTCCGTATCCCCTCGTTAGGTACCTAGGTATCTTCGCTTCCTGAGGTCCCAGATGCGTTCCATCAAGATCCTCTACCTACCACTATTTCGTAAGGGCTCAAGCGAATGTCAGTTACAACTGGCCTATGCTGAAGAGTACACCCACAAACAAGGTTTCCCTTTCTTCGACACTGAATTCATTTTCTCTTATTTTCCCTCGTTAATCATCTTAATGCATATAGCAGAACTGACTTCCTTCTTCAAAAACCTAAGCTTCGCTGTCTTGATCTCTTGAACATGGTCATAGTAATCCGCGAACAGCTTTTCATCTACCAAATTAGCCTCTCTTAATCTTGCCACTCAGTCTGGTATATGCTTGAATCTACAAACATGTCCCTCTACGTCTCCGAAACCCCTCACGGTGCCGAGCGCAGCCGATGGCTTGCCCTTACGCGCCTGGATGGATTTGAGTTCCCAGCAGATCCGCAATTCGCTGGAGACAACCTCAAGAGCTTTAGCAAGGTTTTGATAGGTAATGCTTCATTGAAACACTTAACTCCGAGAGCCCTCGCCGTCCAAGTGAGAATCATTTTCGAAGCCGCTTGTCGCGTCTATGAAAGTGAGGATAATCCGGTTCTGAATGGCGTGTTCTATGCTAGCGTCGCGAAGATAACTAACAAGAAGGTATGTAACCTACCAACAATTCCAAACACCCTTACGATATCATTATCCGAGTATTTATAGCTCCAAATCACCTGCGAGCGGCTGTTGACATGTAATTACTCACAGGACCACGGTATCCTACGCCAGGTCATATATACATACGTCGACGGATTCAAAAGAGTAGCGGTGCGCTCTGACAACCGCGTTTCGGTGGGCCTCCAAGTCGCTCCAGCTGCTTTGAGTGTTGCCTCCGTAAGTAATCCCCAGAGTCATTTCCTTCTTATTCTAGCCATTTTCCAGAGTAAAAGCTCCTATTCGGGCTAGAATCATGTCTCGGGAGCTTTGTATGCTTCCGAGGTTGCTACAGATCTCGCTCAAGAAGGCAATCACTGATCCCGAATGGTGCAGTGGATCCAACTCACGGAAGGCATAAATATCAGCGTCATCATGACCAATCCTACCCTGCCCCGATCACGCAAGAGACATGCCGAGGATCCCGACGATCACCGCGACGATAAAGGAGCTGTAGCACTTAACATTCAGCTCAGGGACACAATCACGGAGCGTGATCGGGCACGCCATGAACTTGAAGACGTCAAGATTCAGGACCAGGAGTTGAGACGAGAGCTTGAAGCCATGAAGCAAAGTTATGGTGGTCCAACTGTCCAATTTCGGATCGCTGAGGAGGAGATCAAGCAGAAGACTACAGAGCTAGAGCACGCGACTTCTAAGCAAGAGAAATACCTCAAGGCGATTAAAACCGTTCAGCGTGAACAACAAGACATGGTGACGAATCTCAAGCGCCGGTATGACGATTTACTTGCCAAAGCCGACGCCGAGTGCAAAGGCACAAGCAGAGACCTAGTGCTCGCCAAGCAAGAACGTGACCAATCTCAGAAAGCTCTTGCGGATTGCGCCGTTGTTATCAAATTTCTCAACTCCAGCCTCAATGGCGAAGGTAGCGATGATGCTTGAGAAGGAATACTCTGCTTAGCGTTGTAAGCAGCTGCACATTCAGACATCGCGGCGCTTTGCTTACCTGCTTACTTGCTTGACGTGAGGCCATTCTGGTAAGCAAAGAGGCATTATATTGCGATCTAGGCATGCCAACACAACACAATTGTAATGGTTTGGTCGCAAGTTACTCAAAAATCAGCACTAGCATAGCTGAGTATGCGTGGAGTTTCTACAGGTACATTTTGGAGTCCGGCTAGCTCATGATAGATAGGAGCCCGGCAATCAAGGTCATTTCGCCCATTGGTGCATCATCTCTTGAAGTCCTTCCCCTAGGTAATGCTTGCTCGGCTAAATATAAATAAATAAATAAAAGACAGCTGGTAGGTGAGTCTCGAGACTCATTCAAAGGCTTAGTGGTAAACTGATATTTCGCATTAATGGTTTGTCTTAACACTCAAGAGAAGCTAGCGTCTTATTCGCTTTTTCATAGCATGATTCTTAACAGTTTCAAACCACCTACATTTGATAAAGTTGTGAAAGCATGTCAAGAGAGCTGTGACGTGCAGTCGGCTCATTCTCCTTAGATTAAATTTATATTATCCCTTTTTGGGCTTCTAGCTATTAGACCTAGGTAGGCGTAGATCATTATGAAAAAAGCTTTGTACTTCCACGCAACTTCATAACGATCTAAGTGCGTGAGCGGATAATAACGCCGAGGGTAACATCCTTGGTGTCATATAGGCAGGTGTTTATGCCCACGTGATTCTAAGACTCCAATCTTACGCAATACAAGTTACGAATACGTAACATTACTTGATAAGTATTTGGGGAGAAAGCTATTTCCTTTCAGATGGCTAAGTCAACAACCATCATGCCAGTGTGAACTGCACCACCTTTCGAGTTCCTCCGATAAACGAATTATAATTCCGACTGAAGCTAGCCAAACAACCTCCAACAAGTTCGTGAACGTCACCTTTGGGGCGAAGCACAGCGGGAAGATTCGAACCTTTGAGCATGCAAACGATATCACCGGGTTCGACACTAGCGTCTTGCCTGACAAAATCAAGTATGATACCGTCCTCTAGTAATATCTTCCCCCAGGTCATGGCGGCCTTGATTGTCGTCGAATTGTTTTGTGGGTACTCCTTATACCCAGTATCTAAGCTTTCTTGGTTGAGAAACCAGGCGAGGTCTTCTGCTGCACCGGCACGGGCTTCAACGAATTCGCTCAGTGTTGACCCGAAACTTTGATTTCTTAACTTGGCTGATTCGTGCACGAGACTCGTTATCACGGTTTCGAAGTACTGCTTCGCGTCGAGATCCAGCTCTGCCTCTGTACGACTATGACTGCCAATGGCTGGATGCCAAGGAGGTACGTATTTGATGCATGACCCTACCACGCTGCCTTGTACAGTCAGTTGGTTCCAGTTATCAGCAAAGAAGGGTGTGGCTAGAGTTTCTGGTTTCTCAAGAGTATGGATCATCCCGAGGTATCGGAAATCAGGCACCCAGGACGGTACGCCGCGGAGGTCATTTCGGCCGCAAAGCAGAATTCGTAAGTCCCCCGTCCAGCCTATTATAAATCGCGCATATGTCGTATACACGCTCTTATACGATCGGAGGTAGTTCGGTTCCAGATCTTCCGGCAGGTCCTGGTGAACAAGCGTTGCGAGAGCCAGGAGGCCGTATATCCTATCGTGCGGTACCGAGGTAGCGACACAGCCAGTCCGCACGATGAGTTCTAGGAGAGAGGAGACAGCATTGTATGTCTCTCCATTTTGTGTTGCTGCTAGGGGCAGTTGATCTTGGAACCACATCCGTCGCCCGAACATGGTTCTCATCTCCGTCGACTTCCGACCAGAGTTAAAGGCGGCTAGTCCAGAACCCCCCCACAGCTTCAGTGCGCCGACCGTGATAGAATGCGCACCCGCGTAGAATATCGACGAGTCTCCGGCAAGACAGAATTCCTGGACTGTCCAGATACGTTTGAACCACTGTCGACGGCTTATGATAGCCCATATATCTCGAGTTTCATCCTCGGCGTTGGCCAGTTCCGGATACGTCTTTTCATAGTTCCATTCGTCAAAGCTCATATCGGTGCCAGCGATATCGCGCACATAGAGCTCATGCAGTCTGGCTCTACACCAAAAACCACGAGCAAAGACCTGTTCTTCCTCCGGATTGTTTGGACCAAGCCATATCACAACCCGAGTAGCCATGCTGTAAATATCAGCCATCCGAGGTACCTGCTTGGATTTCTCGTCGATATCCCTCTGATTGATGCATATTGCATCGATCCAAATCTCTTGTTCTACGAATGCCTCCCCGGCCTGGCGAAACTGGCGCAATGCATTACCCAAGTTCCTCGTAGCCTGGAATTCGTGCTCGTTGACCAGGATGGTTACGGTGTCTGCTGGGTCGCCCCATACATATGATAAAGCCTGGTAGTTTAGGGACTTGTTATGGGGCGTGAGGTTCACTTCTTTCAGGACGCACCGGATTGGGTCTTCTGCGGAGCCAGGCAGCAGTTGTACCGTCCGGATGAGCGAGCCCTGCAGCTTGCGGTACAATTGGGTGAGACGACTATCCTGCTCGGCCATATCGAACCCTATATCTTTCGACTTCCTCGATGCAAAGAAAAGTATAGTGTTGTTATTAGACTCTATAATCCTTTTTAAGAAAGTCCCCTACATTCACGTCCTACAGATTAGAAGGCAGCACTGCATCTGCCGTACCCACATATAGTCAGCTGGGACCTGCCCTATCCTTTCATGAAATAGTCACCTATTTTGAATATATACTTCATGAATCCTTCGGACTGTATTTCTTTACACCATGACAATAATAGTTGCCGGTATAAAACAGCGCAAAAGTTCAACGATCGCTTGCATTTAGAAAGTTTTGCGATTAACACGTTTATACCTAAACCACATTAATACACGTTTGTTGCAGAAGAACTAGCCAGTTAATTAACCCAGGCTGTTTTCGATAAACGTTCTTAATGTTAAAGTATTAAAGGGGTTAAAGCTGTTTAGCACTGATTAAAATTAATTAATAGTAAATACACTTTGTTATAACATTGTTTTACCCATTTAAACGCCTTGCTATTGTAGTTAAAGCCGTTATTTGTAGTCGCTAGAACGGAGGTATAAGGGTGTTCTGGCCATCTGGATCTGCCTTCGCGGCATTGAGCCTGTGCGCTATCGCTCACATTGGAAATAAGGGTGGTGGTAGTACAGGTTGTGGTTAAAGGTGTCAGAAATAAGCGAGCCAGTATTGAACGTCTATTCAGGTGGGTGTCATTGTTGTATTGTGTAAGTGTAGCTCTATCTCTGAGGTGTACACTGCAAATTTTGTATGGTGGGCCCCCAGGTGTGGAGCTATTGCTGCACGCACCCTTGATGTTCCATCTTATGTGACCCCCTTATTTTAACAAAAGGTATGCAGCATTGTTAATTCAGCCAAGGTTTAAGTTACGGTCGGACAGATTAATAAAGTACACATGCAAAATATTTATATATCTCATTAGTGAATGGGGCACGTGCCTCCAGCTGGAGCTGATGTGGGTTCAGGCATGGCTATGCCTCGCTAGGTACCTACAAGTTTAAAAGATAAAAACTGTTAACGTGGCGCTAGTAAATCGGTACCACACTAAAATTAGTATATAAAGTTATTTCTAACTATATATAACAATATTTATATAAAGTAGTTATATATATTATATTTATATAAGTATATTAAAATAATTAAAATAACCAGTACAGCAATATTTCTCTTGCCGATTTAGCAACTGTACTAGAGACCGTCATGTAACCGTCTTACGCCTTAGAAATCGTCGTAAACCTTAAAGATCGGTTTAGTTGCGGAAACCATTTTTAAGACCTTCAGGAGATGGCTTATCTCTAAAACGGTCTCCGACCGCTATGACCGTCACTGTGATCGTCCCCAAATAACCCCCCCCCCCCCCCCCCCCCCCCCCCCCGTCACGCTAATACATATACGCTAGGTATTAAATATAAGGGTAATGGTCTTATGCGGTATAGCAGCCAAATGGGTAGGTATTAGATAGCGAACCCATGTTCAGAATACTGGGGTCCCCATATAAATTGGGCTGACAAACCTGTCACTGCAACATACATTACCGAATCCATTAAACCACTGTATGATATCGCTTATATCTGATAAGCACCTCGGCCATTAGAGAAGGTAATGCAATAATTATACTATTGGATACATATATAATATGCAATAAGTCCATTGTCCGGATAGTCGAATACCTGACGCGGGGGTTTCGCGATTTGTCTTCGCCCGCACAACCAATTATGCGTACCAACTAAAACCGCGGAGCAGAGTCGACATTCTCCCTAGAGTCTCAGATATCGCCTTATCAAGTTCATTTGAAGCACCCCAAAATGTTTCAGTCTCGTATAGCTTGAAAGCGGTACCCTCCACTATGGCCGACGAGGCCGACGAAGATAATCTAGATATAGACTTATCTTTCTTGACCATTGATGATAGCGTTAGTGCTGTCGCACCTCCCTAGTAAATGCATCACTTGCTAAAGCTGATGATGTGTCTTTCTTAATCATTAGACCCCGGAGACGTCGTTATGGGATGTCGCTTTCGAGTCGTTGAGCGAGACTGACCAAATCACTCTCGGCTTCGCCGAGGGTGCTCCGACTCCGACGCCGTCGAAACTTGTCCGGACCGTAGGGGAGGCAAAGCAAGAGTGCGAGCAGAAGCAATGGGTTCTTTTCACCAACAAGCTCGGAGAGACTGTCAAGATTCAAGACCTACTAGGGAAGATCATTGGCTGGGTGAATAAGTTCAAGGAGGTTGGCGATAATGCCGTCCAATACGATCCTGTTCATGCTGCTCTGCCATGGGCTATGATCAGGTTCTTCCTCCAGGTATGTCATAACGGCTATGTGAACATCTTGTTGCCTCAGTTTTATCTAATCAGATTGCACAGATGGCTGTAAACGATTGTGAAACCTTCGGCAACATGCTCGAAGGCATAGAGAAGGTTTCAAATGTTGTAGCTACCTACACTGAGCTAGAGGCACGAGTCCTTCTTCGTAGATCAGTACTCACTAGACAGTTATCAGTCGCCCTAATTAAGCTCTATAGAGCTGTTCTCGAGTTCTTAGCTAAAGCGCATTCCTACTATAGGCAACGAACCATCAGTCAGTTTCACTGGAACCCCTTCCAATAGCTTAATATTTCCGCTAACATAGAAACGATACCAAGAGCGGCGATTTAAAGCTGCCCTCCAAAGCCCCAAAGCCGTCGTAGAAGGCCCAATATTGGCAATCGAGCAGCATGAGAGCTCCGTATTTAGACTCTGCTGTCTCGTCCAGAATGAGTGCATGGGCAGCTCATTATCCGATATCACGGCCTTACTTCGCAATAGCGCTATTCAGTCGGAGATGAAGCTGGAAGATAGGCGGTTGCAGTTAGCAGCATGGGTCAACGGTGTCGACACGCGAAACACATACGAGAACGCCTTAAAATACCGTCATGACGGTACTTGCGAGTGGATCTTACAGTTAAAAGAGCTGAAGACCTGGAGAACTAAAGATTCATCAAAGGCGAAACTGTTCTGGCTACATGGCCCACCCGGCTTTGGGAAAACCATCGCGTCTGCATGGACTATACAGGATCTCAACAGAACTGAACCAAACTCTACGGCGTTTTTCTTCTGCGTAGCGGAAAACCGGCTGACACAAGACCCCTACGCCATTTTGAGAGCCTGGATTGCACAGTTATTGGACCAAGACGTCAAGGTCGTAACACTTATAGAGTCTGCATTCGCCCAAAGGGTCAACAAAGACCAGACACTATCCCAACTTGAGCTCTGGCAATTGTTTGTACTGATAGGGCAGAGCCAGTTAGGACATGTCCTGGTCGTAGATGGATTCGATGAATGCAGTCATATCGACTCGGGAACGAAGTACCACACGAAGGACCCGCGTAATCTGTTCTTGAAGGAGTTGGTTACGCACCTCCCTAAAACGGATTTCCGAGTGTTAGTGGTGAGTAGAGACGTTGCAGACATCCGAGAATACCTCGATGGAAACAATGTCGGGTCCAGCGACCTAGAGACGACCGAATATGGTATTACGGCCAAGGATACTGGGGCAGACATAAGCTCATTTTCTGAGGACATGGTGAACAGGAGACTGCCAAACAAACACCCCGAATTAAGAGACAGCCTCGCTGAAAAGGCAGCCGTAAGAAGCGAGGGGATGTTCCTCTGGATCAAGCTTCTGGAGAATGAAATCTCACCCGGTCAAAACGCCAGTGAATTGCAACAGACCATCACTGAGATGCCCGCGGGTGTCAGCGAGGCATATTCTAGAGAGCTAGAGAGGATCCAGAAGTTACCACGGCGACCAAGATCGGCGGCTTTCGCCATTTTACGATGGATTCTATTCGCGGTACGACCTCTCCAAGTCAAGGAACTGGCTGAAGCCCTCGCAGTTTCGGAAATGGCTGACGATACGACTCTGTATCCGAGGGACAAACTACCAGATACTTGGGAAGAGACTTTCGTTGACGAAGAGTATGTTGACGAGATGATCCTAGCGCGGTGCGGATCCCTGATTCAACTTCGAGCAACCAGCTCGGAGGAGCCTTTAGCGAACCGCACTGTGCATTTTGTCCACTTCTCGGTGAAGGAGTACCTCTTCAGTCTACCAGATGCCAGTCACCTCGTAGGATCCAGTGGCCGTATCCAGGTAGTCGAAGAGGAGACTCGACTCTCGCATATCTGTCTCCGCTATCTCAGTCTTCCCATCTTTGCCGCTTCCTTAGCAGACAAACAACCATATCCTTTCTTGTCCTACGCTGCGTGGGCTTGGTACTTTCATAGTTACAAGAGAAAACTTGAACCTCCAGCCGAGACGATCACTCGAACGAAGACAGTTTTCCATCCATCTACGGGAAGCTGGAAAGTGTGGAGTCCAGTCATGGAGCTCAAACTGAGCGATGAGTGGGAGTTAGATGCCAATGGTACAACGGCAAGAGCAAACAACAACATAAACTCAAAAACCACGACTAAAGACGACAGTAGTGGCTCCGACAGCAGCGGTGATGACACATTAGTGAAGACTTTAACGGTACAAAACCCACTCTATTATGCGTCGCTCCTTGGCATCGAGGAAATCGTTCGATGGCTGGACGACCAGGGACTCGACTGCAACTGCACCGGCGGCCAGTATGGTTACCCGCTTCAGGCCGCCGTTGTGGGAAATCATGAGGCAATAGTGAAGTACCTGATCAGCCGCAAAGTGGACGTCAACCAGGAAGGAGGGTACTTCCGGACAGCCCTCATGGCTGCAGTCACTAGCTCATCTATCGAGATTACCAAGATCTTGATCGCAGCTGGGGCAGATATCTGTGCGGTGAACGACAACGGCAGCACAGCACTTCATTTTGCGGCTCACCGGGGGGAAGTTGAGATTATCAATGCGCTACTAGATGTAGGGGCTCCTGTTAATGCTCAGACTACGGATGGCACCTCGGCATTGCATCTCGCATGCCAAGCAGGTTGGAAACAGGCGGTTCAACTCTTGGAGTCTCGAGGAGCCGACATGGAGGCATCAAATTCACGGTGCTTGCGAGCTCTCCACTTTGCCGTCCAAGGAGGGAACGAAGATCTGGCCTGTTATTTAGTTGATGCTGGCGTCTCGGTGGCTGACCCTCAAGACCCGTCCGGGCCGCCTTCGCTGCTTCTACAAGCTTTATATTCAATGGAAGGAACCGAACTGATCAGGAAGTTTCTCAAAAGAGGAGTTGACATAAACCAGAAGGTATCTAGAAACTGGACAGCTATGCACCAAGCTGCTGCACGAGCGACGCCAGACGCGTTGAAGATGCTGGTGGATGCTGGTGCGGATGTGAGGGTAAGCGACGACAATGGTTTTACACCGATCCTAGTAGCTACTCATTATGGGAAGGTAGACACTCTCAAGTACTTGCTCGAGTATATCAAAGGCTCAAATGAGGTACTCTTGGGGCATAAGAGCCCTCTCTTGATCGCGACAATCAATAACCATAAGGCAGTTATTCAACTGCTTCTCGACTCGGGGATGGCGGTCCACTATACATACGAAAAAGACCAGAACACCTTGTATGACATAGCCCTTAGATACGGCAATCTTGATCTTGCCAAGTTATTTATTGAGAGGGGTTGTTTCCGAGGAGCGAACGATAATAGTGCTGTCCCGAAACTTGACAGTTTGGCATGTCTCGTCTTTTTAAAGGACTATGACGCCGTGCAACAAGCCCTGGCAAGCTCATCTGAGAAGTACAGTGAAGGCGACTTGGCAGAGATACTGCGAGTTGCCAGTGCCTGCGGAGCATTCTCTACAGTCCAGCTGCTCGTGCAAAAAGGAGCGAATGTGAACAGTAAAGACGGTAATGGCCGCACAAGTCTGCACCACGCGCTCTCCCACGGCCACATGGAAGTGGCCGATTTCCTAGTCAGCAAGGGCGCGAGTGTCATGGCTGAGGACAAGATCACGTCCACACCAATCGATCTCGCGGTTAAGAGGGGCCAGCGAAGCCTAGACTTCGTCAAACGACACATGGCCGATCTCAGCCTGGTCATCAATCGCCGCCCGTCTCTACTGTTATCTCAGGATAGGGTTGAACCGACAATGAGGCCCTCCCAGATCCGGAAGGCTATCGTTGGCGAGTGGGGCGGGCACTATCAGTATCTCAGCTGGCAGAAAGGCAGCCAGGAACCGATGTCGATCCACATAGGCGGCGGCACCGACGACCAGGCCGAATCACCGACCTTAGACTTCTATAACAGCGACGAAAAGGACAAGGTCGGCATGTTCCATTTCTACGGGTTTGTCGACCCTATTGGCGTCATCTGGTTCGTCAAGCTCTATCGCACGCTGGGCTGGCTGTATCGTGGTAAACTTGATGCTGCGGCGGGAACGATCAGGGGCACTTGGGGCTGCAATCGGTCGTTGTGGCATGGGACTTTCGAGCTGCGGAGGATTGTGCCAACTGCGGCTGGGGGTGATGATAAAGTAGGGACATAAGATGTTGTAGACACCGCCAGCAATATCACCCCTATTATTATCCTACCTGAAATTCGATTCAAATAGTGATTGGCTTTTTTAATTTTTACCTTATAAGGCCAATACCAAGATGTCGACAAAATAGAACAATTCGTACTAGTATTGAAAAAGAAAGCCCTTGAACAACTTTGATCTGAAGAGGTTGTCGGCCAAGACGTTCTGATAGGACGTTGTGCTATCTTATCCTATATGTGAGTCAAGAACGAATAAGTTACCCAAGGAAAGTTAAAGTCGGCCGCGGAAAAGCTAAAGTAAGCATAGATGCTCTGGAATATATCAAACTTGTCTTCATATACATGATTCTAGTCTTAATTATGCTGAGATTGACACGTGTTACTTGTGACGGCACCTAGATCAAACGGTCGCGATGACAAAATGATGGCCAACATAACATAGCTTACTATAATATTGCTTTATATAATATCAAAGCTTACAAGTTGTTTCGGCATATACGATATGCCGCGGTTTTATGCCTTTTCCAAAAGCTCCATGCCTTCCAGCCCCATTGCTAAACTTAGCATCTCCTTTTACACTCTCAGTAGTGATGGCTTCGATGCCCTCATGGACTCATTTTGAAGCGTGTCTTCAAATAGTGTGGCGGTATAAGCCGAGCAGTAACAGCCTGCCCGATCAACATCCATGCAAGCTCGTGGAAGGTAAGTAGCTGTCTTGCGATCTTGGTGGCTTCCACCAATGCTTGTCCTTTCAGTACGACGCGATTTGCAAGAACGTATCTGAAGCGCTTCTTGGGCTAAAACACTACCGCCTGTAAGGATCGTATCCAAAGCTCTGCCCAAACCTACGATGGCCTGGAGACGAACTGATCTGCCGTCGATCAGGAGTATCCTAAACCTACGATAGGAAACTCGGAAAACGGCATTCTTCTTCAACAACTCGAATATCCCCAAGTAGCAAAAGCTCGGGACCCTCCAGCTACTGCGTAGGTAGCCTGATACTGCGCAGATAACGGGTTTCTTGATCTACATTTAGGACGGTCCTATAGGCCAATATGACGACCAGCCACCCGATGCTCCTTGTCGATGATTGGGCCGTCCTATTCTTTGCTCCCAAGTGTTGAAATTTGCAACTTCATACAGATCAAAGCCTGCGCAGAATGTCTCGTTGACACCCCATAACACGCAGACCTGACGCGTCTTATCGATAGATACCTACAGTAGATTATAACTGCGTACCTTCCGGGAAGTGGTAGACCTATCTAGGTACCTATAGTCACACAGACCCTACAGGCTCTTTCTATCGGGGCAGGGGATACTATAGAGGGCTCCATTTGTACCTGGAGCTTCCCATACCGACTCTTCAACATTATATGCAAACAATTGACTAGGAAACCGGTAGTACAGTGCCTCATCCACGTGTTGAGTACGACCAGACTAAAACTAAGCGGTGTTGACAGTATTTAACTAGGCGTAGGTAGCTTATGTAATGAGGTTTTTGGGGATCAGGAGATCTTAAGGGCGTGTGCCGGTGAGTAGCTGGTGTCAGACACAAGTTCGTTCGTGGTTCCAAGTCCTCTTCAAATTCCGTATACTACTACACGATTCATAAACAGAGAAAAGAAAGAATATGATGCTATTTGCAAGCTGACGTGGGTAGGTATACCACCAGACGATCACGCACAGTACTTGGAAACGTCGGGCAGCCAGCCATTGTATCAGACATATGGGACAAAAGAAGTATGGAATATGAACTATTGCTACTAAGTGCTCGCAATTTCAGCGGAGGGAATGTCAGAAAGCGGACAGGAGGGGAAAAAAGGAAAGGTAGCTATGCTGTTCAACATCATCCGAGGTTGGAATTGGTAGATAGCAGGAGACGAACGATAAAGCGAAGTTAAAATGGGCATCAAATTCACATGTTTGACTCAAAGGACCCAAATCCTGGGTTCTCTTGTCTTAATCCACCTTTCTGTGACCACCATGAATGCTTTGGCAGAATTCGTGGCATATGCTGCCCAAGTGGCGGATGGCGACGCAGATCATTCATTATCTAAGTGTTATCACGTAACATGTAATAGTAGCTACTAAAGGAGTGCTGCCTTGGCTATTTCATGTGAATGTAGGTGACCAAGAACTCAATTAAGGCTTTGGCACAGTAGCTGCAACTAACACGTCAGAAGTTATTAGGACCGGGTCCTTGATTGCAATTTTGCCGAGTCATCGTATGCTGCGAGATAACAAATACCTTCCTTCATAGCAAAGTAGCTTATAGAGTGTAGTTCAAAGGTGGTAAGTAGGACGATGAGAAATGCTTTGCCTACTAGTCTACCAATTACGGAAAGCTCTTTTTATACTTACCGCCAAATCTCAATGACTCGGATGAAGTGCCACAGAGACCTGAACGGTTCGTTGGCATTTCCAAGGCAGCAGGCGTGAAGCAAGTTTTTGCATTAACCACACCGACGCCTCCATGCTTGATGAAAGGAAGCCGCGAACACCCGGTTGCACTAGGTGCTCTCTTTAAGTAGCACCTCAACAGCTAAAGCGCATCGAACAGGCCGCTATATACGGGGTTTAAATAAGTGGACGTTGCTACAGCCAGCTTTCTCATGGACAACTGCCTCAAGCCTGACGTTCGGTTCGGCTATGCAGAAACATGTAGATATTGGTATAGCTGCACCACTTCAATGAGACCTCCGAATCATGGTTCTGGCTTATTGACCTCGTTGAAATTACGTGTTTCACGAGTGCAGTGCTCCAAGACCCTGACAAGTTTCATGAGAGCATCTTGGGTATCCCGAGTGAGGAATGGTCGGTTCAGGAGGCACTATATATCTTGTCGGAGGCCATTAGAGACAAGAGGCGTCTTAAGGGGTATCTTTAATCACCGATGGATTAAGCATAAAGGGCATAAGCAAAGGGGCTATAGTTGTTCTTCGCCTCAAAGCTCCGCGTGATGTCTACATCGAATTATAAGAACACAGACGTTCACGGACAGCTTATACCGGGTCTAACGATCTTTAAAGAAATTTTTAGACAGGGAAAAGGGGGACATTGAGAAAACGTACAGTTGCAGAATAGTTATAACTATTTATAACATTACGGTTCAGTGGAGCAACATTCTAGTATCAATTTTGAAGTAGTATTAACTGATACTTACCCGCAACCAATGCCGTCCACAGTTAGCCCTTCAACAGTCGTTAGAGTTTACAGAGCTTTATGTAATTAAGGCTTAAACGCTGTTATGTTAAGAACTGCCAAATTTTCATGATATTATCGCGGCGAGTTGGACATGGGCTTCACCTTTCTAAAGACGCCAGGTGGGCAAAACGCTTTGCTTAAACAATCTAGTTATAGGCGTACGGCGGTATCTGGACGCATCATAACCTTGTATCTTTGCAGTCAAAAGTGGACCCCAAGCGTGTCGCTCTGTGTCTCTGATGAGTGCGAAGATGAGTGGCTCTGTATTTGTTACTTCGGGATTTTTGCATCACATTTATATAAAGTTGCAAAAAGAAATATATTTATTCTTCAGCTCCACGATTGATGTAATTTCAAATGCAATGTTGATATTTCTTATCTTTTCTTCTCAGAAAGCTTTTATAACCCTTTCTTTAGTATACTCTATTTCCATTTTTTGCTGCGAAACCTTCTGGGAGCATTCCCCAGTGTCCATTTAAGTGGTTGTCGGTATTTGCACATAACTGTCGCTTCCGTCCAACGGTATAGAGAGAATAAGAATCGACACATGCCTATATCAGTACATTACTGTAGCATATCTTAGTTCATTAAATTCCATTGTAAGTCTCATGCTACTGAATCATAAGTTTCTGAGAGACCATCAGTCGATGTGATATCAACACGTGTCGGATTTTTGCCACGCCCAAACTGTGATGTTAACTCTTATATAACGCCCTAACCGAGAATCAAGAGACAGGAAGACCTTTTTACTCCCCCCACCTCACTTTTTCCGAATCCAGGCCTTCTAAGGTTCTTCTTACCAGCATATTCTCATCCTTACCGAACTAAAAAGAGAAAGCCCCAGACTACGTGCAATATCGACCTGCAACAGATATGTTTCGCTTTTCTACCCAACGATCAATGATGATTAAGATTTGGGTAGTCACCCGAGCAATCATTATTACTTTTTGTGATATTCAAGTCGAAAATAAAGCTATAAAATTATTTTACACGCTACTAAGTGTATATCCTTAACTAGCATGAGGGAAAAAGGAATTCCCTGGGTCTACGTCTTTAGAAGACTCTGAATCGGGGAATAAAACCCCGGGCCTGACAGCGCTTTTTCCGCGAAGAATTGAGAGCGTCAAATATGTTAATAACCTCTACATCAATTCAGAAATTTCGTCTGAAAGAAATGCTTGCTTACTAGTGGAACCGAACCGTTGATCTCGTCATGACACGTACATTCTAGAGAAGAACAGTAATACGCTATACTATGTAGTCAAGTGGGCCGTTGTTAGTTTTCTAGTTTGTAGTCTTCCTTGGTCATCTTTTGTCTTTGGTGTTCGAGATGGTATCCTAATGTAGGAGTTATGATCATACTATGAGGCAGTTGGTAATCCGACGCTAGAAGGGTATTTGCCATAAATCGCAGGATCTGCAATTCCCTGAGCGGTTCGTCTTTTAACAATAATTTGGGACAACTCGAGCATGCTGCAGAAGACCTGCTTTCAGAATAAAATTCACGATGAAACACCAACTTTTTCTTAAACTCTACAACTCCGTAGTACATAATTACAAAAAACCCTGGGGAACGCATTAAGAAAGGCTGCTGCAGAACAACCTGAATCTTTTGATAAGTTATCCTTGCTTTACAGTTCCAAAAAGACGCGGACTTGAAAATCTGCTGTTGAAGCCCATGTTTCGAGCAACTTTCCCGTCGACAAACTGTATATTACGCTGCGGCGTCATATTCAAGCTAGGGCATGAACGACGGCGTTGCGATTATAAAGTAGCAAGTGACTCGAATCACCAAAACAGAATTAAACGCGTCAATGCAATGCAGAAAGTTTCTAACCTGCCTCACTGTATCCAATCACGTCCCTTGCTTTATCAAAATGTATACATTACGTAACATAACAAAGTAACACGACATCCACTCTTCAAATCCCTCTCCTCCCATCAACCACCACGACTGCGACCGTAATCCCCTATCACTCGCCAAGAATGCCTCGAACCATATATCTCATAGTCTACAACAGCCCGCTGTTCCCAGCCCACTGGGCCCTATGGATTCCCAGCCTCGAAAACCCCAATATCGGCAAGAGGATACACGCCGAAGGGGACGTCGCAACCGGCTTCCAGCTCTCCTTCGACCGTAACTACGACCAGACCCAGGAGTCACGCAGCTATAAAGTCCTCGTCCTAGCTGAGGTCGAATCCCATCACGTTGTCGACACACCCGCGAATGAAATCAACAGCGTGGACCGTGACCCAAAAGATGACATCGAGACCGTCGCGTCAAGGGTCCCTATCCCTGGGCCTAGTTTGACGTCCTCCGCAGCTAGAGTGAGTTCGCTGGCTTTTGTTCGGCTTTGACCTTTGATTAGGAAATTGTTTCCGTTTTCTCACACATCTTGGTTAGACTGCTCGGGGCACCAAGGTCGACATCAAGAATTGTCAGGCCTGGCTTGTGGATGTCGTGGACGCGTTGCACAGAGAGGGTATATTTGATAGCAACGCAGTGGAGGTCATCAAGATGGCTCCAAAGAATTGAACTAAGAGGATCGTGTCAACACTAATTGCCATTGTAATTCCAACCGCACACCGGCAGCTCGGCAATTCAACAGTAGCTCCCAAAATGGGTATGCGAGGCCACTCCCCGGCCCAGCCTGCGGGAGCTGGGGTCCCCTCTTCTAGGTGTCCTTGTTTCAGAATTCTTAGATGTGACTGGAAGTTGGCTCTGGAAGCAGTAGTTCTGTTAGATAACAAGCTGAAGTATGACTAGGTGGCAAGGTACTACAGTTAACCTTTTACCTTCTGGCAGGTAGGGATGGGCTTTGGTCTTGGTAATGGCATAGGAGCCTCAGGTCAAAGTTTCACATGCACACGATACTTGCATCTCTATTCCTAAGCCAACCGATTGGACAAAACCCCCGCAGTACTCCATCGCGCGGCATATCCATCTTCACATCAAAGTCAAACAAGAGAGCAGATTAATATGATCTAGAAAAAATGACCATTCGTTGAATTCATATGTACTATGCAATGGTGGTGGTATCATGTCTTTAGTTGATGAACATGCTAGAAAAAAGCAGGTAGGCAACAAAGGGGATAAAGGGAGGAAAAGAGGGAGCGACAAAGGATGCCCCACGCTTTAACTTGGCTTGAACGTACAGACCCCGATATACAAGCCCCTGTGTATAGACAACAGCGAGCCTGAGTAAGTCGATCTAGTCAAACCCTTGACTTGTTCGATCCATGTTGATGTCCCCATTCTATCAGTCAATGCCAAGTCCCAAAACGCGACTCGAGTCCAAACCATTCTGAGCCACGGGTGTCAGTCACCATCAAAACCGCCATTCTATGTGCATTATTGTAAAATCGGCACCATTATTCAGGTGCTATCCTCCAACCCTTCCACCATTATGGGTAACAGTCCCAGATAAACAATGCTTTTGCTAGGCGCCATTCATTGCGGCAGCGGGGGTAATGCTTTGTCGAGGTCTTCGCGACTAACACGCGCCTTTGCAGGTTCCATGTAGCTTGTCTTCGGTGGTGTTGGTGGACCCCTTCCACCGATCCCATGAGGACCCAAATCGGTGAAACCATCTTGTCTCTCCCTTGGTGATGGGGTGAACGGCCTAGAGTCGATGGAACTCTCACCACGGCTTCGTCCACCCAAAGATGCTGCCTCCGCAGATTCCTCGACTACAGGTAGGACAGTATGAGAGTTCGCTCTCCCGGTGGATGGAGCAACGGAAGTCGTAATCTTCCTCTCAGGTACCTGCTCCTCCTTAGCCACGTCTTTCTCCTTTTTAGTTGCTTTCCTCAGGGCCTTTTCTACCGTTGGGTTAGGTTCGGGCGATGTGGGACTTCTCATATCTGGCGGTGCTGGTGGCAAATACGTCGGCATCGGCGGTACGGTCTGTCTTTCGGCTGTTGACAATGTTGTGGCAGCTGCAGCAGCCACTCGATCGTTCTGTTCTCGAACGGCCTCTTCTGGCGACATGGTGATTCCTGACATGAACTTCAAAAATCGATCACCATATTCCTCCGGCGGTAGAGCAGAGATTTGGGTACGGTCACTCGATAGGCCCTTCCAAAAGTGCTCAATCTTCTTTATCATGCCGTACTACAGGAAGTGATTAGTACGTTTTTATCCAAGGAGCATGATTCAGAATGAAGTCCGGACTTACATGCGTCAAGCAGTCGATGACACCTAGGTAGTAGACTTCCTCACCAGGTGTATTATCCTCATGTGTTGCCCGCAGACCACCATCGTCATTGTAGAAGAGCCCACCTCGGCCATGGCCTTCGGCTAATTCATCTGGCATTCTATCGGTAGTCTGCCGCATTGGTACCGGACGCTCGGCTTTAATCATTTGGCGCAATTCCCTTGCCTTCCGCGCGCTCTCCAATTTAGATGGCGTTCGCAGGAGGGCTTGGTTGGGATCAGGAGCGTCCTCTGCCGGCCCGGCGCCTCCCGGGTTGAAGACTTGGAGGGTCTTGTCGCGCAAGTTCTCCTCATTTCCCTTTCGTAAATCGTGGATGCCGATTAAGAGGGAGTAGTCCATAATCTTCAGTTTCTGCATAAGCTTCACATCACTCTGAAGCTGTTGTAAAAATAATTGCCTTTTCTGAAGCCCTAGCTCGAGGTGTCTTTTCCGACGGAGCCAGTTGAGGTCCTTCAAAGTTGCTCGGGGATTTTTCTCTAGGTCGTCCTCCTTGTAGTCTCTACCGACGGTTGAGCCCTTTAGATCAAAAGTTGTATGAATATCTCGGTGAGGTGGAAAGAGGTTGTTCATTACGACGAAATGGATCTTCTTGCCATACGGCATCTTAACTCGATGAAGTCCGTAGAACTGAGAGAGAAGAGTATTTGGGTTGTCTATGACGTGATTATAGTAGTCTTTCAAGATCTTACGAAGAAACTTGTGCTCGCCGTGATGAATGGTTTTGATGATATACTTGTAATCCCGCGAGAAGTAGAAGAAGCTACCACTCTTCCCTGGGGATCCAAGCTCGGAGAGAATATACTTCCCAGTAAGCGACATCAGATAATCGGCCGGGTCCAACCTAAAAAGGGCTCGAAGATGTCGGAAGACCCAGGGCGCATAATCCTTGAACTTGAAGTCATATTTTGCCGAAGGCACTAGCTCATTCCCCGCGCTGTGTGCTGTTAGTAAAATAGGAATGAGTAGCTAATGCATGAATGGATCTGACATACATATCAAACGTCGATTTCTGCTTAGCTTGGAAGTCTTCATCAGTCAGGGGTCGGTCAAGCTTTGCGTTGGTGCGGGAGACCGAAACACGGATGCCTGTCAACATATTGTAGGCAGTCGTCCAATTGGCGTGGTTTTCGTCAACCTTGGTCCCTACCAAAACTCGATCGTCGTCTTCTTCCTCTCTCCGTTCCTTTTTCCTGGCGCGCTTCTGTCGGTACGCTTCGGCCCACCGCAGAGTATCCTCGTCTAGTACAACCTCATCACGGTGTGCCTCTGAGTGCAAGGAACGGGTATTCCGTCTGCCCAAGCTAAGGGAACCTCTCCGTACTGAAGGGCCAGCTGGCGAAGGAGAAAACCGGCCACTCGTGTAAGCTGTATCGTTGCCGTCTCTTGAACCTCTCCCAGGCTGAGGCTTTGGCACTTCTAGAGTATGACGCTGCTTTAAACCAGTAGACGTCGAATGTAGTGCCGAAGTTGAGGCGGATGCTGGGGGAGGAAAACTGGACGGTGAAGAAAAGCGTTGGGGTGGTTCGGTCGTCTGGAATCTGTCTTGAACAGGTGCCAGTGTTGCGGATACTGAAGGATTCGTTTGACCGTAGCTTGCATATGGGACTTCAGAAGAGGTGCGGTTTATTGACCCAGTATAAGTACGCTCCATCTGTGAACCATCAGTAAGGGTCAAGGACCTTCGGTTAAGTTCTGCGAGCGATTGCCGCATAGATGGACCGTTGGGCGACTCCAGCGAGCCTTGTCTAAGGTATGATTCAGATGTGCCCTGACGAGATGGTCCGCTAGGCCTTGTCGTCACACCATTCGCTTCTAGTTGGTGTGAATCGAGTGGTATCCCATTACCGGAGCGTGCTTTCATGACTGAACTGTGATCCGTATCTCGGGCGTCCGAGCCCACGCCATCGGGAAGTTGAGTCGGCCTGCCATTGGGCATTGAAGTCATTGTGAACGGGGGTGGCCCGTCACCATTCATCCGCGACTGTGGCTCGGAACTTTGAGTAGATAGTGTAGAGGCGTTATCATCGAAGCTTTCCTTGCAATGATCAATTGGAGTGGGCAGTGGCTTCGTGATGGGCTTTTCGTGGCCGTTGACCAGTTTGGCTGTGAATTGGTCTTGATGCTGATGGTCGAGGCGGACGATGCCAGCATTAGGGGGGTATATAGGAGAGTTCTCGTCGTTCACGAAGGATGGCATCGTCGTGTCGTCGTTCCCGCTCGACTTTGGGGCGTCGTCATCCGCGCTCGGGTAGCAAAGGGAGCGAGCAACGTCGCAGCAAGGCTAACCGGCGGGAGCGGTAGCGGTAATGGTAGCAGAAGCAGAAGCAGAAGCAGGAGAAGATAATAGGTTCTCTTTAGGTAAGCATTAATTCGGTCGAGAGATCATGTAGCTGTTGCTCCTTTGCAAATTGTTGTATCAAAGTTATTATGTTGTTGTTGTTACCGACCAGCTGGCCGGGCTAAGGTGTAATGGGAAGAGGAAACTAAAAAGATAGGAGACACACGTTTGATGGGGGGATTGAAAGAGCTGTCGTTGTGTGGGACTGAGGATGTTGGCACGGCTGGGGCTGGACTGGGCGACGATGGGTTAGATGGGTTGGATGGGCCCATAACCGTAACCGTAACCAAGGCGTGGAGATGAGCAGCTGGATGGACGGACTTCTCGACCGCTGCGAGCCCCGTGGGGCCCGTATTATTGAAATTACAGCACATCTGCACAGCCGCGATCTATGTACATATGTAGGTACCGGTACTCTGTACAATGCATATGTGCATAAAATAAGATAAAATAAAATACCTACATATGTACACATTGCATGCATGTAAAGCAAGTACTAAGTACCATATACATGTGCATAAATACTTCGAAGGTATATACCTTACTCTATTGCGAGGTTTAAACTTGAATTCAATCGAGTGTATATCCAATTCGGACTCCTTGTTGATCTAAAAACTTATACCGCTATTTTCGCTTATCATTTACATTCATTTCCTTCCCTAGGCGAAGTGTTGATGCTGTCTCAAGCACGGAAACATGAACAAGGCACGGAAGCTGTCGTACCAAGGCTTGGCCCACTAATAGTCACGCAGTTAGGTGATAAATTCCCCGAGCTGGCCTCCTGCTCCAATCATCACATGCCAAGTTCGGGTGCACAAAAAAACAAAAAACTCAAGATCTCCAATGCAGACCAAATGGCCCCCTGAAATGCACGCACTGTATCTGTACTGCATAGTGCCGCGTATCCGAACAGGCGGGTCCTCTTCAACGCAGCTATCAAATGTGATTCCTATCCCCTGTCATTACTGACAGATTTTGGAATATGTTAGTCACTTGGAACATCTCCGTAGAGACCACAAAAACAGGTGAACTATCAAGATGTTGTTCATCAAGCATACTGACTTGTCACGAATTTACGATCCATATAAAACAAAATGAAAATGATAGCAAGACAGAGACAAAAGAGGTGTAATAGTAATATCTATTGGGATAATATTAAAGGGGAACGCTGCTCGGAGTAAACATCCTGTCAAACAGGGATTCCACGTTTTATTCTTAGCACATTTGTTGCAATAGTCCAGGGCCCTAGAAATGGCAAGGTAATTTGCAATGTAGAAACGGCAAGTTGTTGACATGCAATTGTGTATTCCACCTGGACAGATTGATTCCACGACGTTAACACTGGTCATCCTGTAAAAGATGATGAGGGAGGTCGAGTAGGCTTTCCTATTACAAGATTCGATAGGCGATATTATTCTTATATAAATTGCTTCTACTGTATTAGAGAAGGAGTGTTACGTTCCTTTACCGATATGGACGTCCAATCCCCGGAACTTGTAAGCTTACGCCAAGGACATCAATAAGGTTTTGCTGACATACCAGAAGTTCTTTACATAAAGTTGTAACCTACACTCAAAAGCTCTTCAACATCCAAAATCATCGCCGCAAATGGACACGCGATTGATGAAGGCATGATTATATTAACGCTGGCCGGCATCGACCGCATGCGTGCATTGAGTACACTTCGAAGCTTCAAGCGCAAACGTCCTCAGACCAGTCAAGATGCCATCCTTGCCCCAGCAGCTTTCCGTAAGGAGCATTATACGAGAAAATTCGAGAATAAGGTTATGTCATCCAGGGGGTAATGTCTTGTAACTTACTCTCAATTCAGTTGCTTCAGTGAACTTGAACACAACAAGTTGCTGTTCACGTTCTCAACAGGTTTGACACAATTCTTGGCCAACACTACACAGCAAAGAAAGCCGCATATCGTTCATAGTTAACCTTCTTCAAGGCAGAGTTATATGTGGTAGTTAGTCTATTTCACTATGTGCTGTAAGTGACTGGCTAGGTATTCACAAGCTACCATCTCTTGTGGACCCTATTTAATTCCAGTATGTACATACCAGTATAGATAGCGACTCTTGCATCACAGCGACTGTTTGAAGAAACGTATATCATAGTCCTTGGGCATGAAACAGAGCATCTAGACTAATAAGAAGAACCCTCATATACGATAAATTTGTCTCTCTGTCGATACTGAGGAGTGAATCATCTAATCCTGCCCATCTTCTTCCGCTGATAGTAATTGTAATACGACTCGCTAAGTGGGCACCCCTGATTACTGTCCTCTTGTGTATTCCTATACCGGCATTCAGTTTCGCCGCATCGTGGGCATCTTCTTTTACGGTAATGGAATCAGGGATTCCGAGCCGTGCGAAAAACCACAAATCTGCTGAGTTCTGCTAGGGTTCTTTTATAGTGGTGAGGAGACGTGTGACAATTTTCAGGGCAAGATAAACTATAGGAAATCTGTGTACCGTCCGCTATTAGCTCGAAGCTGCCAATGACGAACAACGACTGCTCTTAGTAAATACGACACCTAGTAGACCATCACGGTTTGCCTTTCAAGACTCTTGGACTGTCTAGACGTATGATAGCTCGTCGATAATGTGTAACATGAAAACATTGCCGTTCGACTCATCTTAGGTTCCTGGCTATCTCATTGCTGTTTATTATAGCATGACAAACGACAAGTTCGGTGTAGCCGGTAGCTGGCAGGTTTACGAAATAGGCACCACACTCTTGCAACAATGTCATCGTGTCTGGAGGTTGGTGCTAAGTAATTCACATGCAGCCTCTGGCACAACAGGCACCAAACCTTCACACTACGCCTAGCGGATCTCATCTGCTGTGGTGGTCGCAGGAAGACGTGCACGAGCTGGTTGCGGAACAAGGGATCTCTCATGCTAGGTCAAGAAATCGAGAACACTGTGAAAGACAGAGGCGAGGAGGCGAAGATCGCTTATATCGAACTTGGCTTGAGCCGGAGCTCTTGGAGAATATGGAAGCATCATACCAAAATACCCATGAAATCACAAGCGAGGAGGGTCGTGAAGGACCTAGAGGATAGTTCTATGAAGCCAGGGTCAATCATCGCAAGAGAGTTGACTATCGATGGTAGTCATGGGCTGGGGGGCGAGGCATATATACTCATATGTAATATCTACAATGCTTCGGGTATGATAATCATCTTTGCACGATATCGTGCGACCCGGTCCTTCATCGCATGATAGTAGTACGTGCATGTTATCACTACCATGTAGTAAACTACACGAGTTCCCAACACAGCCCGTCCTGCGAAAGCAGGAAAAGATGACTTCTTCGCAGCATATGTTATATCAACTAAATTGGCCACTTTCAGACAAAATGCTTCGGCTGTAGACGGAAACTCTATTGTGGTCATCCTAATTCGAAGCAGTCGATGAGTGACTTATCCGAAAGGAGATCCGAAATATAGACTGCACCATGTGCGAGGTCTTATGGGCACTCCCGTCCATGCCTAATTGCTGTTCAAATTGACCATCTGAGAGCGGTGATTTGCGTGGAGCTTTTTAACTAATCAAAAACTCCATTCCATGCGTTTCATGACGACAGTAGATGTACAATATATGGTACAAGCGCGAACTCCCCTCGACACCAATATTGTATATTCGAGGTTCGGGATGTCGCTAATACAGCTGACTTCCATTGTAGCGGATTATTCGGCGCCGGGCATGTTACCGAACCTTTGAACCTGCTGGACCGCCGGGCAGGTCACCAGGGCCCTGCATGCCAACCTTATTCGCGCCCTCCTTCTGCAGCCGCTCGATGGTCTTCTTCTTTTGGTACTCGGCAACGCGGTATTTCTTAAAGTATGTGACCTATCGACTTCATTAGCGGGAAGTGCTCTTTGCGCCTTTGAGAATTCGGGAATGGAGCTCACCCAAGCATTTGCACAGTTTTCCTGAAAGGCCTTGTCTTCCTGGGCGCAGTGCTTGTCGGCCTTCTTCTTTCCCTCACCAGTCAGCGAGTCAATGACGTCGTGCTTATCCAGGCAATTGTAGAAGTTATCTCGCGCTTCCCAGCACTGTTTCCTCTCGGTGCGGTCGGGCGCTCGTGCTCCTGTGCGGACCTCTTCTTTGCGCTTGTCGCCCTCGGACGAAAACAGGCCGAATAAGCCCATTGTCGGCACTCTGTGTATTGTAATTTTCAGATGGTTCTTTGTTGTTGAAGTAATATGACGGCGTGGTCGAGTGGGATTAGGAAGGTTAACAGTTGAACCACATCGAGCGGTCGTGTTGGTCGGCGACAGAGCTCATGATTGTTAGAGCTTCTACCTAGGTAGTGATCGGTTTAATTACCTAGTAAATAGCTCACTACAAGGATACCGGTATGCGATAAGCCGATTGTGGCTGGCTCCAGCTCCTAGGTACCGAGGTACCGACAGCATGGGGGTTGTTGAACTATTCTATTCTTGGTTAGGCTGGTCCCGAAAACCAGAGCTTCCGATCCCAAGCTTTAAACTTTGCGACTCCTTTCCGCGCCTAATTTTGAACTCATCATTACCAAAGCCCTGATAGCATTTCGATAGACTCTTTTCTGACGACATATTTTCATACAACACGAGACAGTTAACGAGTCTGGGCAGTTCCTAGAATTTCAAATATCTTCCGTTACTTTTAAACCACAGATTCTTCATCCCGCCCGGAATCCGACATGATCACCTTATAGCGGCTCCGAAAAACATCTAAGCTTCATACTCCGTATCCTCCGATCCGCTCCTTGATATCCGTACGCCGTTTTCACAGCTGGTTTCCAATTCAGCATTTCATCCTTCTAAATAACTCCAAAAATGCCGAGACGAAGACGACCGCCACGGTCTGGCGCCATCACCGAACTTCCACCTCTGCGTATCCTCGGCCAAATCGCAGCTTTGCAAGGCATCTACTACGCCGTCGCGCTGGTCCTGATGCTTTTCACCTCGCTCGTTGTAGGCCTGCAGTTCAACTTGGATCTTGTTTTCGGCTGGGCAAGTTTGCGCGGCGACAACACGCAGGGCTGGTTGATAGGCTTTGTATGGTTATGTTGCGCTGGTGCTATGTAGGTCCTCCCCTATATTCCTATCTCGCTCCACCACAGACGGAAACTCTCCCGCTGTATGTTGAACTCGTGCTGATCCGTTACAATAATAGAGTAGTCGCATTAGTAGTTTTGATATCCCGATCGAAACTTGTCCTAGATTTCTCTCTCACGCTCCACGTCATACATCTTATCATCGTCTTCTTATATACCGGATTCCTGCCGCGGAATGTTGCTTGGTGGGTCACAATGATCGCGTCTGGCGCTATCACAGTCGCGGGAGGAACATATGGATGCCGCTGGAGAGAGCTGCGGCCAATCACCTTTGGAGGGGGCGCACGAAATACGGGCAACGGCGAGAGCGGTGGCCATGATTCCCTGGAAACCAGAATTGCTGATGGAGAGCATGGCGACGAGGAGATGGGGCTTTCCAGGGGCCGTGGCAGGGGGAGAGGGCGTGACGGTGCAGGAGAATATGAGATGGTCAGTATGAAGGGTGACCCCGACAAATAGAGGTTATCTTCCCTGGCATGATATTATATGGTTATAGTGGATGTACAGGATCTCGCATTGCATGGCGTTTTGGGCTTGTATGACTATAGGTATGGAACCGACACTCGGTATTCTACCGTTACGACTTAAGATCGATATAATACAGATGGCGAAGCTTCAAGCTTGGGAGCTCGCTGGAGGTGCCAGCCTCGTTTGGATATCATTCCGCAGTACCTGACCGAATACATGGGATCTGCCTTGTGAGCTTTTGTGGGAAGGGTGTGGACTTCAAACAATAGAATATGGATTGTCCAAAACTTTGTTTCGATGGATGACGGGACTTTCAAGGGCATGAACGCGCGCCATGGTTACTGCCTTATCCACAGGAAAGCTATCAATGATTGTCTGCATTGGAATACTCTCTCAATGCAATGCCAGGTGTGTCATGTCTTTATGTATGCATACTGTACCATGCTAGGATCTTGCCGCTAAGGAAGGAAGCAACAAAGTTAGTATTGTCATTTGGACCTGTTTGAGAAGGCAGGAAGCCATTAGTTTGGAATGGATCTCTTGCACTTCTACTGCTAATCCTTCACAGTCCCGTTCCCAACTCCGAGTCTACCAACTCCTCCCTCGCTTCTGGTCCCTCTCCCGTCTAACTCGTTGTTGGAGTTCCTACCCGCATGTCCTGTCCTTACCCCTAAAACTAGTTATGTATTTTATTTATAAATGCAGACTCGTATTCGGGATCATCTACTATCGAGTCCTTAGTTGCTTCGCCCGTACTACCTAGTCGTCCAGCTCCAATCTGACCAAGCTAGATCGTGGCTCGAAAGAGGAGTCATGAAGTCGACCCAATGTGTCTCCTAGGCCACCAAGACCCAACGGTCGCTGTCGGAAACCTCCTTTCGAAAACAGAGCTTCCCGGAAATGATGGTAACCACAGCCACAGTCCAAATCAACACCGAACAGCAAGCCGTAGACTATCGCGCATCAGCGAACATCAGAAAGAAAATAGTCAAAGCTATGAGGATGAATGCCTTGCCTCGTACATCGAGGCTATCAAAACCCCCTTGCTGAAACCTACCCTCTTGTCGCACTCTCGTCGCCACGGCAAGGGAAAGTCTCAAAGTTCTGATGGTAGTTTTGCCATCAGTCCGTTTCAACTGGATTCCGAACAAATCGACACGTGCTGGGGGCAAGGAATAAAGAACCCTGTGGCTTCAACCTGGCTTTGCACTGTATCTGTCGAGTCTAAAGACCAGACCAAGCCACACGACCCCTCCCGCGCTCCATCAGAACCGCCTAGCTCAGTTTCACCCAAGATCTTCGAGGTGGAGTGGCAAAGTATTCGATGGGCAGGCACTCAACCGAACAAGGTGTATATCGAAAGACACATACGCACTCTCTCAGGTACTGGTTTCGACGGGCCGCTCAGTTGTATGAGCGGAACTTCACCACGCCAATCCCGTTCTGATGTCTCAACCTCAGCTTTAGGGTCGTTAACACCTAGTAATTGTCCGCCATCCAAGTCACGGAAGATCAAGTCTGACACGTCAGGCTCTATAGACTGGGAAAAGAGTTGGCCGAAGAGGAAACCACGACGGGTGCACAATGTGTCCGAAAGCTCTGATTTTGACTCCTCAGCTCACACGTACCAGGTGGACTGTTCTTCCATAGTGATAGGAAACAGAAACAGTGCTGAAGGGGACAATATAGACACGCCGATACGTGAAGAACAGGAGGATCAACAATCTCAGCTCCCTGATATTCAAGAATGCGCCATGAAATCGTGTCCCGACTTTCATCAGGGACCTCCGTCAGCTATCCAAACCCCACCCATAACGAGATGCAGCGTAGGCTTCCACATTGTAGCATCTTTCCAGTGGATAGTACAATGAGGCTAATGTTTCAGTAGACAGACAGAGCTTGTGGGCTTAAATCACCAAACTATTCTCGATTCGATACCAGCCGCCATCAACATCACCTTCGTGTACCAGATACAGTTTTGAAACGGTTTCGATCTTTACGCGATAGGCTTCATCGCTTTAGATCTTCTTCTATGTACTCAATTAGGTCCGAGTTTCCACCACCTCCAGACGGGAAAGAACGTCGAATTCTATCCCGTAACTCAACCGATATCTGGCCTTCGTCGGGTGAAGAGTCTCCGATTTTTAATACGCCAGAATCCAACACAGCGCTTATGCAACCCAGAGGGCGCCGTCTCGATCCTCTGGCCGCATCTGGATTGATGATTGCCATAGCCGAGCTAGACAGGCTTACTGGATCAGCACAGGGCAATAGCCCAAGAACGTCCGCCACAAATCTAGAGCAGCCCAACCGTTCCAGCGGCACAGACAGTCCTCAAAGTGAAGGTGACGCATCGGCCATTGACACAACTCCTAGTGTCTTGGCAAATTCTCCATCGTCATCTTTCCCTCCATCAGGGTTACCAAGTCCGAGTTCCAGACTGCCCCAAAGGTCAGGACGGAGCAGCAGGAGGCAGCACAGCCGCCTCTCAGAAGTCACAACCCCCGACGAAGCCAATACTCCTACGCAGCGTGATGATGATAATGATGGCCAGATATCACCCCAAGCTCTGAGTCTTTCTGCAGGAACTACTCAAGACCCTTCACAGGATTTTGAAGCTGAACGTCGTGAGAGTTTGGTACCACGGCCTTTGTCAATCATTCGACCCTCCTCTTCAGATGATAAACAAATGGGGGATTCTTCCCTCGCGTCGATGTCCAGAATGAGCCGATTCGCACCGATTTACGACAAGGCTGCTTCAGGGCCAGCTATGGAGACAGGTATTCTACCACCAGGGCAGATATCATCAAGAGGCCAGGCCCCGGGTCTTATAAATGCCGTAGAAAATCGCGATACTCTGGGGAAGTTTTGGTCGGAGTCATGCCACCCCGATACCTGGTCTTCAGACCAGGGCGAGCCTAGAGACTCGGAGCCATTCTGCCCCTCTAATTGTTCAGATTCAAACCGGTATGGCCACGAGTCCCAACCATGACCATCTAGAACTATCACAGAATATAGATAGCACCGCGAAGGTGAAACAGCTTAATAATAACAGCACCTGTTGGCTCGTACCTACACGGGGATTAGGACAAGAAAGGAAGCTTCAAGATTGCAGTAGCTGGAGGATATGGATTATCGACAGGGAAGATGATAGGTGATACCCCATTTCGAGACATGCTCTTAGATTGTTAGCTTTATTATCAATATCACGTAAGGTCCTAGAGCTGCCTATTGCTATTATGCGATCATTCATCATGTGGATAAGAATAAGCCATGCACGATATCATTATCTTGCAATAAGAGAATAGATAACCCGACAACGGCTCTGGCACCTTGACAATGACCAGCGTCATTTCCTCCCACGCCCAGCACAGCGGTACCGATACAGTCGCTTCTTACGATATCTGTTGTGCTAGAGGCGTACCAGTTAATGTCCCATTCTCCGGAGTATAATCAAACCTCCAAATCGTCACAGAGGCACCGCAATCCTCCATGCAATGGAGCAGGTTTATCCCCGAAGGGCCTAGCTCAGAGTCCTCAAGCCCGCATCCTTGAATCATCCAGTCGAACCAGAAATATCTGTCCCATTTATCGCGTCGTGTACGTACTATTGTTTTTTGGAGTTGGATGTTAGCTTGAGGGGAGGAAGTAGGCAGTTTAGTATGAAACAATGAGAATTGTTCTTGGAAAGAGGAGAAGCTGCGATGGAACATGCCACACAATTTTCTTGGTCCCGATCCAAGTGAAGTACCCGCAGTCGCCCTCGCCGATGTCGACATCGCCGGGTCCCGCGGTCGCGGCCCGCGCACCGGGCAAAAGGCCGAGAGATGCCGTGATCCAACGCGTAGGCGTCTTGTAAGCTACCGCTCCATCAGCTTGAAATCTGGATTTTGTGGTCGTGCGGGATCCAGCTCTTGTTCGGACTGCGGTAGTATGTACTGGGGATCGGGGCCTCTTGCATGGGCACGAGTTACGTTTCTGGGTGTTTGGTGTAAGTCTGGTCTAGGTCAAGGGGGTAAAGGGGCGGATGGCTTAACATACTAACTTGACAGTAAAAGGCAAACTGGGTGTCGTCGGGCTGCTTCTTCGTCTAGTCGCACGTTCCGTCCGGCAGATACTTGTTGAGTGTCGGGCAATCCACAGCCTGCTGCTTTAGCACTTTTGGTGGATATTTTGTCTTTAATTGTCAGGAAATATTCTTCAAAGCTTCCCGGAGTGAATACTATATAATTCAGTTATTGTGAGGTGAGAATGAAAAGATGAACTACTTGACGAAGCTAATCATGTTAGATAGTATATTAGATTAGAACAATCTCTAGCCTTAAACTGTGACAGTATTAGGAAGTAATTTAAGAGAAGATATAGTCCTCGTTTCGCGGCAATTCCTCATTTATAGTACGAAAGGAATATGCTAAGAAGGTTAGATAAGTAATTAATTACTTTGAATATCGCTCTGTGAAACCCTCGAGGAAGTATGTGTCGGGATAAACCCTTGTTGATGGCGTCGTATGGTGAAATTCCCAACTCCTTCTCAGCGGGAGCGGGTACGGGTTTGGCAACAATCTCATGTGTGAGTATATGCCTAACTCCCTCAGTAGACAGTGAAAAATGAGAAGGGGGCTTCTCTTTCCTAGCATGAAAGAACTAAAGAAAAATACATGTTGGAACGCCGTTCTCAATATTCAGGCTTCTCTAATACATACTTCAAGGAATATATGTTGTACCTAGCCTTGCATACTTCCCATTCGTGATGATACTATAACCGGATTAGAGCTTGGTTTAATAACAAGAAATGGTAATCGAGTAAAGGGTATAGTAAACTTAAATTCGAGTGGAAAAGATTAATTCGACTTCAAGTTGTGTTGCTATGCGTACCTGGACTAAGTAGAGGCAGTCCTCTAATTAGTCGCCTCCAGGGTAGGCGCTTAATCATGCCACTTCGAGCCTCTCTGTCTAAGGTTAGTTCGGTCTACTCGGTCTACCCTAGTAAATGTTTCCCGTCACAAGATCAATTCTTCCCTCGCCTTTCCTCTATGCTCAGATGGTATGAGCCTGTTAAATTGGCTATTGGTCTTTTGTTGATTGCACTGATACCAGGCTTGTTACGTACCTAGGTAAACATGGGCCGCAACGGCATCATCTCCGATGCCCGGCATTCGTTTGTGGGGAGTGGGTGGGTGATCCGGCCCGCTCATCGCAAGTCGATAACCATTGATCGGCAATAACCTCGGCATTCCAAGCATCAATGTCACCCACGGCGGCTGTACGGCCAACTCATTACCTTCTCTCTTCTAGCTTGCCTCGAATCCTCCTTAATGAGCGAAAGTAGCCATGTTTCGACCTATAGTACCACGGCTTCGGAGTGCTAGACCTTTTCAGATTGCCCGACTGAAGCTCAAACAGCAACAGCTCCCCCAATACCCGAGAAGCTATGCCTCCTCTCCTGCCTCCAGGCCTGTGTTCGACTGGCAAGATCCATTAGCGAGCAACAATCTGCTTACCGAGGAGGAATTGGCCATCTCGGAGACAGCAGAACGGTATTGCCAAGAGCGATTGCTGCCGCGGGTCCTACGTAAGTGGGCTATCATGTTTACGACTATGCGCTTCTTTCAGGATAGCACTTCGCTAACTCGAACCGTCCCCCAACATAGAGGCCTACCGTGACGAGCACTACGACCGAGAAATCCTCTCCGAGATGGGCGAGCTAGGGCTCCTGGGCGCGAACTTGCAGGGATATGGCTGCGCCGGTGCATCCACCGTAGCAGCCGGTTTGATTACGCGGGCAGTCGAGCGCGTAGACAGCGGCTACCGCTCCGGCATGTCTGTACAATCGTCACTGGTGATGGGCGGCATTCACGAGTTCGGGACTACGGAACAGAAGGAGAGGTTCCTCGAGCCCATGGCCCGGGGCAAGCTCCTCGGCGCCTTTGGCCTAACGGAACCGAATCACGGTAGCGATCCGGGATCAATGGAGACAACGGCACGGCCGCACCCGACACGTAGCGGATACTACCTCCTCAGCGGTGCCAAGACGTGGATAACGAACTCCCCTATCGCGGATGTGTTGATGGTCTGGGCGAAGCTGGCCGAGACGGGCAAGATCCGCGGCTTCTTAGTCGAGCGTAAGGACTGCCCGCCAGGAACACTCGAGACGCCTTCGATCAAGAATAAGAACGGCCTGCGGGCGAGTATCACAGGCATGATCCAGCTAGATGACTGTCCCGTCCCAGCTGCCAACATGTTCCCCGATGTGGAGGGTCTGCGCGGACCCTTCTCATGCCTCAATAGTGCGCGATTGGGCATTTCTCTGGGCGTTATGGGGGCGCTCGAAGACTGTATCTCACGGGCGAGGACATATGCTCTCGAGCGCCGGCAGTTCAAGAATAACCCGCTTGCCAAGTACCAACTCGTGCAGAAAAAGCTGGCCGACGCCGCCACCGACGCTGCGTATGGCGTCCTGGCCGCGATACAGGTTAGTCGTCTTAAGGATGAGGGTAAAGCTACACCCGAGATGATTAGTATGGTTAAGCGGCAGAACTGTGATCGGGCTCTGAATGATGCTCGTGTCCTGCAAGAGGTTTTTGGTGGTAATGCCGTTAGTGATGAGTATGGCATTGGTAGGCATGTGGCCAATTTATTCGTAACGCAGACATACGAGGGGCAGAGCGATATTCATAGTATGTCATATTTTTATCTTGGCCTGAAGATATTCTATTGCTAACGTTTTCCAGGCCTCATCCTTGGGCGAGCCATAACTGGCATCCAGGCTTTTGCATGATGAATTGTATTAACACAAGGTTCTGTATCCTATTTATGGACCGTGGGAGTTGCTGGACTTTTGTCCTGATACCCTACATAGATATGCCTCCGGCCAGCGCTGCTCCTGCATTTCTCAAAGGATACCTACAGGGAGCCAGTCGAGACATACACTGGCAAGCGATACGAGTCACGCGACCGACTTCAACTGGAAGGAAGGTACTGAGTAGGTATTTGGTAAGATACCGAAGAGCACAGCAGTTTTCTGGAACTGGTGTTACCATGCCCTGAGCAATACTATAGCACCTTAAAGGCTCTACCTTCGAGAAGCCTGTTGCACGATAGGAGACAGGAAATACCGACAACCTAAACCCTGCACTGGACACTGTGATGAACTCGAAGGATGAATTTCAGGTCTAAGATTTAAACTTTGTAGCACAAAGAATCTAGAGTTCTCGTTCTCGTTCTCGTATATCATGTTGTAGTAAATGCTAAAATAAGAGGGGAAAATTAAGTATTTATGCTTTGTCATTAACGATTTATCATCTTGATAATCTCTGCTAGCAAGTGGCGAGACGCCACAACTCTTTGGATCAGCGACCGAATAAGAAAAAATTTGAACATTGCTGCCGTAGATAATGAACGAAGAATAATAGGAATAACTACAATGGTAAAGTGGTAGATCAAATGACCAGTGCTACCTAGGTACTAAATACAGGCTCAGATGATAAGAATAGAGGTGCACCGCCACTATTGCCACAAGGGTTTAGGTACGATAACAGTACCTAGGTACCTACATAGAAAAATCAGCGGGTGGCATCGTCCCTTTGTCTGGCAGGTTCTTTATGCGAGTGGGCTGTGGCTGCTAACGTTCCCATAGGTACCTAGGTAGTGAGAGAGACCCACCCTGCCACCTGGACTTCCCTGCCCATTCATTATTCATTATTCATTCATTCCGCCACGGCCTGAGACCCGGTGCCCAACACTGCCAAATCTCCCTTCCTCTCAGGTATTTGTCTCGTCTCATCATCCTCTCCCTCCTTTCCCCCACTACCACTACAAGTACCGGCACCTCATAACCGTGACCTCCGATCAACCACCATCAACCATCAACCAACCTTCTTTTCTAACGAACCCAAGTAAAAAAACGACAACTCTTCTTGGCTCCGTTTGAGCTTAACCCAAGCAAATACATCACTCAACCGTCTGGTACATTTCCCACCCAACCCAACCCACCTGCCCACCTATCTAACTACCTAACTACCTACCTACGTCTGCTATCTTTCCTCCTGTTTTCTCAACACCATGCTCCGTTTGTCCATGATTCTCTGTGATTCATTGCCGACTTCTGCCGCATTCCCATAACTGACCGCTTTCAATAAATAGTTATCAACTACTACACGGCGACTTGCGAGACACGCAATACGTCGACAAGACACACCACCGTTTCACACATCCACACATTCATACTCAACCACTTTCACAATGGCGCTTAAGCGTATCAACAAGGAACTCACAGACCTAGGCCGGTACGTCAACGTCTCCGTTTGTTCGTCTTGTTGTCCATGTTGTTTTCGCTCTTTTGATCAGCAGACTATCCAAGGTGCAAGGTGGGGGCGCCCGCAAAGCAAAGTGAACCTGGAGCGGGGTCTTTGTGATGATAGCCTCGACCCTCATCTTCCTCACTTTTTGCTTTGAAGATGTCGCTATCTACCGCATCCATGCCCTGTTCTGCTCAACCGTTGCACTATCTATTTTTACTTGTTGTATTTATGTTGACATTTGTTGCTTGGTAGTGACCCTCCCTCTTCCTGCTCCGCGGGACCCGTTGGCGAAGATCTGGTATGCTCCTATCAATTCCCCCCGCCATCACCGATAAGAACCTGGTGGTCTCAACATGCGCATACGATCACCAATCTATTCGACTTGATGGCCACGGATAACAGCGACTAACATTTCTTTGTTAATAGTTCCACTGGCAAGCGACTATTATGGGACCTGTAAGCAACCCCTAGAGCCGTTTTGTCGCTTTGTTGCAGCCGGTCCTTTGCACAGCCTTGCTAGACTTGTGGCTTCGTCTCACAAATGGAGCTCGGAGTTGCAATAGACGCCGACGAGGGCTGCATTTTCTTATTCGCGGCCAAATGCTGACTTGACATAGGGAGACTCTCCATACTCCGGTGGTGTTTTCTTCCTGGCCATCCACTTCCCGACAGACTACCCGTTTAAGCCCCCCAAGGTCAACTTCACTACGCGCATCTACCATCCCAATATCAACTCCAACGGCAGCATTTGCCTAGACATTCTGCGAGACCAATGGAGCCCCGCTCTGACCATCTCCAAGGGTAAGGAGCTCCTGCCTGACTACTACTACATCGCTTGCTGACGACATGTTCTAGTCCTGCTATCTATCTGCTCCATGTTGACTGACCCGAACCCCGATGACCCCCTTGTCCCCGAGATTGCGCATGTCTACAAGACGGATCGATCTAGATACGAGGCTACCGCTCGCGAGTGGACGCGGAAGTACGCTATCTAAGTTTGGAGTAATTCGGCGTTGTTAGGACAAGCATCTGTTATGATGGCGGCTTTCGACTGAAGCGCTGTCTATTTCGACATGAGGAAGGAAAGAGAGAGAGAGAGAGAGCAAGGGTGTGTTGTATGGTGGGAGATTCATAGACAATGGTCGGCTTGGGAAAGGGTCGCACACACATTCTCTCTCACCTAAGCAATCTGCGATGAATTTGGCGGCGTTCCTTGTCGATTATTCATCATTACGGCTCGGGGTTTCTTTATTCCCATAGCCACTAGCATGTCACATTGAGGGCGGCTTCAACTAGGTGCGGGCCCGTCCCTGGCGGAAAATGAAGTTATGAGAGAATGCATAAGGAAAGAATGGTCTGTAAGGCGTTGTCGCCCAAGCTTAGCACCACTCTCTAGTGGTACTCCTAACGGCTTTGCCCTTGATCTCGTATAATACACCGATTCCCTTCTCTAAACGTTCGGTGTGTCGTGCGACTTGTTACGTAGATCTACACTATGGCCACTACTTACCGCGAGGGGCTCAGTCATTATGTGTGGACGTTCGAGAGCTGATATGTAGTAACGCAATGTGTGACCTTTATGATGATGCGAGTCAGTATCAGAAAACTAGCTCTGGCCTGTCTCATCGATCTATTATAAAGCCTAAATCTTGTCACTTGAACAACGTTGATTCCTTTTCGGCAGCACAAAGTACACAAGACCAACTATTGGGTTACAAGGTACCTCAAGAATAGGGAGAGTACCGGTACTTCAAAGCCAGTCGATATCGCTCAACATCGCTTCCATATGCAGTTGGCACAAAGTTCATCACAGGCGCGACATGATGCAAGACGTGTGTCGTACATATCGTTCAATGAATGACTCGGGATACCGCATGCTAAATATACTCGTGATTAAGTAGACTGCTAGGTCTGCTTGGTTGGACTCTCTCCGCCTTATGACGAATATAGAACAAAACACAACAGCCTTGAATCTTAAATTCGCCGATTGGTGTTCAAGTCAATCACCATGCGCTACTACAGACAGACTGGGGCCTGAGAGTGGACACGCATGCAAAGGTTTATTAGGATGCCTACCTAGGTATGTTGGAGCAAAGCGCTTATCCTCGCTGTCCAACGCAAGACGTGGGGAGCTGGCTGGTCTCGCCTGTGTCTTGGTCTGTCTTGGAGTTGTGTCAAAGAGCCCCTGGCGAAACGGCCTGCGACAGATTACGTACCGCCCAGTCAGGGGCTCTTCTACCTAGGTAGTGATCTCGACCAATGGTAGCGTCCGAAGCCGTGTAAACCCCCTGGTCCCTCTCCACTGACATCTCCAACGTGCTATGTTTCTTTCTTTCTTCATCATCGCCATCATTTCAATATCCGAAGTCTGTTGGTAGATAGTAAACAGTCCAGTTTGACCACAACCAGGTGGAGCTTGTCTGAGAAAAAGAATTGTGGTAATCCAAATCAAACGATTTTTATTTTATTTTTTATAAATTTTTCAAACGAAGGTGCCGGACGATGCACGTGGGAAACATATGTATCATTTTCCGTAGGTAAGTCTAGTGCTCACTCTTTAACAGTGGTGCTGCTGCTGGGCCCTTGGCATTGCTCAGTCCCCCTTGCTTAGGATCCGATCTTCAAACAGAGTTGGCTCCGAATCTGCTGCAGGTCCTTACCTGCATGGACAATACCTACACTACGTCCACGTTGCCCGTTGTGGTGTGCGTTAGGAGCTATGAATTATGAGGGTTGTAACGAATTACTCGCCTTGCAAGTGCCAGCAATTCGAAGAATCTGACTATTCGCTATGTTAGTTACCTACTTGCTTGCTCACCTTCTGGCGGCAATGAAAACGCTTGGCCTTCGGGGTCAAGACTCAAAAGAGATCGACACCTAGACTACAGCGTAACACAAACTACCTACCCCGGCTATTCAGGGACAGCCTCTCGCATCACCCTTGAGCCTCTCCCACAGCCCGAAGTGGGACACACCACAGGCCCGCCATGAGGTCTGTAACTAACAATCCAGACAGCTCTGTTTCGAACACATCCTCAACTGATGTTCTGAATCCCTCTTCTTACTCTGGCATATCGCACTAACCCTAGCCATAAATCTCCCGAAGCATCATGAAAGCCGCGAAACGGCAGTGGGGCGACCAATGACCTGATGTTCTGATGCTGTGATCCTCCGCCGTCGTCAGCCGCCTTGGTCCCCATGTCTTCTGTACCTAATAGTGAAGCTCCCGTTAATGCAACCTTCTAGCATCCTTGCCCCTTTCTTAAGTCGTTAATACTAAGTGGTATCCACGCATTCATGGTCTGCCCCCCATCCATCCACCATGCTATTCGCTCCTTCATAGCTATTCTGAGAACTTGCTTTCAGGAATACCCAACAGCTTATCAGTAAAACGTGCTTATCCACCTGGTGTTGGCCTTGTAATCAGGTATGATCTACGGGGGAAATGGCCTGATGTTTCTAATGCTTGGCATCCATCCATAATCTGCCACCCTCCCACCCCTCCCGCGCTTTTGCATGAGATCTTCGGATCCCTCTTTCTATCTTCCATACAGTTTCTCCCACACTCTCTACGAGAGCGAGCCGTATTCTTCTCTTCTCCTTCCTTAGTTCCTTTCGTGATACGTTCGCGGGCTGACCAGTATCTGCCACATTGTTAGTGCAGGCACCAGTTCGCCCTTACATTCTTTACACTCATTTAGACAGCCAGCCGACCATCGTGGATGACAATCACTGTGTGACATTTCATACTCGCTCCCGAACCTTCCCGATATCGATGGTTGCGTGCTCGTTCAGCAGGATCTGAATCGATTTTTACCTTAAACGTCGTCCAGGAGACACAGCCTAAAAGTAATAATTGGGAATTCTGAGCAGAGGAGGTCGTACTCGCCTGGGTGAGCCGGATCAGCGACTGGCAGTTGGCTCGGGAAGGCTGAGAGAGAGTCATATTGGTGGTCCACCGCCAACAGGAATCAAGATAAATCAGCAACGAAGATGTCATACTACGGGGCTGGCCAATATGGCGAGAAGCCATCAGAACGATCAAGATGGACCCCATTAACGCGGATGCTACTTTCGGGTGAGATGACCCAAGAAAGGCAGAAGGACTTGACAATGCGGGAAAAATTCGACAAATGGATGATCAACGAAGGTTACCGACGATTGTTAGTTGGACCCGTAAGTCCCTGATCATGAATATGGTTGTTAACCTCTGTCCTAGCTTCGTCTTCGTCTTCGTATTTTTGCATGCTCTCGTTTTTGCCTTTGGTTTTGTCAACTATGCGGTAAAGGACAGTCTCCAAATAGCACGAAATACGTTTGGACCGACATATATGATAGCCAGATCAGCGGCACTAGTCCTTCATGTCGACGTCGCCCTAATCCTTTTTCCTGTCTGCCGTACCTTTATCTCGATTGCTAGGCAGACGCCTCTCAACGGCATTATCCAATTTGATAAGAACATCACCTTCCACATCACAACGGCTTGGTCTATTGTGTTCTTCTCATGGGTCCATACGATCGCTCACTGGAACAATTTTGCCCAGATTGCCGCTAAGAACAACCTTGGTTTCTACGGCTTCTTAGCTGCCAACCTGGCCTCAGGACCCGGATGGACCGGGTACATCATGTTGATTGCGCTTATGGGTATGGTATTAACATCAGTCGAGAAGAACCGTCGAGCCAATTACGAACGCTTCTGGTATACTCATCATATGTTCATCGTATTCTTTCTATTCTGGGCCGTTCACGGTGCCTTCTGCATGATCCAGCCGGACACTGCGCCGTTCTGTGTCTCAGTCGGCACTACCGCTATCGGCGTGTTCTGGCAATACTGGATCTACGGCGGCTTCATCTACCTAGCCGAGAGAATTGCTCGTGAAGTGCGCGGTCGCCACAAGACTTATATCTCAAAAGTTATTCAACATCCTAGCAACGTTTGTGAGATCCAGATCAAGAAGGAGAATACCAAAACACGAGCAGGCCAGTACATATTCTTCTGCTGCCCGGAAGTCTCGTTGTGGCAATATCACCCGTTCACCTTGACCAGCGCCCCAGAGGAAGATTATATCTCGATTCATATGCGAGTAGTGGGAGACTTCACAAGGGGGGTTGCTACGGCGCTAGGCTGCGAGTTTGGAAAGAAGGATGGTGGAAAGGACGCACCGTCGAAAGTGGTCGGAGTCGACAACCAGAACGGCGAGGTAGATCCTGCTCTTCGACGAGTTCTCCCTCGTGTCTATATCGACGGCCCCTTTGGCTCGGCTTCCGAAGATGTCTTCAAATACGAGGTCTCGGTTCTTTGCGGTGCTGGTATCGGTGTCACTCCGTTTGCGTCCATCCTCAAGTCGATCTGGTACCGCATGAACTACCCGCAGAAGAAGACGCGACTAGCCAAGGTGTACTTTTTCTGGATCTGCCGAGATTTTGGTTCTTTCGAGTGGTTCCGGTCACTGCTGATGGCCATCGAGGCGCAGGATGTGGACGGTCGCATCGAGATCCACACGTACCTCACGGCGAAGATCAAGGCCGACGATGCCACCAACATCATGATCAATGATGTGAATGCCGACAAGGACGCCATCACCGGCCTGCGGAGTCCGACGAACTTCGGAAGACCCAACTGGGATATGATCTTCAGGGGTATCAGGAAACTACATGCCCCGGCCGAAGCGGGCGTGTTCTTCTGCGGTCCCAAAGGTCTGGGGAGTTCGCTTCATGTGTTTTGCAACAAGTATAGTGAGCCTGGGTAAGTCTATGTTTTTTCCTAGATTATAATATTCCGGCATGAGAGTATGTCACTAACTTTGACTTGTAGCTTCTCATTTGTCTGGGGCAAAGAAAACTTCTGAGGGGTCTGCATGCATGCATACCTTAAGTAACTAAATCAATCCACTCCCGCGTGGCTGCTAGCAGCGCGTGCTTCGTTATGACAGCGTCTCACAACAATGGCCTACTTCGGCGGAGAGACCTTGAGTCCCTAACCAGCCACTCACGCCGACGTATTTTCCCCATGAGTGCGTAGGCAAATGAATCGAACAGAGAGGCGAGGAAAGTAATGGACAGGCGGGGGAGCTGTCGGGACAGTCTCCTAGGGAGCAGAGCATACAGTGAGGCGTTTCAGGGAAAGAAAGACGGAACTTACTTTTAAACAGTGCGCTTGCGAAAGAACTTTACTCCTACCTTCTTATAACTAAACTGCTTTTTTTGATCCTCACACATATCCACATACAGCCGACTATATACATATTACTTGTTGTACCTAAAATTAGCGAATTCTTTAGACCGTTTTGCATACCTACGTTACCCAACCAGAATTAGACTTTGATTCTATACAGGACAGATATATTTTACTGCGAATTATGATTGCTGAAGTGTCATGCTGGGTGGGTGCTTTCGAAGTTGGCTTTTAGGAACAACTGAAATGTGCTATTGATCCGACACAAGTCGAGTCCACTCCGTAGAGGTGACGCGGTTCATGAGCGAGTGAGTGTAGTTCCATATATTTACGCGGTTTAGTGTTGGAGTTGTGATTATCACTAAACCCTTAAAGCGGCTACATGATCTAGTCAAGAAGCCTTTAAAAAAAATTCAGTTACCATCGCATCGCACCTATTGTACTTACCTGGATTTAGAGTTATCTAGGTAAGTAGTTGAACGTTCATGTATGAGTGACGTCTATTTACACACAGCTAACCTATTAACCACCTTTTATAACGTTCCCTTTTTGATAAGCTAATTTCCTTACTTAAATTACTATCCTTACTTGATAATCCGTGGCATGGATTGTCTACGGAAACGTCGATATACTTGAACCAGATGGCGCGAGACGGCCCTAGGCAGTACTACCTCATTTTCTATGGGAGGTGGTCGGTTTCTTAAAACGCCTACCGTGTTGATTGTGATGCTGATCGGATATCGACAGAGATTTCGAATTGGAAGTATTACGCAAACCCGCTCTCCAAGTTTGTGCCATCCTTTGTACGCAGTAACCCGCCTCCGCTGCGTGGCTGAGAGGCCCCCCTCCTTGCTGCCGGCATCAAGAAGCAACTTCCCAATGACCGTTTGTCTCGCTTCCCTGACCAAATCTAACGGTGTAGTTGACTGGTTTGACAGGGGATTCACGTTGGCCCCGGCTTCAACGAGCACTCGGACGCAAGTCAGTTTACCCGTCATGTGCTACGCAGTGTAGAGGTGCCCAGCCGTAATCGATCGTAATAGATGAGTTGACGGCGCTTTCGAGCAGAAACAGCACGTTGTTCGTGTCTCCTGCTGTTGCTGCTGCGGCCGCGTAGAGCCGCGTGATTTCCTCGGGCGCCTTCACATTGGGGTCAGTACCGGTACGGCGGAGGAGGTCCGGGACTGATAAATGTTTATTAGTATCATGAGACAGTATTAGCAGAGAGTGAATGCTTCTTACATTCGTGATGTTGTCGGTCCAGACTGCATGACCATTCTGTCTGTCCGTCGTTGTTCCTCAGCTCAATAGTTGGTGTCGCTTTGAGTAGGACCTTGACAACCTTAGCATAGCTTGAGACGCTGCGCGATGGAAGGGAGGTGTTCCGCCCGAAGTTTCGCATGTTTAGGTATGGACGATCGCTTGAACGGCCGTTGGCTAGTTGAACTCCACACCCGAGAAGAGGGCCATGATGTGGAAGGCCGAGTGCTGCGTCTCGACATTTATATTACTACGATCGATCAGCTAACCGATAATCTCTACATCACCAGATATGGACGTCTTGACAATCTGTTCAGGGTTTTCCAAGCCCTCTGGTATCGACTTCTTTTTCTTTGGACGTTCTATTTTTGACGGTTTCTGGCATTTCTACGAGTTTTGTGACGATAGGAACCCAGCCCAGATAAGCAGCTAGATGCATTGGGCTGACACTGTTTGGTAGTCCGTTCTTGATTGTATCAGGTTCTCCATCTGAATCGTGTGTGGTGCTTCCTTGATTCTCTTTGTCGTCGTCAACCTGTGACTGGTTAGGTTGAAGAGACGCCTCAGTTACAATGCTAGTCTTAGATGTATTGATCTTTACAACAAGGAGAATTGATCGTCCGGTTAGCTTCTTCGACAGGCGCGATGAAGATTGTGACGAAAGTGCTTTGGGTGGTTATCGGAATCAGAGTCAAAGTCGGAGTCTTCGAGTATACGCTTGAGGCTCCAATCCACCTCATGCTCTGGGTCAGCATCTTCAACGGTATCCCGAAGGCCACAGATATTGTCACTATTAACATGAGAAGCGTCGGCTGAATAGGTGAGTCCCTATGGTCGCCATGGTTAGAATCATCATCGGTTAGTCTCATCATCGGGATTAACGTCCGTTGCATCATCAGTTAGCAATCTTTGGCTTCTCGACTCGAGGTTTGCGAGCTCTTAGCTCGGGTCCCGCATATTGCACGAAGGGAAATATTCTACACCTGTTCTCGGAACTCAAACGCTGGGCAGTAGATTGCCAGGATTAATAAGCCCCGAAAAATTCTGTGGCACTGCGATCATTAGTGATATCGTCGAGATCATCTGCGGACGACAGCTGCTTTCTTCGCTGCAGGCTGCTCCAGCCACCTTAATGATAGATAGGTGATACGGGGTCTGAGCGGTCGTGGCGTGGAAATCGGGAAACCGTGAGTGACCGATGGGATTGAAGTAGCTGATGGGCTGTGTAGTTGCCGAGCGATACGACACCGTTGGCGCCTGTGACCATCTCACCACATGCATCGTCTTCTTAGGTAAATGCGGTTGAAATCCAATTTGGAATCGCCTGGTACAATAGCTAAAACGTATTGAAGTTCGACAACTCCTAGTGGACGGCGACTGATGACAATCTGGACTAAGGTAACAAGGGCAAGTTTCTTTTTGTTGGGCTCCATCTCGTCGATCCTGTTCAACGCAGTTTCGTACATGTCTTCGACCTATTTAGGAAGATTATGGAGCTTCTCGCGGACCCCCATGAGACTCAGCTCCGATATTAACAACTGCATCTGGAGGCTTGCAAGCAGAAGCCTAGGCGAACATAGTTCAACAATTCCGTTCTCAGAAAACCTCTGACAGAGAAAATTGCAGATTGATCTCGCGAGTGGTTATTGGTAGGTGCCATAATCATGCAGGACTCAAAGTACTTATGTATATTCAGATTATCTACAGCGTACTTTTTCAGTCTTACTACTGGGAAAAGAGGTGTGGCTCGCTTATGTGTGGAATCTCTATAGGCTCATTTAGTCGATCCGAGATGGGTCCCAGAGCTAATGCCAAGAGATCTCCGTGACAGAACCATAAACCTAGAGTACCACATGCCCTCGTCGGTGTTTCTAACCGCCTCTCGCACCCCGTCTCGAAGGTTTCGATCTTGCTCCAAAATCGTTTTGGGCGGAACTTGGCTCCTCATGGTCAACGAAGAGATCCAGATCGCTTGGATTCGCCCTTGTATTGAGTCTCGCGTTCACTAGTCTCGATGTGGCAAAGGATACCGAGTTCCGCTGACTGAGGCTAGATCATTTTCATTAGACGCAGCCTACAGCCAGGCAGACATTCGTCTAGCGCGTCGACTATAATGTATCTAGAGTAGCCTTTGAGAAGAGTCTGCAGGAGCTCCGATGAATCCTTCACGGTGGCGGGATCGTCACCTTGATTGCGCTGCGTCTACATTTTAACGAGCGGCTGTAGTAGAGGCTCCTCGTCCTGGACAAGCTGTTTGATGACGCTGGCGAGAAACTGCTCGATCGTGTGAGTCGCCTTATAACTCAGGTACCGATAAGCAATCCTTCGGTGCGTTTCAAATTGTCCCGAAGCTCCAACAGATGTGCTACGATGATCGATCTTGCATAATGTACAATTGTCGGCATCGCAATCGAGATTTGCGAGCAGAAAAGCTCATGCAAGGACTGTCTTCCCCGCTTCAGCCCAGAAGTAAGTTGACCATGCCGGAGTGCCTATTTTCGAAGCAGGCGAACTTGCGCATTCCGATATATCACAGCTTACGAAGCGTATGCGGTCGCCACATATCCAATGGTTTCGGTCTCCAAAAGCCACACTTGCCTGCATAACGCTCGCTGCGAGATGTGTCGGACCGATCGGCGACTTAGCAACTTATTTCGGGCACGCTCGTGGACCCCCTCGAGGACCCCCCTCGAAATTGAGAGGTGAGAGCCATTTGAGGATAGCAGGTCGGTGTCTATCGAAAGTAGAAGAGCGCCGTATTATGAAATAGTAATTGGTACCATTATGGACTCGAGCATGGCCGCCGATAGTTTGGGTTCTGGATAGCAAAGGCAGGTCATCCTGCGCGTGGGCGACAAGATTGTGCCATCAATGGACTCGGCCCGCACCGCCCATTGTCTCTTGGTGAAAGACTGTTTGCCAAGCAACTACTCATGTCCAATTCCCCTCTCCAAGCCGTTTCTGCTGTCGTTATGATTGGATTTCGGGCATTCTGGGACCCAAGGACTGTAAAAAGGTTGGATGAGATATGTAGCCATCGTTAGCAAAATATTAGTTGCAGCACACTACGAGGTGAGATAATGTCGCATACTCATCAGGCGTTCCCCAATTGGGGAATCTAGCTGATTTTGGCCCCCATCTCGGGTTCTCATTCGGGGTTTCACTCGGTCATAACGCGGGTGGAGCTGAGATGTGGTCCATCCATACCAAAAATATTTGATCAGGCTCTGTTTGAAGGGCTCGATACCATAGCAATCTTAGATAAAGACATTTTAGATTTCTATCTGTAGACAAGGAGCATTATGGGTGGCTCGTCGAAGACATCACCAAGCTGATCGAGGGCCTCGAGCAGGCGTTTCCAGCTGTCGGCGCCCGCGCCTCACTGATACAAGACGACGTCGAAGAGTCCGGGCCAATAAGAGAAAGAGGACCGGGGGTGCTATCTTAAAGCCACCTCAGGAGCTGGTTACTGGAATTGACAGCGCTGTCAAGGCCAGCACGATAGTTGTAGCGGCGAACTACGGGACCTCTATAGAATTTCTCGTCGTTCAGGATAGTGTAAGAGTGCGTGGCGTTGTTTTTGTTAGTTCTTCCTAGGCAGGGAAATTAATCCTGCGTCAGAGTGGTACATCAATCATGACAGGACCGACTCAGGCGGGAGGAAACTCGAAGATGATGAATAGATAACCTACGCAGAGAAAGACAGCTTCTAGGATTGAGTATACGTGCTTCTTTAGGGAGCTAGGTAGGAAATTCCCAGGATTATGACCAGGCATAAAACATTGCAGCTTGTGAGAACTTATTGAGAGGTCATGATATAACTAATTAAGTAAGCTAAAGCACCCTTCTACAGACCACACATTAACTACCACCTCCTCAGTTAGAGTCATCTCTAATTATAGGTAAAATCAACCAAAACTTACTATCTTCTGGTGTTTCTAACGATAATTCAGCCTTCTGCTTTCGTACCATCGTTTTCCGCAGCCTTTACAGCGCTGCAAAGCTATTTAGCACCTCGTTATTGCTGGCTTCGTTATTGTATATAATCCTACTTTGAGGCTTCTGAATCACTTAGTCCTAGTAACCGCTAGGAACTAAACCCGTTCCTTGTTAACCGTTATAGCTCCTCAGTATTAGGAAAACGTCCTCAAGAACAACCATAGTGGACACAACTAAACAACTAAGCCGAGAAATTAGCGAGGATAAAGGAGGTTTTATACAAGAGAAATGTATTAGAAAACAGGTCAGGCTTCGTTTCTTGCTTCCTTATCGAGTTCAACGGGCGGACTCCAGATGCGGTTGGCAAGGGAGTTGCCCCTTCGACGCGGCTAGTGAAGCACTTGATGTCTTGTCTTTTTCTATTGTCTTTGCTTGTACCAAAGTATCATGGGATGTTGGAAAACATGAAGGAAGGAACATATTTGTACCCAAAAGGCTAAGTGCTTGCTAACAAAAAGATGTTGGAGGTAAGGTGAGATGGAGTTGGGATGAAGTAGTATAATCTCAACAATATAAGAGAAGCAAAGTACCTAGGCATAAAAGAAAGATCTCATGTGAGGAAGCCTGGTCTGCAGTTTCCTGTAAGTTTTCTATCCAAGCTCTGTAGTTATATATAATCTTCTATGTTCGCGTAATCCTTCGGGGACTCGTCTACCCCACGTTTCTCTTTCCAATGACAATAAAGAGCATTAGGGCTATCTGCAAAAGGGACAGATAAAGCACACTAAGACCCTCCATCTGCTGCTCTTATTGATTAGCATGTTTAGAAACACAAATAATAACTATACTGCAACCATCTGGATAGTGGAGGGTGTGCAAATTTCAACATGGACGATATAATACTCCAGTAGATGGAATCCAGCGTAGCTGAGGGTTATGGTTTTGGATATTGTCTGGTTCTTGCTTGTTCAACAAAATAGGCGAGACATGTATCGTAAAGCACCATGTACGTCAATACACCAGATCATATACCGGTCGAATAAATATTTGGCTTGCTCTCTTGATAATGACAAGATTACCTTTTCACTGAGCATTCCAGAGTATCCAATCAATCTTGTTTTGGTCTTGGTTTAAGTCCTTGGCTTCCTAATTGATGCCACCCCAAGTTCTTAATCGTATTCTTAATGGCCTCTCGCATCTCCCACAATAAAGAGATACTTGAACCTCAGGTGAAGGTACTCGTGTGATCCTAGAAACCAGAGAGTTTACTAAATACCATGCTGTATCACACAACAAACCCCTTGTACAGCGCGGCTACGTATACTGCTTCCTATCATGGACTCTTCACCACAACTCGATGACAAGATCATAGAAAAAGAATGCATAAGAGGCTACTAACTGATGTCTCTTTTCGCACATATTTCAGAAGTCGCCATTGGAATATGAGATTTGCAACTATTCGTCTCAGCCTGCTGCCCATGAAGCCTTTGGATGTGTCAACGGTGACAATTGAACTTGTAAAACTAATCCCCCCACAGCCTGTCGCAGTTTCAAGATGCTAATAATACATCGCAAGTCAAATGATCGGCATGTCTGTACAGAGTAAGTGGTTGGAAGATCATTAAAGTCCTGGAGATATTCGTGGTGATCGTCGCGATCTGCAGGGTAATATGTAGGTAATTATGCAGACGCACCAGATGAGGTACGATTTTCGTTGGTGCAATCTTACGCGTGAATACCTACATAGGATAAAGATCAACAATTGTCAGTATTAAATGCCTCCTCGCCCCCTTCTGGCACATTGGAAGATTCTAACCTCTTCAACTACTTCGTCGCTGAAAACAGGCCTTGTGCACCTCTGTCATCCTCAGATACCCACTATATGCTTCCACACCGTTGGTCGGTAAGTAATACTATACTGAAGGCTACATCTTGATCTCACGCGACAACAATGGTATCACATGATTTTTAGAATCGACGGCTATGGGCACTTTTGGGTGTAGCTGAATGTTCTAACTAATTGTCATGTAGGCACCGCCTCCACGAAATTGCGCGAGATGTGAGCGTCGAGAGAAGAGAGACAGCTCTGGCTCACTCCGACCCTCAAGTACCGACCACCCATGACGGCAACGGCATCGCCTGCACTGCACTGCAGCATCACTTGGGGAGAACAACACATCGGCATCCGTCATCAAGCAGGCCCTTTTGTGTCTATGACCTATCTCCCTGATGGATCATCGTATGGGAGGCTTGTCTCATGCCCTGCGGAATACTGCGAAAGAACTCGCTGCCGTTCCGTCATTACAAATCGCAGCCAAACACCAACTCGGCCCGTTGTGATAAGGAAACAGGGTTTCGGACTCCATTGGACCTGCTAAACCCCTGATAGGACAATATTCAGGCTGCTGACTGACGAAATTGTGCGTCTGTCGACAGGCTTAACGAGCAGGACAAGCAAGATCCGTGTGGGTAGCCGCCCAAAAGAACACGATGCTTGGTTAGTCATGCAAAAGTACTCCCCGGGGTGAGCGACTTGGTGGAGGGGGGTTCCAAGATCTTGTTGAGCGCCTCTATTCTTGGCCCTGTAGCTCCTGACGTGAACATCTACTCTACTAGCCGCTGGACGCTCAGATCGAAGGCAATCTGCTGTCTTGAAAGGCATCGTTAGCGCAATCGGAGTGCATATGTGAGTCGACTAGGTGAGACCATCCATCATCGTTCCTTATATCGCCACTAGACGCGATGCTAATATGCAGACCATGTGTCCGATATTATGTGGCGTGCTGACGGGGAAACCCTCCCTGAGTTAGCACTTTTTTACGATTTGGTCTCGACTAAGTCACTCCTGTGGTAAGGTAAAAGTCCATAACATGGAACAGAGGCTTCCGAATTTGGGTGGAAGGTCTCATAACCCCATCACCTCTACGTCAGTCCCACCATCCAAGGTAAAACTTTGGTCGAGTATAGGTCGCCCAGTTAGGCGCCTCGCATAGAGCTGCCGCAAAGACTTTGAGATCTAGAACTGGGGAAGTCCTGTAGGTACGATTCTTGAGTTGCTGTGATGGGAACCGGAAATATCTCTCGCTTGAACGTTACATCTCTCTCCATCGCCATGGTTCTGTCAAGCCTGCAGCATATGTTCTTGCTAGTCCCAGAACTCTTTGCACGTCAAGAGAAAGGCGTGATGTGATTGGCTGCGGTATATACTCCGAATCCTTTATCCTTGTACCTGAACAACCTCTTGCAGGTGGCGGATTTGGACGAATTGGGCGGAAGCGAGCTCGCTTCCAAAGTGAAGACACTCGCGGTTGTCTTCTACTCCCAATTACAATTCCCGACATTATTAGTCGAAGCCTGTTTATAATTATTAGCTTCTGAACAGCGGAATAAGTACCGTACATGTCCGATTACCGTATCCAGCATGAGGAATCTCTTCAGCACAGTTCCCAATCTAAACTTTGACGAGTTCATATCACTGAGACGGATGATGCCGTATAATACAACATTCCGGCACAACGATCGGGCGGCTTATCGGTTCATCAGAGTAACGATTTGTTTTCCAAAATGGAAAGAATCTCACAGGCTAGTAGGCCAGCTGTGGCCCCCAAGCAACAATAGTTTCTGAATTTCTGCAAGAATATCTTCAGCTCCTGGCGCCAAAATCCCAGTCATTGCCCCGGCATGGTCGGGGAGGGAAAAGTTCAAGGGGGTAGGGAGGGAGGGAGGTAGGCCATGCGAAGTCACGGCTAATGACTATGGTAGTATGCTTGACATGGTGATATGAATGGTTCGGTCCCCAGCATGGACGCCATGCCAGCGCAAGGATTCCATGCCGCATGTAAGACGGGACTAGACGGGACGTAGTCGGAACGTATAAACCGAGTAGGATAATATCTCCACTCGACCATCAGCACCGGCAAAACGGAAGCGAGGTTCTCCCCTTCCTCCCCCAGCATTTCTCCTCAACAAAATCCACTTGGGCGGATCTACCCATTGCCATCTTGGTTCTAACCTTGGCGCTAATATATTGCGGTGGGGTTAGACATGCCATCGTTCGATCTCGAAAGATGCGTGCCTTTATTATGTAACAGGGTTACAGCAACATACAAACGTGGCAAACTTGCTCGGATTTCTGCAAGACACCAAATAGAAAGATGGATTAAGCAAAGAACCGCTCAATGCCAAATAAAGGCCCTGCAGGCTTGCAGCAGAGACAACGTAGTTTACTTTAGCGCAAGCGCCTCGTTCTCCCCTTTCGGTACGGCTCGTCTACTAATAAGGTCTGGTAAGGTATGATATGACAGATCCTTGTCACTTACGTGCGCACACGCTAACCTAGCCACGACCTGTCAGCGTTGGACATGGGCCCAGATGCACTTATGTACATACCTACAGTATTGACCGAGAAGTTATCTCTATGGTCTACCTACCTCGACTCGTAATGAGGATTAATTAGTGTAGCCAAACTTGCTTAACATCAATGGTATCGTATTTCTTCCGCCTTAGAGTGTAATGGCACCAATACCTTTAGGACAGTCAAGGATGATAGATTAACGGCCAATCGGTAGCTCAAAACTGTCGACCAGTGCCAATGAGGCTCTCGCCCCGTTGAATCGACTGTCCACGAAGCTGAAATGATCGCTGGCTAAAAAGGAAGGCGTCTGGATTGGGTTCGCAAGGGTGTCTCATCAGCCCTCGAGGCTTGCAGCAGTAGGACGGTATGGAGCTGTCATCTTCTGCATGGCTGACTTGACCATCGTTTTCCCAGTAATGGACCATGAAGAAAGACTGAAGCATTGTTTCCCCAGTAATGGGCCATGAAGAAAGACCTACGTAGAAGCTGTCGACGTCACCGTATGCGGACTGCCGTATGCCTCATATTCTGCCTGTGGGCGACCGCGGACGACCTGCGACACGTGCGATTGGAAGCTTGCCCAGCCGAATTGACTACCTAAAAATACTCACCGTGGAGGGTCAACCGATTGGTAGGGTTCCAGCACCAATCCATTCAAGGTTACTTGATGGATAACGCTGATGCCTTGATGAAAAGATTGATAATGGGTGTCGACCGCTGATCATTTCCATTCTTGACTTCCCAGGGCAACGTTCCTGGGCACAGATCCTGGCATCCTGTGAACTTGCATCTGCAAGTGTGTAAATTATCACGTTTGGCACCGAATAGAGGCAACTTCATCGACGATCAATACCCTTTTCGACATAGCCAACCTGGTTCATCGACCAAAAAGACCCCAGCCAAAAGAACCTTCGTTGCTGTGGTACTTCGTATGTTCTATCGGAACAACGTGGAAGTATACTAGACTTCCCTCGTGTGAGGCGCGTAGGCAGTGCTTCTTGGGAGAGGGTACACGGACTTTTCCATGGCGGATTAGAGGCGTTAGTCATTGATGGCACATAGACTTCTCGATGGTGAAGGTCACGATGGTGGTGAGAGGGTGGAAGACAACGCTCGTTCTCGGATATAAATACCTGACTTTCTACCCACTCAACCAACATCAAGCTCATCATCCTCATCATCCAGCTCTTCACTTCTGACTCTTTGCACACTCACTCAACCAAAGAACCCCCAGAGTTCCAATCTTTCACAGCAGCCAAAATGCAGTTCTCCGCTCTCTTCACTGCTCTCCTCGCCACTGGCGTCGCGGCCAGCCCCGTCGCTATCGACTTGATCGATCGCGGCTATAGTACTACTCCGGTTTATCCCACGACGACGACTACTACTGTTGCTTATCCCACCACCACTACTACCACTAAGCCGCCGCCGACTACTACTACTACCACCACTGTTTATCCCACCACGCCAACTACTACCAAGCCGACCACCACTACTACTACCACCACCACCACTAAGTCGACCACTACCAGTGTTGTTTATCCCACTTCATCGACGACGACTACTACCAGTGTTGTTTATCCCACTACACCGATTACTACCACTGTTACTTATCCCACCTCAACTTATACTACTGCTCCTCCTACCAGCACCGGCGGTAGCGGTGGTGGCTACTTCGCCTGCCCCAACGGACTCTTCAGCGTTCCTCAGTGCTGCGCTACCGATATTCTGGGCCTTGCCGACCTGGACTGCCACAGCCGTAAGCTACCTTCCCCACCATATCTTATGTGATAGACGAGATCTAACTTGTGTCGTGTTTTAGCTCCCGCTGTTCCCAGCAGCGCTTCCAACTTCCAGAGCATCTGCGCTACCGGTGGCGACCGGGCTCGCTGCTGCGTCATCCCCGTCGTAAGTCATCACCCCTGCTGGCGAGTCTTCATTATATCACCGTTACTGACAAGATTATTTCACACAGCTTGGCCAGGCTGTTCTCTGCATTTCCCCGGCTGGTCTATAAATCGTCAGCAGCCTAGCTATCTCTCTGTCAAGGGGCTTCATCACAGGGAAGCAAACGCGAAGACAAAAATGGCGCATCACTCGTTTTCAATATACGGCTAGCTAGTTGGATTGGATCTCTACATGGGGGGGGGGGGGGGGGGGGGGGGGGGGGGGGGGACTTAGGTTGAGGTTAACGAGAATGAATTGTTGAGGTGCAAAAGACACAGTTTAGTGTTGGGTACCGTGCCGCTCGTTTAATGACTGGCATTGATGATGCTTGAGTACTTAATTATGAGTATACGAGATAATTAAAATGATGTCAAATCTGTTCCACGCGATTCCAGACTCTCCCAATGTTTGGTTGCCTTCTAGAACAACTTTCTCTTAAATCCGAGCTGTGGCGGAGCACGTCTCATGCGCCAATCGGGTATTTACCTCGCCTTGTATGAGCTGATATTCTACTACCCCACCATACGACCAGGCCCTGACCGGAATAATCGGAACACCTCAATAGCGAGTAAGTAGTTTATACTTAGTATTCAACAACAGACAACACAACCACAAACAATTTGAAACTTATGAAATTTTATCTTTATATTTAAAAATAAATAAAAATTACGTTTATATTTTTGTTATAGTTTCTTTATGCTTGGTATCGTGTAAATCTATCTAGTACTTAAGAATTGGCAAAGGCGTACACACTTTGGAGCTGGGTTGTTCCGATTATTCCGGCCAAGGGCCTGGCCAAGCGGATACCATCAGCCCATATTCAACCCGTTGCTGCCGGCCAGCGATGGACCTGGAAATAAGGTTTCCTGGAATCGTGAAATTTTGGGTTTCATGCAGACAGGTAGTTATTTGACGCAATATAGGTAACGATAAAAGAAATTGCAAAATACGAGCTGTGTCACCGCCAGAGCTAGATAATCCCAGTGCGAGAAAGGTGCTGTTATAGGTCGACTCGCTGACGTGAGACCCCCCTTTCCAGTACAGTTAATCCTTGAAGAATACTGTTTTCTGATCCTTGATGTGACTACTAGGCCTGTAGATACATGCTCGGCTACGGAATGCTACTCTGCCTCCTGTTTGTTGCCACTTTGTTGTCACTTTAGAAAAAGAGTTAGTTGTCAGTTTAGTAAATAACAGGCCGGTGTGATATTAAAGAAACATAGTTGGTGTCAGCAATATATAGCCTAGTACCAATGGTGGGTACTACGGTTAACCTTTTACCCTCTGATAGTTTATGTGACCTTTAGGACACGATATAGGTAGTGGGACCAGGGTGGTGAAATGTATAGAAGTGTATCGAAAATATACATTTGGTATTCCAAGGATTAAGCTCTAGACGTTGCAGGCCAGCTAGGCGCAAACGATAGATATAATGCGGCCAGTGAGGTTGAAATGCAGGATTGTTATGTGGTAGCACAGTGACAACAAGCTCAAAGTATTGGTACCGATGAATAAAGCATACAGTAGACCAGGTAGACTGTTTCAATATACTCGGATTAAATACCACCTTCGACCCTGCGCCTCTTAAACTACACATGCATCTCGTGAGCCTAGACGTATAGAACCAAGCAACCAAGTCAGCGCAAGCATAAAATCAGTACACAATCTGACAAGGACATACTGGGACTATTGAACGACGACATGTTGGCCCATGATCGCCCAAGCCATTTTGTCTAGAAAGTCCGAGGTCGATATCAACAGACACCTAAGAGCCACAGAATCTCCCACAGGTAAAAAGGTATTATTGGTTATTGCATCCGATTGTGATCGAATAATAATTGTTTATAGCATCCTTTGGCGGTAGCCGGAATCGAACCGGCGTTTGTTCGGCCACAACGAACCGTACTAACCACTATACGATACCACCTTGTTATTAACATACAGTAGTGGTATTTGGCATCAAAACATTAGTGAAGAGGTTTTTACTGAATCTTTCAATGAAGATCCGATGCTAAAAGCTGGAGATTGTGTCGATTCGCAGGTATAGTACCACAAAGCTTACTTTAAGCGCGATCTGTACACGGACTAGTGAAAATGAGGCGTTGAGCTGGGGAAGATCTTAGGCTCGGAAATGATTGATTGGTCAGACGAGTTCACGACATGGGAACACAAGCAAGTCATGCTCTCATGTCATATTGAGCTGCATGTTACGTGCACCTACATATACTAGTAATAATAAAAATAGAATTCAGGTCAGATCCCCATGATTGGCAGAATCATTACCGAAGTACAGCAGTATGGGAGCACCCGGGCCGACAATGATCTGACCTCTCTTTAGAGTAATCCGAATGCCTATTAGACGACGCTAACCAAGTCCGCGAGGGCAGCAACCCTCTTTAACTTAATTGAGGAATATGTAGAAGTAATAGATATGTATGAAGATAGATAGTCCTTATCACAACTCCGGCTATATCCGAAGATCTGGCTACTCGCACTGTCACAGTACCCCCCACCCTCCTTCTCTTCATTGCCAGCAAACCCGGCAAATCCGGGGGAATGGGGGCTCAAGACTACAGTACTCTCCTGCCAAATAACGTAACTATAGGTACCTAAGTAAATAAAGTCCTAAATTCGTGGAGAGGATACGCTCGCACTGATGCTGCGTTGCCCCGCAAGAACACCATGACAGGGATCGATTTGCGGCGGGACCGCGCGTTCATCGTCCCGCAGGTTTGTTGGAGTTAATTGGAGATACTTCACATTGCCATCAGCGTAGGATTGTAGCGTCAAGTGTAAGGAAATAAAACAAAAAACTTAACAACGGAATACAAAAAAATAACCTGCGAAAAAGGAGACGAAATCGAAATAGTAGGGAAGAATGGCCAACTGGACACATCTCATCCGCTTCATAGCGAAAGAGGACAATCAATTGCATCTGGGCCAGCTCGTCGACACGAGCCGCGATGTCGGCAAGGACTCGGTGGACGGCGTCGAGATAAAGGCGTATCTGGTCCGGGGTTCTGTCTTCGATGGGAAGATTGTGTCTGGTGTTGTGTACACCGTTGAACGGGTAGGCCTTCTTTTGTTTTGGGGGTTTCCTGAATCGTCATAATCATCCAATTGATCTCGGGCGTCAAACGAGTGACGGATTTGTATTTTCTGAACTGAGTGTAACTTCACTAATCCAAATGTCGGCTTCGCTGCCACACAGCTTCTATCCCCCATCTCGGCTTCCGAATGCAATTATATCCGGTGCTTGGGTTTGAACTACAAGGACCATGCAAAGGTTAGCGAACTCATTGGATATCATAGCATCTTGAACCAATGACATCGTATAAGACCGCCACTAACGCGCGCAAAAAACCCTCCAGGAAGGAGGTTTTGCCCTCCCACAAGCCCCTGTCCTCTTCACGAAGCCGCGGACAGCACTAGCCGACCCGTACCCAGCGGCCGTGACGATCCCCAAGGTCGCACAGGACGGCTCGAGCGACTACGAGGGTGAGCTGTGCGCCGTCATCGGGCGCACGGGCCGCGACATCTCCGAGGACGAGGCCCTCGACTACGTCCTGGGGTACACGGCGTCCAACGACGTGTCGGCGCGCAAGCTGCAGCTCATGACGGCGCAGTGGTGCTTTGGTAAGGGGTTGGATGGGAGCTGTCCTCTCGGTACGTATACAAACGAAAGAAAACAGAAAACAGAAATCGAAAGAGTTCTTTGGACTTTTTGGCGGCGGAAAGATAGGAGAGAAAGTTAGACTGATATGCCCATGACACAATTCCAGGTCCCGTCCTCGTAGCGCCCAGCGCGATCCCCGACCCGCAGCAGCTGGCCATCAAGACGATATACAACGGCGCCGTGGTGCAGGATGGGCACACGAGCGACATGATCTTCAGCCTGCGCCAGCAGATTTCTTATCTATCGCAGGGAACCACCTTAGAGGCGGGCTCCATCATCTTAACCGGGACGCCGGCCGGTATTGGCTTCTTCAAGAAGCCTGCTGTTGTGCTCGAGGATGGCGGTGATATCCGCGTCGAGATAGAGGGCATTGGCACCCTTGTCAACCGCGTCAGGTATGACCAGGATTGATATTGTGGTTGACTCTTGTCGCTTGTGCCGGCTAGTGTGCAGATAGATAAGCTAATACACGACCGGTGCCCAACGAGGCTTGGTGCTTGCTGAAGATATGAAATGTTGGCGATTAATATGATAAATCACCTTGAAATGATGCAAAATACGTGGAAGTTCTTGTGTGAAAACATTGTAATAATGCGACAGATCTGTCCTTGTTCGGCTTTCAAGATATTATCTCATTATTTTACATCGCACATGCTCGGATTGCCCCTGGGACTTTCAAAAATACCGAGAAGTACTTCCTGGACTGTTGCTATCACAACCGACCCAGCACCATATCTTGAAACAGTCCCGAAAACGAAGCCACACACCGAGCTATCCATGCTAGGGTTATTTACTAGCGCATCTCAAGTAGTAGACTGCAGATTGCTAGAAACGCCACCAAATTGATGTGGTCGACGAGCGCCACCCTCTGGTAGACTAAGGCACGTCACCACTAATCGAGGAACCATTTTGGTACTTCGGGGCCCCAGACAGCTAGCGACTCATCGGCAGCCGGGCTGTAGCCGATAGGAGTCTTACGATTGACGACATCTCCATCAATATAGTGCTCGATCATGTTCTTAGACGTATCCCACCAATAATCAAAGATCTGCGACCCGAGGATATGTCGGCCAACACCCCAGACAGACTCATAGCCCTTTGAGGCTAGCCACTGGTGGCCGAGCATCTGGGTGTCGTAGTCGTGCACTTCGAAAGAGCAGTGGTGCACATGGCTAGTCTTGTTCGTGCTCATGAAGAACGTGTGGTGGTCGACGTAGTCGTCGTCGCGGTCGATGTGCGCGAAGACGGCCACATCTTTCTTCGTGCCGTCAGGCTCATCGACGTAGAGGAAGTCGGTGGGTACCAGATTGAAGTTTCTCAAGTAGAAATCGAGTTCGCCGGAAAAGTCTTGTACACATAAGCCGTAGTGACCTAGCTAGGAGACCACCGCTGTCAGCTTCCAGCTAACTCTATTAGATATGGTCCACGAACCTTGTGGACGGCGGCTGGGCCGGGCTGAAATCGTAGAAACTCGCGCACACGCGGTTTCTCATTCTCAAAGTTATAAGCGAGCATCGTCGGCTGCTCATCCGCTGTTGCCTCTCGCACCTCTTGTCCGTAGATTAGGCTCATAGGGAACCCCTCTGGATCGTGAAACGTGACAAGGAATCCTCCACCGGGGGCATCGACTAGCTCTTGAATGCCGCTACTACCTGGCAGCTGAGTTGCACGCTCGAGATCTCCATGTGTCTCGACGAGGTAAGTTCCGCCGAGGAACTTTTTAGGGCCTTTCAAAGCGTGATCTGGGGTTGGAGTGAGCAATATTAGGCTTTCGCAACAGGCACTGTAAGCTTACACACGTATTGGTCTGGGCCGTATCCTCGAAACCACACCTCGGTATCACTCTTCTTAGCGACAGTCATACCGAAATCTGGAAATGTATTAGCAGTGCCTGTGAGACGCGTTCGGTATCCCTTACCTTCCAAGAATCGGCTGATCTCTTCCAAGTCGGGGTGTTGATAACGCATATGAGATATCTTGACCAGCTTGATCTGTTTTGTGACGTCGATGTTGTTACGAGCCCTCCAGGCCTCGATATCTTCCTGTTGATGGCCTACTGCGATCAAGTCTGGGACTGCAGCCCCTTGATTACGTGTCTGGATGCCCATGACTATCTGATGCGACAACGCCACTAGAGAGCTAGCTTTAGCTAACCCGAGTATTTAGTAGTTGGGTCGAATCGTTGAGCTAAAAGTCGTTCGAGTTGATTCTCGATTTACCAGGGCCAAAAGATGGGTACTACATCGACGGCCACGTTCTCCACGCGAATTATTATTAAATACCACGTCTTACTCCGCGCCGCCCCCGGTAAACCCCATTGCTCTTCTTCCTTCGCTCCAACGGGGATGAGTGCGCGGAGCGTGACCGTCCCACCAGCATTAATGTCATCCCCGCATCTACACGGTCCCGCAAGTTCGGTGTCCCACACCTCGATCGTCATGTCCCGCATTACGCAAGGGTCTTTGCTCTCCACATCTTCCTATACGCTGATGAGTGAGTGCCGGTCACTCCTTACCTTTCGCTCCAAAACTCAAAGAAGCGCACGGAACCTTTCTAGCGAATAATCGTGTTTGAGCGGTCTTGGGAAGAGAAGCGTTGAGCTAGAGATGCAACAACAGTCGAAGCTTTTAAACCCATTACCCTTCAAAAGCCACGCACGACAAGGGGGGATAGAATGCTTGGCTCTCCCGATCTAGCCTCTGGTGCATCGAAGACCGAACCATGAAAACATTGAGGTTACAGCGAGGACCTCATTTGGCCAAGGAGACGCCATGGGTTTTGGCCGGCCAAAGAACTCTTGGCAAGTTAGAAAGCGGAACGAGGGAAGAACGTGCTAGGGGCGCCTCTGAGGCCATTAGAAAGGCGCCTGGTGTGTTTCAGCGAGCGCTCTCTCCAACCTCAGCACAGGGGCGACACGGCAGCCAAACTCTCAGGACTTTGATTGATGAAGACATTAGGCTTTTGTTAGATCGTCCAGAAGGATCTGCAAAATAGAGGCAAACTTGCGCGATATCTCCCAATGGCCGATGCGTCGGAGAAGGTCAATCGCATTGCACAAGATACTGGGTTCCACAGGTGAGAAAATAGCCGTCGACACTTTGTCACTGCTTAAGTTTAGGGTACCGGTAGATCCTGACACCTGGAGTTCGGGCATATTTACGTCGTCTTGCGAAGGAGCATAAGAGTCCACCGTTGGTTTGAACTTGATGTAGCTGTACACGACCATAGCTGAGTAGAAAGCGGCCTTCGGTACGTGGATCGCCGGTTCAAGTCCGATTGGGAGCATTTCCAGATGCTTAAGCACCAGGAGAGCGTGGAGCACGCCACGTCGAGCTTCGAGAGAGGCAGCCCAGTCGTCGATATCTTTCCGGGCTTCCTGTGCAACCAGCCGACCGTCACGACCGATTGAACGTTCCAAGAGGTCAGAATCTGCATACAGGGCCATGAATGCCGCATGCCAAAAGATCAAGAGATTAATGTGGTTCTTCTTATGTCCTTGAATGTGCTTGTAATGCTCATTATGCCACGAGAGAAGCAAGTTGCGGAAATACTGCTTTGACGTGTCATCAAGGAAAGATGACTTCTTTTCCTGAATCGAAGCTACTATGCCCGCAAGGGAAGCATATGCAAACATTTGTGCTTTCCGCGGCGTAAGGATCGACGATACTGCCAGCGAATTGACTGTATGAACGTGCGGGATCTCGGAGCCGATGGACCAATTCTTTTCCACAAGTCGATACCATTCGGCCGCAGTAGGAGCGAAGAACAGCTCGTCGGAGTTACAGACTGGTAGCTTATCGACGGTGTGCCGGAGGAGTGGCTCATGATGAAATGTAGTGGCGAATTCTGAATCTTGAATAAATAGTGCTAGAACTAGGCGGACCGATTCTTCGGCGTCGACCCAACGTCTCCAAATGTCTTCCTTGCTTGTGTCCGGTTCATCCGTGCTCGGGCTCGGGAGTGGGGCATCTTTGATCTTGAAGAAGCCTCCTTGACGGGCCCAGGCAATAGCCGTGCCATGAAAACTCTCCGTCATGCAAACGTTATCTGGTTGGCCTGAAAGCATACCAAATGTCTGTCCGATGATTGACGCTTGAACGAGAGAACGCCATTCTCTGGCGTCGCGACGAATGTAGGTGTCCCACTAGATGTGATTTGAGCATTCATCACCCTAGGCAGAGTTTGAAGAAGAGAATAGACGAGTAGGCCTACTTACCGATGATAGATTCGCCTTGTTGAGTGTTTGGAAGATCTTCCTACCCTGCGCAGCAGCAGTCGCCGAGCCCATAAACAGCGCACCAACCGAGCATACAGATAAAAGGAGAAGAGCGTTCTCAGATGAAGGGTGGAAAGACGGCGCATGCACAATCGGAAATACAGGGTTAAACCTGACGAAGTATAACTTGATGCAAAGGTTCTGCTTGATGTTAGAAGATGATCTTGAGCTGTGCGATACCACACGGTGTATAGGTTGGTTCTCACTAGAAAGTCAGCGGATGGCAGCGCGGTACTGCTGGGGCATGGCTGCAGCTTATGCCTTAGACCTTCCCTGTAGGCTTCATCTATGTGGTCCTGCCCATGAAGCTGATCCGGAGATTCGTAGCAGACGACATCACGGGTCAGTGTTGTGTACCAGTTGTACTGAACTGCGGGAACCAGGTCAGACAGTGACATGTGTCCCTTGCAACGATCTAGCGCATTAGTAGCATCATACGTCTCTTGATGAATAGGTACGTCGTCGTGATTTGGATGAGGCCATTCTGAAAAGGCAGTCGATATCGAGAAGTCTAGGGAATTGATGTCAAAGTCGCTGCCCAGTAGCCAGGCTGGTTCATGAGCATTCAGGCCAATATCCATCAGCTCCAAGTCAGTTGGTGTGTTAAAGATGCTCACTGGGACACCCGGAAAAGCCGCCCCGACATATTGTTCAGTCGACGGACCCACGCCTTGTTGTAGAACAGGAGTGTTTAAAGAGCCATCTGTTAGAGTTTGCCCTGACTGTTCAACTTGAGCCCCCCAGCCGCTCGAGGCTGATGCCGTTGAAGGATGAGAAAAAACCGAGGACGAAAGGGCATTCTGAGTCGCTGCATCATGATCACCACGTCTAATACCGTCGCCACGAGGAGAAATATCAACTTGAGTGCTTTCTCCTGGTAGCGAGAATTGAGGGGAAGACAAGGGTGTGACGCTCCTGGGCGACCTAGTGGTCTGGCTGTGAACATGAGCTCGAGAATGGCGGAGAAGAGAGTCTCTGGCTCATGTTAGCTGTTTCTGACATTTAGAATAGGCGGCTAAAAGACTGACTGTCGACTATAGGACTTGCCGCATTCACGACAGGAGAATGGCTTTTCTTTAGTATGACTACGGATATGGCGGGCTAGATGCTCCGTCTTGGAAAAGCACTGTCCGCACTCGGAGCACCGCTTGGGCTGCTTCGCCGCTCGTCTTGTCCTGGGTGTACTGGCAGTAGTGGTAGTGGTAGTGGCAGGAGTAGCATCGAACCTCGGGGAATACAGCATACTGCGCTGGATGGAGCGCGTAAAACACGAGCAAACGGTACCAAAGATTAGGTAGATTATGTCCTGAATTGGTACTCTCGAGGTCCGTGAAGCACGACGGAGGACGGAGAGCGGACAGCGGGTTCGCTACCGACTCAACTTCCCCTCAGGAGGCGTCACTCAAGAGGCGATTTTAGGTACCGACTAGACGAAAACAGTGAAAATCCGGCTGGAGCGAGCGGGGGCTGTACATTGTCATCTTGGCGCACATTCGCTTGGTCTTATCCCTTGATAATGAATGATGTGTTATCTGCTGAGGGTATAGAAAAATAGGTAAGCAGTTGAGAGCTGAAATGGAGTAAGCAGCAACTCCCTGCTTATCAAATCTCGATTCAAAGATTATTCAATAGTCCAATGACCAAGGCCTGGGAAGTTGGATGTAACAACAACAAGATGGAATGCCGTGCGATGGGGTTTATTAGGGTTATTATTAGATAGTTTTCCCTCTACCTAGGCCATAGGCCACTAGGTGGGTACCTAGGTACCTAGGTAGTGTCTTCGTAGTGTCTTCCTAGACTCCGCCCAGGCCCTTCTTATTTAGGTAATTTGGCCCCTACTTAGGTACCTATCTTGGTACCTCCAGGTGGCCAAGATCCTCCATGTGAGAAGAATCTGGGGCCCCGCCTAATGGCACATATTAAACTCTATCTACAGTTATCTACTTTGGCTCTGTCCCTTCAATGTCAACCCTCGTCATCACCTTCACCTTATTCACCGTCATCTTCAGCTTGTTGTCGCCACAATGGGTACGGTGCATAGGGATATACCGCTTTATAATGTATTATTGTCGCTTAGCCGGGCAGTGGTCATCAATGCTGATTGGCTCTGTGCTTGTCGCAGGACTCACGGCGGGACCTTAAAGGACTCTGCGGGACTGTTCAAGTTCTCCGCACTATCCGACGGTACAGTAACGAAAAGAGTGCTTCGAAGACAGCTATACGAAATGAGATGCCATTACGATGACAAAATGCCCGTATCCTCACAGTCAGTTTTTCTAGCTAGATTAAACGTTCTACATCTTCCAATAAGTAAAGATTTGCATTTAGGTGAAGTAACCAATATAAGATGAGAGCTTCACGTGTGACAGGAATATCAATATGTCTTATCCCACAACTCTAGACAACGCCATTTCTGGTGAATAGTCTTCAAGTCTAGTATATTTCCTGTATACTCATAATTTTATGGCCATGAGAAGCTGACCGCGGTTCAGTGTGAGCCTGTTTAGAAACTATCGTCATTCTCACATAATCCACCGTGACCTGATGGTGAGGTTCTACTGGTAGACTGTAGACTAGGTGAAATGGCACCTCTCAAGATATAGTGATTCTGTTCATTTCTAGGTAATTTTCAAATCTCGGCTTCTTATAAGTTACTCGACGATTAATCAACTTAATTTCACTAAAGTGCCAAGCTGCCAACGCAAACTGTTCGTTGTTGAAGGGGCATCCGACGATATACTTCGCACCTAGCCATATCCAGCAGCGGGTCATGGACATAATTGCTTTACGCGCTTCCGGGTTCAACGCCGCCTCTGGACGTCGACACAGTAGATTGCGCAGTGGAGTTTAGCATATGTCGGGAACTGCTTCCGATTTATGTCGCATACCTCTTTCTCACTGTCAAGAAGATGGAAATAAGGCTTCATTTTAAACCGCATTCACACGAGTTGCCGTTTGATTACGTGGTTGTTTGATATCTGTTACCGCCATCGAGTTTGTCGACAGTTTTCGTTAAGAGACCTCATGCAAGAGCTGAATGTGACTGCATGTTCAACAGTGACAAGAATTATTAGGATATTCGACTGCGAACATGACCTAATCTGCTGCAACATGGAACTCGACCGCGCGATGTCCGACAAGGTCATCGCAAGACACATGATGGCTGTCGCCAAAGTCTAGGGATGCTTTGAGATGAAGCCAGGTGTGGGTTGGCCACACACTCTCCCCATCAGCGTAACTACTGCATTGCCAGGTCAATTAGGAGAAGCTAGCTGCCCAAGCGGGCTCCAAAGACGGTGCCACGGCCAAAGCCCACTACTAACCACTTCTTAATCCTGACCGCGCTGGTGATGCGCCTAAGAAGCGCTAGAGTGATCACGATTATAAAGTCACTCCAAAACGAGTCAAGACCGAGACCCTAGGTACGGAAGGTAGAAACGAGTTCTACACCCGCACCCGCTTCGTGTCCTGCTATCCATCCGACCTCGAAGATGGAGAGGTTTGAGCTGGCAGCTCGATATGGAAGACAAAGTTACGGGATGCGTTGCAGTGATGTCCCAGATCGGTGCCGAAGATCAGGATACTGAACTCTGCTTCTTGTACTGCAGATGATCCATAGTCGAAACCGTTGCGTACCCCGGTGCCAATCTACGTGTACAAAGTATCTAAAACCAAGCTGATGCTTGGTCAGTGGCCGTTTGCCGAATGTAGGGAGGATCAATCATCACTACTCGCCTATGCCCCCCTCATAACCAACAGCTGTGATGCATGTCCTAGGCAGACCGGCTTAGAAAGGGTCTACACGAATAAGCATGCAAAGGAAGAATACGAAACTGACCGATTGCGATGGCCAGACACGTTGAACTAAGGTGTTTAGCATCTACTCGACAGCGTGATGCGCCTGCGTCCCATCCGGAAGAAGCTACGGCAACAACTTCGATGTCTCGCCGCCTTGGATTAATTATAATTTGCCCAGGTACGAACATCCACCATTCCCTCGACCCTGAGGCTATCACTCGAACGGTTTTCATCGATATTGACTACTAGATCTGTTCAGACCCTTAGTAATTAAGATAGCAGTGCCTCTTCTATTGGTATATCGCCCCTCAAGAAGTTTGCCATCACAGTTGTTTTGCTCCCCCTGGCTGAATGGTTCAATACAGCAGGACCAGGTCCGAGCCGTAAGGTCTGTCTTCACAAGGGAAAAGGAATACCACGTAGATAGTTACTTCATTAGAGTTGTTGAAGAGATCAGGTACGACGAGTGTCACGGTCGTCTGTCTTCATTTGAACCAAAAAGATGAAGGTATAGTTGCAAGTGTACTTACATAGTAGTAGCCTCAAAGGACTGTGACGCAATTCCGTCAATTATTTGCCAGGTGTTTATTTCTTAACCTCGTTGCTCGCTTCCGCGAAGCGGAATACATATGCGTAATTAGCTGTCTTTGATAGATGTACAGCCGCAAGATCTCTATATGGTGTCTCACATGATGGGCTGCCTAGACCGGATAAAATGCCTAGATAGTAAGTTGAGAAGCCTTGAACGTCACCCCCGAGGCGCATTAGAATACTCTGCCTGTAAGTGATTTGGCCTTTGGCTTAAGACACTCATGGCTCGTAAGAATCTACTGCGTTGGCTCCAAGACTTTGCTGATTCGCTACAAACGACATGTCAGTCTGAGAGGGTGCTTTCCTTTGCAGCCCGCGAAAGCATCTAGAGCAAACGGATTTTCTACTGTGGCCTGTTACTAAAGAAGCAGTAGGTAGGAAAGGCAGAGTTTAATTGAACTTTGCAAGACCGCCTCAACAGTACTAGTTGCTACGCATCATTAGCACAGCTTACACTACTCCCTTTATAATAAGTCACGGATACTAGCGGGGTATGGATGCATCGGGGTTTAAATCTACACTTGGATAGGCAACCCATTTCATAGGTTGGAAAGAAAGTATTAACATGTCGGACAGCGAATCGTGGCTAGGTATGGCTAGCGCTATGATGACAAGATCTCACAATAGTAAATTAACCAGAGCAAAAATAGAAATGAGTGATGCTGCATGAGACAGAGGTGCAACTTAGGTTCCTAAATCTAAGAGAGATGTAATAATATGGAACCGAGGCGGGAAGAACAACCTAGAAAGAGCATTCATATGTCCCTGATAGATATCGTGATACCGTGTACCACAAGAGAGAATCTCCAAAGACAATGCCTGATTACCACATGGCATTTAGTGTAGTATGTCGTGTACACGGTGCGAACTTATTGAGACAGGGATGGAGCAGAAAATGAAGGTTACAAGAAAAAGCGTTCTTGAACTACCGGTAATCTATAGCCGCATGACTTGCAGGAAGGATATCTATCGCTTCGACGCAATAAGGATCCCGGGCGTGCGGGTACGAGAATCAATGAGCCACACATCCTCAAAGTACGTGCACCTCTAACTATACTCTAATTAATGAACAAATTTACATTATATGAAACTTGGCATGAAATTTTCGAAAACAACTTACATATATTCTTTTCCAATTGGATTATATAAGCGAGACCTTGTTCTAACTTTTGCATCCCTTATAGGTAGGTTATCCTTTGTGAAAGTAAAGGATTAAGTACTTGCGTACAAGGGTGGCGGGCCAGAGTACTACCCAGGCACACGGAGATCAGCGGCTCATCCGCTGGAAAATTACCTAAGGGTTGCTTTCGAGCTGCATACGGAAAACTGCAAGGCGGCCAATAGAATATGGTAAGACCGCTTGTATTTCCCGAAGTCGGATCTCCCACGGCCTTCCCTAGCAATTTGCTCACATGGATGAGATGGTTCCATGTTGAAGTCTAATGAGGGGTCATTGTGCCCGTCGAGAGACAATTGATTGCAAGATTGGGCTTTTCCAAATACCTACGTTCTTTGAATGTAACTAATTTCATTGTGGCTTACATGTCACGATGCGATTTGTCTGTCCTATCTAAGCCATTACAGCAGCATCTGGTCACGCATTAGAGAAGGATAACCAATCAATGATAATCAAGGTTGAAATGTTAGGAATCTCCTGCAAGTTCTTACTAAGCCCTTCGCATTGCACCTCTTGGCCCAGAATTGGCCATTGGATAACTGAAGTCATCCCAGATGCCCAGGTGTACCCGCGGTACCCCGCCAAAGTGAGGGGCAGAGAGAGCGAGAGAGAGCGAGATTGAAGACATAAGCACACCTGACAGGGATCTCGAAACCTCTGTCAACACTCTGCTACAGTAGACTTTCTAGTTCAATGCATTTGGCATAGCTTCATTTATCTACATCAAATAGAACGGGGCAGAGGGATTTTAGTCCCTGTAGGTTTCGGGCGCTTCGCCAGGTCCACATGAGGATGACATCATGGAAATGCAGCTGGGCATATATCATCCACTTACACCCACATCCCACATCCACATCCACTTGTACGCCTCATAAGCCCGTCGAATACCGAGGAAGATGTAAAGCTTCTAAGAGTTTGACCTAGCTAGATGGGAGTAACCGTCGTGGACACGGCTAGTTGCTGACTATAAGCCACTCACCGACCCAGCTGTCTTGTTCATTCCTTATAAGTTACCGACCCCTCCTCACACTGGTCTTACATCTTCCTTGCCAAACATCTCCTTTATCCTCCCTCCATCAACCCAACATCATCTCTTAACCTCCTTAGTTGAAATCCCGACCGTCAAGATGCCTCAAAAGATTCCCACCGCTAATAAACTCGTCGACCTGCTCAGTCTCAAGGGCAAGGTCATCATCGTTACTGGCGCATCTGGCCCTCGTGGCATGGGCATTGAGGCCGCGCGCGGTGCCGCCGAGATGGGCGCCGACGTGGCCATCACCTACGCTTCACGCAAGGAGGGTGCCGAGAAGAACGTCGAGGAACTGACTAAGGACTATGGTGTCAAGGCCAAGGCGTACAAGTGCAACGTGGGGGACTTCGCGTCGTGCGAGCAGCTCGTCAAGGACGTGCTTAACGACTTCGGTGGCCGCATCGATGGCTTCGTCGCCAACGCCGGCGCGACCGCTGACCACGGCGTATTAGATGGCTCTATCGAGGAGTGGAACAAGGTCATCCATACGGACCTCAGCGGCACGGCGTACTGTGCCAAGGCCGTCGGTTCCGTCTTCAAGAAGCAGGGCCACGGCTCCTTGGTCATCACGGCGTCCATGTCCGGTCACGTTGCCAACTTCCCCCAGGAGCAGACAAGCTACAATGTCGCCAAGGCCGGGTGCATTCACCTGGCACGCTCGCTTGCCAACGAGTGGCGCGACTTTGCCCGCGTCAACAGCATCTCTCCCGGCTACATCGACACTGGCCTGTCTGACTTCATCGACGAGAAGACCCAGGCCCTGTGGAGGAGCATGATCCCCATGAACCGCAATGGTGACGCTAAGGAGCTCAAGGGCGCTTACGTCTATCTTCTCTCTGACGCCAGCACATACACGACCGGTGCCGATTTAGTCATTGACGGCGGATACACCTGCCGGTAAATGCAGTACGATCCTAATGAGACTTGAATGGCGACGCGGTTCGTGGCCGGAGGGCGTTTAGATTCAGTTGAATTAATGATTGACGATGCATGATATGATTCACAGGCAGTGTGGCTGGTTTAGACTTGAATAAAAATAGAAATTAATTATATTAGTTCCATATCTCCTGTCCTCTGCTTTGGTGAATACGTGGCATCGTGCTTCTCTAATAGTCTATTGATAGTCGGCTATGTTCACTGACCAACGTTGTCTGGAACTTCATCAATCCTTGGTCGAACTTAAAGAAACACAACATGCTACTAGCAACTCCGTGCTTTCCCCCGTCTCAGCGCCTGGGAAAGGGGTTGATAGCATGTAACAGGGAATCAAGGTCAACGAGGTTATATCGTGTAACTAACCAAGCTAAGTTCTACTATTTGTGGCGGCTATCACTACCTAGGTAGCCACCAAGGGTTCACGGGAAATAAGGTTCAGCCCGCGTGGCCATACATCCTATGGTGACCAAAGAGAGCCATATACATGAAAATAGCCTTATAGTCTCCCAAGTTCAAAGGCCGCGTTGGGACAGCCTAGCGAAGCATTCTTAAAAAGTATACTTACTTAGCATCGTTAGGTCCTGGGGGTTCGATTCCCCCAGTGGCCAGCTTTCAAGCGTTTTTTTCCTCCTTTTCGCTCTCGCCTTCTTAGTAGGACTCCTGCCCAGTGGTTCGATTAACCACATACCTAGTCATTAAGAGGTGGAAACTTATGATGTAATTGGTGGATCGAACCAAACGACCGGCTAAATACGTCGCGCTTCGTGTCCGCTGGGCAGCCGGCTCCCGCTATAGATTTTGTTTGACCTTCGTGTCACTCAGAGCCTCAGTTTGGCAGCTGATGAAACTGACACATAATTTCTTCCACGTCTATACTAGAACGATCTCCATTATGAGTTGACTCGGGTGATCGGTAGTAGACTCATCGCATATCGATTTTGAGAGAGATGAACTAGAAACCCAGCTTCTTTCAAAGTGAGACAGGAGCTTTGCTGTGAGGGTCCGTGTTATGCATAAGTGAATAATCATAGGTGAGATAGCTTCAGGCACCATAGTTGGAGCCTAATGAAGTAAAGCAGTGTCTGGCTACCTAAGATACCATGATAGATGCCTACGAAGAAGAAACAAATTAAAATTTTTGTCACGCTTTAACTGGATAAGAATGTATAACCTGATGCTTTCCCGTGACTCACACTAGAAGATAATCACGGTAGCATGGCGTCAGATAAAAAATGGGAAAACTTGAAAAATATAGAGAAATAGGCTGAATTGGGCAAATGCTGATATTGAAGCCACTCTGAATCAGTAGCAGGTATTTACATGTCGTATGAGGTGTTTCCACGACTGACTATGACTAATCGATGGAAAAGGAGCTAGAGCAAATTTTAAGTAGTTGTTTATAAGTAACACCATATTACTTGTATTTATCTACTACTGTGAATGAAAGTAGGTACATCTTCTTCATAGCAGGTCCTCCACCGCGGCTGTCTCACCAGTACATATACAACAAACGGCAAGCCTAGTGCGGGCAGCGCCATTTCATGACATGTGTCGGGTTAAGACCTAGGGAGTGTAGGTAGGTAGGTACATAGAGCGGCTGTGGATCTGTGATCTATCATAAATCTTGTCTCGCCCCCTTCACGATGATTGTTTGCCAATTAAGTCCTGCTTCTTAACGATACAGAAGACAGCACTAGGTATATAATGTGCTTGAACTATAAGTAAGATGTCCTAGTCATCTCATTCTTGTCTCAGTAACCAAATACCGGTGACTATAAATCCATAGGTAGCGAGAAATAGCATGCCGGCATCAAGACGTTGAGTGGTCTGTGTGAAAGGAGTAGACACATTACGTCGGGTTTCGGATACCGATCTTACATAGTCGGTTGCCTCATGAACAAACGAGCAACTCGGTCTTTGTTTCCAAGAGAAACTGTCGCCTTCATCTGTTACCTTAGAGATTCTTATGTTGCAGCGCAGCCTGATTCCATTCTCTTCCCGTACTATTTATTTCCCACTCCCTACCAATATTTTACCATGCCTGTCCATTTAACTTCATTACTCTCCATACTCTGCCGCCAATGGGATCATCATCCTTGACCACAACTTAATTTAGGTATCATTACTTAAAAGTGACAATATCAGAGGGGAACCGAGGACAAGGACAAGAAATTCTTAAGTCTCGATCACAGGCTTCCACTATAAGTAGCCCAAGAGCGTACTTCACTTCCCAATACTTCTCTCGAGACGATTCATTGCCCATCTTTCATCGCCCAACTTCTGATCTCTCGGTTGTTCACTAAGCTACCAGCAAAAATGACCTCTCCCAGCGGTGTATTCCGCTGCGTTGTGGAGGAATTTCTGAATGGTGACGCTATATTTATTCAGCACGTACCGAGCGACGCGAACTTGTACAAGCCACAAACCCTCATCATCAGATTCAAGCGTACTATTCGCGTTCCCGACAATAGCGACAAAGCGAAGCTTCCTCCAGGACTCGGAACGTTTCCCTTACTTAAAGTCCACGATTTTGCTTCGAAGCTACCGCCTAACATGGCTGCGAAAGGTGGCGTGTTCTTCCCCATGTACCAACGAGAGGCCATGTGGATCGAATTCACTGCCAATAGCCCTTTCATGATTAAGATCTATGCCGGCGGTGTCAATGTGGTATCGGGCGAGCACAACGCGGAGACCCTAGAGACAAAGATGAGACGCCTTGACCTCATTTCGCAGGACAAGAGCATCCAGGATTACGTCGTTGCGCCCCTTCAGACCTGGCTTGATGGCTTTGCCGTCTCGCCTGGCGTTGTAAGACAGTTTGTGGCAATGCCTCTTGGGGAAGGTTACTCCGTTGAGGCGCAACTGACCGGACAAGAAGCTGTCGGCGGCTTACAGTTTGAGATCACCCCGTGTCTGCCTACGAAGCGACCATATCAGGAGCCTGTCAATGAATACCTCCATCGACCGTATCCTGATAAGCCTTGCACTCCTTCTGGAAACTTCTCAATCAATGTCAAGACACTGTGTGGGGGGACGATTGTCATCCCGTGCTCTTATTACGATCAAGTCGGGAGCGTCAAGTTATATATTCAAGACACGCAAGGAGTACCCCCAGACCAACAGCTATTGAAATTTAATTTGAAGCTACTAGCGGATCGTAGGTCTAGTTAAATAGTGCCATGAAAAGCAGCGTGATGCTAACTACTTACTAGGTGGAATCCTGGGCGCCGACTACGGCATACAAAATGTGAGCGCCCACTTGAAATTATAAATAGAACTCAGCCTAGAGGGTGAATACTAATTGGATGATAACAAGGGTTCTACTCTGTATATGCTTCTCAGACTACGGGGTGGCCAGGCGAGGGAACCCATGGGCATAGCGGCTGGCGGAAAGATTAACCAAACGATCGAGAAGGACACTGATGATCCAAAAATATGGGCTACGAGCTCAACCATAACGATACCCGTACACGTCCTGACAAGTGCTGCATTTCGCGGAGTTACTGGGCGAGAGCCTCCTCCCTGCCCTATTTCAGCATCTACGTACGCGGCCGCCGGTCTCCCATTCTTCAACCTGCCAGAGAAGCCTACCACTATTTCTGGGGATTTCGACGCGGTGAAAAGCGTGAATGAGATCGATCAAGATCGCGGCTTAGCTCAGGGGAGCGAATCCTCGATCAATCCCAGAGTGGTCCAGCTGAACGAGCGAGGAAGCACCACCGGTCCTACCAACCACGTTGATCTTTCTACCCTAGAGGATCCTGACTATTTAATAAACCCGGATGGCCCTCTCCGCGAGGTTCGCACGCTGAATGATATGCTCAAGGAGTTGGAGGATCTGTCATTGAGGGATGAGGAGGGATCCGAGAGCAGTCACCAATGATTGCAACACGGCATTTACGAATCTGATGATAAAGGCGGCAGGACTTGGGATTTCCTAGCTTATGTTGATATTCTTTACACACTTCTCTACGAATTGTCTATGAAAAGGGCGATCTTAGGGAGGTTACAAGAACCTATGATAGTTTCATTCGCTCTCACTCATGAGCTCTCTGATTAGGCGAGCCGTCGTCAATGTCTTCATCCTCACAGACAGCCCGGCCATTAAGAACTACTTTGGATAAATAAACAAAACCCTGTTTTCCTCATCAAATTTCATGTGTTATGATTGTGATTCTCATGTAGCTTCGCGGTCTTAACTGTATCACGATGTAGGATCTCAGCTAGTCACAATCTTTCTGCCAGAAGCTTCTTCAAGGAACCGATTCCAATACTGGCGAAGTACGCGGCCTCCTTATCAGATGACCGGGGTAGCTGAGGCTCATAGCTTGAAATCATCGTCGGGTTTCCAGGCAACTATCATGTTCTCGGAGTGTTCGGTGTTCAATACAAGCACATAAAATCATTGGGGTGATGAGTATGAGCGAAGTATAGTTTAGGAGAGCGGTTATCTTAGTAGGTAATATCAACCAGACCGAGAGCCGAAAGAAGACTGACATAGATAATTTAGTTATCTTCATGATTCAATATCCGTATTGGAAGATGATGAATAGAACTGCGTGCAATGAAATTGTTTCAACCACCTACTAAATTACGCGTAATAATCCCATCGCTTCGCGTTACGCCCAGCTCTGAGCAGCGGTCTAGATCTATCTCGCCGATCACACGGCTTCGCAAGACCGCGCATCGCAGATATTTTACAGTTGCATCTGGGTCTTTGAAAAAGCAGGGTGGGTGACATCCAGCCTGTGCTGAAGGTTCCCCACGCCGGGGTCTCGGATACCGTACACTGGATTGTGGGAGCCCTAGAACACTTCAAGTTGCTTATCGGCGCTACCTCTTAAACGATTGGGGTTGCAAGGGGGGAAGATAAGTGAACCCCTCCTGGGTCCTTGGTCGAGACATGCATATGTAAGAACTTAGGTGGTAGGGATCTACACATGACGTGACGTTGGATTTCCCCCAAGTTTATAAATTAGGTAATCTTTCACTTCTTCTTCGCTGACCGTGCTGATAGCTGAATCTGCTTCGCCCAAAGGCCTTAATCCACAGAGCCGCAATACTAACGCTAGACCTTCTCTAGATACGCTAAAATACGCTAAGCGGTCCTCAGCGGTGAGTGAAGTCCGTTCGTATTGAGTGGCTTAGCCTATCTTCAACTTACTATCTGGTATCTATTACCTTACACTCTATGGACCCTTCATTAGCTCTATCTATTGTATATATATATATCACGGCAACTCATTTTTCTAATAGTTAACTATAATTGCAGCTTAGTAGCACTACCTGATCTACCTTTTGAGCTACCCAAAGACAATCTAGTAGATGTGGCCACTTCAATTCAAGAGTCTCTCTCATCAACCAGTCAGTCTAGTCTAGAGTCCCGACGAAGCGGCTCCCTTCTCCACCTGCCATTATATAATAGCCTCATTAAAGAATCAATAAGTTAGATTTCCCCGTCTCAGAACTCTTAGCTCCTGTGGGGTTGAGGATAGGATAGGTATTTTCCGAGCCGGTAAACGGAGCCTGCAAGTTTGTATCCCAGTCAATCTGGGGTTCAGATCAACCTCCGGTTCCAGTAGAAAACGTCACTGCATATACCTATTATAATTGACAGAAATATCCTCCCCGTTCCCTCGATCCCGTTCCCTCGACCAAAACGAGAAAACGGAGCAGAAAAGACGGAGGAAAAATGACTGCTGTTGCGCCGAAGTCGCCCGACTCGGACCCCAAATCGGTGCACACCGCCGAGGCCGAGGACGGCATCATGTATAATGAAAGTACGAATTTCGGGGTTGATGAGAAGAAGCTTGTGCGCAAGGTTGACTTGCACCTCATACCTTTGGTTATGCTACTTTGTGAGTCGAAGTCAGGCCTATTGCTCTACTCGTCATGAGCCCTGCTGCGTTTGGTGGCTAACGTTGAAATTCACAGATACATTCAGCTTCTTGGATAGGTTAGCCGCTTTTGGAGCATTTCTCCGTTTGTAAATGGGACTGACAGGTTTGCAGAGTGAATATTGGCAATGCGCGACTCTATCATTTGGAGTCAGACCTCGGTCTGACTCCCAATCAGTTCCAAATTGCCGTGTCCATCCTCTTCGTTACTTGTAAGTCAAGACGCAGGCCCGCTAGCCTGACACTGAAGCCCCGATGACGATACATGATACCATGCGCTTCATCAAGGTCGTGATCCGAAGTGCTGCCCTGAGTTAACACGAAGTCACTAGACCTCATCTTCGAAATTCCCTCCAATCTCGTTCTGAAGCCCTTCGGGCCTCAGCGTTGGTTGGCCTTCATCGTGTTTGTTTGGGGTATATTGGCGCTGGCTACGGGCTTCGTGCAAAATTTTGGAGGCCTAGTGGCTTTGTAAGTAATTCTCGGAGTTATTTCTTCCCACTCTAGGCGTTTTAAGAGTGAACGGGCTCCTATTCGGGGTAGAATCTCGTCTAAAGGGCTATGTATGCTTCTAAGATCCCTACATATCTCACTCAAGATGACAATTGCTAATCCCGAATGTTGTAGGCGCTTGCTGCTAGGCGCATTCGAAGCTGGATTATTCCCAGGCCTCAACGTATATCTCACTTTTTTCTATACAAAACGTGAGCTCGCGCTGCGCGTCGGATACCTCTTCGTCAGTGCCGCCATCGCCGGTGCGCTCGGAGGTCTCCTTGCTTATGGTATTGGGCACCTGGACGGTGCGCGGGGTATGAGCGGGTGGCGATGGATCATGATCATCGAGGGAATTCCTACCATTGTGCTAGGCATCGTGGTTTTTTTCTTCCTGCCGAATGATCCCGAGCATGCGTACTTCTTGACTCCCGAGGAGAAGAAGCTCATGGTTGCGAGACACCAACGCCACTATGGGGCTACGGAGAGCGCCCAGAAGTTCAGCAAGATGGATATGTTGAAGGCGTTCAAGGATTGGAAGGTGTGGGTGTTTTGCGTCGGGCAGTTTGGAGGTGACACGATGCTTTATGGTAAGCGCTGTTGTGCTCTCAACCGTGCGAGTGTTGTGTCGTGGACGCGAAGCTAACGAGAGTAGGTTTCTCGACATTTCTACCAACGATTATCAAGGGCTTGGGTTCTTGGTCCGCAGCTGAGGTTCAACTGCTCACCATCCCCTGTTACGCCCTCGGCGCAATTTCATACATGACCATCGCCTATATTTCAGATCGGAAACAGATGAGAGGCATCTTCTGCGTGATTTTTGCCTCGATCAGCGTGATCGGCTATGGACTCCTGATATCTAACACATCGGCGGGTGTGCATTACTTTGCGTAAGCTCAAACGCCGCTCGAGTCTGGACAAACAGCTGATGTGTCGAAGGTGTTTCTTGATTGCAACGGGACTTTACGTTTTGGTCGGCCTGCCACTGGCTTGGGTTAGTCTTCGATATTGAAAGGCCTCATCATCCACCACGCTGACTAAAGTAAACAGCTTCCTAATAATAGCCCGCGATACGGCAAGCGCACGACTGCCAATGGCATGCAGCTCACTATTGGTAACAGCAGCGGCATTATGGCGTCCTTTATCTAGTAAGTTGATTCCTTAGGCGCAACGCAACCTGTGGAAGCATTATTAACAGATGGCCAGTGCAAGTACTGATGCTCCAAGATACATCAAGGGCAACGCTATATCGTTGTCGCTGGTGGGTGTGTCCGCGCTCTCATTTGGGCTACTGTGGTTCTGGTACGCACGAGAGAATAGGAGGCGTGACAGTGGCCTGATCAAGCCGGAGTATGAGAACTTGTCTGAAGAAGAACTGGCTGAGCTTGGAGATGAGAGTCCGAGGTTCCGATACACAATTTAGTAGCTGTGGTTGTTGATATCCGTAATACCTAGTGGTTAGATGAAAGTTTGAACACCATAAAACGAGCATATTGCCACCATAAGAGCATGTGTACCTGTAAAGATTAAATGAATGTGTAATAGAAATATGGTTTACACGTGGTGCACTGCATGACCCCTTACATTTTTACCTCTTTACGACTTTGAGCACGAAATAAGAATGGAAAGATAGGATGCTATGGCGAACTGAATATAGTATGGAAAAAAAAAGAAAAAAAAAGAAAAAAAAAACAGGGACGAAGGGACCGGAATGTGCCGGACAACCTTCGTAAAAAGGCTGACGTTGCTGACTCTTATTGATGATACCTGCTAAATGGACAATTCGACGAACTTGCACAACCTTCAAGTTGATTTGCGCGTGCAAAAAGAAGTCTGCTAGGGAAAGTTGCAGGCAGCAGATATACACTACCTAGGTAGGTACCTTAGGTACATAAGCACCTACCTAGGACCTATCTGTATTTATTACAGCTCTTTTAAGACATTTTCAGCAGTGCTACTACCTGCCGTCCCTCTGCCCCTCTGTCCCCCTTCCCCCCTGTCCCCATGAGCACGGACCATCTCGCAATCGATCGCGCGCGACACGTCTACAGACCTCTCAAGCGCGTTTGCTATCTAAGTACCTACATATATGCTCTCTTTAATTGATTTTTGGCGTCGTGACATCACTGCTTTCTCCCTCTCACTTCCACCTGCACATTGGGCACAACCACTCATCCCCTCAACACTTACGTTCTTCTTCATTGATACTTTAAGGCAATATCGCATATAGCCAATCGCCAATATGGGTATTAAAAACCTTTTTTCGGTTATCAAGGATGAGGCGCCGGCCGCTATCAAGGAGGGCGATATTAAAAACCAGTTCGGTCGCAAAGTTGCTATTGTAGGTCCAGACCACCCCGTCGTCCAAAGTGCAGAGCTAACCCTCGATCATATAGGATGCGTATGTATTCATTATCCTCGCCTCATACTTTGACACATACTAATGCAACAATTCCTCAGCTCCATGAGCATCTACAGCTTCCTCATCGCAGTCCGATCCGATGGCCAACAGCTGACAAACGAGTCCGGCGACACCACCTCGCATCTTATGGGCATGTTCTACCGCACACTGCGCATAGTTGATAATGGCATCAAGCCCCTCTACGTCTTCGACGGAGCTCCTCCGAAGCTGAAGTCTGGAGAGCTTGCCAAGCGATTTCAGCGCAAAGCCGAAGCCAACGCGGATCTCGAGGAAGCCAAAGAGACCGGTACTGCTGAAGATGTCGAGAAGTTTTCGCGACGAACAGTTCGAGTCACCAGGGAGCACAATGCCGAGTGTCAGCAACTATTGAAGCTGATGGGAATTCCCTACATCATCGCACCCACTGAAGCTGAAGCCCAGTGCGCCGTACTCGCCAGAGCAGGAAAGGTCTATGCCGCAGCCAGCGAAGATATGGACACTCTATGCTTTGATAGCCCTATCCTTCTGCGACATTTGACCTTTAGCGAGCAGAGAAAGGAGCCCATTCAGGAGATTGCTGTAGACAAAGTCCTCGATGGACTGCAGATGGACCGCAAGCAGGTAGGCTACACGCACCTTGAAATACTCATGTGACACTTACTGACTGTATTAGTTTGTGGATCTCTGCATTCTGCTTGGATGCGATTACCTCGACCCCATTCCCAAAGTCGGCCCCTCCACTGCCCTCAAGTTGATACGCGACTATGGAACACTTGAAAAGGTCGTCGAGTATATTGAGAATGATCCTAAACACAAGTACACAATGCCTGAAGATTGGCCCTATAAGGAAGCTCGAGCTTTGTTCTTCGATCCCGACGTCCGAAAGGCCGACGATCCGCTATGCGACTTCAAATGGGAGAAGCCTGATACCGAGGGTCTGGTCAAATTCCTGTGTACAGATAAAGGCTTCAACGAGGACCGAGTCCGAGCGGGCGCGGCCAGACTTGAAAAGGGTTCCAAGAGCTCGCAACAAGCACGACTTGAGGGCTTCTTCAAGCCACTTCCCAAGACGGAGCAGGAGAAGGCTGCATTGAAGCGGAAAAACGAGGAGCAGAATGAGGCCAAAAAGAAGAAGCTCAAAGAGGAGAAGAAAGAGAAGGCGAAGGCAAAGAGCCGACCCAGGGGAGCGGTTTAGGTCTGTCTCTTCATGTTTCGGGGGAAATATTGCGAAACCGGGCCTCCTGTTAGGTGCAGCCCGCCCAGGTGGGGCCTATTTGCATTATGGCGTTATGGGTAAGCAGGAGAACGGCGTTCCGGACAGTCAACGGGTGGTGGTTGATACCAAAAGATATGAGGGCTTAGGATTGCGAACACTACGTTCGCTGGACATTTTACATGGCTATATAACTCAGCTAAGGCGAACGAATACCAAGATGACCTTGACTTCAAATCCTCCCACACTGATATGAGTTCACAGACACGTGATTTTTATTGACTCCAGCGTATCTGCTGATTGAGCCTACACAGAATATTCTTACAAACCGTTGAGAGCCCGAAGGATATCCTGCCGGCCACGGTGTCTATCTGCGGCTTCGAGACATCTGCTTGAGGTCAGTATCGAGTATGCTTCAAGAACTGCGGCATGCGAAATATTGCGTCGTCTAACGCCATTATCAGGATTTCATACGTGACATAGGTTCCTGCATAATAACATCTTGGCTCATAGGACCAACTCAGACACGGCACTGGCATAACTAATGACGAGGAAGGTCGTTGAGATTTTAGAAAAATACAAAATAATACATTATGTGGTGTGGCTATGATGTGGTTCTCGATATGGCTGCGAACAGTATTCGCTCACCCATTTGTACCTGCATGGGACAAGGTTCTCCCAAATCTCACATTGGCGAGTCGGAGGTTTGGATAGCTCATCGGGGTCAAAATCGTCTAATGAAAAATGGCCTAGGCCCTCAAGTTCATAGGATACGATGGCCGTTCCTATCTCGATCAGTTGTCCGATCTCCCTATACCAGAGGGACCAGAGGGAGCCACCCCAAAGCCCCATCAACTCTGCGCGTTCATCGCTGAGCACAGAGCGTCAGAAGCGCTCATACGGCGGTACTCCAGCGGAGACGAAGAGGTTCGTCGCCAGCGCTAAGTGACGGGCACAGCTTCATTCTTTGCAATTGATGTTCGTGGTGGAAGATTACCGGTCAAGACATTTCAGATATATCGGAACATGTTATTCTTCACACTCCGCTTCATGGCGACCGGCTTGCCATCCTCGTACTCGATGCCCGCCTCGCCGCCGTCGCTAGCCATGCCCGACATCTTCTGCCTCAACTCTTCGTCTAGCTGTGCCATTGTCTTCTTCTGCTTTTCCGTCAAGCTCTGTTTGCTTTGGTGGCTACTGGTATCACTTTCGGCCAGCGGCTTGGCCGTGGTTGATGTGACGTCATCATCCCTCACAGTGCTCTCAGGTGTGGGAGTTTGAGAGCTGGCGAATTGTCGCCGCGAGAGAGAACTTGTGTTGAAAGAGTATTTTGGACTGTGTGATAGCCGAGATGGTATTGTTATTCTTCGCGGCATTGTGAAGATGAGATTGATGTTTGGTTTGAGTGTCAAGGTTTATAGGTTTGTAGGTTGGTTGAGTTCATTAGTGTAGGTTCTACAATTCACTTAGTTGATTGACGATTAAACATCACGTGCACTGTAAATATATCATATAGTATCCATACGCAAATATTTAACACCTACACCTACTGTAGGTTTTTCGTCGCTAGTCTTTGAAGGCCATTGTAGCGAGTGAGGTAATGCAAGTAGCATAGGTAAGACATCGTAACAACTAAGTCAACGCAGACATATCCCTGAGGGGTTCTCTCATTAAGCAACACTCAAAGTGCCGGCATGTTACAGTCAAATTTGAGATGATGTGCATGTGGACGGAACAATATCAGGTTGCCTATTATTGTTGCCTTCTTTGACATTGAAGGGAGGAATACGCCAAGTGCACATGGCAACCAATAGCGCATTGATAAGATCGCATAGCCCTTCACTTTATCTACTTCAAAATTTTCATCATTGGACGCCTTCGACGCCGCGGTAATGAGCATTTCCTAGCACTGCCACGACGTATAGATTCAGGCAACCATGTGCACTGCTGTAAGCATACCGGCCGGCACCCTCCGTGCACGCTGTGTTTAACAACAGAAGTTTGATGAATCGCGAACGTAAAGTGTATTCGTCCAAAAAATCGTAATCGGAGGCTATGAGATTCTAAACTCTAAGGATTTTTTTATCATTATAATATATAAGAATACAACGAAAAGAGATGCAAAGATATTAGTAACGCTATAATGTGTGCAGCCTGTCCAGTGAAAATGATCGCAGTGTTCGCCATAAACTCCTTGCGCCTATCATCTCTTTCTTCGTCATGTCTTCGTGTCTCTTCCCTAGCCAATGCATCTAAAATGGAGATGGATCCCTACTTTCGACTGAAATATCTGAAATCATACTTGTATCCGCAAAAGCCGTCAATTGCATCCCAGGAAACCAACCATCAGTAGCCAAGACTTCGTGCAGATAGAACTTATGCAGAAATGAAATGGGAGTATGTCATCCAAGCATTCTCCTGATGGCACAGTTGGTAGCGCGTTGGACTGTAATTGAAATTGCTTAGAGATCCACAGGTCGCGTGTTCGAATCACGCTCGGGAGAATTTCTTTTTTTAGAGGATCCTTTTTGCCAAGTCTTGGCATAGGCAGGCATCCAAAGCACCCTAGGAATGTGGGGGGGTGACCTTATTACCGCCACCCAATCGTCTTCCTCTCGGGGTATTCCACATACCGACGGTCATCCACCGCGACCGTCTCATATCGTCTGCTCTTATTCCAATTATCCCTTTCCAAGCGGACCGAAATGCACTCAGAGCAGTACCCGCCGTAGCAGCGCTCACGATGCCGGAAGCAGCCCCGGCACTCGGTATAGCTGGGTTTCTCCTTCGCGTGCTCGATCCACATGCTCGATCCGGGCGCGTTGTAGATGATCGTGTTCGGCTTATTGCTGCTACTGCTACTGCCGCTGCTCCGGTAGTGGTTATCGAATGACCGCTCATCGATTACAAGTTTTCCCTCGTTGATGATGTATCGTGTTGGCCGGTGGCTGTGCCGGAGGTCGCGTCCGATATTTTGCGCCAGCTCGTAACCGTCTTTGCGATGGTGGTTGTGGTGGTCGTGGTGGTCGTGGTGGTAAGAGGGCATGGTGATGGTTGGGAGGATGTGATGTGATATGATCTGTTTAGCTGGGGAAGTTGAATGCCGTTGATATGCACGACTGGATCCCACACTTTTCTTGATATTCCTTGGGCGGCTCTATGTTGTACAAGGTCGAACTGCAATGAAGAAAATAATTCTCAATGGGAAATGAGTTGGGGGTTCTCTGTTCAGGATGAAAGCCCCATTTGTCTTATATGCCATGTCTATGGGGGAGCCCTGAGCCCTTCATGGGAAGGACTTAGTCCTTTTACATATGCGCTTTTCAGCGTTACCAAGCTGAAGGAACCGAGAACCTAAGGAGGGGTGTATGCAGGTGTCCCATTGTAATCGGGCGAGAAGTAGTTCGCTGAGGCTTAGCCGCATATGCGGCGCAAAGTGTACGCTATTATGTAGGTCTTTTGCTACGCCGCAACCGTCATGACTGTCCGGTAGCCAGTAAGAACATGGCTTGGCAAGTGGCAGCCTGCCAGGGTCTCACCAACAACGTCCAACATCGTTTCTCACAGCATCGCACCATCTTAGTGGGACGGACATGTGATTATCACCGCTGTGTAGACTCACCCGCCACTTACTTAAACACCAAGGCTGTAAGCAGGCCACACAATACAGCCCTCCTTGGAGTCAGTTTGTGTTTTCCGCGCTGACTCACCCGACCATCAGCTGGTAAAATTTTATTCCTCGATTACGTGATAGCTGAGCTTATAAGCACTGTATTTTATAAATACTTGGGTTACGCTTAGGCATTCTGGACCTAGTATATGTAATAGGTGAGACGGTTATTGGGGGCTGAAGTGTTACCAAGACATTGATGTTTTTCTTTGTTCATCCGAACGCGGATGATATCAAACTTAATCGATTTATTTTGTTTCAAGAGACGTGAGAATCTTGGAAATGCTACTTCTTAGGGTTGCAAGTCCTGAAGGTACAAGTTGAACTACCTACAAACTTCTAGCCTGTTCACCTGATACTACGTCACGCGAGTCCTGAAGACAAAACAAACGACAGCAGAGTCGTACAGCAGAGTATAATTACAACATGTGTCTACTCGCATTGTTTGCTGCGTACCCGTGTTACAGCTAGTTCAGTATAGCCCGTGCGGAAGTAACCGGAATACTCAAACACCTGATCCTGTTGAGGCTGACTGTCAGGCTACCCCTATTGATGTAGGTCATGCAGAGAGGTCGAAGTAGGGCTAGTATAGGACAGGTAATGAACGTTGTTGCCGCGTAAGGACCCCAATATTCCACTTCGAATGTGGGCGATAGTACACAGGCTCAAAGCCGCTAAGGTAGATCCATATGGCCAGAACAGCTCTGACACAGTATTATTTGACTCCCCCCGTGCCGGCGAAAACAAGAGCATAGCCAAATATGGAATATGGGGTGTTCCTTGCTACTAACTTACAAATCAGTTCCTTTGTCTTATAACAGTATTATCATGACACTGACAAGGTTGACACTAACTACCCCATCAACCATCTACATTATCCAGATCTCATATTCATCGGTTTAACTGATTTTAGTTAATGGAACCCTATTTAGGACCACAGATACGGACACGGTGCGAAGAGTATTGCGAAGCCCTTCAGACACATAACATGAACCAACCCGCCGAAAGAACCAACTTACGTGTTTTATTAGATTGGGTTGGCAATATTCGTTATTCTCAAGCAACAGCCCGAACGAAATGATATTTAGTTGCTAAGCCGGTTAAGTTGACACATTTGCAGATGGAAATTGCTTCCAGGTCAAGAATCAGAGCAAAGTATAAGATCTCAACATCGATTTTCATTTGCCACTTATTGCACGGAGGCGAGGTGATATGTGGAAGAATCTATGTAGATCATCTCTGAGTGGCCGGCAGAAAAAAAATGGAGTGTCACCTGCCAGCTTGACCTCGTCCAATCTCTAACCAATTTATATGCATTTCAAATCTTAATCGGCCATCGTAACCCTAGGTATGCAACGTGTCCAAAAAGATCGATTCTCCAAATGTCCTGTGTACATGATAGTGATTTGGTCAGTTGTCTCCATAACAGCAAGTAGCATCCATCATATCGTGCAGGCTCGATCAGGGTGCTAGCAGTCCACCAACGTAGGTAATTATTAACGAGTGTTTGACTGAGAGGTTCACAGAGCGGCCGTCATTTACGATTCGAACAGCTACCTGACCCATAAAGTATTTGACACCGCAACTAACATAACAAGGACAGAAAAACAAAGAAAACAAGAAAAAAAAGCCCAGTCTTGGAATCGAACCAAGGTCTCTCAGAGTTGCCGCCCGACGTAGCAAGCGAATAGCAAGTGTATAGCAAGTACTAGCAAGTGGGAAGCAAGTGGAAGCAAGTGTATAGCAAATACTAAGCAAAGGCTGCGGGGATCTAGGCTCTGAGTGTGCTTTAACCACTACACCAACCAGGCGCTGATTGTTTTCAGTTGGATGTTTGCTTCCTTGATTTCCCTTATATTGATTGTTTGTCTGTTGGTTGGTGTGGTAAATGGTTTGCGCTGATTGGTACTGCTCAAATTTTGGTTGCTGAGACATTCATTCATGTATTAATTATTGGTTATTTATGGGGTGCCATTTAAGATCAATGGGAAGGCCGGACAATCTCCTCCGGTTAATGGGAAAACGAAACAGTAAACAGCAGATTTAGCATAAAATTGGAGGCGATGCTCAGAGTGATTGGTTGTGAATATCCTCATGCAACGCTCTTTAGACATTCGGCATCGTTCTTGAACAGTGTAGTGTAATGTAGAAACTAACCGGGTATTTTAGGTCATGGATGTTACTAACTGAGAGCTTTCTCGTTATTCTAAATCTGGCCAAAGTTAACATACCTTACGGATGTGCGTAGACAAGTATATTCACTTCCGCCAACTGGATATCAACAAGCTCGTTAAGAAACGGAGCTGGTTACGGAGGGAACTATTTGAAAATGATGCAGGAGCTCATTATAAGGAAGACAGGAAAGGCGATATAAATTTTCAGTCAACTGCATTTGAGTAATACATCTTAGCAGCAGTTTCACCCTTAGCCACCCCATCGGCACTCAAACGGAGGACGACACTGTACCACGTATATACGAGCATGGAGGTCAAGCGTGTAGATATGCATTGTCAAGCTTATCAAGACAATCAAGCAAGTTTAACTCTTAAGTGCCTGTGTGAAAGAAATCATGCCAAACAAAGAAGACTGACGCGCAAATAATGGCTGCTGTCTATAACAATCTTTTTATTGTGGTCTTAGAGGAGCTTCTTAAAAGCAGTACTCCTAAAACGAGGCTGGAATGTCTGCGCAATTAACCAACAGGACATTTCGAGTGACGTATGAACAGACAGAACGCTCGTGTCACCTCAACAGCTCAACAAGAATTAGAGGAATAAGCAAGTGAAAAAGATATAATGGACCAACCTAGTAAGTCAAGCATAGGTGTGGAGCTGGAGTTCCTTCTCTGCATCGCAGAAGATGGCAAGCCACTAAACATACCACAGATGTTCGAATCAGCGAAAGGTGGACCGCTCCTCCTCCCAGCCGGCATTGGCCGCCATGATGCTAGGGTACACACGATAGTGCAGAGAAGGCTCCAGCAGACAGTCGATAGTGTCCTTGCCGAGCATCGTGGGACTCGCGTCGTTCGCTCAGCACGCGAGGTCTTGCTTGACGCAAATGCAATGCATTTGAGCCCTTATCGAGACTGGACTATAGGAAGCGACCAGTCGTTCACTCTTCCTCCTGAACTAGCAATCCAGGAACACATGAATGAATTCAAGTGGTTCTCGGCCGAGATCGCGTCGCCCGCACTATGGGCAACCGATGCCTCATGGGACGAGATCCACGCCGTAGTCCAAGCAATTGCCAACCAATACTGGTTTATCACTCCTCAAGGCGCAGGAATGCATTACCACTACGGTAATGGAAAGGATTGGATTCAATTTGACAGGTTGCGACGTATCGCCGCGTTCCTCCTGGCGGCCGATCCGCTTCTTGTGCAATTACACCCTGAGCACAGGCGAGATGAAGCGATGTGTATAGGTAATAGATTGTACTCGCGCGTTGCTCACGGGATACCAGCCGCGGTGACAGCCCGCAACCTTGGCGCTCAGCAAGTTGAGCAAGAGCCAGAGTTTCCCGTACGAACCGCGAGACCAAGACCGATCCCACGACCATTCCGCCAGCGAACACCTAGTCTAAAGGTTCCGTTCAAGCGCGGGCAACTAACAGGATACACGTTCAGCCAAAGCCAGTTCAATCTTACGGCTGCTGATACAGAAAGAGATGCCGACAAGGAGGATGGCCCGAAGCCGCTAGCAATCCCTTACGAGGTTCGCGAGATCTTACGGTGCCTTAATTCTCCAACTGTTGCCGAGCTGATGCGATTTGGCCCTGTACCCGGCGACAGACCAGCCTACAGTTTCTGGAACTACACATTTGATCTTTACAGGAAGTTCAGAACGATGTCAGATGGCTCCGCTCGTGTATTCCAAGATAAACGTACCCTCGAGTTCCGTCAGATGGCGTCAACGATGAATCCCGACGAGGTCGTAGCCCATGGAAAGATCATCGTGCGCATGTGTGAGTGGGCTTCCGAGGTAGATCTGGAAACCCTCTGGAAGGTCGTTCTTGATTGTACAGTCGCCGAAAATGACGGCAATTGGTACGACGTCTTTGATCTACTCGCTGAGCTCGACCTCGTCGAAGAGGCCAAAATCCTACAGCACGCTGTCGCTCGATTTCGAGGCGAAACCATCCCAGAGGATCTTGACGACGACGAAGAAGAGGACGAGGAGGTCGTAGAGGCTAGGACACGACGGAGGCGTTCATGGCTTAGTTGGCTTACCAATTGGATTCTTCGTCAACCGCAGCCAGTAAATTGATAGATTGTACGATACTTTTAGAGAATACTGTCGTAATAAACATGGTGCTCGTGATCTTCAGGGTCATCGGTAGATGTCTGGTAAGTTGTGATTTGCGGCTGGTGACACACTATGCTGGATGCTCCTAACAAGAGGCTTCTAATCGCCAAATACATTGCCTGTGAAAAGATTACATCACTTACCTGTAAATTAATAAGCATTTTTGTGGTTTCCCGGTATGTCCGTACTGTTCCGCGGGATGATACCAAGGCTCGCTGAGTGTTCTGTCTTCTCAGTTCGGTCTGCTGGAGAAAGCCATTTTATGTAGAGGGAGCACAGCTTTGTTGGGGGCTATTGAAAGGATTGCGACGAGGAGGGTGAAGGGAAACGAAAATAACACAACCGTGTCTTGGAGGCAAACCTCGCACAAACCTAGACAGTAGTACATGTAGGCCCCTATCAAGTTGTAAACTGCATAGTCCATTTGGTGGCAATCATCTGCACCCTGCGCTGAGCGGGCTCCAAGTTTACCAATTAACATAGCGATTCCTCTTTGGATGCCAAATAACAGTGCAATCGCTACTGGTGAGACGAGGAAGCAGCATAGAATACTGCAGTTAGCTTCCGCGCAATTGTCCTGGCCTCAAACCATAGGACGCAAGCGAACGTCCCAACTCTGCTGAAGTGTTCACTGAGATCCTTAGGCTGACCCAAGGCGGTTAGTGAAGACGATGCCTTGTTTCCGTACTCTCCAGCCAGCGAGCTCCACGTCGTGTCGTCTTTCACTTTGTGTAGTATGCAAGCTTCAGTATTTCAAATGTGAACGATAGACGACAAGTTCAATGACTTCTCGTTCATGGTACGCAGCTCGCTCGGGAGGGGCCGTGGTGAGGGCCTATATGAAGCGATTGGGGGCTAGCAACGTGTCGCAGACAAAACGGTAATGAGCAACGGCTACATATGTAGGGTCAGGATACAAAGGGTCACATCTTCTTCCTCGTTTGCCTATTTTCCTATTGTCAACTGGAACTTTCCTTTGGATGAACGTCATCGCGCATTCAGACTTGTTGGCTGCCAGCAACCCGAAAAATCTCGTTACCAAAGACTTTGGAGGATTCCAAATCTCCTCGCTCGATTTCCTCACTCTGTCGCCCACTTTTCTTGGCATAATAATTTTCTGCTGTGTTGACTTTGTACTGGTGAGCAGGAGCGACATATCTTCCACTGCAGATTTCGACATGATTATTGTTGGGGTCTGACAAAGGCCACCGTAGGACCTCTACAATAGGGCTGCTGGTGTTTGAAGGTTCTACCGTAGTAGTACCGGTTTGTTCGCTGTCCTGTTGAGATGTGTAGAATTTTTCGGTGTACTGCTGTACAGTACTATGATTAGGATGATGGCGGGCAGGATCTAGTCCAGCCATCCGGCCCGGCCGATCATAGCATACATCATCTTCGGCCTGGTGCGATGCAATTATTGATTCGAGATGATGGATATACGTTTTAGTTTCGTCCGTAGGGCTGGGTATAGGGCGTATAGGGCGTATAGGGCGTTGGGGGCGGTGTGGTAACAACACCTACAGTGGGTGCGGTCACTATAGTGCCCCTCAATGACCGAGTTCGGAGGCTTGACCGTAGGTATCTACTGTACATAGGCTTGCCTGATCATCCCCGCTAAACCCATTTGCCCATCGATTCTCTTCATCGGATTCTGATCGGAATCTTTAACTTGCATACCCAATTCAACCATGTACATATTATTAGCAAATGGAAATGTCGACTGTTGTTACCTTACTTAGTCTAGGTCCAACATTTGAACCAAATCAGGATGCCCATCGACTAAACGAAGATGAGGACGTGCACAAGACATGTTAGACTGGAAAACACAAAATTCATTGGATATCGAAGGCGGTATAATTTGCATATTTGCCATTCTTGTTCTATTTACATCGGTATGGAGGTACTGCATAAAGAATAATTGCCCCGCATCGATCTGCACGGATAACGATGTGTTCACCGGTTTCCCCTAGTCTAGTTGTACATAACACTTTCGCAGCAGCTTACTTCCTTGGCCCATGTCGCATCTTCTTGCGCGTTAACTCGGCCCATCTAACTGGCGCGTTTCCCTTTTGCCCGGGTTCATACACTACGGGGGGTCAGGCCAATTCGTATGCGATTGATTCCATTCCATATTCCCGTTCACATTCATAATTCGTCGTAAAGAAGAAAAAGAGTACCAACATCGCTACCCCCGAATATATCTACAAGAGCGTCTTTGTCGCCGCGGGGAAGTCTGTGCTTGAGGGCTCCATGCCAAGTCTGCCATTCGTCCCAGTATTGATCGTCAGGCTCGTCGCGCCCTCGGCGTGCGCATCGACGACCGTGCCATCTGGGAGACTGCATTGGTAGGCCTGGGTAACGAGGATCTTGTGGTCGTGCGTCATGATATACGAGGTGTTGAAGCCGGGGATCCGCGTGGCACACCACTGCAAACCTCCGTCGTCGGCGCCCTTGCGGATCGATCCGCTGCAGCCGCTGTGGTAGTCGTTGAAGGTCGTGTTAAGATAGAAGGCGAACGACTCGCCGCCTGTGTATCTGCTGATGCCGCCCGTAAAATCCGAAATCTTGAATGTTGATGTGCTTTGGGCCGCTGAGCAGGGCATTATGGATATTCCGGCACCGGCGAAGCGCGTGAACGACACCATGATGGCGCTGATGGCGGGTAATATTGCGGCGAACAACATGGTGACTGAAAGTATGGGTTTCTGGTTGATGTCGGAAGTGGCGGAGGTGATAAGGTAAGAAGTCGGAGAGGTGGTGGTTTAAGATTATTAAAGCTGAGGTCGAGGAGGATTGTCGAAGGATCGGCTTGTGGTGGAGTTGTGGCTTGCTTATGAATTGAACAATGCAAATGGTACACGTCAGTGTAATCTTTGTAAGTGATAATGGCTGATTGACTACGAAGATCCGTCTTCAGAGATGACCTCGACGATGTTTATATATACGATTGACTTTGTTCAACGGTTCCTGAATGTCGAAATCATGCAGCCTGGAGGTTGACGACGACAACCAGCAAGCTAGCCAAGGTGAACAACAATTGCCCCAATCAAAACAGCTCGCCTCCGCAGCTCCCATCATCCTGGAATTCCAAATAACATGCACGACTGGGCACGTCACGGTCCAGGCACCAATTTTCCTTCATTTATTTTCTCCCTCATTGCAAATTGAAAGCTCCACGTATGACAGGCTACGACAGATGTTTGTCCCGGCACATGATCTGTATGCTACCCTGGTCCCAAATGCTGGGTCGGCTCCGGCGAGATGCATGCGGGATCCTGATTTTAGCCTGTCGGAGACACTTTACACTTTACACGACGTGAACTCCCGAACGCCAACCACGTACCTAAATTCCCAAGATAGACGATCCTGCACGAAACGAGCATGCCATGGTTCAGGAGCGGGTTCAGAGTTAAGAGACAGAAGTGCAGACCGCCAATTGCCAGGTGGTTCCATCAATATTCTCTTCTATTGTCGCTTGCTTCCCGAGACAACAGGCGAGCGGCAGCCGTGGAGCTGGAACAATCGGGCTGATACATAGTATACTTAGTTTGTTTGACCTCATAGCGGTATAAGAGGACCAAATCCACGAGTGAGGTGAAGAGACAGGCGGATGTGGACGTCGTACGGCTACGACTACCGGCACTAGATATCCCTAGTCAAGACCCCAGATGAGATCTCGTTCCGAGGCTTTATCAACGTCAGGTTTGGATCTCATGAAGATCGCTTCATGTAGCCGTGACATACCGGTACTATCGATCTTATCGCGATCAAGAAAGAACTAATATGAGACTTCGGGGAAGCGAGTGAGCCGCGATCGAGTGCGTGTCGCTCTCGTACAGAGTGCCAATGTTACCACCAAGGCCGTCGTAGATAAATATCGTGTTAGAGCTAGGTAAGTATGTGTTGAGCAAACAGTCAAGTCTCCTTCGATAGCCGCTCGCTCTCACCTTGGACACTGGGTAGCTTGGTCGTCAAGTAAGGTGCTTAAGCCACTTCCCCAGAGCTCGCTGCCTGTGCACTAACATGGTGATTGCGCATTGGTCGAGTTGTGGCCTTTTGATTTAGAGGTCAAGAACATGGAAGGCGGTGAGGCCTTGGTTTTATTGGCGATGAATTGATGAATCTTCGCCTGACTGCAGCTTGCCCAACCCAGCCATTGCTTTGCGTATGATGGTTCGAGGAGGCTCTTTCGAGATACCAGACACTAGAGAGGTATGATCTGCAGTTCCCTACGCAATAATGTCATACCAAGTCAAGGCATCCTTACGACAGTGACAGCTATTGTGATGCCTGCAAGAGGTCGCCGAGAGGAACCCGGCTCCTCACCATGACCTGACCACATCGCGAGCGGCATACCATATGCACGCTGTATTGGCTGCACAGACGCATAGCCTTACACTAGTATGTTGTCTATGCACTCCGCATCTGCATTCGTCCCCAAATAATTATTTCTCCGCATTTCATTTGTGCCGGGCACCGCAGCTTGCATCGGGATTCGGGAGATCAGCCACAATTCCCGTTTTCTCGGATGCTGGCCGCTGGCGTACCAAGAAAGCGACTTATATAAACCCTAGCAATTCCAAATCAATCCCATTTCTATTGTACCAGAGGTTGCACATTGTTTTTCACGGACTTGCTTGGTAGTCCCAGGAGGAGTACAGTGCCTATACGAAGTCGGAAGGACGAATGAAAACGAAGGAAATCCTTTTCACTACGAACCGAGTTGAATCTCAGAAGAGGAATATCAACCGCAATACCCTATCATCTTCGGATTATGCGGCCGACCTTGCGTATCGTCTCTTAAGGCCTAGCGGAAACGAGCCCGCCTTTCTAAGGCATCTATCCAGGTGGTAGGATCTTCTGTGACGCTGGCATCGAGCAAGGTAAGCCTAGGCACGGTTTATCAAGCACCGGGTCGTGGCGGTGAAGCCCGATCAAGAGAGCAAGTCGTAGGAATTTAAGTTTTGGTACTGGAACACCAACCGGCTCACACCTTTTTCATGGAGATACGATACCTACATACACTCCACTCACGTCTTGTGTAGTCGTGAACTATTATATCCTACCGACGCTGGCATACGTACGAAACATGCGGTTAAGCGCTCACAGAACAGCAGAGATAGGGATCGATAGTTCGATGGTCACCACATCCCACTTGAGCCATGAGATGTCAACATGATATATTGATTCTCGTTGCTTAGGCAGGGCCGGGGGGGCATATATCCTAATCGTAGCATAGTCGATCTCCAAACAGCGCGTGCAAGTCAAGAAGTGCCTTCTTATTCATCTCCCCTTGATCATGGGCCATCTTTCTATGTCTTTCATCTTAGACTTGTCGCTGAATGCAGTAATGCCTTCGGTCCCTATAGGAGACCAAAGAGACCAATAGTGATGATGTCGGTAATGCGTTCTACTTCATCCCTTTGAATTCTCGTCCCTGTTTCTCGTTTGTTGTTCGCATTGGAAGCCCATAGGCTTTTCTTCGGTATCAATCATGCAGTCGGTCAAATAAGGAGATGATAGTTCTGCGGTCTCATATCGGAACCTATACCGCTACCAGCTTCCCTCTCACTTCTCATCATCTGTGACTCAATGATGAATATGGATGGTACGTGGTTATGATACAACACATGGAATGCAGCTGAGGAGTATAGGGCAATATGATGAAACCATCCTATGCAGGCATCATTCTAGCAACTGGTATCATGAATTGCTGACCACAGCCATACCGAGTCACTCTACAGAGATCCTTCCGGCCACTTATATTCCGGCCAGTCAAAATCCGGATCATACCCCAACTGTAGCTGGACACTGCCCTCAGGAAACTCCTTCAAACTACCATCCGGCATATTGCTCGAGCGAGCCGGAGTAGGGATCGTCCACCCATTAACCAAGCCCGCCTTCTCCGCAACGCCTTCCTTAAGCCTCGCAACCTTATCCGGCAAAGGAAGGAAATTCTTCCTCAGGCTCTTATCCGTGCTCTCCTCGTACTCGCCCGGGTACGCAACAGCAAAAGCGATTTTGCCTCTACGTTCCTCTAGCATATCCAGCCCTCCACAATCATCTGGTTCGTGGATTTCATAGTCCACGCCGACGGGGAACTCTACGCCGAGGTTGGCGAGGTCTTCCTGCAGCGACATGTTCGCGATGTCGTAGTTCACGTACGTGAGAGACAGACACTCCGTCTTGACGAGGATGCGCCACACGACATCCGTGGACTCGGCCTCGCCGTCGTCGACTTCGTCCTCGCTTGCGAAGCGGTCCACGTACCAGAGCGCGCCCTCCCGACCGTCCGCGGCCCGTGAGTCGATCAAGACGAAGGGGTCCGCGCGCCCTGCTTCGTCTTCTTTCGTGCGCATGTACTCGTATGTTTCACCCTCGTAGTCTACTGGCAAGCGCTGGATCACGAGCTCGAGCATTGGATCGAAGGGCGCGCAGGTCCCGAGCTCGAAGGCGTGCTTGAGGGGTTCTAGCTCGCTGTCTGGGAACGATGGGAGGATGTAGGCGTTTAGCCTGGGAATGTCTGCGTGTGGGAGTATAAAAACCATAGTGATTATATGATTGCCTGATTGCCTGGCTAGGTGATGACGAAATCGAAGGGTCAAGAGTAATGATAGGAGAATTTGCTTTGACTAGTCGCTCTTACTGAAACCTTCGACTCCAGCTTCGGTACCTGAGGTGTAAATATAGATGATATATGATCTGCCCTAACGGCATTGAGCCTGTGCGCTATCGCTCACATTCGAAATATGAAGTGGATATTGAGTTTCGTCACTACTGTAATAATAAGTCGACTCAGTTAACTAGTTACCTAATAAGCGGTAGTGGACGAAGTGCCTACTACTTAGCAAAGCAGCAGGCACCAAGCCATGCGGGGATGTCGATCATTGACCAGGAATATTTAGGGGATTGGCTGACATCATTGGCTTTAACATCTACCTAGCCTATATTACAGATAAAGGAAGCGATAATTGAAAGTCCGTTTCTGGATTACCATACAACTTCCCTAGATTAGCAAGAAACCATGTCTCAATTCACTGAGTGTAGTTGCATTCAAGATTATTGATGAAAGATATGGCTTCTTTGATATGCTATGGTCTACAGTTATTTCGAATGTGAGCGATAGCGCACAGGCTCAATGTCGCTAGGGCAGATCCATATAGGATTTACAGTTATAATGACCGTTTTAACTGGTTTACGTACGTGAAAGGAATATTTATATGACACCGCTCTCTAAGAATACAATTCATACAAATATCTCATGTAAATTCCGGACTGGGTACTAAAGTATGACTTCAAATAACACCACATAGGTATTTCTTCATATTTCCTTCTTAATATTAACCACTTCATGTCTAAATTAACTACGGCCACTCAGTGTAACTGATCCCTAGTTCTAAGCTCATAGTTGTGCGTGTTATAATCAAATCTGAACCGCTTCGGAGTAGCTACTCGATCTTCGTCGACCTCCGCGGTGTAGACTAGGTTGTATTATATAGCCCTTACACAACCACGGCAGTAATAAAAGTCAGAAGTTCTTCATAATAAACCATTGTACCGCTTCAATCCCGAATACTTACAACCCGTTTCCGTATTGGGACCTAAGCAAGCTGCCGCTTTAAGATAGGGCCGTAGCGTACGCGAAGCAGCTCTGCGGTAGAGAGTGCCCAGGACGACCATTCATAAACGACTATGAGCATCTAGCCAAAAGTGATAGCCTATTGCGACAGCAAGAAGCTACTCCCGGCATAGGAGGCTTATCTGGCTAACTGGATAGCCGTCCAGCAGGTACTGGGCAATCAACCCTCCCATCAGCAGTTGCGCCTTTCCACTCAGTGAATAGTAGCAGTTAATAGCTAGTCACTAGGGCTACTAAAGCGCTAGGTCAACCAGATTTTTAAAACGCTGGCCATCTGTAAGGCCATATAAGGCCGGGCCATCGATAGCCGGCGTCTTACTGGTGCTACACCGGACGCTATCCGAACGTGGTGTCACCGCTTTCAGTTGCCTGATATCAAAGCTATCGAAGCTGTGTTTATCTACTACCTTTCATAGGGGAAGGGGAGATGACACAGAGAAGGCTTCACAAATAACCTGATACGTCGCGGTTTAGAATGGCGCTCGGGGGCCGCTTGTTCTGTGGGGCCGATTACCGGCACATCCGTTGGAGACGAAGGCGGTCACCCAGACCGACCAACACTAAAGCGCTCGTGTTCATGCCAATATAACTAATAGTTGTTTTAGGGGTTACTAATATCTCTTCAGTGTTGATTCTTATCATTCTTTCTCTGGTTACTTTCTTCAAGAAACCCTGGTACATGTACATCAAGCAAGCTTGACTGATGTCAAGGCGACACTCTAGGAAAGCTTGTAAATAGCAATTGGTGTAGACTTGCAGCTGCCCCTTTCGCTGTCGTTGTTTTAGATAATCGCCCCCAAAGAACAACCGACCTCCGTGCTAGAACTTGCAGACACAGAAGAAAGCTAGTTTCAGCTCAAAGGTCTATGTGAGACGTAGGGTATTAGCTCTGCCATTGGTTCATTGAACCGCCAAGCCCTCCTGGATTTATCTGGATTGAAAACGGCAGGTTGTATAGAACAGATGATTATAGGACAATCTTGCCCCGAGCAGTTCAATACACGATGTAATAAAGACGTTGATTCTCGTGGGAATATATTTTTGGTTGGACTGTCCTTCGTTTCACCTCTTTCCACAAAAGTATGCCATCAAGCTCACTGTATCTTAACTATGTTGACTACCATACCTCTCGCAACGTCTTGTCTAACTAACACCTGGTTAACCTCAGATGGAGGAACTGGTGGCCAGCATATCTCCCTTGGTGTCCCCCATGACACAAATTGCTGGCCAGGTGGCAGAGACCTATCTACGACGATCTCACCTGCTATTTGTCCGTTCGGATATACGAGTGCATGCGACATCGTCGGCGCCTCACGACGGGATGAAAGTGAGACGGTGTGGGCATGTTGCCCAAGGTGAGATATATATTCGCAAAGCATTAGTGCCTCTTCGCTTCTTATAGGAGCTAACTGCCTACAAGTCAGTTTCACTGTGATACCGGCAAATTGAGCTGCGTCATGGACTCAACTCATGGGATGTACAAGACCTATATTGTGACCGACTTCAATGCCCTCGGAAGTACTATCACGAGGCAGTTTGTGCACGATGGTGGGATAGACGCGCATTCAATCAGGGTTGCGTTTCACTCGTCAGACATTCTGAATCCGTTTTCTACAACTATTGCCGCCACATTACCTCCAAATGCCACCCTGTCTCCAACGTTGACATCGTCGCTTCCAATACCAACCTCGGCTGCTACCTCTCCCACCTCAAGCGCTGGAAATGGGCCGAGAGCAGCGTGGATAGGCGCAGGAATCGGGATTGGGTCGGGCGCTATTCTTTTGGTTTCAAGTATCGCCTGGTTAGTACGGCGCCGATACAGAAATAAACAACAGCCGGTAACTGATTGTCTGAAAGCTCCTCGACCTTCTTCGGAGTTTGGTACATGTTGTGCTCATAATATTTCAACCGTAACACCGATAGGCGAGATGGATGGTGCTCCGGGCTTATATGAGCTTGACACGAAAAAGACCGGTGAACATTTCACTAACCGACGGTCAGCGACATGAATACAGGGTTAGCCATCGATCGAGCGTTCGATGAGCGATCGTCGAGGCTTGACGCCAAGATCGATCACATCGACGAGCGACAGTTGCCTTGCAAATTTTCTTGTCGAGGGGTTGTGAAGACGATCGATCGACATGTCTCGACGAGGGAAGAATGCCCCTGGGGATCCATAAGGGTATGTTTATGAGAAGGGGATGAAGCTGTAAATATGGAGTGAAATTAGGATTGTGGCCCTATCTTGGTGTTTTAGACCCTGAACATGCACTTGTCATTTGCCATATAGGGTCACTGTTGTAAGCGGCCGTGCTTTTGACTACTATACTGATAACCTGACGTTTTGCTGCTTAATTTTTCGTTGATTCCTTAACTCTTCAATATCTGTTTAATTAGCTATGTTATTCAGCAGTACTTCTCGTCACAAGCGGCCTGACATGTTAAAAACGTTAGTGAGCAAGATGCCTCTGAATAACCTTATAGCTATCACAGCGTTCCTTTTTACGATACTATATAGCAAATTCTGGAAACACATATTAATTATAAAGGCGAAGGAGAAAGGTCACAACAACTCCAAGAATTATAGAGGGGTCATTTTTATCCCACACCTGATCTACTTATTTAATCTAATCATACAATAAAGCGGTGTGTAACTTGGGTTAGGCTTTACCGAACCCTGCCTTAGAGCGGTGGTACTCGGGTACTCTCTCATAATGCCACCCCTGCTATTCTGTGAGGTTTCTGTTCGCGGCTACCTAGGCTCGCCCCAATTTCCGTCGGCACTATAATGCTCAGCTTCCTTGGGCTGCCGATGGCGCTGTCTGCGGCAGAAGATGCTTGTGGCTCTTCAGGCCTCGCAGTCTGAGCCGAGGCCATGACCTCTCAGCATAGTATCAGTCCCTGTTCTTCCGCTCCCCCTTTCAGCCAATTCCCCCCCCCTCCTCCCCGAGCACCTTGAAAACTCGGGTATCACTTGCAGACTCGCATACTACTTTGCAAAGTGCGCACGGCCCTCCAAATAACTTGAAGTCCCCCTCAGCATGGGTCTTCTGCAAGATGAATGGCCAACGTGCGCCAAATATTACGCAGCAGAGGTCGCCTTTACGAGCTACTGCCTGTGGAAGGCCAATGTACCCCTCTTTCCGTGACTTTTAGGCTTCTGCCACGCACTCGGAGGTCGTTACCAAGCAGAATCACTGAACTTGGTAACTTCCTGGTCGATAATAAGATTATGGGATTAACCCCGTTGCCAGCGCGGACTAACGAGTTTATAATGTCCATGCGTGGCACCTAGGACGGAAAAAGCAAATACATGGCCTCTGTGGTTGGACAGTCCCAAAAGCGGCCGGTGTACATGATAACGAACGGGCTGGTCGAGTCTAGCGTCCCTTCAACTAGGGTCCTGGTGACATATTGATGGTAGAAGGACCCATGCCGGCTTGAACCACAGGTGACAGCATAACTTTGCCAAATTCGGCCAGCGCGTGTCATTCAATAAAGGATTATCCTCGTTAGGCCATGAGAGGCTGTTGCGAGAGTTACCCGTCTCCTTTACCTGTTCCTTGGCCATAGACGACACCTCAAGATTTTTTATAGTTATTTTTGTTCTTTAATGGGTGATCTGACGTGCTCCGAAAAGCCGACGTTATCGTCTCCGATGCATATCAGCGTATATTTCGTCGAACTATAGACCCACCCTAGCAAGGATATCTGGCAGTCCCGTTCATCAACGTTATCCTGGTTTATACAGACAGAGTCGCCCTACAGGACGCAAGGCCGGTCGGGAAGTCGCACCTGTCTTAGGGCGAGAGACAAGTTGTGTGTAATGAAGATGATCTTGCCACTGCAGGAGAGGGGAACCCTCCTCTCCGTAGTACCTCAGCCAAATGATATTGCCTCGAACTCGGAGGCGTCATCCATGTGTCCATCTGGAGACTGCGATTTAGGGGTTGGCTACCTGCCCCTGGACCCAAGGCCAGGAATCTAGTGAACGGACCGTTTGGGAGGATGTCATAAATGAAGCGGTCTATGGCTGACATGGTTAGGCAGCCAAAGGGATGAAGAGAACGTGGCTATGGAGGCTTTAGAAACGGTTTAGTAACGGAGAGGAGGAGGGACTTGAGCAAGGCTGTCACTTGTTGTTCGCAGACCCGGCTCTACTTACAGTCGCCCACAGCTAATTCTGTGTCAAACTCATTTTTCTTGCTCTATGCTCACACCTACTAGATATTCTGTAGCGTTTACGTTGAGTAACTACATAGATAGGCAAAGAGTATGCACTAAAACACTATCCTGCAGGTGATTATAGTGAGTGGCGATGTATACAGTTTTGCTGTCTACTTTTTATATCAAACCTGCTTAGGTTACTAATTGTCGGCTCTTGTTTCAACTTAAGCTCTTAAAAGAAACTTAATATTGAAACTATAATTTTATCCAATATTTGTTTTGTCCCTCTACCCCTTCTGTTTTTATAACTTCTTATAAACTTGCCGTTTACACCTTTGTACTTGAATTTGTTTGTTCTTAATTAAGTCTCCTCACAGGTCCGCCTTTTTAGTCCGTAACAAAATACAGAAAATTTGCTTTCTATAATCTCAACTCCGCAGTATGTTAACTAAGCTATTTTAAGCAAACTTAATCACAACTAATCTTGGCCTAAGGTAAACTAAAAGTGCCCAAGCAAAAGCAGCAAGCGGTAATAGAACCCCAAACGTTAAGATTAACGTGGTATAACAGTGAGTGGTAGTACCTTAGTATGCCGGGTGAGAGAGTAGATCTCGAATACATTCGGAATGCTATAGTCCTAAACCTAGAATATAGCTTGACTGCACCTTGTGACTGTGCAGATGCAGCCTAGTCCAGCTAGTGTTTCTTTTGCGGTTTATTTCCTCCCTAGTATCGTTGTAACCCTTTCGTTTAGCGGATATTAAGTTGATATGCCCTTCTGCAAACCGTATACTTCTAAGGCCGAACAGGAAGCCTTGGCTAACGCCGAGAAGCTTGGCAGGGCTTAGTCGCAAAGAGGCAACATTTCAAACATCGCTTCAAGGGTTCCTTCCTGGATTTGTCTAACCCATCGGCGTAAGGCTTTGTTAATTCGTCAAGAATGCCTACTAAATCAATATGAGGTCATGGTCGAGACGCCTATGGCGAATGTGTTAATGCATAGTAGCTAGATAGTAGCGATGGCGTGTTTGACAGGTGTTAATTATTTCATTCTTCTATTTGAGACATTACACCACCAGTGATGATCCATAAGCGCGGCACGGTGATAAGGAATGATACGGCGTTGATGTACACTAAGATTATTTTTGCTATTTCACTCTTGTTATTCTCTCTTGTGTACAAACGAAAGCATAAAAGATCCCGAGCATTCTTATACAGGTAACACAGTCCGGCGTATATAGGATCTAAGTTGGGCAGACAGGAGGTCAAGAAAACCAGCGTACAGAAGAGCTAATCCGGCTACGCTGGAGGCCAGCAGTTTCGCAAGCCGATTTACTCCTAACAGGATACAGCCTATCATGGGATCAACCATGCAGGCATATACTCCTATGAAAAGAAAAATCCCAAACTCTGATGTGAGCAAAAAAACAACCCACGCTACAAGCAACGCGGCAACTATAGCTATTAGTGACCGGGAGATAAACCAAGCAGCTGTGGGAATGTAGCTGGCATTCTCAGCTTGTAGGCAAGTACTGATTGGCATTAATGCCGCCATGATCTGTGAGAAGGATTTCCCCGTTTTACCGATGATGCCTCCTATTTGAGTCGGAGATAGTTCTATGGTTTCTAGGGTCGATTGGAAACGGCTATTCTGTTCTTGAAAAAACCGAGTCGCCGAGGCCAAGTGTACCGCTATATACTCGAGAGCTACATGCGCGGACCATGGTTCGTTAGAATCCTGGTAGTGGAGGTTGCCCAAAGAGAAGTTCCCACGACGTGAGATCGTTGGCCCACCGAGATATTTTTCAAAGAATTGTTGACACACAGTAGTGTTTTTGGTTTTCTAGAGGCCGGTTAGCCTGACAAGCCACACCCAAGATAGCAAATTTTTTAGTTCGTACCTCATCACTACACGAAAGAGCAGGAGTGATCAGCTCAGACTCCTTAGCAATTGCGATGCTTTTATCTTGAGCCAACCATTGCGTAACCCCAAATATCACAGCGAGGAGTAATCCAAATACACCGCAAGTGTTGGCGATCCTAGGGAATACGTCGTTCCAGAATAGAGTTCGACTAGTCGGAACAGCATTCCCATCACGCTGTATTACGCTGGACGATGGTCCGTTGTCCCGAGACTGGGCGATTTGGCCAGGCGGAGGGTGAGGGTTCGAACTATTAGAAGTGATGGAGGACCCGGCTGTATAAATCGGCCCCCCTGACCGAGAAGGGGCCGTCACCTGTTGAGGAGTCATCTGGGCCATTTGCCACTGTATCGCTCTGGGTTGGCTCATTTCACTAATATACCATCATGTTACGAACTAACAGGGACCTGTTGTCACGACCTAGTGCGGAGGCTCGCGCAGAAGACACAATAGAAAAACGGATATAAGGATATCAAGTAAACGGGGTGATTAGGGGTCTCAATCTCAACCACCAATAAATGTCATAGGGAAAGGAAACTGGTATTTCGTCATTCGTCGCATCGTAATCAGCAGTCGAAAAACGTTGCTAACAGCTAATACGGAATGACCTGGGCGGCATTAGCATCGAAATGTACAGCTTTCTGGAACCGTACCCTGCTTTCAGATCCTCACGAGTCCGACTGCGAGTCCGACTCTCACTCCAACTCGACGACATCGACTGACGATCCTTCCAGGTCGTTATTTGAGTGGATTGATGACAGCGTTGTTGGCTTCGTCTTGGCCACTATTATTATTGTCAATGTCCCAGACTGTGCGGAGCTCGCAGTCCCGCATGTGTTTTATTATGAAGTCGTCAGGCACATTTTCGACCCGAAGCCTTCCAACACCCTCACCCGGGCGCTCACATCTGGTAGATCCGCCTTCAGCTCCAGGCATCTCCAAAAGTTGTCACGTGAATCCTCGTGCTGTCCGTGAAATCCGTACTGATAAGGAGAGTCATTAGTACAAGTAGTATCCGGGAGAAGACGAGTGAGTTGTTGTTTTTTTTTTGGGGGGGGGGAGGGGGAGGGATACCAGCACGCCCAAGTTAAAATCAGGTCTGCCAGATCATGTGGTTTAGTCTGATCGAGTTGGCTAGCGCTACTATGCAGTCGCGGTACTGTCTGGCTTTGAAGTACAATATTCCCACAGTGATCCAGATGGATGGAGATTTGCTCGCCCACGAGACTGCCCGTAGTAGGGCATTGTAGGCTTTAGCTATGTTATCATTGCCTAGGTAAGCCCTCCCCAGAAGGTACCAGGTTTCAGCGTCAGGAGTATCTGCAGTGACAGTCTATAGCAACAGGTTTAAATCTCTACTGGGTTAGCTGTCTGGGAAGCGGTCTTACTTCCTAGCTGAGTAGCCGCACGTAAGCAGTGTATTGGATCTTCCCATGGTGGGATCGAGATTACCTCTGTTTTAGCTGGGTTAAACTCGATTATGTTATTATTTCCCTATTCGATAAGCTCGCGTAGTTCTTAAGTCGCTTTAGTTGCTGTTTTCTTTCGTGTTTCTTCAATATTTAGAATAATAATATTATCTATATAGTTAAAGCGCATTTCACTGGTCCCTAGCTGTCGTAAGATAGGTTCTATGCATAGCATATACAGGATAGAAGACGCTGGCAACCCTTGTAGTAATTCACACTAAAAGGGTTCGATATTTATAATTGTGTCTTCGAAACAGATCCTGGCAGAGCGGGTTGTTATAAACGACTGGATCTATCCTATAATAAAGTAGTCGGGCTATCCTTGCGATCTCATCCGGACAACGAGTTTGCTAAGAAGCGCCCTTAACATCCGCCGTGCATAGCGTCGCAAACATGCTTTGATTAAGAGCTTGTTCGATATCGTGGATAAGCGCCGCTACCGAGTATACGAAGATTTGAGAGAGACTTATACTGTACCATTTCGCGACGCCAGCTTCGAAGAAAAGACAATTGAATATACTATTGCGAAGTGTCTAAATGGTGACATGCACGCAATTAGCCGTGCAACAGGGCGAGTTGAGATAGAAGTCTAGATGCCATTTCTCCACTGGGATCTGGACGACCTAGGGCGCAAGAGAGAAAGCATGGTTAGAGTAGCGGCAAATAGCCGCGACAGATGAAAATACGGAATGGGATAAAAAACAGAAACTTTCAAAGGGCTACCTAGTAAACCATCATCCGCTACATATAATATCCGCTGAACTTTGGAACAATACTACTACTACAGATTCCAGTCTGGGGCGCTGGACATGCAGCTGGGCGATTTTTAAGTGTATAAGAAATTAAATTGCTGAGGGCCCCTTTTTGATTACGAGGTATTCAAACATACTGTCCCTATCCTCTACTTTTTCGGCTTCACCTGATGTCTCCTATTGTGGGTGCCTCCTATTGTGGGCGTTATTGACCCCAAAACAACCTCACTTGCGTTTGGGGGTTTTATATATTGCCCCCAAAAGGCCGAGCAATGCAGCCCCTATTCTCCAAAGGAATATCACATACACATTGTTGTAGCATTTACCACGCTAATTATACACAGCATGAAACTCCACTAGTTCTCTATGTGACCATTATGGTCTTTTTTTCTCGGCCTAGCTGAATCATTGGCATTATTAAATCAGGCAACAGTGATATACCGTAGCAAATACAGCAACACGGAAATATCACTCCAATTATCCCCTTACCTACATATACGTGGTTTGCACAGATTTCTTTAGAGTCCTAACTGATCATTCACAATTTGGGGTCTGTATTAAGGACTGCAAGCAGTTACATCAGGTCTTGGGGGCCCTATAAGAATGCAACCTCCAGCAACCAATGGCCTCACATGGGATATGAACTTCAACCTCGTGTCTCTGGAAATTGTTTACCCTTAAGATTGCCAAGTGAAACTGTATATATAACAATTAATAGGTGTTGTCAACTTCAGGAGGTAAAGTCTTCTTAGGGTTAATGTACAAAGAGGTTACGAAAGTCTTGTGGAGGAGATCTAAAGCTTGATTATCGGGACCAATATCTACAATCTTTACCTTCATTCATTTAGAAACCTGTAATTTATAGTTCTATACATTGCCTATCATGAAGCTTCCACTCCTTTTAACGTTGCTGTATAGCTGTACTGCGTTGGCTTCTGCATTACATGTGGTTCCTAGAGAGCCTAAATGTCCCCACGGGGATGGGGGAAAAGATGAGCAGGTAATCGCATACTATAAGACTTCAGGAGAATGCTTCGTCTATACAGGCGCTGGTAATCGGGACAAAAGTCTTGCGCCTTGTTCAGGGCCAGAGGGCTATTGCGAGAAGGTGATGAAGTCAACAACTGGATTCGTCGGCGTAAGTCAAAGCCCTACTTTCTTACTTCATTATAGTCAGTAACGATAGTTTGAGAAAGATAAAGGGTTGCTAACACATGTGTTTTCTTAGTGCGTGGGTGGTGGCGAAACCCCTGGCTATCATTTCTTCGATGAAGACTGTAATAAATATTTTCCAGGCCGCTGCATCTGCGAATGTGAGCTATGCGAGGAAATCGTCGATATCATAATCGAGGGTCTCGCCCAGCTGGATAATGTGATCTGCGCCGTTATGCTCTCTGCGTTCAAGGCCGTCGTCGACATTGGTCTCCTGTTCGTACCCGGAGGGCAGGCCTCTTTTGGCGTCAAGGCTGCAGTTCAAGGTGCCAAGTCCTTCTATGAGAATGGCGAGGAGGCAGCATCGTTCTTTGGCAACTGGATTGACCCTGCGTGCGGAGTTCCGGACTTCGATTTTGATATCACTCAGGTGTATGCGGCGTTCGTCGGAGCTCCTGATTCGATGTCGAATGGACAGTCTGTCGGTTGCAAGAAGAAGTCTGGATGCCGCCGTCTCGACCCTGTACCTGATCCTACGAAGAAGCCAGACGAGACGGGTAGCCCCAAGACCACTGAAAAGCCTGCAACAAACACGGCGCCAGAAAATACGACACCAACGACAGACACCACAACGACAGACACCACAACGACAGGTACCACAACGACAGCAGACGCTACAACAACAGACTCCACGACAGTAGATACCACAACACCCACGACCACACCTAGTGACACAACCTCCTCATCCATCTCCTCATCTACATTAACAAGCACCACTGGCGCAGCATGCGCCTACTGCGGCGAATTTGACAAGACCAACATCGTAGCCCGCGATGCCCACTACAGATCCATGTACGCCCGAGCAGGAAAAGAAACAAACAACGACCCTGTGTGCATTAGCCCCCCAGCAGAAGATGTCCTCCGCAAGAGAAGCGATTCCAATTTCATCAGTAGTACCAGTCATCTACTATCGCGGTTCTTCCCCTTATTCAGCCGAGTCCTTACAGATGAGAACACCAAAGTCTCAACACCATTAGGCAGAGGCCCAAACCCGTACAAGTGGCAATGTTCTTACGGTAAATATGAGACGAGCGGCAGTGCCGCAAATGTCGCTGCCATCAGCAAGTACTGGCGTTTTAAGGATCCAAAGAATATGCAGGTATGCAGTGTCGAAGTGGAGCAATTAAGCGCTGTTCAGACCCCAAGCGAGTATGAGAGTAAGTACTTAAGTTTTAAAACCGTTCTGTCTATAAAGAGAAGTGAAAGAAACTTACTAATACTACCATGTGCCCCTTAGCCGACCACGTCTTCGAAGCCCAGACCTTAACAAACTTCATCATATGGCTAGCTAACGAGGATCCAGCCATGATAGGAACAACATACCGGAAGCCAACAGCCCTTTGGGTCGAAGAGACGCTCCTAGGAGAAGGCACCAACTCATTCAGGATCGTCAGTCCGGGCAACGTGAACCCCGGCGGCCTCTTCACGCCCTCGACAGGAGAAATCCCCGTCGTGCTAATTGCATACGGCTTCGGACGATCCGACGGAGTGAAGAGCATCTCAGGTGGCCAAGACGTAGAACGGATCCCCGCAGCGCGAGGCAATGCAAATCTCGTCCTCCTACACGAGAACATCAACGGACCCAAGGGGATCTACTTCAAGAAGAATAAGCCTAGCATTAAAAAGACGACGCCATTAGAATTCCGGCTAGATGTGCGGAGAGTAAGTAGTCGAACCCCAAACCTAAAGCTAAAACCCCACGAAATGCATACTTAGAGCAAGCTAATACGAAATAACACTCCAAAAAGGGCGTAGGACCATTCCAATACCTCTCAGCAGCGGAGCAAAGCACAACAGACACAATGTGGAAGAAGTGGGCCCGCGTATCCAACTGGATAGACCTAGTCTGCCACACCTTCGACCAGCAATACAAATGGGGGTCACGGGCCGATGAGCCAACAAACACCGCCGGGACACCCTCTCTCCGATCTCTATGGGCATTTTTAATCGACCTCGAGCTCGGGGAGATCGAGGCCAAGGCCGAGGAATGGGCCACCGACGCGAAGCGGGACTTCGACAAGGAGTGGCCGATGAACAAATTGTCAAAAGATGAAAAGAAATGGAGAGATGATGTCTTCAACGTCAAAGGTTTCGCAACTCCGCAAAATTTGAAGTTCACCCGCCCGGTTGGACTTCCTATCGGCGCGTCGGTTTATGGTGCCTATGGTTGGGGTGATGTAATCTTTGATGCTGGTAACCAGGACCCGAAGATAGGTGTCCCTATCAGGATTACTTAGGAAGTACCTAGATTGGTGGCAGTTTTCGAGTTCTGGGAGCCGGCGATGTGCTGCACAGTTAGGGGTAATGGGATGAAACTGATTCTGCATTTATCTACTTGTATAAACTTATTTATTTGTTTTGTTTTGTACCTTTATAAACCTTAAATTTATATCATATCTCCTGTAAGGTATGTAATATTTCAACCTATAACTCTACTCATTTCCTATTATGAAGTAAAGTGCTTAATTCGACACCTACAATATATCGTCCTAACAACTAGACCCTATCTATCTTACCGTAAATACACACCAACTTTAAACCCCATACCTAAACCCAGCCAAAACCTGCCCCAGTTCAGAGCGGGTATACCGGAATACACCTACCTCAGGCTCCTCGTAATCCTTGCCGTATTCTCGCGCCAGCATCTCAAGATAACTTGGGAGTACATCCCAACAAACAGCCAAAAAGCCCTTCTCACCCTCACCCCCAACCTCACTCTCATTCCCAGCCCCATCTCCCTCAATAATAAGGATGCCCCTCTGCCACTTCCCAAGAAAACCCCCACTCGGCATCCCCAACACCTCCCCATCCCTCGCCTCAACCTCCCGTAAAAAATGCCCCTTACACCTCTCAATCCTCTCCTGATCCGAAGTCCCGGCATTCAAGGGCAACCCCCAAAGATCCAACCTCCAACCACCATCCTCCCCGCTCTCCCTAAACAACCTCTCAGCCAAACACCTAAGCCTCTCCAAATCATCAGCTCCAGGCGAAGTATCATAAACCTGCACTCCCCAATCAGGCCTCTTATCCGAAATCTCGAAATCCCCAGCCGACCATCCCTCAGGAACTTTGACGATCACTTCGCGCGTCCAGGCCGTGAAGCAAGGTGTGTTGTGGTGGCTTGGGACTTGTTCGATGACGTGTTCCTCGCGCATCTTGATTGGTGGTAGCCCGCCTGTTGATGGTCTTCTTGTTGGTGCTTGAGACATTTTTTCTGGGGTGGAATTTGTGTTTGTGGGAGAGATGAGTTGAAGGTGGGTAGATAATGAAGATAGATAGTATTGGTTCTTTACTTTGTTTATTGCCTAGCTTTGTTTTGTTTTCTTCCGGGATCTTATATAAGAAAGGTAGAGCGTAGGTTGCATCGAACTGCAGGTACGGGGCACAGACACTTATCTAGCTACCCCACCTTAGGTGCTGTAGTCTTGGAAGTCACTCTATAAGTATTCGACCTGCTAAGCTACTTAACAGGCGCTACCGATTAACTAGATAAGTAGAAGTGGATGGTGTAGTTAGCAGTGAGCTCTGTAGCTGTGTGGCAGCAGAACTTATAAAAAAATAAGACGTGCATCCTGCTATAGCGGGCTACACCGGCTGTTAGTTACATAAAAAAATTCCTCAAGATATAAAGAATAAGATACTCTAATATCAGCATCACGTAAGTTTTTGCGCGAGAGCGCGATGGCAACAAAACGGCTCTTAAAGACAGCTAAATTGCGAGAAAAATATGGCAAGTAGATGCTTGAGTCCTCAATTGTATAGATTGCGCCAGTATGTATTTGTTGTAGGTGGTGGCACGTGCCTAACACGTGCCCCAGCCCCACCTTGGCAGATATATAGCCCCCGGGCCACTTCGTAGCAGGTTAGGTTGGTCTCAATCTCCATCACTCAATCAACTTCAGTTTGGCACTATCGTGGCTTTTCGCAGTCTACTCAGCCTGTATCACTATTGAATGAACTCACTTACGACCCTCTAGTGCCGAAGAAACCATATACCTCGTATAGAATGTTTGGTATCCGAGGGCTAGTATAGAGTCCAATTGTAATAGAACGTATATCTCGGACGGAAGGTATGGTTTAGACTTGGGGTTTAAGTAGGCTTGCTTATGCGTTGTCTTCGCTTAAGCTAGTCACCTAAACTGTTGTCGGCTTCGACGGACGAATTGATATTGCAGCGGTATGTGCAGAACGTCGGGTGCACCTTTTGGCCTCCCCACCGAAGAGATAGGGTGATGTACTTACCTATCTAGCACGGCTTCATGTAATGCAGGCGTAGCGAGTTGGGGCTCTCACAGTTTCCTACATCGAGTGCTCGTGTGGGCAACGTCACGGCGGGCGGATTGCCACAGCCCGGATGTCCTTGGTCGCAGTTTCGAATCTACGCTCGGAGTAACTCGAAGTACGTATTGCTGAGAAGTCTGCATAAGGTCGGAAATCCGATCTGGACCCGGTCCAATGCGTGACGGCAGCGTGAATCAACCATTCACTTCCGTTACATAATTCCAAGGTCCACGCCCCTGCGAAGGAGCATTCAATTCGACGATTTCGGTACCGTCTATCTCGACGGGGGGTTTCCTCTCAGCGACCGGCTCGCACGTGTCTGTCTGGACCGGCGGCTCATATTCAGCGGTATAACTGGCCTCGGAGTCTGTGTTCGGCCCAGGTTGGTGTGCCGACATCGCCTTCGCGTAGCGCTTCCGCTGCGCGCGACAGATACAGAAGGTAACGGTCGCAATGAATATCAGGCCGAGCGCTGAGCCGATGGCTATACCTGCCGCAGTGCCCACTGAAAGCCCTGCGGAACCACTAATGCTGCCGCCGCCGGGTTTATTCGTAGCGCTGATCTGGGGAGAAACCGTATTGCCACTACTACTTGTTGTAGAACTCAACGTGGACAAGGTCGTGGAATTTTCTTCTGCGAGGTCCGATGCTTGGTAGACCACTTGGAGCATGGGCGCCCACACGGAGAAGCTGTTGAATTGGCTGGAATTGAGCCGCCCGCCGATGGAGAAGGGCGTGTAGGTCGGGGTGCCAGTGCTGCAGCTGCCGATGAGGAATGTGGTCGTTGGGTTGACTTGGAGGCATGTCTGCTGCCCGTTGACGTCGAATGGGGTGAAGCCGCCTCTGTTGTGTGGAAATTGTTGGTCAGTTCAAGATGCTCGACCCAGTCACCACTTTTCGGTACATGAGGTATGTAGGGCTGGGTAAGCCTGCGAAGCGAGTAGGCATTACATGGCCAAGCATTTCGGTTATCTTTCGTCTTGCGCTGAAGGGAGAGTAGATTGGTAAGGTCTGACGTCCGTCGCTGCCTCCTTTCTCACTACCGCTCTCCCTGTCTTCTTGGCAACAGAGGTACTACGGTACGTGTCAAGAGAGCTGAGAAAAGGGATATATTTACTTCGGACAGCATCCAATACCAGTCTCCCCAGCAGTTAATGGAAATTGGAAATTGAAGTCGGACGAGCCTCCACTGTTCAAGACAAATCGTCAGTATTTGCAATAGAGACAACCTCCCCTCCAACCAAACACTCAAAAAGACTCTCTGTATACATACTGCGTAATAGCAGCCGCGGACGTGAAGCCCTCGGGGCAGAAGATTCCGGGCGAGTATACGCCCCAGCCAGAGAGGATAAAGGCCTTGGAAGGTACGCCTGTCACCCTCGGTGGCCAGCAGTTTTGGTTATCTGTCGGGCCATAGAACAGCTGCTCTGTTGCGCACGTCTGCGCAGCCCATCCGCTATCGCAACCGGGGCAGAGCTGGATTACTTCGGTGCATGTGTACGTCCATGTGTTGGTGGTCAGCGGCCCTAGATTGGTACGAGTTACTCCTGATATGACTGGTGTAGCCATGTCGTCGGCTCGGGCAGGAACATATATATCTTGGAAATCTTGGAACGCAGATGTGGGTGGAACCAGACCGACGCCGGAAAGACAGGAAACAAATTAGTTTGCAGATCCGTTGATAACGGAGTAAAACGGGAAGAAGAAGAAGAGACGAAGGAGGGCGTCAATCATGTGACGATCATGACCTTCTACATAGCCCTTCATAGTCGCAGGTTTGAGTAGTGCTGCCTCCATAGCTGAAAGCTATGGCCTCCAATGCCAACGTAGCATTCATAAATCCCAGTGTCTTTCTAGCACCCTATCTCGTTTCGCTAAAGGCTGATGAAACAGTCATGCAGGCTCACAATCACATATTCTCCGAGGTCAAGGCCAAATCCGATATATTATATTGAAATTAATGGACTGCACATTCTTGCCACATCTAGCCTTATGCATATACACACGTCATTTGGCGCAAGTTTTATTACAGTACAAAGAGCATGGTCAAGACGTTTCTTAGATGAGAAATACGCCGTGTTCGTGATGTGGTTTCGCCGCCACTACGGGGGTGGTACTGCTATTTCAGAAGGGGGCTCGGAAAAAACCTCCAATGTCGCTGTGATGCAACCCCCCCCCCCCCCCCCATGGATTGATTGATTGATGTTTAACGTGGGGACCGACGAGCAAACGGATTGGTCGCAGTCCATTGCGCATTCCTTCAAAGAAAACGAAAGCTTCGCTACGATATACCTATTACCGAGTACTTCAGGAATTATTCTGGAGTTACCGACCTTTGTCTTGGCCTGAGGACGATTCAGAAGCCCGTGCCAGTGACTGGAAAGGCGGGGTGGGATGAGAGGTGTAAGCTGTGTTGGGAAAATATAGAGCTCCAAGCCGAAATGGACCGTTGGATCATGATAATAATTAATACCTAGCCAACACTTATTTGAATAACTCGAACATAACGCTGCAAACTAAGTATTCGAAACTAGTAATATACATGTTAGTTTGTTAGATTCAAATAGAAATATTTTAGTGTCTTTACAGCTGCTTTAGGGTGCAATAACTGCCATACGAGTAGTAGCTCGACTCTAACAAAATAAAAAAACCAATGAGACGCTATCCCTTCCTGCTCATCGCACACCGGCAAGTGGAATAAGGCATGCAGTAAAATAAACTATTCTTGGCTTGTTACTATCCAGTTCAGATGTCCATGACTACCTAACCCACCTCAAAGACTGTACCTAGATAGAGATCACTCCCCATTGGCTACAATATCCTCAGATACGATACCGATCGCTTCGTCTGACCCAGAATACGTTACTTGCCACTTCTTGCTAGGATCTCGAGGTCGGAGTTCGACCATAATGTCTTCATCCGGAACGGGAAAGCCTGCCTGAGCCGGAGAGTTTCTCCAGGTAGGCTCAACCCACATGCCAGCCCCGACTGGCACAATGTGAAATTGAAGCACCATTAATGCTGAAAGCACCGTTATCTCGGTGCTGGCAAAGTGTCGGCCAGGGCAAAGAATGTGACCGCCTCCAAAAGCACGAAACGCAACCCGATTAGGCCCCCTTCGGCCAGGCTCTGGCTTCCGTGCGAAACGCATGTGGTCGAACTCCCCGGCGTCGTTGCCCCATGCTAAAACACTTGTATGCTGCACAGGAGCGGGGATCATGAGCATGCTTCCTTTTTTAAGAAGGATACGCCCATCTAAAAGCACGTCCTCGATAGATACACGCGGACCGGGGTTGACAGCGCGGTAGCGTAGAGTCTCTTGAAAAGTACTCAGAAGTATCGGACAGGACGTCCGAAATTTAGCTAGGTCAATACAACAAACGGTCTCGCCGCTTTCTTTGTAGCTCTCCTGTACTAAGGATAAAAGCTCTTGACGGACGCCTTGTAACACTTGATTATCGGAGAAGATATGAAAGGGAACCCATAGTGCACACGGCGTAGAGTTGCCTAGAACTGCGAATGTATTTCCGAGCTCTCCGCATGCGATGTCGTCGATACTAAGACCAAATTGATCGTGGTGATGTTCGAATCGCTTGCGCACAAGTCCAGAGGCTGTTTTATAACCGCCCTGTCGCATATACTCTATCATTGCGGCCGCAGCACGCTCGCGCGCACGAATCGGTTTAGGAAAGAAGAGCTTGGCGAATGGAAACATCGAAAGGGTCAAGAAGCCGGACTCAAAGGTTCTGATTAGCATGTTAGCACGTCTGGAATGACATCCAACAAAATAAGGGGCGAAACGAAAAAAAGTATAACGGACTTCTATGCCTCTGCAACATCGGCATCTCGATAAGGGTTTTAAGGTCCCCAAACGGCCTCTGTCGTTGCGGCGACCATAGCCTAGCGTGACCATTCACCCAAGCCCACTGTAGTTGCTCCTCGGGCTCTCAGCTTTTCTGTATCCGCAGCAAATACCGTAATCGCTGTCCGGTTCATTGCATCGAGGTCCTTCCCAGGAGACATGGCGGGCATGATGAAGTGCGGCCAGCTTACGCTAAACCCGTGCTCGCTTGTAATATTGTCATGCATTATCTTGACAGCCTCTTTACTCATGCCAACAAGACCACCTGCGTCTGCTGCAATCGCTGCAAAGCTGATAGTGCGCCATTGATCCTGTAGCGAAGGGATTAGGTCTGTGGAGTTGACGACGCATATCCGAGCAAATGGTAGGCGGAGCGTGTAGATAGGAAACTTGTGCGTGTCTCTGTTCAGGTGTGAGCATCTGGCCGGGGAGCAAGGAGACGCAAGTCCAGTCGACTTAACTTTGGACCTAATCATACCTAAGTCGTAGATAGAAGTTGAACTTCTCTTTGATCATTCCAACCAAGGGGCTGAAAAATGGAATCACATTCACTATGCTGGGAGGCTCTCGCACATCCTGCGTCAAGTCAGTAGAAAGCGAAGGAAGAGGTAGGTAGCGGCCAGGCCACCCAACACCATTGTTCCGGCTGAATCCATGATGGCTTGAGGAAATCAATGGTGTAGGAGGATGATGGAATGCTACCAAACATGGAAAGGTGGGTTAGTTCACTGGCTGAGTAGTTGGGCGGTATGCTGCGATTGTCAAATATCTAATGGGCAGGACAAATGCTCAATCACCTTCATTGTCTCAGTGTCAACCACCTTTTACAAGGGAGGTATTCGGTCTCACGTCTCACCAACACGGTGGTACAACTACGGGGCTGTACATATCCAAACCCCTCGAATGATATTTTAGGCAGCTAATTCCCTACAAGAGAAACGAGGCTCCGGGATGAGAGACAATCACAACATGCATGCAGACCCGTAGTTTTGTATTCAGTACTAACTGGTACCTCACCACAGAGCCTACCCCCCGCCCCCCAGAAAGTTGTTAGTGCAACTATACGCACTGTTGCACCGAAGAAGCTTAGTAGCACAAGAGCGCGAAGAACGACGGCTTCTACAAGGCCAACTATTGAAGTCATGATAAAAGGGGTGTCAGAGCGAGAGAGAGTGACTCTCGAGGGATTATCGACAACTTCGGACGTGTTTTCATCTTACATTACCACCACTAGCAACCACGCTATCAGATTGATAGACGCCTAATATTCGAATCAGATAGTATCCAGGCTCATAATACCGGCCATAATGGATACCGCCGGTAGCTCAAGCCTCATCATTGCACCAACAACCGGCGCCGACATCACGGAGCCGGCCTTTCATGTGAGTCTTTCGTACTCCATCACCCTAGAATAACTCAGAAAGGCTGTCATATCAGCCTTTGACCTTGTTTATTTCATTCTGGACAGAAGCTGATTTACCTATTTTCAAAAGGTTCTGAACTGGGTTTTCTTTTCGTTGTGTATCATTGCATTTACGATTCGAGCCTACATTCGTTGTGTCTGTATCCGTCGCCTCCTGTTCGAAGACTACCTTATGCTTTTTTCATTGGCCTTGCATAGCGCCGAGGCAGTATTGATTCAGCTCTATATACCCTCCACATACGACTTGGAAGCCGTCGAGAGAGGCGATCTGTCCAAGTATACGCAATTCTAAGAAAGCCTTGTCACAATCGGCACTATTGTCAATCTCACCATTGTGCGCGTCTTGATCGTCAAGCTCATCTTCCCTCTGTTCTTGTGTCGCCTTGGCACGAATATACGCAAATTTATCATAGTGTGGTGGGGAGTCGTTGCGTTTACCGTGGTTGGTGCGGTGGTGCAAACTGCAATGCAAACATTTGGACGTTTCTCTAGCAGCATCACTTACATCTTCAGGGACAACTGCACTGATTTCACAGCTATGTCGCGCATTGTTGCCAATGCTATATTCTCTGCTGTATCATTACCTTCCTAAGCTTCTCACCCTAACCCATGATCCTAAAGAGCCATCGCTCATCCCGTCGAGCACACCCTTCATTAGGCACACTAAAGCCTGATACGAGGTGGTATCGGATATTACTCATATATTGCGTTAGTTCTCGGAATCCAGGCCATTTCACTCAATGTTATTACTGACCAGTTCCATTAATAAGTAACAAGTACGATTATCCCATCTCTACTCTGAGTTTTCTAGGAGCTAAATGTACATCGCCATATTACCTGCTATGATCGCGGCTTCCGACCGACAGGCAAAAATTATACCATTCGCCCATATGTTGTCGAATTAGAATTAACTATCTACTGTTAAGAATTAATAAGCATTATTTTTTAATCTATTAATTAAAAGAATAATAAATAAATATATATTAATGTAATTAACTTATAAATAGTTAATATTTATTAGTAAAAATGTTAATACAATTTTTATATATTTTATTATAACCATGTTGAAATTTAGGTTATGGTGTGCACTAATTAGCTAGGTGGGAAACAAAAAAACACATGTATCATGAACTCATTCCTTAACTGTTAATCACGTGATCGCAACACCCAGGCCTTAAATCATTATTTCATAAGCCTATACTGAGCATATACAAAATAAGTATTCAAGGTTTAAACATAATAAATTAAAACCATCTTTTAAATTTATACCGTGCATACTGTAAGCATATAATCTATATATCTCACGTAACCCTCGCTATGACAAGTCAAACCCCCCGCTATTTGTGACCTCTATAGGTCGCCGTGACTCTCAAGGCCCATATAACGCCACTTGTTCAGCAGAGGTTGGAGTCACCGCACCCAGGGCAGAAGGTGGTTCGGGATCCGTCAGGGTAATCGACAACGGTACAGCGGGCTCCATCACCACCGCCGGGGCCGACGCACTGCCAAATATGTTGTATTAGCCCGAGATCTCGAAACTGGAGCATTCTTATAGGACTGCGGAGTGTATATGCATTGAGAGGTATTTGTGACGGTTCAATACATAATCGATGTGACCTGGGACTTACGGATCCAACGTTGCAAAGAAAATTGGCAAAGACGACCTGGCAAGAAGTTCCGTTGCAATCCTGTTTCATCCCACTTATTAGCCATGCAATTCAATGTTCAGCAACGGTCTCATCACGGCTCAACGTACCCCTCCTTTGGTCTCAGTGTTTCTTTTTTCTTCTCTCACGCTTTTCCCATCTGCTGTGGGAACGGCTACTGAAACAGATGCCAGGACGGCAATGATAGGGATCAAAGAGAAACGCATCTTGTTTGAATAACTCTGATGATGGAATATTGTAGGTTTGTGGAATTGTCTTGTTGTTGATGGTGAACTATTGATCTTGCCATGCTCGAGAAATCGGGTTCTTTTATATAAACATCCTATGGCTGATATAATGGGCGAAGGTCAAGCTATAGGACGTAGCCCTGATTTCTTGGCTCACATCAACATAAGCCCAGAGCCTCAAGTTTTCATCAGGTTATCATTTGGTTGTTGGCTTAGTGAGCTATGCTTTAGGTCTGACTGTGTGAATCTGACAATATTCGCCATAGTGGTAGCTCGGTATGATTATTCCTGCTAGTACACCGCTTCAGATCAAACTGAAGTAAAAGAGCAAGCCAATCTCATACAGAGCAGACAGGTATAAGTGTCGGGAACGCGAAGTGTTGCCGTGGTTTAGATGAAGCCTTTTCTATGCAGTCTTGCGGCGAAAGCAGGAGATTAGGCTAAGCATGCCGATGTAGGAAGATGAATGATGGTGGCGGACCCATCATCATTACCACCCAAGTCATCCTAACGTCGCTCCCTTTCAAATGCCGCCCCCCCCCCCCCAAGTGGGCCACCTAATCCCGATCGCACCGCCTTTTGCCATCCCCTTCTCATAACCATTATACACAATTATATTACCTGAAATCTGCACCATCGTCCCAACCCTCGTGTTGGTTGCGTTGTAACGTCGCCCAAGACACATACAACCCACAAACCCCATTTATTGATGACATTGCCTTGGGTATCCAGCTGGTAAGGGAAAGACAGAAAAAGCTCCTTCCTATCTTGCTCATTAACGCATTTATGGCGCGTCCTGTCGGCAGTCTGATGCGTTGTTGTATCGGGCGCAGCCTCGAGCCTCGAGATATTATCGCCTGCTTATTACATCGAAGGCTAGGGTAGTAGAGAGCTTATGGTTTTCATTCAGGCCTATCAGCGTACGCATGTCAGAACTTGGGGGGGGGGGGGGGGGGGGGGGAATGCGGAAGAGCTTCTTTTCTCAGCATCTACCACCCTCCCATACTCCGAACTCCTGTTTGAACTTGCTTCGATCTGCTGAAAAATACGGAGAGATTCGAATTTAGACTTCCATTTACTGGATTTCCTGCGATTATGTTCCAAGGGACCTAATATCTAGCCATTGTTATTTACATGGGAAGTGTGTTACGATTCCTGATTTGACCAGAGGATAGGAGCCAGGGCCAAGAGGATTCTTTTAGCTGGTAAGATCAGTGTTCATTTTCTGTCTGAAGATCTGCTTGAAGATGATGGCTTAAACCTACGAACTGAGACTATGAACGCCATGCATGCGACTCTTAAGCTAGGCAGACACCTTGAAGAAACATCTTGGTGGGTTCTGATGAATACAATACGCTTATTCAAATCTTAAAGCCCAAGTATTAGTCAAACAGATATCGCCTTGTTCCACTGGGTCCGAAAATTTGTTAGCATAGCTAGCACCAATGCTGTTTATGGTCTGGCAAAGAACCCGACGCGAAACAATGAGATGATGGAGGGGTTTGGTATGTAGTACTCCCAAAAAACCCATGGAGCACGGGATCTCATCTATATCTTTAGGTCGGTTGATAGAGACTTTGCACTTCTGGGTCTTATGATGCTACCTCATCTAGCCACACCAGAGGCAAGCCGCGGAATAACGCGACTATTTCATACATTTCAAGAGTACTATTCAAACCGAGGGCTTGAAGAAGCCTCAAAACTCATCAAAGCGCGCTATAGCTTTAAACAGTAGCTACGGCATCTCTAACAAGGAAATTGCCGGATTTGACCTTAGGGTTGCACAGCACTGCTTGTCAATACAATTCCAGCCGTGTTTTGGACCTTGTGCTACGTCTTCTCCGATCCACCCCTTTTAGCCGAGTTGCGGCAAGGAATAGAGATGGCAGTTTTTGGACAAAAGAAGCTCTCAGATGAGAAGATATTTGAAGCTAATACACACAGCACAGCCACTGTCAACATTCCTGATATTATCAAGACCTTCCCACTCTTGGAATCAGCCGTCATAGAAGTCCTCCGCGTGCAAAGCAACAATGTATCTGCGCGTTATCTATTAAAAGATACAGTCATCGATGACGGTCATGGGGCAACATATCTTCTCAAAAAAGATTCCTTTCTCATCATGCCATCTGTGGTGGTGCACATAAACTAGCCTTATTAAGACGCTGTAAGTCTTCCGTGTTTTTCGTTCTTTTGAACTTCATACTGTGATTTATCTCTATTGTTAGGTTTCCTTTATTACTCTGTAATTACAGGAGACCTCCAGCCAAACCTGGAACATAGCTTAGCTGCACTGTGTGAGTGTGCAGATGCAGCCTAGTCTCGCTAATGTAGCTTTCGTAATTTACTTCCTCCCTAGCATAGTTGTACTTGTTTCGTTCGGCGGATATCAAGTTAATATTCCTTTCTGCACGCCGTATACTTCCAAGGCTGGACAGAATGATTGCTAATTCGTAAATATCACCCTCCGCCCCAACGGGTGGGCGGGCCCTTGGTGGTAAGTGCATTAGAGAAATCAGTAGACCTAGACCTCGATATTCAACAGGTGACCTTGTGCAAGAGGCCAGCTCTTATATACCGCGCCATTGAATTGCCACGCCTTGTCTAGCTACCCCCGAATCTATGAGCTTGCATGGTGTCTCCAGCCTCGAAAAGATCAGGTATTTTAGCTCTTATTTTAAAGAGACATCAAGTACGCCAATCCCGCCACTCGTATTCCCTGCATCCAGCTTGTCGCCTCTACTTTCTGCTGTATGCGCATTTTACATGACAAAAAGGTAAGGCTGATCAAAACATTCATCCCACCCCGTCTTCCCCGACTCCCAAAATGCCATCAGCGTCCTGCACGCAAAAATCGGTATCGAGCTTCCTGTATCTTTAACAGCGTCCCTGAACTGCTCAGCAACAAAAGTACGTTCGAAAGCTGTCCCTCTTGCGGCACGTACTCCCGCCACGACCAGCGGCCAGAAGAGGCAATTCTTGAAATTCGTGTATCGAAACCCTTCTTTGAGGTCCAGGAGTAGACGGTCGTAGTGCGTGTTCGCCGTGCGTTCGAGGTCCGAGGATTGCGGGAGTAGCAGGACGTGTTGCAGCGAGAGGATGCAGTAGAGGACTACCGCCGACTGATGGATGCGGCCCATGAGCAGCCAGCTGGCGCGCGTGCGCTCGTTGCCGTTTTTTTCGGCGAAGGTTTCGGGGGAGAAGTTTAGCGTGCGGTCAAGAAGTGTCTGGGCGTCAGTGTATACTGGCATGTCGTCATCAAAAGAAGATGAACAAAAAGGAGACGCCAGACCGCCTGTTGCGAGAGCGCGGAGATGATTCACTCTGATGATGTCGAAGAGTAGCGATGGCGGACATATCGAGCCGATGTATATGGGCGAAATGCGATCTCCCCACTTGGACTGGCAGAAGTCGAGATTCTTTGGGTGTGTGAGCTCAGCTAGCTGGTCGTGGCTGGGACTTGTAGTATTTGCGAAAACTTCTATCCTTTACAAGCCATGATTGGAGTCAGCAAAACTCGCTTGAGCTTTGTTGTACAGCTTGGGTTGATAATTAGACTTACACAAGCATGGTGAGAGTCCCAACCCACATATGAGGGGATTCGCGCAGGAGTTTCTCGATGCCGCCGCGGAGTTGGGCCATCTTCATCAATCCGCCGTAGTGAAACCGCCAGCGAGGCGAGGGTTGCAATTGCTGCTGCAATCATAACCATTCATATTAGCTTTCTACTTTCGTGCTCCTAATTTAAATCCACCGCTTACCCCTCATTTATCACACTTATATAAAAAGAAGAGAGATGTGGCATAAAGAAGAGAATCTACTATACTCACATCAGCATACAGCAACATCAGAACACCGGTCATAGTCCCATCGCTGGCGCGCGTCTTCTCCTCAGTAATATCTTCGTTGAGGGCGTGGACTACCTGGTAAGTCCAATAGGCAATAGCAGACCGCGCCCGAGCAAATACTTGCTTCTCTGTGTCTCTGGGCAGTTTGTGCATCTGCTGCGCCATCGTCATGAGGATGAACAGGCCCCTGAGTGGCACCGAGAGCGCGGAGTAGACGGCCACCGTAGGCAGCTTAACTCGGGAATCTTCCATCAGTAGTTTAAGCGGCGAGCAACGTTCGTACACTTCCATGTTATCTGTTGAATATATCTGCCGTGTCAGCTACCTCTCGCCCACCCTTTCGTGCTATGGTGGAGGGGATAACGAAGGGGCTAGGTGTTATAATGAGTTAAAGATAAAACTTGCAGGTATACGATGCCTGCATAGCGGCAAAGTTCTCGCATGTAATCTCAAACCGCAGAATCGTATCTAGAGCCTTGGATTGCGTGGCGCCAGAGATGGACAGCGAGCTAAACTTGCTCTGAAGTTCGCCCTCGCCATCATTCCTGGTTGTCGAGGAGCTCTGCCACACCACGACGGCATCGTCTTTAAGCTTATCGACGCCCCCGGCTTTCGGTCGCCGTCGATTGCGTGCCGTCACCCGCCCCGGTTTGACCCAACGAAGCGGCTGCTTCTCGCCATAGCCCGAACACACTATGCCGTTGTTGCAGCACCGATTGCATACTGGTCGCGCTGAATCGCAGACGAGTCTACGACGAAGACACTCCCAACAATGTTTCCGGGGAGCATCCGCTCGGCTCATTGACGATGGAGCCTCCGTCGATTGGGTCATCCCAGAACCTATATCGTCAATCGCTTCAACTCCCGAACGATCTTGGTATGCGAGCGACACTGGAAGATATGCAATTGAGGTAGCTCACATACCTTGACGGCTCTCAGCAACTACGGGAAAACTCAATAAAGGTAGGAACGCTTCACAGCAACAGGATGTGTTGATTTCATTAATTGAGTTTTGCAAAAATCAATCATTATTCCTGCGTGGTGGACGGACTGGCTGTCAAGCTGTGATGAGCTATCGCTGATCAGCGTGTCAAACGGGGCTGTGATCACGCCAAGCCCATGTCCATGTTCAAGGGTTATTCCAACAATAACGCTTGGAGGCTTATGGCCTGTCTCGGCTGTGCACTAGAAAGAGGAAACACTAGACGCATATCAGCTTATTCCACAATTGTGAGTCCTACATCATCTTTTCTCTTCAGCGGTTGATCTTTGGCTTCCCCTACAACTTACATCCTGTAATGATTATTCTATAATTTCATTCGTCTAAGATGAGTCCGAGTTCCTAACGGTCCCACGCGCCCAGCTCGAGGGAAACAAAGCACAATCGAATGTCATCAATTGGGTATTAGGAAGCAGTACTTGTAACGAGTCCTGATGACATAAATTACTACATAGCTAACTACGGAAATACGAGCTGTTGCTGTCAAAGCTATCCGTGCGCTCTCGTAATATGCGCAACCTACACACATGCCCTGCCCTAACTCCGGGGTATTATTGCAGTAGAGCCCTAACCTGCTCACTGTGCTGCACCGTTATTTCGTAAATCAATTACCAAACGTCCCATCGACAAAATTTCCACTCTTAAACCTTTCAAAAATATTCATCTAGAAAGGGGAGTTCACGACGTCATCTTTGCCTAGCTTGTAACGCCCGCTCTGTCGCGTACTGACTCGTCCTGAACTCCGCCTCGGTGTGCCGAGCCGTTGAAAATCGCCCGCAATGCTCTCTCGCGTTGGCCGACTCAGCTTGTTCTTGCCAACCATTGTGACTTCGTTGGGAAGGGCAACAATGACGTTCTGGTCCGATCCGAATTTGAAGTCATCGGCCTTGACATCCTCGGTGTATCGCTTGATGATATATGGAGCTTTGGCCCCTCGCAGTACCTTCTTAAGATTCCAATCTACGATGTATGGACCTGTCGCCGTGATAATCGATGACTCGTCGCCTGACTGGCTTGTGTTAAATCGACCTGGTGTGAATGAAACACCTTTGCCAGTCTCGTGGTGGAACTGCGCCACGTGCTCGGGAGTAAGGGCAAGACGACGCGGTTGGGGCTTCGCATCTGCCGCGAATGATCTCTCGAAGCCAAGCTTGCCCTCATTCTTACCGGACTTCTGCATCGCATCGATCAGAAGCAGATATGTCCGGCACGTTGCCAAAACCCAATGGCCATCTGCAGACACGTCCAGGCCGATGATAGGTTCGCCGAGCGCCGGAATGTGGGTTTTCGCGTTAATTCCGAGGCGGTCGAATAAACGAATGTCTCCCTTGTTAGACGCCACCGCAATGTAGCCCTTCTCCGTAGTTGATATAGCAGAGAAGTCATTCTTGGAAGCATACTGCTTGAGCTGGGAGTCAACAAGTTTGGCGCCAGATAGACGAGGATCAACCCGGAATAGGGCATTCTTCGAGACTCCAAGGAAGGTTGGTTCGTGAGTCATCTGGGCGAACTTGTTTTCAGGAGCGAACTCGAGAACTGGAATGTCTTCATGCACGTTCCACTCGTCAACAACCTTGCCGTATTCGAGATCCATGCGGTATAGCTTGTGCGGGTCATTGTCTTTCTGCAATATCATATTGCGATCCTCATTGTGCAGCATGACTTTCTTGGGGCTGAATAGTTCACCTTTCGGGGTCTCTACTTTGGAGATATTCGTAGAGAATTCCAGGTTATTGTTTGGGGCGTGCTTAAATACGCCAATCTTCGAGCCTCGAACGACAAACGACCGGTCGTGCTTGTATCCGACGGCCAATCCGGAATTGATATTACCATCCTGGGGCTGTGTTTCAACGTCCTCCTCGTCTTCTTCGCTGTCGTAGTGCTCGCTCCTCGGTCTATCGTCATCGGTCTCCTCGCTCTCAATATCCTCTTCTTCCTCCTCTTCTATAGGAGCATCGTCCATCTTCAAGTCCTCAAAGGCGTCAAGCACATACTGGCGCTCCCGCTCCTTGACCTTGGACCACTTCTGCTCGTTGAGCTGCTCCCACAGTGCTTGCATGAGTCCTTCCTGAAACTTAGCGAGAGTGTTTTGATCTTTGAACCTCAGTAACCAGGAATAAGCGGATCCATCTTCAGTGAACTGGTTGAAGATGAACGACAGGAACTCAAAGTTAAATACTGGGTTCATGTCGGCTACCACGGGAATCCCAATCCATTCGTGGTCTTTGCTGGCAACATGTAGCCAGTAGTTCCACTTTCCTACGTCGGAGACTTGGGCCGTGACAGATGCATCTCGAAGCACGAATGACCCCGAAGGAAAATCGAAGAAATGCAGTTCGGCCAGTTCGAGTGAGAGAATGTCGAGAGCTTCGGGCTGGGGTGGGGCGCTTGGTGGCGCCTTGGGGCCAGATGTGCCAGTTGTAGTGACTTCTTGAGGCTCTTCGCGTTCTTCGTTGATAAGAGCGGGATTGACATGTTCTCCCTGATCTCTCTTTGCACCGATGTTGGCTTCATTCATTAGTTGAAACATGGCGTCAGATGATTCGATGGAGCGAGTCATTGTCGGGCTGTGAATGGGGCTGGCTTGAGGGATTGGTTCCTCGTCCTCAAATTCGAACTGTCGCAAATCGGCCTCAGAGGCGGTGGTATGTGATTTCCGGTACTTCCGCTCGTATTGGCATTGCTTAGCCATGCGCTCGAAAGCTTCAACCTGCATAGACTGGACGGAGGGGTCACAGACGTATTCGTACAGATCACCCGTGTCGCCGCTCAGGTCTTTCCATGCGAGCACCCGTTCTGAGGTATCTCGACTCTCTACACGGAAGTGGATGGCCTCGTCAAGAAGGAACGTCTTCTCGTCTCGCTCCGTGGCAAGCGCGTCGATTTCGGCTTCCTCGCCCTCTTCCTCAGCGAGCAGTTCGGCCTCGCCTTCCTCGTAGACTCGTTGCACAACAAGTTGATACTGATAGTCTTGACCAGTTCGCCGGATTCGGATAGCGGCGTCTTTGAAGATGAGCTCGGAATAGCCTTTGGGGGAAAGTGGTCGGACGATATAGAGTTGGCCCTGGGGCAGTTCGATCATGGATTCTTGGCTATTACTGCCAAACAATAGTTTGCCAACTGTGATTACGCTGATGTTAGCATAGTGTAGTTTGACGTATTGGGATGGATATAGATATGGATATTATAGTCATAGTGTGGGCAAACAGATATGGTATGGAAGAAAGTGACGTGACGCTCCACTCAATCTGACGAAAGATGGGAGGGGGTACAAAGCTTACCATTCTTGAGGACAAACATGGTGTTTGCCAGGTAGTCTCAACAAGTCGTAGATATCTGAACTGACAGAAGGATCATGTAGAGATTTGTGCTTTGGCTGGAAGCAGCAGTCGTGACGATCGCGACGCGGTCAAGGTGACTGACTGACAATGGTGTTTTTCTCTGGGATGAGGGAAAAGGTCATCTTTACAGTTTACCAGGGCAACAGCCAAAATGGGAACCTGCGTCATTGCAGCGTATGTTCTTTCTGATTGGTTGCCTCATTGTCTTGGAGGGGTATTGTGGCGGTGCACCGCCACCTTTTACACTCTCCACGGAGCAGGTTGGCAGGCAGCAGTAGGCAGCAGGCAGCAGGCCCCGCTTTTGAAAAGGAAAGAAAGCCGTTTAATACCCGACTACTGCATAGAGTAGTGTACATGCATACATGTAATGAAAGGATATCCAGTGTCTCTCTATTGCATATATCTGTCTTTTAGGTACCTACGTAATTATATACATATGTAGGCATTTGTCTCGTGTATGCATGCAATGTACCTTAGGTTTTATCACCAGCTCATCAACAATGCCTGAGAAGACCGAAACTATGAGATGCCTAACTATTTCAGGCAGGATTCGGCAAGTCGTTTCGCAGTTGGAAATATGCCCGAGGTTATGGTAAAGCCACAGGGAAAACCATCTACTTCAAGCAGCGTAAGGCTCGGTACGTAATAAAGCAGGTTGCAAATCCCTCCCTGTCCTAATTGATTAACGCATGATTCCTTCGGAGCAACAGCAAACCTAATGGCTTGTGTAAATACGTAGTTCCGACATCGATCGCTCGCTCGCTCTGTCATGAGATCCAGCATCATACTAGCACATTAGACTTTGGATAAGCTACGTCGGGCTCTAGTCGGGGCTGATGCTCAGCCAATACCCATGCTCCACGGGGGGTGCCTATGACGTACACACTTTTCCATTCGACGTCTTTTCAAGTTGTTGGAGTAGCAGGTGGCAGTTTTGATGTTGTAGAGGGAAGGCTCCAAATGACCCATGTTACCACTGTCTAGAGACCCTTCGGTATATTTACATGCACTATTCGTTATACTTTCTTACATCTTCTTCAGGTACTATTCTTAGCCAAACTTGGCTTGTTGAACTTCTCAAATGGGTAGAGCATAGAGCTCAGAGCTGGCCCTCATCAGCATATAAGTCAGCAAAGGATCAACAACATGTCGGGCAGGAACATGAGATTCAAATGCGCCCTCGTCACTGAGGGCGAGAGCGGAATCGGCAGGGCGCTCTCGGAGTACCTCATATCGAAGGGCAAGAAGGTTCTCATTGCCGGGCACACCCAGTCAAAGCTGCACATGACAGCTAAAGCGATTGGCGCTGCCGGCTACTATGTGCTGGATACGGAGTCGATACCCGAAATTCCAGCTTTCATCAAAATGGTCATTTCTGAGCATCCAGACCTCGACTGCCTCATCAATAATTCCGGCGTTCAACGACCGTTGCAGGTTCTGGGGCAGGATGCGGACAACTTTCTCACCAAGGCGGACCAAGAGATCGACGTTAACATTCGGGTGCCTAGTGAGTTCTTCTCACAACTTTATGGAATCGTCAGTGGGCAGCATTCGCACTTAATATACGCTTGAAAGCGCTTGTGATTATTGACTTTGGTGAAATTCTCAGTGCATTTGACTGTTGGCCTCCTCCCTCATCTCAAGGCCAAGCCTCTCGCCGTCATTATGAACGTGTCGAGCGTCCTAGGCTTTGTGCCCTTCTCGATCTTCAACCCTGTGTACAATGGCACAAAGGCATGGCTGCACTTCTGGTCAATGAATCTGCGCAGCCAACTTAAACACACAAACGTGTGGGTTGTTGAGATCGCGCCACCAACCATAGCTACGGACCTTCATCGCGATAACCGGGACGATATCAAGAAGGACAAGAAATCCAATGCTCTGCCACTCAGACAGTTCATAAAGGAGGTTTCGGAGAAGTTAGAGAAGGGTGAGGAAACCATAGGGGCCGGAATGGGTGACGAAATTGTCAATAAATGGTATGGCACGTTTGGGGATATGTATAAAGACTGATGTTCTGAACTTAAGGCCAATGATAGTTATATCATGTGTATGGGCTGTGGATCACATCAGCAGGATCGTTTTCTGCCTAGATAAATCCCATGGAGGGTCATGAAACATACTATGTGGATGTAAAGACTTGCACCGGTCATATTCCATATAAACTGAAGCCTTTGCGGGTATTGTAGGCAACCATTACCGATCAAAGGAGAAGCCAGCTCCAGACCCAAATTGATAGTGTCCACACTCACAGCTTCAAACTACGTGTGAATTACTTGCTCCAAAGCTGCACCCACAGCACCAGCACCAGCCACAATCCACAACCACTTATTCGTCAGCACATCAGATTTGGGCCAGAATGAGTTATGAGTCTCTTTGAGTCTCTGGAAGTCTGCAAATTTCTCTGGGTTGGATTCCGAATATCGTCTCGTCTGGTGTCGTTCAGTCTGCTTGTCTCCGCTGACGTAACGAAGGAACAGGTAGTTGGCGATGCCGCCTAGGATCTCGATGGGAGCGAGCATATCTGAACCGTATAGCAGCAAAGGGAATGAAAGATGAACTAACGTATCCCCGAGGTAGCTACGGAAAAAAAATTAGCAATCCCTTGATCAACTAGGGAAGGAATACAAGATGCTTACTTGGGGTGGCGAACTAAGCTCCATACACCCTCCCTGCAAACGGACGTCTTGTCTTGTGCAGAGTCCTTAAACTCCTCCAACTGCATATCTGCCAGGACCTCGAGGGCAAACCCAGCCGAGAACAGACCCACGGCTAGCGCCTGGACGGCAGGGTGATATCCAGTCAAGACAGCGCCTTGATGGTGGAAAGGTGCTGTGATGGGAAGGGAGATAATGGTCTGTATGAGGGCCTCGGGCAAGAACACCGTGAATAGGGCCTTGTTCCAGAACCCCTCATCAAGTTTCTCTGCTTCGTATCTAGGGTCATCGTTGCCTTTACCCTGGCGACGTCGTTTGATGCTCCTGCTAGCAATGCGGTAGAAGAGACGCCCACCCCAAAGAGTGACTCCTGTCAGTAGCAGCCGCTCGGGCCGTGACAGAGTAGCAAATGCTTGGCCAAATGTTAAGCCTCGTCCGTATACCTTCCTTCCGACGGCGCTCCACCATCCATTTACCATCGGCGCGATCGGCCACAACCAATCCTTGGCCTCGACGCTGTTAGTGGCCCTACCAATGCCATATGCCACGACTGCTAGAGGCGCGTGGAGCTGAAGACTGGGTAGAATTGTGTCTTTGAAGATGCCAACGTCGAGAAGCTCACGATGGACAGGGACGTGATACGAGACGGTCGATGGGACGGGCGCAGACTGCAGAGGGCTACCAGAGGTATTGTAACCCCTGCCGCTAACCTGGTTTGAACCCCCTAAATACGACATGATATCGCCGCTTCACGCCTTCGAACTCTGATGATCTAATGATTTCTCATGAGCGCCTCTTGAGGGGAACACTTACAGTAGGCGGTACGGGAAATGTGAGACGGAGAAGGACGTCCCTGTGCGGGGTGTCGCACGACGTGGACATGACATCACTTTATACGAATACTCCAATGTCTTGTTACCCCACACTTGACTTATCCTTAACATATTCTATTCGTCACTGTTTACCCCTGAGAAAACCAGCACGTGATAATTCTCCAACTGCTTTACCATGAATTGATTTACTTGCCACAAGCCTTAGAGGGACCGACTGCGAACCCAGAAGTCTTGCAATCACACAAAATAGTGCGTAAAGAAGAGACAAGAAAATGAGTGGATATACCTGCAACGCTCCTAAAAAGATGGGAGCGATATGTTCACCAATGGTATACCGACTGTTTGGACCTCGCATTGCGAATAATAGAGTCTTGGGTATTCTTTTGTCCAGAGGTTTGTTCATACTTTATCGGTTTCGGTGCCTTTGTGTATAAATGAGTAAGTTTGTATGCTTTGTCTTCATCGAGATGTTCGTTTGCTCTATCCAGGAATCTATGGTCCTTCCCATAACCTTCTGGTTTAAATGTGGGACACATTCTCATAAAATAAATGGGTGATTATCCCTCGGTGCCGGGACCGAAAATCTTGCCATTCAGCTCAGGGGGGGAAGTCATCAGATATCGAGTTCACCTATCATATTGGAAAGGGGATCCTATGCTCATGTTTGGAAGGTTAGGATTGATGGTTCTTTTTACGGGATGAAAAGTCTGAGTATTTTATTCCTAGTCACACAGGTGCGCTTTGTAGCTTACCACACCGCATTGCTAGTTCAATCATCATGACTGGCACCACTGTCAGGGTTCAGGGTCCGAGTTGTACTCTATTACAGTTAACGCGATTGGCTAAGGGTGTGTGTATGAGGGATATACGTCCAGTGCGGGGTTTACGCCCGCTACGATACCGTGGAAGCATATAGAGTGACCCGGATCGCCCACTTCTAGGAAGAGGGCAGGTTTTAGCTGAATAGTGTAATAGACCATACGTTACGATACTGCTTCTCTCACTCTGTACTACCGATCCTGACAACCACAAACCCGACCCCTGGGGCCGTGAATTGACGAACGAGGAAGAACTAGCTTACTGACACCCGTTCAAACTGTGAGGGCAGAAAGATTAGTTTGACTAGAGATGGACTGGGGCTATGGCAAGACATGGCCTTTAAGAGCTATAGTCAAAGAATTTATCAGTGTAGAGAGTGTTCATCTATATATTGTAGAAGATAACGGCAAATTACTACAAATCAACGCAGTGATGGACAAGAAGTCTGGAGCGAGACCAGTAAGAATCTGAAAACTCTGCACCGGAGTGGGATTCTCCTGCACGATCTCCAGAACGGCAGTGTCTTGAATGAGCTATTCATCGATTTTAGCACAGCGTGGACTATGCCTTATCTAGTCATGGCTAGAAGTGCGGAAGTCGAAAAAGTGAAGGAGGTGATGTCTGATGATACCTAGTGACAAGATACTGCGGTGGTATGAGAAAGTTATCGGCAATGCTATAGCAGTTGATCGGCTTAAAGATTATTGGAATGAATATCACCCACAAGAGAGGATACGGGTTCGAGCATGGTCTAACTGGAGGTATAAAGAGATGTTGGGAAATAAAAGGGTGCGGATTAGAAACGTTACGATTGGAGAATTAAGCCGGAAAAGGATGAGTGGGCGACTCCTATTAAGAAAGAGCAGAAACAGAGTGAGCAGACGCAGAATGAGCAGAAGAGGGGGCGGAGGAAGTATAATAAGGAGGAAAGCCATACGCAAGAACTTCGCCGGCATGCTGTAAACGATGAAGCGGATAACCAGCCACTGCATATACTTGGCTGGAACTTCCATTTCGCAAACGGTGTTTCAAAACCGACCTGAACATAAGGAAAGAAGCATAAACCGCACTACCCGAATGGTTTCTTTCCTCATCTCGTCCCAATCGCTACACGATGTGAAGTATAGTGAATGACGAGTCGAGTACGCCGCCAGAAAGGATTACATATCAGCATAGACAGCTCGTCTCTTCGTGAAAACGATGATTTTGATTTGTATCTAAAGTACATTAGCCCATAGAAAAGGTTGCCCGATCATCTACCTCCCCTCTAATTCTCGGCTATTTCCGTCAAGGCGATGAAATTGTACAATACGAATACAGTTAGTACATCTACTTCATATACACAAATGAAAAAGATCGCTGACCTTGCAGCAGGTCATTGACACTCATATCCAGAGAATTCTCTGTACTTCATCACTCGGGTCCGCGGGTCTTGGTCGGTTCTTATTATCGTCATTTCACCTCATCTTCGTCCTTCTGCTTCAAAGTGACCTGAGCCGTCAAATTCTTGGTCGAGCTATACTTGCCTGGATTCCAGATCTCGTACGTCCCGCCTTGGACAAGGTCCTTGGCTACTAGTTCTCTGGTACGGCCCAGACTTTCGATATCTGCGATTCGCTGTAACGTATCCTCAAGAAACTGTCGGAAGCCGGGCTCTGCGCATATCTCCTTGAATGCTCGGTGCATCGGCACGGAGCTAGCGCGAACTTGAGCTGTACTCGTAATGGTGAAGAGGTTTTGTCGGTCGAGTTCTCGGATGAAATCAGCTCTCGTCATGATCTGCTGGGCCTTATGCATTGCGTAGCTTGGGAGCACATGGCCGGTCTCGGGGTCGTATGTATGGTCCATTTCCTCCTCCTTGTCTACGAGAGCCTGTGCGAGCACCATGGACGCAGACTTAGCAAATTAGTATGGTTTCTTATTGTTTAGGGTAGAGCAGGTGCAACTCACAGCCCATTTCTGCTGATCCATCACATCGTCGTCCATCTCAGACCCCAGTATCCAGCATTGATTCAAGAACCAAGTCTTCTCAATTTCCTTGATAGTATCGCACGTGGCCAGCATATCGTGAGACTTGGCAACCCGGTTTAAAAAGGAAAGGCGTCCACCAACACGGTCGTAGATCTCTTCAAGGGTGCCCTTGTCGACCATCTCCTTAAAGTAACGGAACCGATACCGTTGTAGCGCGACTAAAGCTTGTTGCTTCGGCAAGTCTGTCACCGGGATTACTTCCATTCTCGTAGCCAGCTGCTTGAACCTCTCGAAGACCCAGTAATCGTCGGAGTTAAAAATCATGGTCACTAGGTTCGCAGCAGCCCATTGTTCGGCCCTCTGCTGAAGAAGCTCTAGAAGGTCACGGCCATCGTCGTCGTCTCGGATTAACTGTGTCTGGTTGATAATGAGTATGAGAGGCTTGTTCTTCTTTGTACGATGCCGTAGTGCAACCTTTTCCAGCTTGTTCAATGCTCTCTCAATGTCTAGTAAGGCAGTGGTTTCTCGAGGGCCGCGTTCACTGAAGTAGCCACCGATGTAATCTTCGTGAAATTCATAGTCAAGCGCTTTCCCGAGTCGTATCCGAAACAGTTCCAAGTCGGAATGCGCCTCGAACATAGCGCAACCTTCACCGTCGATCTTCCGCATGGCTTCTAGTAGCATACTGCTCTTGCCACAACCCTTGTCGCCCATGATGAGGTAGTAGTGACCTTTTTCGGAACCGTCCATGATGGCGTCCATCTTGGCTTGCTCCTCACGCTGCACCCAATGCTGGGGCATAGGTGGAGATGGAATTTCCTTCCCGAAGGCAGCCAACTCTAGCACGGGATCGCCTGGCGCAAAGGCATTCTCCATCTTCCGGATCTGCAGGTGCTTGTAGGTTTTGTGATAAGCATAACCGGCGGCACCGAACCCGAGACCGAGCACCAGAACCGAGGCAAAGGTAGTAACAGCGGACTCTACCGCCCTCGAAAGAAGATGCTGTGGCGCATCCTCATGCTTTGGGGGCCGTTCAGAATCTGGTATCTGGTCCTGGAAAGGCTGCTGTGTAGACGGCCTCGTAGACGAGAATGGATGCCGGAGTGGGGGCCAAAGATGCCGCGTCTGGGGTATGATTCTAAGTTCATGATTTGACACAGTGCATCTTGGTAGCTTGAGACGAGGCCCAAGCCTAACCAACATGATAATTGGCACTAAAGCCTGATGACCGGATGGTGTCACACGTCTCAAACTCTCACATGTCCTTGTGCTATAAAATACTGTAATGCAACGTGACGCGGCCCGTCGTCTTGGGAGAAAACGCTAGAAAGGGGGAAATTGGAAAATCGGAAATCTGCGCTGTACCTGGACTTTAAGCCACACCAAGCCCATAGTGACCGTAGCATCCTGTGGCTTAGGCTACAGATCTTTGAGGCCTCGTACCTGAATCTAAACCACAGTTGGTTAGTCTAGTCTAGAGAAAGTGGCTGAAGCTGGTCCAGGGGCACGGACCGACATTTGTGAACCCTGCTTCTTGGCACTTCGAGGCTCATATTGGGGTCTCGGGGGAAGAGCGGGCGATGGTGGGGCCGGAATACTCTTGTGTAAGTCAAGTTCAACTTCATATCGTAGACCTAATCGGCGCCGAGATATTGAATGGACTGTTCACATCCCAATATAATACAAGATGAGTAGTTGTTTGGAACCGAGTAGGAGAGTTTCAACGAGAAGCTGAATCAAGGGTAATACTACAGTAATACAGTAACTCTTGGGAGATATATCTTGAGAAATTTGTACCTTGCCATCGATAGCCAGTATTTACTCAAGATGCAAATGTAAGGTGAAGAAGCGATAAGAGTCGGTAAAAATCAAATGTTGCCTTATATAACTTTACTACTGGCCTTCCCCTTTAACTGCCTACGTATTTATTACACGGCTGCTAAAGTAGAAGAACATTGATGGAAGCTCTACAAGCACTCAACATACTCTGGTCGGCTTCCGAGCAACCAGAAACTTTCTCTTTCACCGGATTCAACGCGTCCAAAACATTTTTGTTACCTTTGCAATACCTTTTGGAAGGGCTAAGCTACTGGCCCAAGACAGTAAATTAACTCCTAGCAGTAACTCTCACTGCTTTCAAATTTCTAACCTTTCCCAAGTTCACTGGCATCGTCTACTCTCCTCCGCCCTCCCACTCGTTCAGGCCCTTTTGTACAACACTTGTGCCGCGTATCTCTAGATCGCTCGCGGTGACTTTCCTAAGACACTAAGTCTCTCCAACTTGTAACTTCAACCGTTCTCACAACCCACATTCTTGGCGATCTTGCTGCATTTCTACAGCCTGATCCGCAGCCCTATTCCGGTAAAAAAACCTTCAACCTATTGAACATCGTTCGAATCGCTCGAAGTCTAAGCATTCGATAATGGCTGAACTAGCCAGCACCGAGGAGGGTGCGCCCGCTATGAAATACCATCGACACCCGCTATTTGTTCATCTCCCACTTCGAGAAGCTATTCCAAGAGGACTTGCTGTGCCAGCTCAGGTCGACTGCGCCAATAACGAGCCCAAACCATTGCGACCGGCACGATCTCTCGACAACTTTAGAAGAGATTACTGTAGTGCAAGCCCGGAGGTGCACAGTCAAGGAAACGTAAGTCATTTCACGGCTATTCAACCTTACAGCAGCTCACATAAGGGCGTCTAGAAGTCATCTTTAAATGCAACGCCAGAGAAGTTTCCACCCAGCCGAGGGCAGGCTCCGAGGAAGAGTCTCTCTCTTGAAAACCTGAGAACTTCGAACAGTTCAGCTTCGGGAAACTTTGAATGTCCAGAAGTTCACAAGGATGTGCGAAAACACATACAAGAGAAGGCCCAAGAAACAGCTCAAGAGCTGAGAGTAAGTATAAATACTGATTCCAACATCTCCCACATTTCGCACGTCTGTTTCTCATAAAGATATATATGGGTGATATTGGTATCCTTTGAGGCTGACTTGACTTCACGTAGGATCGACTTGGCCTTCATGGAGACGTCCCAATCCCTGCTCCATTGAGAATTCGAAAGCAACTGCCTGTGCCGGTTCTAGAACCGATACATGAAGGCAAATACAATGATATCGAAAACGACGACCATGCTGAAGCACCCGCTCTATTCCAGACCACATCGCCGACCTTGACAAGTACTGAGCCGCGCGCATCTGAGCCGCAGACCGAGCCACAGCCCACAAAATTGAGCGAATTCGAAAAATGGGCAGAAAAGCTTTTCGAGCCCTCTCTTCAAGATTTCTCTCTTGATAGTGCAACCTCGCCAGTTCGCCAGACCTCTCACACTACATCGAGCACCGACAACGCCACCCAACAGCAGCCACGTGAGAATCTGAGAAACACGCGCTCTCTTGGCAATCTCGATACAGAACTACTACATCTACCATTGCATCTACAGCCCGAGAACCGATACAGCCCAAGACCTCCTCTTGCCCCAGAGCGACACATCTCATTCGCCACTGCCGCTATCAAGTACGACCCCATGACCGGAGAAGTCACTCAGACACCCGTCAAGGGCGCAGGAGAACGTAAGATCTCCCACATGGAGAGCAAAGGCCAAGGTACGTCGCACCACGGCCCCTCAAGTTTCATATGCTCCTTCACTTTCGAGCAAAAAGAATTAGAGACTGACATTCTCGCGCTTTTAGACAAGATGTCTGGCTTCCCTCCGCCGCCTTGCCCGCCGCCTTCCTACCCTCCGCCACCACCACCAAAGCAATCCCGTCAGTCCGCGCGACGCACCTCGGGCTCCGCGGCCGTTCCCTAGGAGGGCGGTCGCGAGCTCGGGGTGTCGAAGCGATACCCGGGCCTGGTGGTCCAAGACTTCTCGCTGCCGTCGTCGGCGTTGTCGTACGCCCTCGTCAACCCGTACGACGACGAGACCAACGCTGCCACCACCGCCGCCGCCGCCACTGCCGAAGAACAACCGCTCCCTCCGAGTCGTTCCGACGCTCTGCTCCGTGCCAACGCGGAGCTAGCGCGCATGGCCGCTGAAGCCGAGACCTCTGACGAGGGCTCGGTTTCAGCACCTGCCGCTAGTTCTGCTGCGGCCGGGGCAGGCGTCGCCACTGGTGTTGCTGCTGGCCCTGCCGGTCCTGTTGCTGCCGCTGCTACTGCTGCTGGCGCTCTTGGTGGGCGTCTCCCCAAGGCCTCCTTTTTGGAGCGCTGCGGGAAGGCGCTCACCAAGAAGCGCAGGATTTGGAAGGATAAGAAGGGGGAGAAGAAGGGGGAGTAGGGGGGTTTTGGGGGGGTTTTGTTCGTGTTTTGGGGTGGGGCTTGGCCCATTTCGGGCGGCTTTGTTTTGTTTTTTGTTAATTTGATGAAAGGTTTTGCTCTCTCTTGCTAATGTGCGCCTCTAATTATGCCGTGACTATCCTCTTCTGCCATGCACTCCAGTCCTATAACCCCCCGCCTTTGCCAGCTACCTGTATTTTGTCATGTATGGTTGAGAACTTTCGCTAAACGGGGCTTATGATGATATATAAGTCGTTGAAACACAACTAGGAATAACGGAGAACATAAATCACACAGTTTTCTTAAACAACCTATATATAAGCCAAACTGCCTTCAACCATAACGCATTCATAATTAAGGCATATAAATCCAGTATAGCTTACTAATCTGTTAAACATAACCTAAGATCATTATAATGGTTGCTTTGGGGGGAAGAGGAAGAGGAGGCCGAGGCTGGAAATCATGACCGACAATATCAGCATGGTAGCTTGTAACACAATCGCTCTTCGTCCTCGTCGCTAAGATGACCCTGTATCTATCCCCTACCTATGTGATCCTATGTACTAATGGTTCTACAGCGGTCTCCACTAGGAGACTAAAGACTCAGTCAACAAGAGAAAGCGAGGCCCACCTCGTTGCAGCCCGTTTCCTGCTACACCTTCAGATCCAGGAACCATTCCTAAGGACCTTCGCAGCTTAAAGTTAGCAAAGACATCGATCTAGAGTATGGTGGGGGCCGGCGAAGCTCAAGCTTACCACGAAACCCACCATGGATCGTCAAGCTCACTGGGGGGGGGGGGGATTGAACCGATAGGAATCCGCATTCAGAAAAAAGGAACAACGAGAGGCTAGGATATGCACCAGGTCCATGAAGCTAGGCTGGGTTGGGTTGGACCCAACTTGGGGGCCCAACTAGGTTTTAATATATATAATTTTAACATAAGTTATTTAACCATAATTTACTTCTAAGCCAAAATAAAACTCTGATAAATTTTGATAAACAATTTTTATTTATTTATTATAAATGTTTAAAAAATAGGGTTATCATTAATAAAACGATTGTATATAGCAACTTAGGGTTTGAGTTCTTGGCAAAACCCAACTCAAGTTGAAAAAAAAAAGTAGTGGGCGCCCATGGGCTTACTTGGGTGCTTGGGTGCTTGGCATTGGGTTGGGCCGGCGAACCCTACATGAAGCTACTATTTTAACTGACAAACACCAGCACACGGCCATGCTCGGCCATTACATGGGGCAATTATCGACGCCATATGAGATAAGTACAGAAAACTGGCTAGCTAGATTCCCTGCGCTCCGCTAACCTCGTGTGTACGGAGAATGATCCAAGGCTATGCTTAACTGGTTGGTACAGTACAACAAGTTTATATGACTTCTTTATAGGTTGTTCGCCAACACTGTGTTGTTTGCTCTGTTCATTATTGTCTCTTGTTGACTCGTATTATCACGAATCTGATGGGCGCAAGTCTAAAGCCATACTGAGGGCCGCGGCGACGGCGAAGGCAGCAATAGCGGGACAGCGATGTGATTATTTTTCTTCCTGCACTTTGTCAGTGTGAATGTGTGTTCACATGTACCGGATGAGGATTAATATGGAAGCCAGTTCGTGATAGGGCGGTTACTTACCTAACCTACTAGGTAAGTATGTATGCATCACGTCAACGCTCCGGATCGGCGGCCGCGACATGAAGCGAGCTTACTGTTCTTCTCGCAGGGCCTCATCAGTGTGAGTTACGGGTCTGCCCAGGTTATAACAGATCCAACCAGTCGGTACCCAATGGAATGGCGGCTTTACACTTCTCCTCACTGAAACCCAACTCTGGCCGCGGTTAGACGTGCATGAAGCGCTCACAGAATCTTACCCAAACGAGAAGCTAGGACTTGATTTGAACGGGGCCCCTGGTTGACATGCTGCGTGCTCACCACTAAGAGCATGAGGCATGCTGACCGGAAAGGGCACTCGGAAGAGAAAGTGGCGCGTCCACCGCCAGAGCAACGACGACACGAGCTATAGACGTATTGCTGATATACTACACGGCGGCTGTTGGCCGTCCCGGACCTCCCGAAGTCCCCCTGACGGAACTTTTGTGCAGCTAACCCTGGCATTTTGGCGTGCCTAGACCGCCTGGCATTCCGAATTTGGCTGTGCCGCCTACCTTATTTCCCGCTTATTCCCCTCCAGGTAAGGCGCCTTAGTATCTGCTGGTGGCGTGCGACTTATACGTATGTATGTACGTGTGCGGCACTCTCTGTTGGCATCTGTTACGCGACAATATTTTGGCTTCGTACAGGAAACTAGAAGATGGCATGAACTAATAAGTCCGAAAACATAAGTCTTGAGGCCGCTTTTTTTCTGGCCCCAATTATATCCTACGACACCTTCGACGCTGTATTAGACAGTGCATGTATAGCTCTTCAACAGAGCTCTATCCTATTTCCCCTTCACCACCACCTCAAAACCCTCTCAGGATGGCTATCGGTTCAGCAATTGCCTTGAATCATCTTTCTACCATATGTGCTGTGATATTTCTCTTACTTCTCCCTATCCGATTAAAGAGGCTCCTTAAATCAAGCGCAAGGCAAACCCCTAGCTGGGAGGGCCCGTTGAAATCCGTTAGTATCCAGCGCTCTAATTACATGATTCAGTCCTGTTTCTAACATCTTCTACATTGACCTTTGACAGATCTTGGCCGTGACTCTTGCCTTCATACTCGCGTCTTATTGGTCCAGCATACCGAGAACTGGTTCTCAAGATGAAATGCCCTTTTTGGTCACCCTTCTTGCCTCAGCACTGGCTGCCTTGGGCCTAAGCGTGTTGCTTTTCCTCGAGCAAAAGCGGTCCCATAAGACTTCAAATTTGGCTATCCTGTATCTCTGCGCATCTATGCTGTCTGATGCTCTGTACATAATTATGCCAGATAAGCCGACGAGCACGTCGCGTCCCGTTATTGTACGTTGTACCATTTTTTCGGTGCTTCTTGTCTGGGAGTGCTTCTTCAAGAGGTCAACCTTCTATGATATCAGTAGCCGCCTGCTCCCTGAAGACATGCGCAGCGTTTTGAGTAGGCTTCTATTTATATGGGTGAACCCAATACTTTCTCACGGCTACAGAAATATGCTGCTTCCACAAGACGTCCCGCCTCTAAGCGAAGACATGAAATCGGAGTATACGAGAAATGCAATGCTTCAGGCATGGTCCCAGCGAGGTTTGTTAGCCACTCCAACCATACTTGTATCTTCTTGGTTCTTACTCACCTATGTAGCGTTACCTGAAACCAAAATGACACTCCCGTTAGCCTTGTTCAAGTGCCTGCAGATGCCATTTCTCGCTGCTGCCATTCCAAGATTATGTTTGATTATTTTTCGCTACGCACAGCCTTCTTTGATTAAACAGTCCATTAAATCTGCTATGGATTCCTCTGCTACCTCAGAAAACCATCCCGGGTTCTGGCTTATTGTGTCATCTGTTATTATTTATGTTGGTCTTGCGGTATGAGCTAAAATCCGCCCATCCTCAGAGCGTTGCTGCTAATTAGAGGTATTAGTTGTCTACAGCCAAATACCAGCACTCGTTGAACAGGCTGAAACTCATGACTAGAACTGCGCTTATTGGCCTTATATATAACAAAACTCTCGAGTTGCTTGGCGTGGCCTATGATACCGGCGAAGCTACTACACTGATGAGTACTGATACAGAAGGTCTCGAAGGCATTGCGGAGATGGTTCACGAGATCTGGGCCCAGGTCCTTGAAGTTCTAATTGGTATAGTGCTTCTGGCTGGCCAGATAGGCTGGATCTGGCCCCTTCCTCTCTTTCTAATTTATTGTCAGTATATCTATGCATTAACCTCTGCGATCAAATGCTAATTCATGTAGTATGTTCGCATATGAGTCGGTTTGTAGCAAAACACCTCCAGCCTCGCCAAAAAGCTTGGAATGTTGGGACGCAGGACCGAATTGCTGCCACGAGCGATATGCTAGCTTCTATAAAGGTTATCAAGATGCTTGGGTTTCAATACGATATAACGCGCCGTATCCAAACACTTCGAAATACTGAACTTTATAAGGCTGCAGGATTAAGGATTGTTATGCTTTACTATGGTATTACAGGTATGTAAGCATGTACATGTCCAAAAAAAAAACTACCTATGTGTTAATCGGAGTCTAGCCAATGCCCTCGGGATATTTTCCCCTGCTATTACCTTAGTCCTTTTCGCAGCAGTTTCAGAAGCTTCTGGTCGCACTTTGCGTACTGAGACTGCCTTTACTACTATGGCTATCTTGAGTATGATTACGCACCCTGCAAATATGGTGATGACTATTGTACCGCGAACCATTGCCGCTTTCTCTGGATTTGAAAGAATTCAAAAATTCCTCCTTCAGCAGCCTTTGCAGGCGTACCGTGAGACTCTAATGAGGAGTAGTGCACACCCCTTAGTGTGGGAGCCCTCGTCTGGTCACTTGGTAAAGCCGGGTCCTGCCATTCAGATCCAAGACGTAGCCATCGGCTCTGAAGGGTTCCCCTTAAAGAACGTGAATATCGAGTTAGCAGCAAAATCATTTACTATCTTGTCTGGTCCTACTGGTAGCGGCAAATCAAGCCTTCTACGATCGTTGATCGGCGAGGTCCGTCCCACGCGCGGTTCGATCGGGTTATCAAGTCATCGGATAGCGTACTGCGCTCAAAGACCTTGGCTGCCTAATGGTACCGTCAGGAATGCTATACGAGGACTCGCTGATATGAAGGACCCTATCTCGCCCTGGTCCCAACAATGGTATGATGAGGTTATTGAGACATGCTGTCTCACTCAAGACCTTGCTTCGCTTTACGATGGAGATCAGACCCAAATTGGGAGTAGAGGGCTCAATCTCTCTGGAGGCCAGAGACAGCGAGTGGTATGTCTATTGAAAGACCATTAAATGAGAAAAGCTAAAAAATGCACTTGAGGCTCTCGCACGAGCAATATTTGCTAGATGCGATATACTACTCCTTGACGACACATTTAGTGGGCTGGATGGTGATACCGAGCGCACGATCTTTAACAACTTGTTTAAGCCGACAGGGCTCCTTCGGCAGCTGAAAACTACCGTAATCCTTGTTTCTAACGCGGGTAAGCCTTCATTCCTTGCGTTTTGCACTTGTGGCTAAGTTGAGTAGCGCAGTATTTTCAAGCAGCGGATCATGTCGTGGTACTGGGAAATAACAGCGTTGTCGATCACGGACCTTGGCAATCTATCAAAGTCAAAGTCAAAGTCAAAGTCGATTCTTTAGCCAAGTTCTCTGCTTCTAACCAGAATCTCAATGAAAATACGAAGTTGGAAGGTGGCTACGATCAACTTGATGCTCAGCTAAGAGCCAAGGAGGAAACTGAAGCCGATCTTGCACGGCAAACCGGGGACCCCGCGATATATGGTATCTATTCCTTTCTGCAAGATTTGCAAACCGTTGCTAATGATTGCATAGGGTACTACATGAGATTTATCGGGCTCACCAATATCCTAGCTCTCATAGTTTTCACTGTGTCATATGCATTTTTCATCGCTTTTCCCCAATACTGGTTACAACTATGGACGGAGAGGCAGTATAATCGGAGCGACACGTTCTACATTATTGGCTTTCTTTTTCTATCACTCATGTCGTGGCTCTCCACTAGCGGTCAGATGTGGTAGGCAACATCTCGTCCAAGCTAGTAGCTACTCCGTAATATTAACCGCTCAAAGGTTAAACTTTACTCGACTTGCCCCCCAATCCGGCATGAGGCTCCATCGTCATCTTTTAAACATTGTGACGAAGTAAGAATTAACCCTACTATACCCCTCCCCTCTAGTATGTGCTACATCTGATGGCTAAATCTGCGAAGCGCTCCTTTGTCCTTTTTTTCAGCGACCGAAAATGGTTCAATCTTGAACAGGTAAGCTTCGTTAAGAGCTGTAAAGCCCTTTTGAACTGATAATATCCAGGTTTACTCAAGACATCCAGCTCATGGACAAGCAGTTGCCATCAGCGTTTGCTACACTTGTAACTCGTAAGTTCAAGGTTTTTTCTCAACCTTACAGCGCTATAGCCTAATACAACAGCTAGAGATTTCTAAGCTCTTGATGCAAGTGATACTGTTGTGCATCGCGGAAAAGTGGCTCGCGGTATCTTTGCCAGCTTGTATAGCTGTCGTTTATATCATCCAGAAAGTCTATCTCCGAACGTCTAGACAGCTTCGGCTCTTGGAGCTCGAGGCGCGCGCCGGAGTGTTCTCTAGCTTCTTAGAGACTGTGAGTACAAACTCGACGGATATAGGGGTTAGCTAACATTGTGTCAGATCGAGGGTCTCGAAACAATACGAACATTTGGCTGGTCCACAGACGTAACAAGAGAGAACATCGTCAAGGTTGACGACTCATCAAGACCAGACTTCCTCCTTTTGTGTCTTCAAAGATGGCTTAACGTTGTTCTTGACCTCCTAGCCGCAGCTATAGCAACAGCAGTTATTGTAATAGCTGTAAGGTTCAAAGGGCATGTTAGCGGTGCACAAATCGGAGTTGCACTCAATACTATGCTTGTAGCAAACACCACACTCCTAAGATTGGTTGAGAATTGGGCTCTACTTGAAACATCTCTTGGTGCGATTTCCAGGCTGAAAACTCTAGAAAACATGACTCCGTTTGAGGGCGGAAGGGTTTTGGGCGTAGATCCTGCTCCAGACTGGCCACAGAGAGGGCATATTCAGCTGAAACATGCTACGGCATCGTACCAGTACGTAATTCCGGGGCCTAAATATCTCTAATCTCACACCTAACGGCATAATACTCAGATCGGAAAATGTAGCTCTCAAGGCTCTGAATTTAGATATCCCAGCAGGGCAGAAGCTTGTTGTGTGTGGGCGCACTGGCAGGTATGGCTCCCAAGAACAACAAATAATTACAGAGTCTGATTATGTGTTCCAGTGGCAAAAGTACCCTACTACTGACGTTGCTGCGAATCCTCGAACTAAGATCCGGCAAGATTGAGATTGATGGCATCGATATCAAGCAAGTCTCTCTGGAGGTACTGAGACAACGATGTTTTATCACTGTCTCCCAAGATCCTCTACTTCTACTCCATGAGACGGTCCGCTTCAACCTGGACCCAGGCGCGTCGATTTCGAATGACATAATCATGAAGACATTGAGAAAAACCGAATTATTGTTACACTTCTCAAGGGGGCATAAGACAGACCCTATTGAAGGCACAAATCCTGTTGAGCAAGCAGACAGTTTCGACGAGTTCACAGGCTCAGGCGCCGAACATCCGATCCTTGATCAGAAGATGTCACTGTTTCCCGAGCTATCGGTGGGACAATGCCAACTGTTCGCGCTGTGCCGTGCGCTGGTGAAGGCTAGTTTGCTGGAACGATATGCAATCAAACCGATAGTTCTCCTAGATGAAGCCACGTCGTCGCTGGATTTAGCCATAGAGTTAACCATCTATCGTATTATCGATGAGGAGTTTAGTAGAAAGGGCCATACAGTTATTATCGTGGCACATAGGGTGGGCGTTCTAGAGAAACATATGAAGCCCGGGCGAGACGCTGTAGCAGTGATGGGAGACGGCAAATTGCAGGGCGTTAGTCTCAACTGGGAACGAGCGACTTTGGCCTAGTATTGGGAAAGTGATAATAGAGGGAGAGAGGTTTATCTAGTCAATAAAGTTTCAGGTAAGGAACCTACAACCAAAATCGGAATATTTCTTCAGTTCGGCCTTATCATCGCGTATTAACTCGTATTATTACTGAATTACGAACCGAAGGGGTAACCATTGGTGCAGTAAACTTCTCTCGAGGACGCCAACAAATCTGACCTTTCCCAACAAGTATAAGATGAGCTTTTACGCCGATAGGGGAACAGCTTCCTTGATGCATTTGCGCGGTGGCAGCGCTAGTAAGGTGTACCATCAGTTTTTGTCCGCCTGGGAATGATATCAGACGCGGGGTATCTGCACGAGAACCCGGGAATTGAAGCGCTCCTCCTCAGAAAGGGGATTCAGCCGCTAAATGAAGCAGAATTCTTGCGCATCATAGACCTTGCAGTATTTTCTGCAACAGTGAAACTGCAAGATTAGGGGGACGCCCATATCCTGACCGGCCTTGAGCCGTTTGGCCTCCGGAGGTTGATGATGAAGGGGTTCGAGGTGGATAATGATACGCTTCGATACCCTCGAACTGCGCTCATCTCGACTGCGCTGATGGCAGAGCAAGAGAAGAAGAGCGTGTCAGGAAGAGGGACATATAGTTAAGGTCACTAGCACTCCTAGCTTAGCCAGGCAGGCGAACAACGAGCTCCCAAATGTCAGGAAGAGAAATACACCCTATTGTGAGCCCCTCCATCTAGAATAATCAACAAGCAAGGAAATTCTGGTGTAGTGCGGGGGTAGTTCTACCAAAGTCTAAATTGAATAGCTGGGTGGAATATAGCATGTTTACGTCGCATCGTTAATCATAGCGAACGCAGTAACCCTCAAGGCAAAATCACGCAGTTTTTAACCAGGTTAATGCAAGCGAGATCATCATCTTATTGAGCTGCCGTTTTCATAAATACGGGGAATATGAGGGTGGCTGTGCGAATCCCTTACTACCGCCATCACATGGGATAATCCCGATCATCCTAGAGAAGACCTTAAGCATCACTTTAATCACCCGTGATATTGAGCCTGAGTATGCACGCATCAAACAAGGCGCTCGTCAAGAAACCAAGAGACCGAAGCAATGCCATGTCGTCAGGAACCGGTAGCGGACGACCCGATAGAAATATGTGCCGGTTCATAGTACAGACTTGGAAGCGAAGTCTTCTTTGTCTAAACTAGGTAGTTAACTGGTGAGAATGTAATGAGGATGTCTGCCCTTGCGCATATTGGAAGAAAGTTGGAACAAAAGATCTGTAAACGAAAAACGAATAGTGACTATATCCAGTTTTGCTACCTATATACAAGTGAACTTGGGGAAAGGGTCAATTACAAGACCTCCTCTGTAACTACACCTATTTCACCAACGGACCGCTTGAAGTCCTGTCTCCGAATACCACTTTGATCACAAAGTCCACGGAAGGCCCCGTTGCTTTCCCATAGCGTCAGAGGCGTATCGAATTCCAGAACGCGCCCCTTTTCCAGCACGCATACCCTGTCGTAATTGATGATAGTGTCCAACCTGTGCGCAATCGTGAGCACGGTTTTACCGCTGAACGCCTCCATGATTGTCCGCTGAACCTTCGCGTCGGCCTCAGGATCTACGGATGACGTCGCCTCATCGCAGACGACGATGCGGCAGTCCCTCACAAGCGCTCGTGCGATGGCGAGAAGCTGGCGCTGGCCCTTCGAGAAATTCTTGCCTTCTTCCTCTACAGGACTGTCGAGATTGAAAAGGCTGTTGTCTGATCCATTTGCCTGCGGTTTCTCTATTCCAGCACTGTGCAGCGCATGCCACAGATCCATGTCCGTGCGCTCGTCGAAAGGATCCAAGTTCGATCGCACGGTGCCTTTGAAGAGGGTGGGATCCTGTGGAACGACGGAGATGCGCGAACGCAGCTCTCGAAGCGGTAGTTGCGCGATATCCAGGCCGTCGATGAAGATCTGGCCTCCAGAAAGCTCGACCAACCGGAAGAGAGCCGCTGACATCGAGGTCTTGCCTGCTCCAGTTCGCCCAACAATGCCCACTTTCTGGCCGCCTTCGATCTTGAGGTTCAGTCCTTGAAGGACTGGCGGGAGATCTGAGCGGTATTGGAGCACGATATCTTTCATATCGACCTCACCTTTCGAAGGCCAAGAAGGAGGAACGTCGCCTGTCTGTTCTGGCTCTTGCGGCAGGTCCACCTCGTACTCGTGCAGTCGCTCCGTCGAAACCATGGCATTCTCGACCTCCGTCAGGGATCGAACTACCAATTGCATCATTTGAGTTATGCCCAAGACATATGAGAGAACGAGACCAGAGACGCTGGGGTCGATAGCCGTGCGCAACGTCGTCACAAGAATGCCAGTAGTGGTCACAACTGCAGCGGCTACGAGATCCAATCGGGTAGTGACCCATCGTTGATTGCTCAGGGTAAGGAAGTACGCCGAATCCATATCATCAATGGCTTCATGTAATCTACGCAACGTTCGAGCTTGCGCACCGTAAGCACGAATAGTTTGGACTCCGGACATTGACTCTCCGAATTTGGCAAAAGTGACTCCACGCAACGCGGCTTCATGTCGTTTCAGTTGACCAGCCGAAGCCTTATAGTAAACTGCGGCATACACAACAATAGCGCCCAAAGGAACAATAGCAACGAGGAACCACTGGAAATAGTAGCTCAAGAGAACAATTATGCTAGTGACAATGGCCAGCGTATAGACAAACATTCGAAGCGCCTCGGAAAGTTGGTTGTCCATGACTTCGGCATCTCGCGACAGGCGGTTCATGATTCGACCTAACGGTTGGGAATCGTGGAATGAGAGGGGTGCCTTGATGACCTTCGTCGTGGCTGTGTGTACTATTTTGCCACTAGCTTTACCACCGAAAACAGAGATGGTTCCGCCATAGCAGAAGAACAAGATAGCTTGAAATATGCCGATGAAAACACATACGCCGATGTATGCACCTCTTGTGAGATTGAACCGGCCGGAAACCCACCAAGATAGCCAGATATTCGTCAGTGTGTTTGCGACTTGTGCGACGATGAGAAGCACAATTGGGATGAGGCCATAGAAGAGACTGCCAGATGATCTGATGTAGTGGGCGTAAAGACTTAGTGGTAGCGAGCCAGTTGCCATCTCCTCATCCTTGATCAGGGCTCCATTGTCCGAAGTCGTCTCGGGCCGCTTCTCCTCGGCCTCTCCTGGGCTCGTCTTCTTCTCGATATCAGACGTAGTCTTCTCTCGTGGTTGGCTCTCCTTTTGAGAATATCGGATTATCATTTCTTGGAACTCAGCATTTGTATCATGCAGTTCCTGGAAAGTACCAATGGCTTTGATGGAGCCATACTCGAGCCATAAGACTCTGTCACATCGGCTAAGAACATGGAGCTGATGGGTTGCTAAAATCCTAGTCTTATCTCCGAGGATACCGCAAATTCCGCGCTCAAACATGTGTTTTCCGACATGCGCATCGACCGCTGATAGCGGATCATCCATTAGAATTAGCTCGCTGTCGGAGTACATGGCTCTGGCCAAGTTGACTCGTTGACGCTGGCCACCACTGAGATTGATGCCTTTTTCGCCAATCTCTGTGCTGTCGCCGGCTGCGAAGGATTGCAAATCAGGCAACAGACAACAGGCTTCTATAACTTTGTTGTAGAAGGCGGCATCGAATGGGCGACCAAAGGTAATATTATCCCTCAAAGTCGTGTTCTGTATCCACGCGTCCTGTGGGCAGTACGCCCTGGTAGACAGACCCTGAAGAATTTGACCGGAGCTTTTGGGCATCTCGCCTGCAAGCGCGGATAGCAATGAAGACTTTCCAGAGCCGACTGACCCTACGATAGCTAGCAGCTCACCTCTATTCACAGTGAAGCTAAGATCTCGGAATGAGAAACTTTGCGTCGCTAAAGTGATAGACGAACGAGCATCGCTAGAAGAAATCGACGTGCGCTTCACGGTACTTGACGTGGCAGAACAATTCTCCCAGCTGAATTGAGCCTTTGACACCTCAAGAGCATACTCCGAAGTCGCAACTCGGTCGATGTGGTCATCGTGATCCTCAGCTAGAAACAATTTCTCGAGCCGGTGAAATGCAGACCATGCATCCGCAACCTGCCCAATGACGACAGGCAACAAGTTAAAAGGAACGCGAATGGCATTGAAGAGGGCAAGGGATGAGAAGATCGGCGCAACTGTCAGCGTATGACTAGTTGTGGCATATGTAATGAAAGAAAGCATCGCTCCTAGTATGGGAAGGACAATTGATATGGAATTAATGGCATTTCGTGTAAGCTGGAGCTTTGTGATGCCTTTAATCTCTTCTTTTCTGATTCCCTCCAGTTTTTGCATGAAGGGAATCTCCCAGGCATTATTCTTTATAAAACGGACAGAACGTAGTATCTCTTGCGTCAGGGAGACCCTTGCGTCTGTTACCGAATTGATCTGCTTCCGCCGGCGCATAAGTGTTTTGAGTCCGAAGGTCAAGCCGGCTACGCCGAAGAATAGGAGGCCGAAACCAGGAAGAGCTGAATAAGATATATTGACTAGAAGGAGGGCGAGCGTGAGGAAAATCGTAATAGGAGATACCCAGATGAGATGAAATAGCCCAGCAGCTTGATCGATTCGCGCCGTGTCAGAAGACAACAAGGACATCATGAACCCAGCGCCGCCGGGAAGAGACTGGTCGGAGAGCTTTAGCGCTTTCTCGGCCATGCCAGCAATCAACACGGCTCGAACCTGTGCACCAATCATGAAACCGCGGTATATGAACTGATTCGTACAGACGCTTTGAAGCAGCTGTAGACCCAGTATACCGAACACGATACCCAGACCTCGGCCAATGGGTGGCCCAGGGTGCCTTTCTGGCATATCGTCCATGGCTGCCTTGTAGGCGGCTGCCAAAAAGTTCAAGAGGAATCTCAACACGAATGGAACCACAACTTGCGAGATATTGGCAATTAGAAGGAAAATGCCACCGATCCAAAACTCCCGTTTAAAGGTATCGTGCAAGGCTGCCATCAGTGGGTGTTTTGAACCTTTGTGAACGCGATCGCGAAATGCTGCCTGAAAGTGCAACGTGAATGGTTCAACACGTCGATCGGGATTGACGAGCCATAGGTCGTTCACCTCGAGCTTTCTTCGGTGTCCAGTTACCATGATAGGAGTCATCCATTCGAAGGTATATCGACTAAGGAGATTTGCTGTGAACTCCGGGCTCGGTTGCCGCTGTGTGGGTACGTCAGGCGCAGGCGGTGAGTACATGGAGCGAAGCCATTGCAACCATGACTTTCGCTTGTTGGCGGTATCTCGTTTCTCAGCCGTTGACTGTTCAACAGGGAGCATTGTTGACATGTTGGTGCCAATATGGTGTTGCGTAACAATAAATAACCCAACTTTCTCTGACCACCAGTGCCTCCTGAATGGGAGGGCCCTTGATAAAGCTAGAGAGAAGAAAATATTACCACTAGGGTAGCTTGATTTGGTTGAGGAAGCTGCCTTTCGTGACGAACTACTGCATTTGCATCCCCTTAGTGTAACTCGGGTAGCAAGAGAGAGTCTCGTAAGATAGGTAACGTTGCAAAACGCAATACCCAGAATTTAGGTCGAATGGTTTTGCTCATGTTAACTACCTAAGTACCTTGTAGTAGATACTGCAAAAACACCTTGTTCTACCGCTTACCTGAATCTAGAACAGTGACTACTTACAGCTTACTGGAAAGACAGATCTAAATATGTACGATCCGCAATTTGAGAGACGGTTGTTACCGATATTCACTGCCTGTCCTGCATGATGTACTCCGTGTTAATAAAACATGGTGGTCCTTCGTGGTCTTGCTTGGCAATAATAAGCGAGTATCTTTCATAGTTCTTTACCACGAGGCTGCATGCATTTAATGGGTTAGTGTAGTTACGCAAGGAATCTGATCCTCTGCTCAGAAATGGGTTTCTCATAATGGTCCGCGGGGTAGTAAGGATTGTTCGCTTGGAGTATTGGCGCTAAATTAGGCTTAGGACAAGGCTTTCTCTGAGGTTTAGCAGGACTTATTACAGGATACTTTTGATGTATGTATCTCAAGAAGATACCTCCCACATGCTAGTCCACTGGTTAGTGCGCCAGGTGCACGACGATTATGCATCTTTTATTAGACTACAAGCGCATTACCTCAAGACATAATACTTTTTACTAAGTATAGCATCGTTACGTAAGAGGATCCTGAAGGCTTGAAGCTAGTTTCAGGGCTGAAAATTAGTTATTCTCATCTCACCTTTAGCAAGAACAAGGGAGGATATCACAGCACGGCATGGAACGAGCAGGAGGATGAGATGAAGACCCGAAAGTCCGAAAGCAATATTCATCCTCCGCAGCTTATTAAACAGGTTCGCTTCGGTGGGGGCTGGTTCTTCTAGCGCTAACTCCATGATGTTCCAGATTAGTTATTCGGACTTTGAGAGAACGCAGGTGGTCTAGATGTAGGGAAATTTGAATGAGTGAGTGATGAGCAAGGCTGTTGTGGCCCCAGGGGCCCATAGTTATTGGAAATGGTAGTGTAGATGAGCGGTTGACAAGATCTCATCAGCTATAAGAGAAATGATCCGCCTAGCTAGAGCTTTAAACAGGAACAGGAATCACAATCAAGCTCACAACACCTCACATTCAATCATTCATACTATACCCATAATCTTTCCTTGTTTCACTTCTATAACTCAGGTTCTCAAACCTTGTTCGCATTCGATTCTCACCTACAAAATGCCTTCAGTTGAATTCCTCCCTACGGTCGAAGTCAGGACACACCTGGCCGACCAACCTTCTCGCACTACCAAGGATGCTGAAGTCAAGGTTGTAAACGTAAATGCTGTGGAAATCGAGCCAGAAGTCGAGGCCCAGCCCCAGGCAGGAAATGATTCTGGCGAGGTCTTGCTAGTTACCAACAGCAAGCCTGCCGTTGTTGCTCAGCCTCATATGGGGGTCAAGCCTATTGAAGTCAAACCTGTCTCCGATGACTTGGCTGTAACAGAGAAGTCAGATATCAAGCGCCCATCCGACTTCCTCGTAGTCTTCGACAGCCGGACACACAAGGACTACGTTATCCCAATCAGCAACAACTCTGTCAAGGCCGTGGATATCGGCAAGATCCAGCCCCCATCCGAGAACATGAACCGAGAACAACAGTACAGAGGAGGCCTTAAGGTTTTCGACCGTGGATTTGTCAACACAGCTTGTGTTGAGTCCGCGATCACGTTGATGTGAGCATGTGCGCCTGATCCTTACTTGTCTTAACTGACATAGTCATTCCTAGTGATGGCGAACGGGGCCAGATCCACTTTCGAGGCTACGACATTGGCTACCTCTTCGAGAACCATGAATACGAAGAGGTTGTCTTTCTCCTCATCTATGGACATCTTCCATCCGCCGAGGAGGGTCAAGCTTTCCGACGGAGTCTAGTTGCTGAGCTGAAAGCGCCGAAGACTGTTGTCGACACTATCCATGCCTTCCCGTACGTAATTTTCAATAGCAGGTTTTATAACGACCTTAAATCTGATATGGATCTAGCGCTGAATCCATGGCATTCCCCATGATCTTGGCAGGCTTGGCAGCATTTGCGGCGCTCGACGAGGGAACCAATAAGCTTCACACCCAGCACAAGCCCTACTTCCTGGGAAACATGAAGAACACAGACGCCGCTAATATCCGAGCGCTGGCTGCTATGGCTACGACCCTGGCTCTGGTCTACTGCCACAAGCGCGGTACCACAATCGGCGTGCCTGATCTTGATGGGTCGTTCATTGGAAACGTTCTGAAGATAATGGGCAAGGCTGATGAGGACAAGGAGATTGAGAGATGCCTCTCCAGATTGTGGATCCTCTACGCTGACCACGAGATAACCAACTCAACCGCGGCTTTCCTTCACGCGTCGTCGACGCTTACTGACCCCATCTCCAGCTCCATCGCGGCTATGGTGTCAGCCTACGGGCCACTTCATGGTGGTAAGACATCCTAGCAACATGCATATTCCTTGGCGCTAGGAGACTAACAGGCTTTTTACCCACTAGGCGCCATTGACTTGGCATACAAGGGGTTCGAGATGGTTGGCTCAGTACACAACGTGCCATACCTCATCAAGGCGGTCAAGGCGAAGCAGCAGCGCCTCTTCGGTTACGGCCACCGCATCTATAAGACAGTAGATCCCCGCATCAAATTCATTCGCCAAATGATTGATACGCAAGTAGCCGAGAAGAAACGTGAGGTGCCCCCAGCATTGCAAATCGCCTTAGCCATCGATGACCTTGCTAGTAACGATGAGTACTTTACTTCAAGGAAACTATCGGCCAATGCGGACTTGTATGGCGCTCTTCTGTACACCGCGTTAGGGTTTGAGTCAGACATCGTTGTTGCGATGACATCGATGTCTAGAATGCCCGGTGTGTTAGCCCACTGGAGGGAGTCCATGCAGCAGAATGTCATGTTATGGCGTCCTCAGCAGCTGTACACGGGAACTTCAGAGGAGAGAATGGCATGAACTGGGATGTGCGGTAAAAATTGGGGGTGGTCCAGCGATTTCTTTGTATATAGGAGTCATAACTTGCAGGGATATTTCAGTCCTGTCTTCTTGTAGCTTTATTTCTCTATGTATCCAATGTGGAATAATGGGGCAGACAAGATCTATGCACCCAATAAAAGCATAGAATTGTGAGCACTTCTACTTTGTTGTTTTGCAGATAACGGAAGTAGCAGAGATACCTAATGTTTCCCTACCTAGCAATACATGTAGTAGTAATTATTGCTATTGCTGATAATAATTTCAAGGGGCTAGAAATTGTAGTTGTCGTGCCTCTTTTTCGTAATAGCCGTGATTGCTTCCCTGAGGATTAATAAAAAATCCATTTTGGGCCTTGAAATATTTCAGCCTAGCTAGATAAATACCCCTTTTTAATTCAATTATTAGACTTTCACAAGTCTTACCTGCACCCCCTGGCTCTCATAGGTACCAGACTTGTACGTTGGATATATACATATAATTGTGGATTCCACCCCATATTGCTACTGAAACCCCCCTAACTGCGAGCCAATCCCCTACAATACTTGGCAGCTCCATCTGCAAACTTACATCTCACTCCCCGCTTATGCCAAGCTCGATATGACGCCACTTTGAAGCTTGATCCCACTGCATCCTTTCGGGTGTTTTCCTCACCACTTGCATTCGCTCGACAAGGAGCAGTTAGAAGCTGGGGGTTAGGATTTAGCAAAAATACTCTGAAGCTACTGATTTATGGATTGTACTTAGTTGAACTATCTTTTCTAAGTATAGAAATCGACCTCACTTTGGGGCATATCTCTTTACCTGCAACCACAGCAGAATGTGGGGTCATCAGTTTCTCATGCAGAGGCTACGTCTTAATCGACCATAGCAGAAGTTATGGGCTAATCAGCCTTCAGCTCAGCTTGCCTTTCTAAATCTATGGTTTGTTTGATTTATCGCTTTCAAGTAGGTATCTTACTTGAACCGGGAGATGGCATGCACCTTTTTGGATCTGGTTTCGGTCAACGGCGCTAGACATAGCTAATACCCCAGGAAACCCGAATTTCCGGAGTAACTATCGTGCAATTGGTTTTATTGGGTCCATCCATTCTGCATTAGGCCTATCCTGCATAGAACATATTCATATGGCTGCTTGGCAAACTGGTGATGTGGATTCAAAGCATTGTAATTGCGGGGTGTTCCAAACTATCCATGTGGCACTCTTCCTCTCTCCTGCACTTGAAATTCGCCTTGGGAGTGATAAAAGTCAAGGTTTCCCCAGTCTCCATTAATAGGATATAAAATGGCAGGGTCTATATGTATGTAAGATGCCCAGAGGTGTGATGGAACAGTAGTCCTACATCGCTTCTAATTTGAATATTAGAGGATTCTCTGTGGAACGTCAGATTTCTCGGGCCCGGCTCCTGATCCTCCACCGTACAAGAGAATTGAGACCAACAATTCTGAAATCCACGGCATGAAAATTTGAGGACCCATATTTTGCCTTGAATGGGGTTTTCAGCTGGTTTTCTTGATATAGTACGAGGACCTTCGTACCTAGCCCGTGGGAGAATACCATAGACCTAGTCTCTCAACCACACTGTAACCTAGACCCAGGAAATTGCAAAGGACTAAGCTAAACCCCCTAGTCACGATCCATCCCCTCGCGGGCCACTTTTAATACTAACTAGCTATAACGTACGAATATAGATTATATAGTAAATATAGCACTGCAGGTCTATTTTTTTTGTTGTTTACGAACTTTAATAAAGTTTTCTATTTTTATATTATTTTTTTAAGCTGTTTTATTTAACTTAATATTTATTCTAAGTATATTATAATTAGAATTTTTATTTTTATAGATCGTACGATTTTTTAACTTTTGTTTTGCTTTTTAAACGTTTGCTATTTAAACGAACTTATAGCTAAAAATAATTTTAACTATTTTATATATATTGTTTGTTTTACGTTCGATTTTAACGTGTAAATAAGCGTTAGTAGCTTATAATTTAACGATTATTTTAATAGCTATATTAAGCGTTTTTATAGTTTTTTTATTTTATAACTGTTATAAAGCTGAATTAAAAAGTATACACTTTTAAATTAACTTTTAATTAGTTTAAAAGATTGTTTAATTTTTAAACAGTGTTTTAATAATTAAAAAAAATACTAGCTGTAAAAAATCTAATATTTTTAGTTGTTTAAAAGTAGTAAATGTTTTAGCCGGTATTTAAACTATACTTTTATTTTTTAAGATTATAAATTTAAATAATAACAGTTTCGAACAGTTTTACGGATTAATTCTAAAAGTTTTTTAAGCATTAATTATAATTTCTAGAACTAAAACTTCTATTTAAGCTTTATATAAAATATTTAATATTTTTTTTTTTAAAAGCTTTAGTTTTAAAACTATACTTAAGTAGTTATAAAAATAACGTTAAAGCGTTTTTTTTAACAACTTAAATATTTTTATGTTTAAAACTTGTATTATATAAAAGTAATAAAGTTTATAAAAAACTAGTTATATTTTATTTGTTAAATAAAATTAAAAAACCTTATTATTCGTATATAAATCGTAACTATTATATACTAGAACTATTTATTTATTACTATAAAAAGTTTAAATATAAAATAAAAAAATATTTTATATTTAATTTAAAGCAATTTTATTACTAGTTTATTTATTAAGCAATAATTAAAACTATTACAAGTTATATATATTGTTTTTTTAATTTAAAAATTATTATATTTAAACGTTACTGTTTTTAAAAATAACTAGCAATTAAAAAGCTACTTTAAAACTATTTATATATTTAAAAACTATAATTTATTCGTTTTTTTTAATGTTTTTTTTTAAAATAACATAATTTTTAGCTTTAAAAACTACTTAATAGCTTTTTTTTACGCTTTAAGCGATTTTTATTTCGTTAGTATTATAAAAGCGGTCCAGTATTAAATTAACTAGTTTAAATGTTTTAAAATAGTCGAAAAAAATGTTAATATTTTTTATTATTATGCTATTAACGTGTATATAATTAATTATTTTAGTTTATAAAGTTTTTATAATAAAGTTTTAGCGAAAAAAACAAGTATACTACTTTTTTTTTAGTTTATAAAAGTTTTTAAAAGCTTTTATTATATTTTAAACTATAATTTAAAACTTAATTAGCACTAACGTAAAATTTAGCTTAATTTAGTTAATTATTTATTTAATTAATTACTTTTTTAAAAAAAAAATAAAGCTTAAAAAGATTTATAAATCTGTTTATAAGTTAAAATTCTGTTAAGGTAGCGTTAAATATAACTTCTTAAAATATTTTATTTAGCTAATAATACTTGTTAGTTACTACTTAATATTATTGCGCGAACTGTAGCTTGCGCACAAAGTTAAGTATTATATGAAAATATTAGAATAAAAAAAAAAAAAAAATAATAATAAAGTAGAAATTGTATTTATAGCACAGGTGGCGGTTGAGATATATATATTCGATTAAATAGGGTGGTTAGGCTTATAATTACTCTCGATGTGGCCCGTGAGGGGATGGATCGTGACCAGGGGGGTTAGCTTACCCATTCCTTAGCCCAGGCTCCTAGATTGCGTCCGGGGACCTTTAGCTCTAGAAGCCGATGGTGCCGGTTCCCGAACGAGAAGTAATGTCGTATGGCACTAACGGTTCTCATTGCAGTACTTTCCGCCGTCTGGCTATCCCGATCCAACTCTGTCAACGTCCGCTCAAGAGGCTGGGCAAGAATAAATTTTGCGTCAGGATTTGTTAGGGCGATCTGTTCATAATTCGCCTCAAGGGAAAGCCCAGAATATGTGCCCAGGGCCTCTGGTGTTTTGAGATGTGCACCAGAATAGGTATAACCTAATTTATCTAAGGCCCTATTGAGAGTTTTCGTTGCCAAGGGAGAAACATCGAATACGTAGATGGTTGGACAAGGGTCGGCGAGCGCTTGGGTCGTGCGGGTGGCGACAAATATCCCGAAAACGTAAGCTGCTATTGCAAAAAGTCTGGTTGGGGTCATTATGAGGCTAGAACTATCGTAGAATTTAGAGGACAGAGTTCACGAATGCTTAATATAGACGACTTATTGGTTCCTGTAAGGGCGAAGAGTACAGTAGGCGTTAAGAGTGAGACGACAGCCGTAGAGTGAAGAAAAGTAGTTTCGAGATTTGGTTATAATAAATCTCGCCGCTATATGCATTAGTGTCTCATAATTTCATTGGAGGCCTTCGACACTCACGAGTTGATGGGGCGGCAAAGTGACTGTTGCTTGTACGGCGCTCCCACAACTTTTGTCTATGTATTAGAGAATAACACCACGCCGGGTTCTTGTTGTCTCACGCTGCGAGGTCTAACGCCCCCGTCTCGAAATCAAGCCCTTACTGGGTACACAGTATGCCAATTAGAAATTTCTAGTATTCGTATATGTGGTAGCTCAGGACGCCTCACAAGCCAGAACACAGCAAAAGAACTTTCTCTCTGCAATGTGATGACTGAATTCTGAAACCTATCTGGATCAGGATCAAGAAGGAAGCTAAAACTAAAAGAGAATGTGGGCTAGGAATCCTATGAGTATTGTGGTTACGGGCGAGTAAAACTTACCTTGTCGTCGTATACTTGGCACGCTAGCTAGGGGGGAAGGTATCTCACTTTGAGATACTTGCACTCAAAATCCCCCTGTGTTGGCCCGTGCAAACAGCCTTGTCTAGCGCAAATACATGACAAGGCAAGTCTTATACCCCTACACACCAGTAGATGTTAGGATGCAGGGAGACTGCCTCTTGTGGCAACGGGTGCATTAGCTCAACAAATCAAAACTCTAAACTAACGCAATACCTACCAAGAGAAGAGCAATGTAATCATTCAAAAGGCATCTTTTAACGGTCCGAATGGATATAGGAAGTATCGGTAAGGCTTAGCAAGGGTCATTACCAACGCCTTTTTGTGCAAATACCTTCAACGGCGCTAAGGCTTCAAAGATTGAAGGTATTTATTGTATCACCCAGTGCCATGGACCGGGTGTCGGCTAAAGAAGAGAAACGGGCCGACCCCTCCTCTCGCCACAGTTAAGCGACGAGTGGTCCTTTTCAAGTAACCTCTTCGGTGTTGTGTATGTATGTACATATTAGCTCAGGTACAAGCCCCATATTCTACCATATTTAGCAAAGACTTGGTGGAGAATCCTTAGCAGGGATACTTGGTTCGTAGGCGGTAAGAATCTCACATAATACGGTATGCAAGGTAAATTTATACGATTCTTAATTGTAGAATCCTTTTTCAGCATTAGTTCTTACCGCCAATCGTAAAAGCATGTTCAGCGGGAAGAGGACCCTGTCGCAAGTACACAGTTTAAAAAAGGAATAAGCTAGTTCAGGCTAGAAGCCATCAATACTCTGAAGTGGGAAGCTTGCAGACGCCCACAAAACGCAACCAAGATAGGCGAGGCGATTCAATGTGTAATTTTGAAGTCTCTGTTTGATACGAATCTATTTATTTGTGCATTTACCATCCCACCAACAAAGTAGAACCCAACTCTAGTGTAAATACCAGTACATGGCAACAAATATGATATAATCAAGTCTGTGCCTCCACAAGGTTGCCAGAATTAACCTAATGCAAAAGCCCAGAAACAAGGGACCGGTATTTCCATGCAGCGCCAACACCCACCGCTGTAGCTCCAGCTATTGGCAGCGTTCGAAGTAGCATGTGGTACAGCGCATGCCACCACCGCCATCTCCTCCCAGCCAGGAACTGATTAGTGTTGTTGACCCGAGGGAATGGCTCATCTGGGGTCTCCTTTCCCAGAAACTCGCAGACTGGCTCCCATCCTTCGCTTACGTGATAATCGAGGAGCCTCTCCTGCGGCACAATTGAGCGGATCCTGTCGTAATACTCGATGTACGCCTGGCGTTCGCCCTTGGGGGCCATTAGGGGTCGAACTGCGTGTTCTAGTTTATGGTACTTCCACCAAGGGCCATAAATTGGGTCGAAGGGGGAGATCCAGTCGAACGACTTCCACTGTCTCCCCACATCAACTGATTGCTTCAAGGACTGCAACCACTTGTCGACGTCGCGATTGGTAAGAATGATCTTGGCATTAGGATAAGCCTTGATCAGCTCCTCGGCCACCATGGTACTGGGATAGTTGCACGCTGCGTTGTGCTCTCCATAGAGCTTGTCATACTCTTCCTTGCCAAAAGCTGGCCCTTCATTGTAGTACTTCGCACGAATAGCCTCTGACCATGGCTCATACAGATGCGGCCACTGGTCCATTAGGCGACCATGAAAAGGCTTGTAACCCAGCATCTCAAGAGCCACACGCATCGCTGAGCAAGGGCACACTAGTCAGTGTCTGGACCAGCAGGAGTGGGATTTGAGAATAAGTGAAAGCTTACAGATACTTCCAGTGCGTGGCATTCCAAGAACCAAAACCTCCATCTCTACCCCTTTGGGTTTGAGTGGGAGGGCATCAACTGCCCGATTGCCTTTTGTAGGCGCCATACTGAACGAATGTCTTATGTAGGCTAAGAAAGTATAGTTAAGTGGAAAATGGAAAATGATAGCGGAATGGAAACGAGTGACGATGGGTCAAGATGCTTTAGAATACAACGAGCAAAGTAAAGATTCAGCCTCATATATATGTACGAGCTACCATCAGCAAAATCACGTCTCTTCAAATCCTCAATTTTTCTGATCTATCCGGTGTAGGAGTAACATCAACAAGTTCTTCCCACTAGACAAGGCTTTAATCCATTATTGGTAAGGCTTGGAGGAGGCTATTGCAAGATACTTGTGGTGTAAGTACCTTAAGGGCTGCTAGGGGTTTGGGGGGTATCACTTTGCGGAGAGCCAAGCGTACGTAGACCATGTATACCGGCTCGGTTTCGCAGGAGCAATCTAATTCCGAAAGATTTCAGCTATCATGAGGACATGTAAGCTGAGCTAGAATTAAAGGATTCTCAGCCCTCGCATCCTACTCCGCATCCGCGAAGTTCTAGAATTACAGTGCAGAGGGATTCGAGTGACATAGATATATGCCCCCAATATTACAGCCACAAGTATTTTGCTTAGTGGTTATTCTAAAAATATTCCGGTTAGTTGAAAGTGCCTAGATATACTGTAGAGATCACTGGCAAACTTAGAGTCTGCTCATGTTGAACCATGCGATGGGAGAGATAGCACTACGTCTATGGGGTGACTCTTATGGCCTAACCTCGTTTCTATGAATACTAAAAGCCTATTAGCAGTAATAGACTTTGATTTATATACCTAAGGGCTTCAAAGCCTATATCTTCAAGTCTACATTACTTCCCTCTATCATTTTTCAGCAGCTTAACCCTTATTACATCTTATCATTCTATTCTCATTTCTCACCTTTTCATTCATCAGCATGGCCATCACCGCTGCAGAGCTCCCATACACGACAGGCCGCATTGAGGTCTGGAACGGCACCAAGGATGGCGAGCAAGCTTACCTTGATACATCCACCAACGAAACCAACCTGAACCCCAAGAAGGTCCTCAATGTCAAGATCTATGATATCCGCCAACAAGTTCCTCAGCCATCGCTGAAGGAGGAGGGTTTTCAGGTCCTGGCATACCCTACCTCCATGACCACGGACCAATTCTGCAACAATACGACGCCCGAAGGCAAGCAGTTTATCCGCGACAACTACTGGCCCGAGGTCGTCGGGCTTGTCAAGGGGCTGGTGGGCGCCAAGGAAGTGATTCCCTGGCACTTCAGTGTCCGCAAGCAGACCCTTGGCTACCACCCTGATGAGATCTTCTTCATGAAGACTGGCATTTCCCAACCTGCGTCCACCGTTCACATTGACAACTCTCACGAGACCGCCATTGACCACATGACCCGCGAGCTCGGTGAAGAGAAGGCTCAAGAGTTCATCAAGGCACACAAGCGCTGGGCTATCATTAATGTCTGGCGCCCAGTTGAGTTCCCCGCGACGCGCTGGCCCCTGCTAGTCGTCGATCACAGCCAGGTTGACTTCCAGTTTGATAAGAACACTGGCCGTGTTTTCCGTCGCAACGATGGAAAGTACTACAAGTCCCACGACAACTTCATCAAGGAGGACGATGGATACATCTTCCGCTACGCGAAGAACCTTTCCCCGTCAGAGGTCATCGTGTTCAAGGACTACGATTCTCGCCAGGACAAGATCCGCGGCACTCCCCATGGTGGTTTCCAGGATGACAACACCCCCGAGGACGCGCCGGCGCGCAAGTCTATCGAGGTCCGCGTTTTTGCCTTCTTTGATGACGAGTAGCTGAATTGTTCTGCAGAGTATCAGCAAAGACGATAAAGCAAGGGGGGATATGTTAGAAAATTGTAAAAAATCCTTTTGTATTTCATCTACCTGTTAATTTTTGTGCGAATTAATATGATGCGTAATTACCACTTCTTGTTGCCATTTCTTCTACATATTCGACGTTGCAGGTAAAAATTAAACGCTACACCATTGACCCCTATACAACTATCTACTATCTCGCTGTGATAATTGTGGAGTTCTATTCACTCCATAGTAGATCTCTCCGACAGCTAGCAAAAGCGGGAAGGGTAGTTCCATGAAACACAAATTTTGCTATCCTCACCAACAGTTTCCCGTATTTGCGATAGCAACGCTGCATAGGCGCACCTGTCGTGGAATCCTTCTTAAATTAGTAAAACCAAGGATATATGAGTATTACATTAAACTTAGCCGCCTGTATGAGTTTGTTGAGAAGACCTGTTTGCATACCCATATGACGGGATGCCTTGTGCCCTGGTAAATTACATGCCATGTCACCTTAAACCACCCTTCAACATTAGCTACCAACTCGAATAGCAGCCCTGTAAACGTGCAGTCACCCTGTAATCCCTCTCACTTCTATGCTGCCTAGTATTCAAGATAGGTGGTTATGTTCGCAAGAATCTTAAGTCTAGTATCTCGTCAATATTAATCCATTAGTGGTGCCAAACCAACCCTTCGAGGTTGACGCCGACTCTATTGTTGCGATCAGCTACCTCCCAGTCAACGCGTCGCAACTATGGCCAAACGAAATACACACCCTGCTGCTAAATTTCAGCGGCAAGCAGGACTTCGCCAAGGTATACCGAGGTAATACGGTAAGCTGTAGGTTGCCAAAGCAAGCGAGTTAGCGCAGAGTCTCTTCGGCTGACGGGTCGATACTATCATCTTTTATCAATCATTCCACGTGTGCCTCGGTAATTAAAGGGAAGCCGAAAGTCTGTAGTACAGCAGCGAATTTCAAGGGCGGCTTGAAGCCTAAGAACGCAAGGCGTCTTACATATAATGACCCTGCGTACGGACCAAATAGTTATAATCCACAAAAAGGTCTGACGTACCAAGTGGTCTTGACAAAAATGCATTCTTGTAGCTTCTCAATATCGGGGCATGTCACCCAAGTATGTGCTGCTTTATCGCGAGGTATATGGTCCTAACCACAGCATCTGCACTTGACAACAATAGCAACTCAGGCAACGGCCGGGCATGTGGCAGTCATACCCGACCCGCTACTACTCCTCGCTTCGATTCAAGCACACTGAAAACACGTACACACGAGAATATTACGCCGCACGCCTTGCATCTTAAGTTCTTTGCATATTCTCATTTTATTTTACATTTTGGTTCTTTGTGCAGCTCAATGGCTAGTTGTGGTATGCCGTTGCCTTATACGTCTTTGCCACAGTTCAACCTTAGCAGCATTGTTGAATCCCCGAAGGTTAGCACACTCCATTTATCCAACACTATACTTGACATGGCATACATACTTCCAGGTAGTGTGGTGGCTTTCTCTACCACCAATGGATGACCTCCTATTACTATAGCGGCTTCTTGTGATGGAGACAAGTCGATTTGGGTAGGTATCCAATATGTTTTAAAAGAACACCGTCTTTATCAATTATTCTAAGAGCTAAACTTATATTCTGATGACGGTGTCGGTCACCTAGACAGATCTCGAAAAACTGAGGGTAATGGCGTATGACGATCCCCATGCGACGGCCAAAATAGGACCGGACCTGCACACATGCAAGCTACACGGCCACTTGTATCTTCATCTAGAAAAGCCAGATCCCAAGAGACATATTATGATTGCTACTAGGCTTATGACTGAAGAAGAGAGAAACTATAAAGCGGCCAGCCTGCCATTTATGGGTTTGCAGCTCCTGTAATCTCAAGTGCTCAGCTTGGCTACGAAGTGACACGACGCTTCCTAAACCCCCTTTTGACAGAACGGAGGGGCGATAACTAAGCAGGAACGAAGTGGGTGGGAGGTTGCAAAGTTAAAACTTGGGATCACTCCTCTGAGAGGCCTTACCTCGGCTGGTGCCTTAGTCAGGTGCTATTAGAAGTACAATATATTTCATATCGTTCCTAAGACTTCATATCAATGTCAGGGACTGGGGTGAATCTGCGAATCATGTGTTATTATTATGGGTCATTCATACTACATAAGCAGTAAAACAATGTACACAATACAGTTAAATCATTTGCACAGAGCAACTGAGAGATCCTCACTTCGCTATTGAAGCCCGAGCCTCTGATGTGAAGAAGAGAGAATAGAGGCGTAGAGAGTAGACTGACTATTAGCCCAACAACAAATCCTTAGTTGCCGAGCATGTTTTGATTACTTCTGCTGGTGCAATAGAAGGAAGAGCAAGTAGCCTAGGGATTATTAAACACTAATTACTGAAACGGGCAGCGCACTTTGTGCTAGGACGCACATTATTGACGCCGAACCGCCTCATCTTTGGCTCCAGACCAGCGATAATAGATTCACTGATATTTGGCTTGAGATACTATTATAGGTATGGTGGAAACTAGACAAGGGAACTAGCCAGCAACCTAACTAACTGATTACGAGAACTGCTTTCCAAGAGCACTCTAAACAAACGGATATATGAGGCTTTTCACATGAAATAAATAGGCAGTTCACCAGAAAAAGAGAATGGAGGGCAAGTCATGGAAGGAATATGGCCCTGTAACTATAACCCCGGCTATATCCGAAGATCTGACAATCACTAATCCGTGTTGCTCACTTATGTTCACTAATCCTTTGCCAACGAAATTGAAATTGCAGGTGCGCGAAAATATATAAAGCTCTTCGTTGTTTACTAGACCTCTTATCTTAACTATCCGATCTTAAGGAGCATTTCAAAATGGAAAATCATAGCAGTGAACAGGCCAGCGGCCTCCAACAAATCGTCATTACTTCTAAGTACTCATTTACCGAGACTCAGACGGCCCTCGAAGCGACCATTCCCCCGCTCGATACCACCTACCAAGGTTACATCGCTAAAGGGGACTATGCGGGAGCGCGTGCAGCACTCGAAGCGCTGCCGACCCTAAACAACTTCATCCTTCCACCTCGCAACTTCACGAACCTCCTGCTCGCCACTGGCGGGAGTGGACAGGCAATCGCATACGAGATCGGGAATCCCTTGACAGCAGCCAAGATGATCAAGTATAACCTGGACATCGCGCTGCATACGCCTCGCAGGGTGCTATTGAGGGTCAATGGGGATAAGGTCGAGCTCAAGGTCAATGCTCTTGCGCCGATTGTAGCGAAATATGGAATTCCGGAGGTGGACGCTATCGCGAAAAAGCTGGACGCTAACTTGACGGACACCTTGCGTGCAGTCGCCGGTTCTACCTAATATAAACTCCGGGTAGAGTCTTAGTTCAACTTCCACTGGTCCTGGCCGAAAGGAGATGGGATGCCAGTCAAATGGGAGAAGAAAGAGAAATTCACTGATGTACTATAAACAAATGAGGTTTAGGATCTTACCGACGTAACATTTGGGCAAGCATATTCAAGTGACGTCGAGTGTCGTACTGTAAGCCCGCGAGCTAAGTACACAGTAATTCTCCAAAGACGCTCCGACAATTCTGACTTGGGTATTATTGTTATTCGATGATCATCCCAGGTTCTGCGGGTACTATGCGGGCTCCATCCATCGTGACCTTCGATCCGTTGACCGAGTCGTGGACCCTGAGACGGCCAAGATGTACAGCTACGTCAGACCCCGTGGCTAGCGGACCCTGTGCTGTTGAGACCCTTGATGTCAGGGAATTGGAGACCCTTGGAACGTGGGGTTTTTAGTGTAATAACAAGAGAATACCCGCCGTTTATTGGCTAATGCGGCGCTGGGATATCCCCGCTTACAGATCGGTATCAGCCGTTAAACCAATCGATAAGATATTCGCCCCTCCATGACCCCACCATGACCCCACCATGGGACGCACTTGACCCCGACCAGAACTAATGTCCTTGAGCCTCTGCCTTAATGGGCAACCCGCATCACCACAATGCTGTTGCACCTTCTCGGAATTGTCCTGCCAAACGACGACATATTGCAGGAAAAATACTACACGTACTTGAATAGTAAGGATATTGCGGTGATCGTCACATCACTTCCCTTACTCGCACTTCCCCCGCGTCCGTACCGCGTTTCTGAGCGCTCCGAATAAATAATAAGTATGTGGCAGTTGTCCCCTTTCTATAACCTGTCTTTTAATCCATTTCACTTTGACCATTTTGGTCGCCCATCTGTGTACATTTGCCTCGATACTGCGCTGTAGATTAGTAGCGTTCCTAGAGGCAATAAATACAATCCCTTTATTCATAATTACATGTAACCTAGCTGAATACGCTCACCATCCATGATGTCTTCTCCTACCCTCTTCATCCCTTTCACCCCTAGCCCGCCCATCTCAGGCAGGGGATTGACGAGCTCGCAGATGGCAGATCCCAAAGAGAAGTTCTTCCGTCATTTCCAAGCTGAAATAACTCGTGAGTTCTGCCTGTCCTACACAGCTCAACGCGATAAGACTACGATAGTGTTTTATTAACTCTCTACTAGTCATACAAGATGAGATCGATAGCCTCGTAACGATGTCGACCATCGGCGGCGAGCGTCAAATTGGCATAGACACAGTGTTAGGAGGCATATCCCGGTTGTCCAACGAGGTCATGGATGCGGCCGACTTCATCCCTAGCTATGATCAACGAGCTTACTCACAGGTAGGTAATAACAACACAGCCAATGGTGTGTTTCGTTTGCTCACTCACATGGATCGTCTATAGGCCATCAAAGCCCTGACGGAGAAACTAAAGGAGACAACTGGGAAATTAGCACCAAAGTCGCGCTTCCAATTCAAGTCGCGGAGTAAGGAGACAGAAGCAGCCCAGTCGCAGCCGACTCCTGACCCCCGATTACATAGACCTTGGAGTAGCGATGGCAGTCGGCATGAGGTTGAGGATTCAAGCGAGGCAGGTGCTGAGGCCGAGACCCGTGATGCCGTCGGGTCTCTGCCCTCATTCCCCTCGAAGAACTACAACGATGAGCTCTCACGCCCCGACCAAGTAGGCGGCGGTGTCCGAAAGCCGAGTTTCTCGGAAGCCAAAAACATCGCCATCTCCGATCATAGGAGCTTGCACATCATTCTCCCCTCGACGGCTTCGAGGGCCACGTCTTCAGGCAGCCTGACGAACTTGGACCATTGCATCGTGGACATGACTATTCCAACGAGAACAGGTGCGCCGTTCGCCGGACTCACGCTGAAGAATATCAAGCACAGCCTGATCATTGCGGGACACGTGGCTGGCCCGGCACACATCACGGGCGTCGAGGACAGCATCATTGTTGTGGCCGCACGACAGGTGCGCATGCACGACTGCAAGAACGTGCACGTGTATTTACACTGCACAAGCCACCCCATAATCGAGGATTGTTCCCAGGTGGCATTTGCGCCTCTCCCTTCATATTATGTAAGACTGTTCTACTCCGTGACAGGCGTCTGGTCCTTACTGGGGACTCGTACTGACTTTTTTGAGCAGGTTGATGAGTCTACTCCGGCCGAGACGAACCAGTGGAATCAAGTGGACGACTTTAAATGGCTGAAAAACATCGCCTCTCCCAATTGGAGTACATTAGCAGAAAAATATCGGATTCCGCATGATGTGTGGGAGGAAACGGTACGTGGGAAGGCGAGCTTGAGCACTGATGATATCCTTCGCCAGTTACGAGTAGTGACCAAATCGGGCCAGGCTTTGCATTAACGGCGGAATAAATCACACCGGAAATAGAAGCTCAAAGTCATGGTGCTTTATAGGCACCGGAAAACCAAAAGTCAGTTTCTGCATATTCTTTGAAGGCGTTGGGGGTACGCGGTACATGAAAGGAGTAGGCTTAAAGCACTTTGTCCATAGTTTGTCCATAATAATTGCATTCTTGTAATATCATCGGTCAACCAAGTCTGCTTCCCCCTAATGTATTCTCTCTCGTCTCGTGGTATCATAGAAAAACGCCAAACGCCCCGGCACGTATGTATGAAACAGCCCCTAACAGTCGTGCAAGGCAAATTAACCGCTGTCCCTTGAATAGAAACGCAAGCATTGTCTTCTTTTTCGCCTAACTCCACGATTCTTCACATAGGTATCTCCTCTCATGGATTTTCCAGTTCTCTTCCTTTTTTATAAATTTCAAGGCCGTGTAGGTTACGACTCTATTTCACTCCTCCATCTTCTCCACCTCGCCTTCTCCCTGCACAACAGCAAGCCGCGCACCGACCTCGCGCAGCTTCGCAAGCGTATCGCGCTGCCTCGCGATGCGCGCCTCGAGGGCCTTGATCTCGGACTCCTGGGCTGGGATGCCGCGGTCCAGATCCGGCAGCGTCGTCTTGATGAGATTCCGTGCGCGCTGGAAGCGGTGCTTCAAGGCATCGGTAGCCACGGGGATCTCTTTCAGTGTGAGCTCGCCCGTCTTCTTTGTCGCGGTGGGAGTTGGCGTTGTGGTGGAGGAGGTGGTGGTTGGTAGTGTCCGTAGACGCGTGAGGATGTGCGCAAGCTCGGAGAGGACGTCGAGCGCGTCGGGGTTTAGGGCGTCTGGGAGCGGGAGCGGGAGTGTTGGGGTGGTGGATTGGTTTGTCGACATTTTGGGTCGTGTTCTGTATGCGGTCGGTCCAAAAGCGAGTTTGATTGTTGCTGCGCTTAGAGCATGCTTGGCAGGATTGGTACTGCTATATGGTAGTCGAAATGCCCTGACCTTTAAGACCAAGAGCTGAGATGGAGCAAAGGACCGTTTCTGAAATAACTAGAAATTGTTGAATTCCTACTAGAACTGAGTCTCGTTGGGGTGGATGTTGAGGTTCGTTGTGTTAAGAGAGCTCGTAGGTTTACGTAGAACAGTAGTTGAAGATTAACTCCTGGGCCTAGATCTGCAAGAAAGGGAGAACTGTCATAAAGGAGTGTAAGTGATGTCCGACAAGTCAGCCTCTTGAATTTTTTGTCTCTATTTGCCCTTGTTCACCTTGACAATTCTGGTACGCGGTTGACGAATTAATGGAGTCGCGACCGGTTTAGAACCGCATAGGTAAGTTTTACCATGATGTAACTAAACGGGGTACTAACCTGAGCCACGCCGTTTTTTAGGTAGTCTGAGCTGGCCCCCGCTTTTACTGTTACTTAGGCTCGGCTCACCTATCCTCAGTCACCTGACTGAGGAAGTACATTTGTAAAGCAGTTATGCAAAAGGAAACGGTTGTGAAAACGGTATCAGCCCGGGTTTCAACACAATTAAGAAATACCTACGGTTATAAATGTAAACAGCAAGGTTCCCTTCTAACGCACTTACGCACTTAATTTATATGAGTGGCTAGGTACTTAGCAGAAGAATTGTCTAAGCCACTGATTAAACCGCCTTACAGGGCACATGCATAACGAGCCACTGATCGACCACTTGCCAAAGAGCTTATTGCTTAATTCAGTAAGTAGAATATGGGGCAAGTCTTGCGTAACATTCTACATACATAGTAGATCCTGGCGGAGATGTAAGGGATGGGGTAGGCCTTGCTGCCTGCAGTTAATTCCCCCCTCAAAGGGATACCTATTGATACCTTTTGTTGGTAGAGTTTTCTGCTGATTCGGCGTATACAAGTATAGATAGCTACTAGGGCCTGACTGTTAATTCTGTTGGTTTCTACAAGTCATCAGAGACTAGCTTATTTTGTATAGAAAATGAGGGGACATCTGGTGAGCACCTACCAGAATCAGTTTACGGTGAAGAGGATACGATAAACAGAACCAACAGGTATTACAGGGTACCTGTTGCGCGCAAGTCGCTCCAGCAACGGCGTTCAACTCAGAATTCCAGTCAGCTCTAATTCTTAATAACCCATATACATTTTGATATTTGCCTGGTCAATTAAACCATAATTGACCTCTATTCTCATCTACCCCTACATGAAAAATACTTATAACCATGGCAACTCACATTCTCGAGACTCAGTTGGAGCGCTTATCGGTTACTGATGAGAGTGGGAAGGACAAGAAGTTAACCAAGGTAAGGACTATTAGTTAAGGCTACCCTATCTCGGCAATACTAATTTAGTTATTTTTCCACAATTAGACTGGAACTATCTTGACACTTCACTCATCCAGTTCAAGCCATCCAAACCTACTAAAAGTCGCCCTCCAAAATCAACTACAAAACGCGTCGGCGGCATCAGTCCGCCAAACAATAGTCGAAACAGCGACACGCCCGAAAGGTCTTGTTGGCACAGAGAAGTCGGATGAAGCGTCTAGAACCGAGCGTACAGCAGCTACTCTCGTCAAAGAACCGGCGGTAAAGGCATTCCACTTGGGCATGTTCGAAATCGGCAAGCCCCTCGGCAAGGGCAAGTACGGCCGCGTATACTTAGCGCGCGATCGTGAGCAAAAGTTCATCTGCGCACTAAAAGTGTTATACAAGAACGAATTACAGCATGCTCGTGACCAAATACAAGTGCGGCGCGAAATAGAGATTCAAAGTAATCTACGCCATCCTAATATCCTCAAATTATATGGTCATTTTCATGACGCTAAACGAATCTTTATCATCCTTGAGTTTGCCGGCCAGGGAGAGTTATACAAGCACTTACGTAAGGCGCAGCGGTTTCCGGAGTGGAGGGCAGCGCAATATATTGCTCAGATGGCATGCGCCTTACGTTATTTACATCGCAAGCATGTTATCCATCGCGATATCAAACCCGAAAATATCTTGGTCGGTATTCATGGCGAGATCAAAATCTCAGATTTTGGCTGGAGTGTGCATGCACCGGGCAACCGCCGGAACACGTATTGTGGAACCCTTGACTACCTTCCACCTGAGATGATCAGGCCAAGGGGCTCGGATAATTCATATGACGAAAAGGTCGATCTCTGGTCCTTGGGTGTGTTAATGTACGAGTTCCTTGTGGGAGAAGCGCCCTTTGAGGACAGCATGGTTATGACAACCAGGAGAATCGCGAAGGGAGATATGCGTATCCCGTCGTATGTCAGCGTTGAAGCTAGGGACCTTATCAAGAAGGTTAGTGGCGTTCGTTCCATTTTTCAACCGTTAAGCGCAACATTAACACCGCACCAGCTACTTGTCGTTGACCCCGAGGGGAGACTGCCACTCAAGGAGGTCCAGCAGCACCCCTGGATCATCAAGCACTCCCAGAAGGGCAAGCTGGCTGTGGGTATTAAGAACCACCAAGCATGACCGATTTGGATACAGTTTTTCACAGATTGGCTCATCTCAGACTTCGCGAAATATTCTCGTTCAATAATACTGCTGTGATAGCAATTGTATGTTTCGTCATGGAGCTGAGCACACAGCCGGGCACACAGCAGGGCATACAGCCGGACATGCAGCAAGCCAATTTTTTCAACGACGATTTGATCGACGATTCCGTCCCCAATAGTAGTACCCTAGACGTTGCAGATGGCCTGGACAGCCAGTTCTTTGATCTGGAGGCTGGCTTTCGCCCTAGCGGTGATAAAATTGGTGGTGATTCATCTCTCGACCAACACCAACGGCTGCTTCGCCGACGGAATCCTCATCTTCTCAGGCCCGTTCCGTAGGGAAAATAGCCAGAAAGCCTGCTGAACACAGCCGTCGTCCTAGAATACATGTTGAGAGGAAGCCAGCATCTAGGGTTCATATCACGATGAACATGGTGAAGAGGAACTTGCTGTTGAGCCAATTCCTCCAACATCACCGAGAGGGACTAATATATATTCCAAAGCCTACCGAGATGGCACCTGTACATAAGCATATATCTGGTGAGATGTTAGAGACATATCCAGAATATCTAGGGCACGCAAAGAAGATCGAGAAGGAATTGGTTAACTGCAGAAAACAGTATCGCGAGTGGCTGGGTTTGGCCTGATCTGGTGTCAGTCTTGACGAAAATGACATGGTCGGGTCTGATATATAGTGGGAACACGGTCTCTCAAAGTTCCCTACTTATAAATGAATGAAGGAACACTCGGGAATATCAAGGCACATCAAGAGGTATTCGCGAAAGAGACAGCATTGGGGACGTATATAGCATAGGTAGGCGAGGAGAACGACTTTCCACCTGATACGCCAGCGGTAGTTCAGCACCGTCGTTAAGAATTCAGTATGATCCTAATACCACAACTTGACTAGATGACGAGTCTGATTTTGATGAACCCTTACCTATACGATCAATGCTGCCAGCGAGAAAGAGGAGGCGCGAGGAAGAGGAGATGACGACATCGCTACTGGTATGGTAAAAAAAAATAGCAAAGGCATGGGGGACGTCAACTGCGCCAGAAGGTTCGGCACAAGCCGCTAGCGCTATCAATATGGTCAAGAAAGAGCTCAGTAGCAGGCTAGATATGCCTGAAAAAGTGAAGATATTCAGAGTACCAGCCGATAACTCATCATACGTGAGAGTCGGTTCTAGAAGGATTTTTTGTCGGGGTGTTAAAAAGGTGGTAAAACTGAGTACCCCTGTTCGAGCTAATATCTTTGGGGACCCCGCCGCATTGACGTCAAAAGCTACTGTTACCTATGCGATGCGAGGGCCGGACTTGGAGGGGTAGATACGGAAATACAGTAGGTACATGTACCTTTAATCGAAGTGCATGTCGCATTCTCGACAACAAATCCCTTACGCATTAATCAAAATTCAAGAAAATCTTCTACAGACTTGCTTCAAACAAGCCGTAGCGATCTATATGCTTCAAATAAATCAATGGCATGTCATAAATGTGGAAGATAATGGTCACGTAGTAATAGGTGGTACAACTCAAGGAAGTACTGTCTCTGTCAGAAATCTTATAATCCCCCACCATCCCACATGCACGCAGCTCGAAACCTCAACAGAAGTCCGACAGCCTTTTGCTCGATTGACTTAATCCTAAAATCACGCACCACTTGAATATATCCTTCTCTCTATTTACCTAACCACACATTCTTTCGAGACCAAGTAAAATTAACATGCCTACCCCGTCCCAAAAAGCCTGCCTCATCGTCATTGACGGCTGGGGAATCCCCACCGCTGACAGTCATGGTGATGCCATTACCAACGCGAAGACCCCCGTCATGGACGAGTTGTCCAAGAGTTCCACGGGGTTTGCTGAGCTAGAGGCTTCGTCGCTTGCCGTTGGTCTACCCGAGGGGCTCATGGGTAACTCGGAAGTTGGGCACTTGAACATTGGCGCCGGTCGTGTCGTTTGGCAGGATGTCGTCCGCATTGACCAGACTATCAAAAAGGGCGAGTTCAGCAAAAACGAAGTCATTAGCAAGGTCCTACAAAGTGCCAAGAATGGCACTGGTCGCTTACATCTATGCGGACTTGTCTCGCACGGCGGTGTTGTACGTTGTTTCTCTCTCTCTTCCGGGTGCGAACATCGCTAACGAAAGACTAGCATGCGAAACAAACCCACCTATATGCCCTTCTCGAGGCGGCCAAGGCTGCTGGTGTCCCCAAGGTCTTCATCCACTTCTTTGGCGACGGCCGCGATACCGACCCCAAGTCCGGTGCAGGTTATATGGAGGAGCTGGTGCAGAAAACGAAGGAGCTTGGCATTGGACAGATCGCAACTGTTGTCGGTCGTTACTACGCCATGGACCGGGATAAGCGATGGGAGCGAGTCGAGATTGCCCTAAAGGGCTTAGTACTAGGCGAGGGAGAGGAGAGCTCAGACCCCGTCAAGACCATCAAAGAGCGGTACGAAAAGGGTGAGAACGACGAGTTCCTCAAGCCCATCATCGTCGGCGGCGATGAAGCTCGCATCAAGGACGGTGACGAGGTCTTCTTCTTCAATTATAGATCCGACCGTGTCCGACAGATCACCCAGTTGCTGGGAGATGTCGACCGCTCCCCTCTGCCTGACTTCGCCTACCCTAAGATCCACCTAGTTACTATGACCCAGTACAAGGTTGACTATCCCTTCGAGGTCGCATTCAAGCCCCAGCGCATGGATAACGTGCTTGCTGAGTGGCTTGGTAAGCAAGAGGTCAGGCAGGTCCACATCGCCGAGACGGAGAAGTACGCCCATGTCACCTTCTTCTTCAATGGAGGTGTAGAGAAGGTATTTGCCCTAGAAGAACGGGATGAGTCACAAGATCTCGTACCTTCCAACAGGAGTGTTGCTACCTACGACAAGGCTCCTGAGATGTCTGCCGATGGCGTCGCGAAGCAGGTCTGCAAACGACTTGCTGAGCAGAGATTCCCCTTCGTCATGAACAACTTTGCTCCCCCCGACATGGTTGGCCACACTGGCGTGTACGAGGCTGCTATCGTTGGCTGCGAGGCTACCGATAAGGCCATTGGATTGATCCGTGATGCTTGCAAAAAAGAAGGTTATATCCTGTTCATCACGGCTGATCACGGCAATGCTGAGGAGATGAAATTCCCCGATGGCAAGCCCAAGACGTCGCACACCACCAACAAGGTTCCCTTCATTATGGACAATGCTCCTTCTGGTTGGTCATTGAAGAAGACGGACGAGGGAGTCCTCGGCGATGTTGCGCCTACAATCCTCACAGCTATGGGTTTGCCAGTGCCCGAGGACATGACTGGCCAATCTCTTCTGGTAAAGGCATAGACCATCAGTAAGAACTCTTTTTATGCTCCTCAAATTGTTTTAGGTTGTAGAAACAAGAGTTTGGGATAGATGGATGATTACAAAAGAGACGCGGAGACACCACAATAAAAAAAACTCCTAATCAATAGCGCGTCGCATCAGTTATCCTTCTACAGAACATGGAGTTGCTCAGAACACTCCAGAGTCTAGAGTAGCTTCAATATTTGTTAATTGAATATATTGGAACGTGTCATGAACCCCCCCACCCATATTTATATATCCAGTGTCTCAAACTAGTACAGTGTAGATGCATATGCTAGACCCCCAGCAGCTTAGCGCCCACAAGGCAATTCGAAATCTTGCAACACAGCCAAACTGCCCCACCACCGCACTACGAATTTTGATCCCCTTTTCGACCATCGTCAAGAAACCTCGCGATCACACACGTCAAGATGGATTCCGAAGACCCCCAGGAACGCCCCGATGAGATAACCAGCATCATCAACGGCCTGGAGCGGTACAACCCCGAAGCTGTCGGCGACCTCGAGAATTACGTGCACCACCAGTGTGCGAACAGATACACCGATAGCAATGCGAACCGGACGTTGCTGAAGCTGTGAGTCTTGCTACCTTTTGTTCTCTATTCGCAGACATCCCCGTGGATATTTGTGTCAGATATTCTCATATGTTTTTGGAATGACGATAAATGAACGTAAACGTTTCCTATTAGCTGAGCGGTTCTTGGGCGTAATGAACCCTCCCGCTTTGAAGTTTGTTATTAGCTCTATCTGACCCAACTTAGAACATCTCCATTTTGTCCTGCCTGTCCTCGCTGCTTCTCCCGTCCAAACCTCCTTTACTGACATGGTTTTGTGTGCGAAATTAGATACCAGCTTAACCCCGACCGCGTCAAAGATGAGGTCATAACCAACATACTTGTTAAGGCACTGACGTGCTTCCCCTCACCACAATTCTCGCTAGCACTCCACCTCATCCCGCCATCTGTCCTCGCCCCCGCAAGCTCGCGTAACGAGGAGCTCCCCGAGGCCATAGCTAAACTGCGTCAGCTCAACGATCAGCTGCAGGGTGCGCAGTATGCGCGCTTCTGGGCTACGCTTGACTCGGATGATCTGTATGCCGACCTCACAACCGACATCGAGGGCTTTGAAGAGCTCGTGCGAGTACGCATCGCTACGCTGGTCAGCCACGCCTACCGTGAGGTAGAGCTCCCAATACTCGAGCAGTGGCTCGGCATGGACGGTGATGCGGCAAAGCAGTTTCTCACCGAGACGGCCGGGTGGACTATCGAAGGCGGCCTGGTCAATATTCCCAAGAACCCCGAGAATGAGGCCAAGAAGTCTGAAGTCCGCGAAGATGTAAACGTTGACATGTTCTCAAGAGTAATTCGTCGGGCTTGGGAAGAGACAGCATAGAGTAGCTCGTTCCCGGGAGAAAATGATAAAGGATGAGGTTTACCACGAGTGGATGAAAACTCGGTTCACGGCGTTGGGGAGAAATATCTTATAGCTCAACACTCAAGATGATGTGTTCGTGGGTTTGAGGCGGGTTATGGTCTATACCGTTCATAGAGCACGGTTATGAGCAGCTGAAATGAATAAATGAAATAAACAGCCTCTGATATTGAAGAGCTCTGCAGCAGTTTAGTAGAATATGTGTTTCCATTTTGTGAGGTTCGCTACCAAATTTATACTACTTATCACCTGATACAATCAATATGTCAAGTAGATGTAAGGAATGGCCGCGACTATTTATTCATTCCACTTGCATTTCTTGCTGCCATCATCATCGATTGTTATTCACGAGAGGGCGTCTCAATTTGTGTGTTTAAGGGTGGTGGAAGGTGGCACTTACGGTATACTATATATATTATTAGAAGGTGCGGTGCACAAGGCCGTTGCATCTGGTATCAGCCTCACGGGGACAGGCCGCGTAACACGCTGGGGGGTTGCTTACGCAACCAGCTACCTCTAGGCTCTCTCAGCCTTATGATGCATTTCGACTATAATAAATGACAGGTATGTTCCCAAGGTTTCCTTGTCTACGAGAAACTGCTAGGAAGTCAAGTCTTGTATGTTTAAACCCCCCTTTTCTGTCATACATATAATCAAGCCTGTCACTGTAGGCTGACCGAATATCTAATATGGCCGTGGCCCTCTCTTTCGATGGTGGCCCTGCAACAGTAGAGAAGCCGCTGGCTCTCAGTTCGTATGTTGCAGGATCCATCTATGAATACTCAGTGCTGTCGCACCCTAGCTCTATTCGAGTCTTTGTGCTCTCGGCCTCGTTAGACTTAGCAACATCTCTCCAAGGCGAAATTATTGAGCAGAGGCTCTCCGGTGGCGGTACGGAACAAGGATACACTGCATTGTCGTATGCCTGGGGTGACCGACGCAACACGCACGAAATAAAAATCGGAAGTCGTCGGTTGAGCATCGGAAGTAATCTGCATTCGGCTCTTCGGGACCTCCGCCGAAGAGATTGTCCCATCAGGCTCTGGGTTGATGCTATTTGTATCAACCAGGATGACGTCAACGAAAGGAACCACCAGGTGCAGCAGATGCGCAACATTTATTCGTCTGCCTTAGAGACCGTCATTTATCTCGGGGACAGAAACGGTGGCCACACCGAGTTTTCGGCTTGGAACTTTCTCGAGAGACATGCTACATGGGCTATGAATGAAAATCGGAATATAGACCTTGATCGTCCAGCTAGGATGAAAGAACGAACAGCCTTCCGAGGGGAACTTCCAGATGTCGAAATCGATGTACTTCAACGGCCTTGGTTCCGAAGGCTATGGGTGTTCCAAGAAGTGGTCGTCTCAAAGACATTGTCTATCCAGTGTGGAAATCGGAGAATTTCTTGGGATGATTTCTGCAAGATCCTTCTTCTTTCTCCAAGATACCACGATCATTATGGTTTCAGCTTTGGTCGCGTGGATAGAATCGAGATAGTGAGGGATATGTTCCAAGCGCGGTTTGCATACCAAGACCTATACGGCATGGGCCACGTCCTACCTCCGTGGCATGATCAGGTGCAGACGTACAAACACAATACGCTTGATATATTGAACTTACTTCAGAAAACTAGGCGGCTTGAGTCGTCAGACCCGAGAGACAAGATATTTGGCCTACTTGGCGTCTCTGCTGGCATCGATGTGGACCACTGGCGGTTCGCTATCGACTATGGTCAGGATTGCCGCACACTCTATATCAACTTCGCAAGAAATATCATGTGTTCCACAAGGAATTATGATATACTGAGTTATCTTGATCATGGCTTGGTTCACACTCATGTGCTGGGTGACGAGCGTGAACTTCCATCCTGGGTTCCAAATTGGAACCGAAGTCCGGGGAACAGCCCGGTACCTGAAATCATGCGTACTATCTTAAGCACTCTAGACCCCGAATCTGAAGTTGAAAAGACTAAAAATCAACAGTCTTTCGATCGCTATTGCAACTGGGTCGATGCCGGCGAGATACTTGTAGCTTTAGGCGAGACAATCGGGCGGATAAAACACTTAGGACCGGTTATAACAATAACCAGCTGGGAAGAGACGGCCTTCGATAACATCAGCAAATTAAGACTCCCTAAGAAAGATAAGCAAGAGTTAGTTATAAGGCGATGGCGCGAAAGGCTAGCAATGCTTTGCGCCGCAGAGACAGGTATCGACAGTCCCTTTTTGCCCGAATTCAAACGTCTTTTGGGATGCCCGCCCTATGTCGAGATAACGACGGTTGAGTATCATCTTCTGGCACGTGCTCGCAAGACTGCGTCCTGGGCCCACGGCTTCTCAATACCGTCTACTCCTATTGTGGATAACACATCAATTGTGGACGGTAAGCGCATCGCTGTGTACAGTGTATATGGAGCGGATGATATCGAAGCGCTTGCGATCATCCCGAAGAGCGCTCGAGAAGGTGACGTCTTGATTCATTTACGAGGAGGGCGTGTGCCGTTTACCATACGGGTCAATAACGAGATTGGGAATGAAGACGGCTATCTAGACATTGACTTTGGCCTTCGGAAGTGCAAGTTGGTTGGAGAGTCGGTGGTTAATCGTGCTACTGCGGTCAGCTCAATGTGGCGTGAAAGAGTGTTTCTGATCAAATGAGATATGAAAAAAGAGAGGTAGTATTCTACTGCAATATAATATTGCTACAGCAACAACAAACCGAGGCCGACAGCATAACTATCTATTTGAACTTGGAATATTCTCAGTGGAGTAGGTACAAGAATAACTTCCCTAGAAATAGGATTTCAAGTGACACTAACGCATTATGAGAACAGGCATGTCATAAGCTCTTGGCCAGAGGGTACAATGAATTTATATATTTATTTTAATCAATTAAACAAATAAAGCCCGCAGATTTAGCCCAATTTTTGGGACATAATGATTCTACTAATTCGACCTTTACGCTACTTAATTAAAGCTTTTAAAATAGGGGTTTCAAGTACAGCTAGAGCACCGAGGCTAAAGTGAAGCAACTGGCGGCTCTAGAACCGGGGGTTCAGTTGGCAGGACGCCCGCGCCGCTGTTGGTCATTTTGCTTAGTCCTATGCGGCGTGACTATGTTATTGAGGATATTCGTACGCCACCAGTATATGAAACTCTTCCGCCTCGACCCCCTTAGACAAGGCTGACCTGGCTGTTTTGTAGCTAAGTGAGAATTATTTTCTGTGATAACACTTCCATTCGCCCCATAACCCTCTATTTAAACAGGTTCTTCTGGAGTAGCCTCCCTCTGGAGCGCATCTGCCAGACTGACTATATCCTCCCACCGTAACGACCTGGGTTCTGTATTCATAATAGACCCATCCACCGTCTCTTTTTCTAAAACTATTTCGTTCATGTTAATACTCTTTAGTGTGTACATTCGGCCACCTAAAGAAAAGCTGAAGTTAATTGACCGGCTCGCTATTTCTGGACCCCAAGGCGGAACGTTTTCGGAAAGAGGTTTTTCCTGTCCATGAATATCCCATAGTAAGTCGCGTTTTCGAGTTAAGAGGTACCGAGCTACATCGTTGTAAACTTCAGTTTCCGATTTGCTGTAATTGGGTTTCAGAACCGCCTGTACTTCGTTATTGGTGAGACCCAGTAAGGCAAATAACCGGTCCTTAGGTTCAGAGGAGGCGCAGTTTCCCGCAAATTGGATAATTAAGGAATGGCAGGTTCACGTAGCCGTAGAGCTGGTACACCATCCGCGGTCGGAGGAATCCAGTCGCAGCGAAAGCTGTTTGAAAATTTGCGGCACAAGGCTCCGTGTGTAGTAAGCCCCATGCTCCCCAAAATAAAACAAGCACTTCCAACGGTATTATCCCACCCCAGTGCAAAGTCGCCTTTTTGGCACAGACAAGTTCCTGTATAATCCACACTCTTGTCCAATAAGGTCGCTTATGCAGTTGCGAAACAGCAGACCAATCTGCCTTGTAACGAGGGTCGGAGCCATACGAAGAAAATGAAGGCGCTGTTCGTTGCGCTATTTCAAGATTTGGGTGACCGTTTCCTAAGAAAGCGGCCGTTTTTTCGGAGAGCCAGGAGCTCTCTGCGTTCCAGGCCCTATTCCTCGAGAAAAAAATTCCAGCCTCCTTTGCAGCCATAGTAACTTCGGACATAAACTGGATCGTTCTCTTTCCATCTTCTGTGCTGGGTCCAAGCCATGCAATAACCTCTTCAGCACCGGCGAATATGTGTTTCATACGCGCCACCTGGATGCTGCGTTCAGAGTCGGAAGATTGATTGATGCACATTGCATCTACCCACAGAAACCCGACGTTTTGCTGGCTCAACTCCTGAAGTGCTAGGAATAAATTCTTCTGCACAAGCAAAACTTGGGGACCGACCTTGACTGGGTATTTTACGAAAGAAGAACAGCCCCAGGTATAGGATAGCGCCTTATATGAAGGTGCTTGGTCCAACACATAGTGTAAAATTTCGCAAGAGACGGATTCTAACCCATCCGCAGGATGTAACTTGAGAAGACGAAAGGAATTATCCTGCAAGGGTTCATATGTAAACGTTGATATGTCTGCCACCAGACCGACCGTGCAGTGGCCTTCCATCTCTGGTGCTATTTATCGGTCGAGGGGAGTAGATATATGATGAGCTGAGAAAACACAGGGACAGAGCGTAGTTATATGAGGTAGTAATAAGGAAGAGCTTTTCTAGAGCGACTGGATATTTGCTAACAGAGGTATAATATGTAAACCAGGTGAATAACCATACCCTGGGGTTCACTTGAGTAACTTTCGAACCGATGGAGCACTTTAATATAGGAAGAAATGAGAATGGTTGGGAAGACATAGGCTTCCAACTCCGCCACAGTCCCATACCGCCTTTCTTGTGCGGCTGGAACGGATCGCTGTAGACACTCTGTGGTAGTAAGATACCGGCAGGCAGACATTCGTCGGCAATTTAAGCGCTCGGTCATATGCCCCAATTCTTGTTGCATAAGGAGGGAAGTCAGACGTCCTAGTAGCTGGTAGAATCTTTCTGTTATTTTAAGTAGCCTGAGTGCAGCCCCGTGCGATATTATTTCACGGTCGCTTGTAGTATGTACCTTGACGATGCAAGCTTTTATTCGACACTGTTCTGGTTTTATCACTGTTGATAGCAGCCTTATCATGGTGTTAAACCTGAACCTCCCTGTGGAAAACCCAGGAAGGGCGTAGTACCACTGCCGATTCCCACATAGAAATGAGTAATTAAGATATAATTCTATAAGCTAGTATTTTCAAAACTACTTCCTCTCAGTTGGTGTGGGAGACCTCGACAAGGAATCTGATAAGCGCATTTATCTCCTGCTTAGGATATCTTGCATCTACAAATACACGTTTATCCCTGAAATAATGTTAGCGCTTACCTCCCTGCGCTACATACAAGGGTTTAGCTATAGTTTGAAGACGTCTCGTAACGTTATTCTACTACAACTATATTCGTTATAAACACAATTAAGTACTTTATACATAGTTTTCTACTCATTTTGCTGTTAAATCAAGTATAAGCACTTGTACTTAGCCGGAACAAGATAAATAAGTTATATCAGCTCTACCCTATCAGTCCAACTACTTTGCTTTCAACTCCTTAATTTCATACTAAGCTATCTTTTCCTTCAATAATACCTTTTCTTTTTTAACAACACCCTCTCTTTAACCGCTATGTCTTGTCCACTTCTTTAGCTACACCATCAAACTAAGCACCTGTACTAGCCACTGGGAAAACGAAAAGGCAACTATATAGACCCCTAGGTTAACCTTACTATAGCCTTTATGAAGTCACTTGTTAGCATGAAGCTAACATTATTTCATAGATAAAGGTGTACAATATACATTAATACCTGTGACGGTAGAGTGGATCATAGTAAGCTGAAGGATCAGCCACAGCACAGTACCATGCTCGTAGAGACCATGGAGGGAGTTACTATCATAGGATTCGGGACCGCACTATAATTAAGCGAACTCACAGATTCCTGTAGAAAACTTAGGCTTAGAACAATAGATTATCTGAAACACCAACATAGTGATCGCTTGTAGTCACTGTACATGCTCTCCTTCGCTTCCACGATCAATCGACCCATTTCTCCGTCAGAATACCATAGCTATAGCCAGAAGTAGGGCTCCTTTAACGTCACGCCTGGGAGATCTAGTTTCGACATATTTCCACAACTGCTTGTTCAGCTAAGGCAATTTCCAAGACGGGCAATCCCGAGGCAATACGGGGCAACTTAAATTTATACTGTAGTCAAGCAAGCCCTTATTAGTATTCATCACGCGGAAGCTCAAGTTCCAACACACTCATGAAGACGACAGCAGCAAGAATAGTCAAGCAAGCCTCGAGGCGTAGCCGCGTATGAGGCAATAGAAGAAGGAAGAAACGAAGAACAGATAAACACTAGAGGGTACCTAATTAGGCTAATTGAATGTAAAGGACTTGACTTGTTCGAAATACAAATTCTCCAAAACGCCTAGAATTTGTTCGATACAAACCTCGCTAGGCATAGGAAATAGCATTTGCGTCAAGTGGCTTGATCCTTCGATACTTCTGTCGAACTATTTTTAACCGTGCTGAAAACCTCAAGCTAGGGTTCGGTGAAGCCCAACCCATGGGTTCTTGGAAGGCCCCCAAGTTGAGCCCTTGGGTTTACTTGGGTTGGGCCCTAATTACTTGGGGGCCGGCGAACCCTACCTCAAGCGCCGCCTCCGTCCGGAGCCCGGCTTGGAGAGCCGGCTAAAGATAAAGCCAGCCACATAATAATGCTAGTAAATTCCCAGTGCGAAGCGCAGACAGATCCGTAACGCGCCTAAGATATTCTACGTATATTTTGCGCGAGAACTTACGTTTCGAAAGACAACGTTCGGTAGCCCTGTAGAAAATCAAGGAGAGGGAGTGGGACCTTTCCCCCGGACTCCTTAAAGTTGTCTGCTTCTCCACTTCGGCGACTGGAGTACCGCAACTCCACCCGTAAACCTAGGTCCGTCTTCCGGCATTGGTCCTTGCATAATGCGGCCGCCTATTTCTAGTATAAGCGATATTAGATTAGGGCAGGAACTAAATGCTGTCTAACACATACTCTATATATAATGCCATGGAAGGATAGTCGAATTGTCGTAGGAGTACCGACATTACGTTTGCTATGATCCAGTTGACCTATCACTGGACACTACACATATACGTCGCAGCGCGAGATCGAAACATGCGTCCATTTCTTTAGAATTCTCCCGGCTATAATGCGAATGATCCATCTAGCAGCATGTCAACTAAAACACCAGTGACTTTATAGACACTATGTAAGCCGTTTGCACCGTTGATCTCTTGGTGAATATCCTCAGATATCCGCCACACCTTTAACTCCCATTACCGTCTTCCACCGCCCGGAGCAGAAGAGCCCATTTCCTCCCATTGAACACCCGACCATTCCTCCAGGTACCCGACCTGATCCTCCTCAACACCTCTTGCCTGGCAATCTCTCTCGCACACCCCCACGATGATAGTTCCCCAATCCATACCCTCGAGGGACAGCTCCTCGGCCTCGAGCTCTGTAATAGCATGAGGACAAAGCTGGACCTCGAATGTACGAGGGCCGCCGCAGTTCGAACAACGAGGTATACCCTTGCTTCCTCCACCTGAAGCCACGGTAACTCCTACTCCATCTAGCTGCGAGGGCGCAAGTGCCTTCCCCACCGCATCCGTCTTGGAGAATAGCAAAGGTGTGCCAGCGAATTCGTATCGGATGGACTGTTCGGGGTTTTGCGCCAGCCTGTCTGCGAAGCGCTGGAAAGCAGCGTCCATTGTCGACTCGAAGACTTCTTTGTCTTCTTTGCCACCACTTGAACCGGAATTGTCGTCGACCTCCATCTTAGCCGTGGCTTGAGGCACAGGTGGCGGTGTAGGATCGAGGGTCTCGTATTCGGCTTCGGATAGGTAGGAGATCGGGTATGGTTCTGGCTGTGAGGACTCTGGAGGCCAAGGCTCAGGGGGGGTTTGCGGGATGTTGGATTGTGTGTTGTTGAGTGATAGTGTCTCGGCGAATGTTTTGGGTAGGGCTTTTATGTCTTCATTTGTTTTCGTCTTGGTCTCTGGCTGAAAATTGCTGGCGGTTTCCGGCGCGGCTTTGGCTGTACTAAATGGATTGCTCGCGCTCGCAAAGGGGTTGATTGGTGCCGACGGTCCTCCAGAATTAGACGTCGAAAAGGGGTTTACTCCGGACGCGCTCCCCAAAGTCTTTGCCCCGAACAGCGTCTCGCCTAGGTTACTCGGAGGTTTAGGCTCCTCCTTCTGTTTCGGCTTATCTTCCTTCTTTTTCTTCTCGTTGTTCAAAGATGCGACCTTACTTCCCGGAGCAACTCGCAAGCTCCGCAAGGTTCTTATACTCCCGTCTCTCCGCCGACAGCTCTTCTTGCGACAGGCGAAAACGTAGAGGCGCCGCTCGTGGCCGGGGAATCGGTCCGGTAGCTCGGCGTTTAGTTGGAGGAGGAGGACCATGAGGTCCTGGCAAATCTTGCATCTGGCTAGGGCTGCTGAAGGTGGTGTATCTGGATCAAACCAGTCCTGTAACAGCGATTTCGCTCAAGTTAGTGAAACAACTTCTCTGTTGGATATTGGGGGGGGGGGGGGCCAAAACTTACAGGGCGCCCTCCCAGTCGGGTTGTGGAATCATCTCCGGGGTCTTTTGAAGCGTACCCTAGGAGCACATTGGTCTCTGTGAAATCCTCCTCTTCGCCAGCCGAAGAGTCGCTATCATACGGTGCCATAATCTTTTGCTTTCACCGTCCTCGAGGGTGGGAGCAATAAATCAGTCTCGTCGCAACTTTTTTTCTTATCAGCTTTGGAGGGGTAGTTTGTGCCCCTGCTCTGCTGGCATTTGTATAGTATTATTTTGGAGGGGCTTATCAGATGGATATAGTGGTCCGTGCGTTCCAACATGAGGCTCTTCATCGACACTGTGCTAAGGGATTGTGATAATTGTTAGCGTGGCGCTAGACTAGGGGTATGTACTAGCAGGGGATTTTGCATATGGGTAGCGATATTCTAGGCTTTACCTCCCAAACTAGCGTTGATGTCATATCATAACAAAACTGAAGCAACCGATTAATTAACTGTCAATAGTTAATTTGCAATAAAGTTTATATGGCGGCTTTATTAATTTAGAACTGGATTCGGCCTACCACATGTCTCACGGGCTGGTGGGTGCCCCGATAGAATAGGGGTGTTTCTATCGGCGTTCTACAACTTTGGTAAGGGAACTTGTACCTGGCTCTCGAACATTATTTTGGCATGATTCGAATTGAAGTAGATTCTGCTATTTAGCGGCACTTTTACAATGGGCGTTCAATGTCCCACAACTAAACCTGTTCTTGCCATGTCCACGGATCTGAAAGACTTCTCAGCTTGGTGGGAGGGTTCGCTAGGTATAAGTTCGCTAAGAGCTGTACCTCTCACAGCATTAACGACAGCTGAAGGTGTTCCCGCAGCCAGAGCCGCCGTTCGAATGCCAATATCACGCACGACGTAGATCTGACCGTACAGGTCCGTGACGTCGCAGAACATGCGCCAAATCTCCATCTGGCGGTCTTTGACCCGATCCAGGCCAGCGTCACCCGTTTTCCTAGACAGCCCGGCCAACCTGCGAAGAGAATCATCAAGGCAAGTCCGCTCGTACTCTGCCAAATCGAAGAGAGCGCGTTTTTGCACATCAACACTACTAGTAGTGCCGCCTGCGGTGGACTGATACTCGGTGAAGTTGATTGAGTTCAAGTTGCCCTCGGCAACGTTGCGCGTGATTGAGCCGTAATCGTTGTACATGCGGCACATGGTGGCGAGGTGGCGGCAAGAAACGGCAGCTAGGTACTGCTCATGCACCGTGAAGAAACAATCTCGGCTATTTAGCAAGCGGGCACTCATCAGACAGCCTACGAAGGAGAAGGAGTAAGGGCATGAGGTGTGGTCTGCCGATTTCGTGCGCACCCAGTGGAAGAAGCTGTCGGTGCTAGAAGTATATGCTGTCGCACAGCCGGGTTGTTGTCGTTCCTCCGTCCTCGGTTGCTGCTGCTGGAACCGTGAGTTGTCTTCCAACTGAGTAACATGAGCATACAGAAATGTTCGGAGCTCGCGCTTCACATGTTCGCGGTCCCAACTGCTTGCAGCCAGGACACAAGGGTGGTTCAAGACGTAAGACACAAACTTGGTCAAGGGGGTCAAAACTTTGGCGTAACTCGAACGGTCGATGTCGCTGACACTTCCCCAAGTGAGGTCCTTGGAGCTATTTGGGGTTGGCAAGAAGGCCCTGTCGATAACTTGACGAAGGGCGTCCGTTCGGCAGCGAAATACGGTCCAGGCACATGCCTCCATGAACTCGTCGGCCTGGTAATTGAGGAATGAAAGAACCATCATTTCATATAAGAAAGAGGCGGGAGCGAACATGCGTTGACGGTTGTTGCAACTGGTCCAGGTGAAAGGAATAGTATCAAAGTACTTGTCCTGCTCCATGTCCTTCCTGGGGAAGATGTCAAGTCTCCGTGCATAAAGCATAGGTTGGAACAGGACTGCCTCGATCATGGATGCCTGGACTTGCCATTCGGGAACTTGTGAGAACACGGGGGTTCATCTTCATCAACTTCACATGCTTGCGCCCTCTAGAAGCCCGTGCACCATTAAAAATACTGGCCGCGACTTTCTTCTCAGATGACGATGCAGTTGCTCTTCGGAGTGCGGCAAGGACGTAACTGTTCCTGATCAATACAGACGAACAAGTGACCTTTTCCATCCATAGGGGAGCGTGCATGGAAAAAGCCATCGTTTTCCGCTGCCATCGAAGGGCTTCATAATAAGTGATGCCCAGGCAGTGTCATAGACTGCACAACTCATGAAGCCGGCGCCATACATGTCGTCATAGCCCTCGACAGCCCGTCGAATAAGCGAAATCGCTGCAGCATTGTAAGTAGCATTGCCGTCCCTCCCTGAGTATTGTGTCAGTGCCATAGCAGGTTTGATCCGAATGGCCTCATTTAATAGAAGGTAGGACGAAGAACAAGGCACTATAGGCACATTCACATTCCATGACAGCCGCAAGGCCAAGATGTAGCTCGAGGCTGCGGTTATAAAGACCAGTAGAGCCGTTTACATCTACATATTTTTCATATTAGGTGATCCACATCATAACCACGTTATAGAGTACGGTAAGTGCTGTCTCGGCCTCCTGAGCAGGCGCTCAGGCAAACTACCCCTAGTTGGGATTTAAAAGATGATTAGTCTGTTGACTCCCGTATCTCATTGTCCCTCTCGGCATCCATCTTGATTGAGCGACCCCGAATCCTGCTCCTTCATCTCAACTCACCCTCGTTAGGCTCTTCTCCCCTCTTCTCATATCAAAGGGCTCGCGTTTAGTTGTCCCTTTTTTCTACGTAGAAGTTGGCGCCACACAACCCCGCAGCCGAGTAATCCGATAGCTAATCCTGTGTAAATCCAGCTTCATCTACTACTATACCTAATCTAACTTCTTCTCTTCTACTTCGTAGGTCACCATCAAAAAACACCATCGTAATCAACCACAATCAACTTCCATCCAAGCTCGTCACGTCTCCAACCCGCCCCGACTGATGTTTGGCGGCTCTGTCATTGGAGAGGACTACGCTACGGTAGAGTCCGTCAAGGATCTTCTCAAGTCGCTTCAGTCGCCTGGGATCGGCGAGATTGACACAGCAGATTTATACCCGGTGCCCACCATGGGAGAGTCTGAGGCTCCTAGGCCAAGTGGGCGCCGTCTCACAGGGCTTTGCCATTAGCACCAAGATTCTCGTATTGAGTAAAGACGCCAACGGCACTCTAGAGCCCGCCAAGATCGAGAAGTCGTTGTCTGAAAGCCGAGAACGCCTGCGATTCGACGCCAGCCAGAAGGTTGGCGTGCTTCATTGCCATGCGCCGGACTTCACCACCCCTCTCAAGGACCAGGCTGCCGTCCTCAACTCACTGCACCAGCAGCGACTCTTTGACAAAGTATAACTTTCTTTCCAACAAGCATCTAAAGCACCGAATGCATAGTTAACGTCTTTTAATTAATTTCTGGCTTCCTTTTCAGGATCTACCCCTTTCTCCGGATTTTATTGACTTGGGGCTCCTTATTTCCAATGTGAGCGACAACGCACAGGCTCAATGCCGCGAAGGCAGATCCAGGTGGCAAGAACAGCTGGGGCTCCTTATATCCACTCTTTAGCATTACACCATTGACTATTATCCATCCTGGTTAGATTTCTCATAATTAAGAAAAATTTCATCTCAAACTTGGTATTAAGGTAAGCGCCATCCATTCACCCCTATGGGGCTTCGATGTTGTACACTGCGCTAGGGTAATGCGTGCCAAGGTCGGTGACAACAGAGTGGATGGTTAATGGATCTTACGCACATCGTTCCATCTTGGCTTCTTTTTACGGCCTCTTGATACGATTACTATCACCAGGAGGTCTCTGACAACAACATAGTCCGCGAAGGACCGGGCGGATAACTCTCCCTCTCCTGCTATTTTGTTGGAATCTGTGCTGACTGGTAATCTAGAACTTAGTCTATTCAGTATCAGTTGTAAAACATAGCTCTCACATCGGTATTTCGATGGCATTATCAATAGGCCAGTGGACTTTACATACATGCATGTATCTGTCGCAAAAAGTAACATCTAACACACTTGCTTTTTATTACCAATTCCGCTGTGAAGAAGCACCGATCTAATGAATATATCTCTGGTTACTAGTGCCAATCTCGCCTACAGGGATGCATTCTATCCCTTTGACGGGGGATTCGGCTGCGATGTGGGATAGCAGGAAGGACAAGGTCTATACACCCAATAAAAGTGCAGTATCTTTTAACTACAGGAAAAGCGGAAATAAAACTCTATACTTTTATTGGGTGCATAGACCTTGTCCTTCCTGCTATCCCACATCGCAGCCGAATCCCCCGTCAAAGGGATAGTTAGATGGTTATCATTGCTTTTAGACCAATGAGTCAACGCCCGTCTTCATGGTATAGACGACGCAATCAAGGCCCTTGCTACGGAGCACAAAGAGCGCTTCCCGGGAATACCATGACGCAGTATCAAGTATTTTTCCGCAATGATATGCACTATAATCAACACTTTTGGCTTGTCACACGGCTACATAGTTTCCAGTCCAGCATGAAGACCTGCTTGTAAGCAGGCACCCCTTTCCTACGCAAGTCATCGTTTTCGACATATTGAAGCCCTGAGGGTTGTGGATGCTCAGCTTTTGTACTCGTTGTAGATATTAGGCAGCGATGCTGCTGGGATGATCATCATTTAGCCCTGGTATATTTTCTAATGTCTGACATCTCTTCGAAGCTCAACTTATTTTCAATTCAAGAGCGGCTTCGATTTATCATTGATTCGTGCAATCTTCTCAAGTCGACCTGAATCTGCCCTAGCAAGCTCAACCTCTTCTAAGAGAAGTACACGATCCAGAGGATAACGCATAATACGGGTAGAGCTGCCCAAGCTGTCCCTCTCTTGACTCCATTCGTCTTAGACGAGCTAAAACATTTGTGACGGTAGGTATATATAAAAAGCTTATACTCGCAGTCTTTAGAATATATGTTTGATAGGAGAACATCGAACTGTAATGCATTGTTTTTGGATATTTCTCTAAGCATACAGGTTAGTTTGGAGTTTAAATTAATAAGAAGACACGTACCATATCAAAAGTTTATATACTTTCTATCTTGACTGAAGCTAGTTTTATGATCGTTTTAGGACACGCCGCAGGTAGAATAATGTCTTACAAATTCCATACACTACGTCTCAAGGTGATATTAAGAGCTGCAGTGTAGTATTGCCTTTGCCACTGCCTGGTCATATTGGTCGAAGTCCCAGGGCTTCTCGTGGCTAAAATGAGGCGCAAGACTGTGGCGTTTCTAGCTTCTTCATCGGTGGCGCTAGCTGCCCTATCGTTATCGCTTCCGATAGCAGGATATGAAGCGATAACGGAATATCTCCGGCGTATCTCCGACCGCACAACTAGCGCCCGTGCTTAACTTGACCTCGTTCCCCAGAATCCAATCTTCCCCCAACATTCCTTCTCTCCACCAAAACCTAGCTCACAACTTCGTGATCCAACGTCATATCAACCAACGACTGGTCAAGGAGACCCGGCGGCAAGCGCACAGAGGTATTCTCTATGGCCTTTCAATAAGAAGGCTCATCAAAGGATAGCATGTTGGAATAAGGCCCATTGTCCTTCGTCAGGTAAGCAGACAATCATCAAATTAGCCTCTCCAGTCATTGCCACTAGCTGACTCCGCAAAGGATTCCTGGAACGAGGGTCATATGCTCAACTAGCTTCCTTTGGCTACTTGTGTATCCTTCTAGGGCATTGCTCGAGATGTAATGTTGCTTCTGCGGCATCGGTAGCGGTGCTGTAATGGAGTGAGGAAGCTCGAGATGTCGTGTCGCTTCTAAGGCATCGTTGTCGACCTGGGACATAGTCAGAAAAGCTATGTTTCAATGCTCAACTACCAGGCGAGAACGACGGGGCATTGGTGATGGCATCAAACCAAGATGCTCTCAGAAAATGCTGTCTTACAATAGTCTGGCCCGAGGTGATGCTTCGATGTACTTCCTTCATGCTCGGCTGGACAATCGATGCGTTGAGCCCTGTTCAACTGCAATACGTTGTGGTGGTTCTTATTTTGAAGGTGGGCGATAGCACACAGGCTCAGTGCAACTAGGGCAGATCCTCGTGGCTAGAACAGCTCTGACACAGTATTATTTGACTCCCCCCCGTGTGGTGGTTCTTATATTCAGTCTGTGACAGACCTCTCACACATGGATTGTGTGGGACGAGTGGCGTTGCCTCGGCTCTCGAGAGCTTCCACATCGAACATTTGCTGTGTGGTCATCTGGCTTGTCTGATAGCTGCAGCTGGCTGAGTGGTGGTTGAGGCCGTGCGAGGGAACAGTGCGGGGGAATTGGATGTGATTGCCAACTGTCCGCCTGGCCCAACCTAGGGAGTTTTTTTCAGGGGCATGACTGCTCAAGTTTACACCTAAGGTTCCCCTACGCGTGGTGGGAATTCAGTTGGTACCTACAATTCGCAAAGCACGCCAGTATAAATAGCCGTTCCATCGAGTTCCTACTTCACTCCACCTTCATCACCGACCAACCAAGGATCCATCAAAATCGAGTTTTTACTTCACTTCACCTTCAAGACCAACCAACCAACCACTTGCAGCAATGCCTCCAAGCAAGAAAGGGAAGGAAAACAAGAGCCGCGAAGTTAGTCGGACCGCTAACGGCATTACGTGTAAGTACAACCGCACCCCATGCCGGCTTTACCTCGTCCTGCCACTATGGCGTTTTCTCGGACTAGGCTTACCTTTCTATGTGAAGACGAAGACGGTCAGTATCTCTGTATCCAGACCGACAACGATGGCCGGGTCTGCAATCGTTGGATGTCAACACGCCGCGGCCAGATTTCTACGCACAATGGCCGCTTCCATAACCTCGGCTCCTACTACGAGGCACAGAATTTAGGTCCCTTTAGCTGTGTCGATTGTAGCAAGCCAACCCAGGACTGGAATTCGTTGATCGGGCACCACCGCAAATACCACGACCTCCGTGGATCATCTAAACCCCTGGAGAAGAAGTACCTCGTTCAGCTGGCTCAGCTGGCCAAGAAGCAGAACAACGGTTCCGCCAAGAAGGAAGCTGGCGAGAAAGACGAGGTCAAGGACGAGGACAAGGACAAGGACAAGGAGGATGACGATGACGATGACGATGACGATTCGATGTTTGTCCGCGACCCTCATGATCATCCCACTGACAAGAGGGACGATGACAATGACAATGCTGGCAATGGTGGTTCTGGTCTTGGCGAGCAGATCTTGTCCTCCACCTTCATTGATGCTTGTGCTTGAAGATGGGCACAATTCCGATGGCAATGGAAGAGCAACACCGAGAAGTACGCCTGGGAATAAACTTGTGTAGGAGTTGATCAAGGTCATTCGAGGACATTGCTACTCAATACCACCACGTCTTAGGTGTCTGTCATCTCGTTAGAACGAAGAGTAGCACCGGAGAAGAACGTCCAGGCACGAATTCTGATAGTAATGAATCAAGTTCTCAAAATTATCTCGAGCCATAACATCTACACTAGACCACCACGCCTTGAGTGTCACGAAAACAGAGTAGGCCACGTGATAGATTATCTATTCTGAACGCTTATAACGTAAGATAATAGTTTCAAGCCTGATCTTTATGATGCTTTATGACGAACATATATATCCATAATTGGCACCCCGACTATCACCCAATACCCTTAGCGGAGCCATCTCTGCCACGAAAGTTGGTCTTCACCCACCAAGACCCCCATTCAGCGCGAAGCCACGATTCACCATGCGGTAGCTATGTCTCAAGCTGTAGACTGAGTTATGTTCATTTGCCCTATTATCTCATATATAGATGTGCACACTTTCCTTTGCTTTATGATCTCAACTGTACACAAAAGCATCGATCGAATATATAAACCTTTACAATGCGTCGGGCTCCTATGTTATGTCATAACGTCGCCAATCGCCAAAATCTAATCGGCAGCCTTTCATCGTAGCCGTCTACTTTCATGGCGTGTTTTGAATCAATCATTACATCTAGGGAATACGGGTCAACGACGACTACATTGATCAAGATGGGTTGGCGCCGATCGTACGTTGTCCAATACTAAATATACTGTCTTTCTGTCGTCAAAAGAGGTTTTATTACTGTATCTGAGGTCAAGATCCAGATCCTTGAGACTTCTACGGCAAATAAATCTCCCAATGCTCTCGATGAGCACTACTATTGTACTCTAAACTATTCGTTGGTGACTTGGTGATACATTGGCTTTTGATTTCATCGTAACTACCGCATTACCTTGACATCTCAAAACACGTTAGCACGGCCCACCCACAGATTTCTGATCGCCAAGCTTCGCGGGGAATTTCTCAATATTTGCAGGTCCAGAACATAACCCAAGAGACAACCCTTATCGAACCCTCTTGTCGTTGTCTTGACTAGCGACTTAGAAATGCGGGGTTGGTCTGTGCTGACGCGGTGTGGCGGGGTTGAGGCGGTACGTACCTATGTACTTAGAGTACGTACCGCTTGCACTGTGCCGCGACTACCAGATCTGTTGTCTGAGTGACTCGAGAGGTGTACCTAGGTATCCTTCAACATCATCCATGTAATTAGGTCCCTGGATGATAATGTTTTGCCTTATCTTCTGCAAACAAGAGCACACTTTCAAGTTTTTCTTTAAGTTGCTCGTACAGAGATGTCAAAAATCTTTGGCTAATCTTGTGATTAATTACTCGGTGGGGCACTGGAATTGAGGAATTGTGGCTTGGCTTATTAAAGTAACTCATCAAATGAATTACTAGTTGGTATCAATGTCTTTGATATTGGAATATTGATGAGAGGATGTGCGTGCCATTGGCGGTTAAAGTCGGCGATTAAAGCTCTCGAGTACATGCCTAGTTCCCAGGCAATCAGGAACCACATAGGACGATATTATGTTGTAAAAGCGCTACTACAGGCGAGCGCGAATCCTGTAACTGGGAGGGAAACGAATTTGATACCTCAGATTTTTCTCGTGAGCTACTCTGTTATGAAATGAGTGAGTGACTTGAGCGTCAAGCAACTCAAACACTCGACGAAACAGAGAAGGACGGTTCTTATCGAGAGCCCCGACTGTAAGCCAACCAAACGAAATACAATATACGATTTATAAATGTCCTTGGAAGTCAATATTGCTGTTCAATCTACCCGAAATTACATGGTTGAAGCAACAAGAGGCCAACTTCACATCCTTTGTTAGGGTTGAGAAACAGGAGAGCCCGCAAAATGTGAAGATATCCTACGGACAATAGTACTAATTCGTTGGCGCCGTTGCTATGTCCGGTATAACTGCTGCCATGGAAAAGTTGGGAGAGGTAGCGCAACAGCGAGATGGTTTGGACATACCCCTCGACAAGTGGTCATTGGAGGCAATACAGAACGGCGACCCGGGTGTTTGGAATCCGGACAAGATTAAGATCATTAGGGATTTCTTCCAGTCGACGGACTGGAATATATTCCCCCTGACACTCTTAGCATGTAAGCGGGGGTTCCTGAGCATGGAGATCTTGCGGACGCTGTTCGAGAAGTGCAACATAGACTTTAACACGCTAACACTATTCTTCTATCTAATACACATTAGCTAATTTATGTTAGTACCATTCTACTTTTAAACGATACTGCATTATCTGGCTTTCAAATAGCAGTACTAGCACCTCGAAGCTATCAGGTACCTCACTGGAAAGAGCGCCGATATCAACGCGAAGGATACTGAGGGCTCGACACATTTGCACTTTGCTTGCAACCACGACGATATCTGGGACGCGTTTCGTGCGACTCCTACTCGAACCGGGCGCCGATCCGCACGCCGCGGGTTCGGAAGGGAGGACCTGCATAGATGCCGCGAAGTCGGTGGATATCTTTCACATCTTCATCATGGCCGGTGTTGATATGACACAGCACGCGAATAAAGCCCTCCTCGGGATAGGGCAACTGGACCCAGAGACGGTACAGTTAGCTCTTGAAGCTGGAGTAGACATAAGCTGTGTTGAAGACAAGCCTTTGTACAGCTACCCGGACGTTGGTTGGGAGACTCATCCCACCGTGCTGCTGTACCACGATAACTTGCGGCCTCAGCCGCTAAGATCATCGCTGTCTATTGCAGATATTGGCGGTGAGCAAGTTACAAAAGACCCACGCGGAGACACCAACCGCCTGGTCATCAATAGCGTTGCAGAGCTTTTCAAGCTAGTCCTGAGAGAAAGGTATTACTTTGAACGCTACGAAGTCTATCACGTTAAGTCACCCCCTATGAATTTAGTCTTTGAGATGGTAATGTGCGAGAGGCGATATCTAGAGGTGTTACTCGAGTTCGTGGCCTCTTTTTCTACTCATAGGCTCGTGTCGCTCCTCAACGCCCGCGATCCGCACACGGGTTCAACGCTGTTCCTTGCGGCGTTTAGGTTGGAGCATGCGTGGCTACCTGGATTCCTTTCTTACGATGTACCTGCTTATTTGAAGAAAACAGATCTTAATAAGGCCAAAAGAAAAGAAGATCAGCGTCGTCTACAAGTAGAGTAGGACTCTTCGCACCTGTTCCTCGAGGTGATGGATCTCGCGGGTGCAAAACTTGATATGACCACTATAGATCTTATGGGAAACAACGCTCTTCACATCCTCCTCGATGGCCGAAGAGCATACGTTTCATTCCTCTCGCGTCCCGAAGTTCGACCGCTCGTATCGCTCAGGGACAAGGAAGACTTCATGCCCTTGCAGCTCGCATTCAAACAACTTCGAACTGCGGTTGCAGATAGATTGCTATCTATCATTGCCGATAAATATGGATGCGAATCCAAAAAGCGTTGGATAAAGGAACGCTCCTCCAACGTGACCTAGAAGCTTTCGCCCCCTTACACCGCATTGCGTCACAATGCCTCACCGTATACATGGCCGGCCCTCCCTCGACTCGCCATAGCCTCTCTTATCTCACGCCCCACGCGCCGAATTTCCTCGCATCCTGCATCCGCTTGTGGAACTGCTGTCTCTCAAGCGGCTTCGATATCAACACCCCGACATGACGTCGCACGGTAGCCCAGTGCTATTCCACTATCTAGCCAACAACGAGCTCGCCGCAGGCTATCACACCTACTTGAATCGTAACAAGTGATACCCGTCAGGTGTCACGTCGAGCACTTTGCCACCTTCTTCCACACATCCTTAGGCGTCGACCTAAATTTCGTTAATAAAGCTGGCGATACGGTTCTGCACGTGTTAGCGCGACAATGGTTTAGGATATTAAGTTTAGGCCTGTCGATGATCGAATTTAATTAGCGGGATATTAACGTGTATGGTGCGAAGGTATTCCGCTTTCTTGATCACAGAGAAGGCACTCGATCCCCTTGGGAAGGATGTGCTGGGGAGGAGCGTATTGGATATCGTTGCGCAGGAGAAGCGGAGGGGCAACCGTAGAGGTGTTTCAGCCGCAGAAAGGAGAGTGAAGTAGGTTAATTTATAGAGGCATGCTAGATCTGCTGTTGCCTGTGTGCTAGATCTGCTGTCGGCATTTGGCACTAATTAAAGTTAGCTGTGATGCTGTGTAAGCTACTCCGCACTTAAAATTGTATAGCAACGTACTTATCTGCTACTGTATAACCTTAATTTAAAGCAATTTTTTAAACTATTACAATAAAAGTTATATTATTACTATGTAAGCTACTTTGTACTAAAATTTATATAGTAGCGTATTTATTTAACAGCGTATAACTTTTTAGATTAAAATAGTAATTTTTTAAACTATAATACTAAGAGTTGTAAATTTAAAAAAGTGCTAAGTTTAATAATTTTTTGTGTTTAAAAAGTTTTGTAATAGATATATTTATACTTAAATTATATATAAAACGTGTTAGTTGCAAAAAAATTGTTTAATTGATTAATTAAGTGTTACGAACCAACAGAACCCCAGGCCCGTTGGCAGGCCTAGTACGGAGAGATTGACAAGGATCACGATGGCACGGACCACAGAGGAAAGAAGACGAGTCACGTGACGAGTCAAGAGTGCTCAGCGGTGATCATGAGCAGGACTGAGCAGAGTGCTCAGCGGTGATCATGAGCAGGACTGAGCAGAGTGCTCAGCGGTGATCATGAGCAGGACTGAGCAGAGTGCTCAGTAATGGTCATGAGCAGAACTTAGATTAGTGAAGGAAGGAATTCTATATAAACCCACGACGTTCCTATGTATCTAGTCATTCCTTACTTCAGTAATCAATCTAAGTGTTCACTTCCTTCTTGGAATTAAGCAAGAGAAACCTCTTTACAACCAACGTGACCAACGAGTGTTATTCCCGATTGCTATACCAGTATAACAGTACGCCTATTACGAAGCATTTGTCGATACCACCTTAGGTTACCGACAAGGAACGTTTACCACGACCTCCTCTATACTAAGTGTATAGACCCGGTTGTAACATTAAGCTGTTTTTAATAGACTTTTTTTTAATATTATCGTATTAAGAAATTAAAGCTGTTTAATACTTATTAAAGCTAATTAGTAGTAATTATACTTTATTAAGGTTATTACAGCTTTTTTGCAGCTTTTTTAAAGCTTTATAATTACTGTTAAAGCTGTTATTTACAGTTATTAAGCTAGTATTTAATTTTTTTTTATTACTACTTATAACAATTTTAGATTATATAAAGTTATTTTTAGTAGTTTAAAACTTTTTAAAGTTGTTTATATTATTTTTAGATTTTATAATAGTTTAGTTTTCGTGTTTAAAAGTAAAAAAGTTGCTAAAGTTAAAGTTAAAATTAAAGTTAAAGCTACTTAAATAATAATTTATAGCTTATTAAGCTAATTTAGTACGAGCTTTTTTTTTAACGTTTTTTAAGCTTTTTTTTAGGCTTTTTTTTATGTTTTAACTGTACTTATAATTAATATTTATATGTTTATATAAGCTTTTCATGCTAAAAGTACATTTTTAATAAGTTTTTATTTTAACTGCACTTTTTTAAAGAATTTATAATAGTTATAGTTTATATTAAGTGGTTGTAGGGTTTTTTAGCTGTAATTAAGCTGCTTATTAAGCTTTAAAAACAACGTAATTATCGCGGAAAAAAGCTTGTTAAAAAGTTTTAAAATTTAAAAAATTTTTTAATGTAGTCTAGATAATTTATTTATTATATTATATATAAAGTGCTAGAAAAAGTTAATTTTTATATATATAATATTTTTAATAGACTTATTTTTATAAAGTTTAATTTTTTTTAAAATTTTATAAAAGCAGAAAAAGCTATACTATTATTTTATGCTGTATATATATAATCGTAATAATAAAAGTATAAAATAACTAAACTATAAAAAATAGCGTTAAATTTTTAAATATTTAATTTTTAATAATTTAAAAGCTTTTTTATTATAAATTATAAAGATATTTTTTGCTTAAATAAAGCTAACTATTTTTTAATATATTTTGATTTTTTTTTGTTAGAAATAGTTAATAGTGTTTTTATATTATATATTAATTATATAATTAAAGCTTTTATATAAAACTAGTAAATCGGTTTTACTTAATAAATAAAAACGTTTTTTAATAGTATAATTTATCGATTTTATAAATAATATAGTTTAAATATTATAATTATAATATTATAAAGTGTAATAGTTAGTTTATTTAGTACGATTAAATAAGTAGGTTTTTTAAAAGTATATAATATAAAACTTTTAGTTTTTACTGAACTTTTTTGTATATATTGTTAAATATTGTTAAATTTTGTTTTTATATATAAATAAACTATATAAACCTAATAAAACAAAAAATTAATATAAGTATAAAATAATTTGTTTAGTATTATTTTAAGTTTTAATATAGTTAGGTTATTAATTATAGGATTATTTAAAGTATAAATAATAAGGTTTAAAAATTTATTAATTTTATTTTTATTTTTAAAATTAAGTATTAGCTTTTTTCACTTTTGTTTAATTTTTAAAATAACGTTTTTATTAATATAAAAAATGTAAATTTATTACTAAATAGTTAAAAACATTTTTATAAAAGTTGTTTTAAGCTAGTTTTAAAAATTAATAATAAAAACTGTAAGTAATAACTAGTTATAACTTTTTATTAATTTTATAAGTATATTAATAAGCTAAAAAAAGTTATTTTTATTTTTTATAGCTAATAAAACAAAAGCTAAAAACGTTATAAACTTTATAAATAATATGCTAGTAATAATAATTAAAAGTATTTTAAAACGATTAGTATAGTATATACAGTTAATACTAAAAACTTGTAGTTATTATTTTTATAAACTTAAAGTATAGTTATAACTTTAAAAACAGCGTATTAATTAATAAGTACTATTAAGTAGAAACTTTTTATTTAGTATAAATAGGCTATTTTTATTGTTTTTACTAGCTTTTTTTAGCTTAGTAATAAACGTTTATATTAAAATGTAGCTATTAAGTTTAGCTAGCTTGTTTTTAAAAATATAATTATTAACGTTTTTATAAGTAATTTTAATATTAAAAAAAGTAACTAATAAAAACTTTAATATTTAATTGTTTTTAGCACTTGTTTTATAAAGATTATAAATATAACGTTAATATATATAAGCTAAATAATAATAAATAGGGTTTTTAATAGAGCTATTATTTATAAAATAGCTGTAAGTGTTATTAGTTTTATAAAAGCGGAATATTTAGCTTTAATAGTTTTTTTTAGAAGCAGATATACTGTTTTATTATAAGTAGTTAATTTTTTTTAAAAACGTGATTTTTTTATTAATAATAGCTTTACTACTTTTTTAAAGCTTTTAGTTATATCGTACTAAGTAATAGTATAGCTAGCTATTTTTATAGTTATTAGCGTTTATATAAGTAATATTATAACTATAGTAAAAAACGTAACTTTAAAATAATTTAAAAAGAACTTGTATTAATTTTACTGATAGCTTATTATTAAGCTTACTATTTAGTAGATTTAAGATCGTTTTTAATGCTAAAAAAAGCGTAGATAATAAAAATTATAATAAAAATCGTGATTTTAGTAATAAAAACATCGTCGTTTTAATAAGATTTTTAATAGTTAGGGGTTAAAGGATGTATATGTTAAAGGTAGAAAGATGGAGGGTTTAAAGGTGGAAGGATGGAAGGTTTTGAAGGGCTGTACGAATTAGGTGTTCTAAAGGGTTGTGCGCTGCCGGGCAAGTACGTTGCCATACAAATTTGGTGCGGAGTTCCTTGCACGTTGGCGTAGCTGACTCCAACTGGTGCCAAATGCCGACAGCAGATCTAGCATACAGGCAACAGCAGATCTAGCATCCCTCAATTTATAAGTCACTGTATTCTGGAACTAACGCTCGATGGTATCGGTTGCTACATCGACTCTATCGATTCACCATATGTATGATGATACGTAACGAGCACGCAAAGAAAGCGGTATTGGGTTTGAGATGAAGCATGCTTCCTTCGCTTCCCAAAGGAAGCATTGCGCGTCGATATAACTAACATGTAGCGGGAAAGCGTCTAGAGATGATTGGAAACTGGAAATGCATGCCTTAACGGAATATCTATACAGGCTTACAAAGTCGACATATATGGTGAGGGCTCTACTGCTGACTGGCCTGGACTCTCGTCAAACGATCTCGATACGTACGAGCTACCCTGGGACAAGCGGGCTGAAAAAGCACTGTGACATTAAGACGAGCCTGATTTGGAGTGGGACTATAAGGACCGGGGAGAGTATAATACAGACAATGCGTTGGTATTCAGGTAACTGGCAACAGTATCTGTGTGGAATATTGTATAAAGGATATAGAGAATGTTTGTATACTCCACTCAGCAGTAGAAACTACGGAACGTCCTAGCAGCACGTGATTGTGATGATGTTTGTCGGGAATGAGGACATACAGATGAGACTTATATCCAAATTGCCACTGTTGAATTCTTCATAAATACGTTGGTTCATGCCTTGTCGACTTGAGATTGTGTTTCAATCATAGACCAGTTATCGGACAATCGTAAATGTCATTACGACTAACCTACTTACTAGAAGTCGTAGAAAGGGTGCACAGACATCAAGTACAAATAAAGCCTAAACCTCAGTTCTTAATGTTAAGTAATTATTCTGCCTAGAGGATAATGGTAGACTCATTCTGATTATAAACTTACAACTTTCAGAGTAACATCTTGAAGGAGAAAAACTTTGATGCAATGAGAATGTTTACTACGTCGTTATACCATCAGTTTCGACAACGTCTGTACCCTATGCAGCCTATTGGGGTGCGGCTCAATTGTTATCCCCGTCGGGGACTTTAATCAGCAGCACCGTTTGTGTGGATGTCATTATTGACGCCTAGGATGCGCGGAATCGCGTATTATCACTGTAAAAACGAACAAAGAAAACAAATTCTGTAAAACTTTACAACACAAACAATAGTATTTTGTTAGTTCTTTCAATGAGTATCAAACGGCGATAGGCATACTCGCGGGAATCAATGTTCCTGGCGGGCAGTCCTCCAGGGTGGACATCATCCAAGGAGATGGAAGACCAATTCAGGCTTTCGTCAGCCGCAGACGACGAACCCGATATTGTTGGTCCACTTTCTCCAAACAGGGCACTATACAGGCAATGGCGCTAGAAGCAGAACCCCTATATGAGCGAGTGCGAGTGTGATGACACTTGCGCCATCGTTTCGCGCTGAAGTTATGGATAATCTCGCGCGGACGCACACTGGGTCCTAAGCTCATACCTCACATAAGGACTGCGACTGGGGCTAGATTAAGTACCTTGTCTAAAACGACTGTCGCAAAGTCCGAGAAATCTTAGCTAAGAAGCGGCCGGATGGGGGTGATCTTACTAGCATAGCTGATTGAAAAGAGGTCGCGAATAGCACTCTCTAAAGAAGTTCCTGTTTGTTGGGGATTGGGGTATGATGATGATCTACCAGTTACAGAGAAGCTCGGCAGGCCCGGAGGCTTCGATATACGGTTGCAGCTCTCGTGAAGTCGTGAGTTCTGTTCTTCTCGCAATCACAAGTACCGCATTCTCTGCATCTTCTGCCTGTTTGATTGGTCTTCTTGTAGACCGAGGAGTATCCACATACAGTAGATCCCTGAATCCGAGATCCGGGTCCCCGGTCTAGATAATAATACTGATGCATGAAGACAGCCCTTACTTTCTGTCTTGCGTGTCCAAGTCCCTCCTTGCTTCTTTCAAAGATTTTACTTATCATTTACTCCGTGAACGGATGATTACGGCAAGTCCAAACAAATGGATAGCGTATTGTTGTCCCGAAAGGCCGACAATACCTAGACCCATTGACCAGGAAAGGGTGAATGGTCAAGCCTTGGCCGGCGCTAGGGATAGAAGAATCGATTCACCAGGGTTCTTGAGAGCCATGTCAGCACTGTCAGATAATAGATCAGGGCATAACAGCTCTGGACTACAAAAATGAGCATATAATCCTCGTTCTCATAATACAACGTTTTCTACATGTGTAGCTTACCTATTCTCGAAGTATAGGCCAATAACTTTGTGCGCCTTTAGTTGAGGTATCCGAGACGAGCTATGCCCGGCTTTCGAGTAATCGTCCTTGGCGCAGGACCTGTTGGTCTCTTCACAGCACACGCGCTAGCTGCAGCCGGCATCGACTTTATTGTCCTCGAAAAGCAGCCAGATATCGTGAGGTATCGCGGGACGCTGATTGTATTATGGTCACCCTTCTTGCGGTTGATGCACCAGTTGGGTTTATATAAGCCGGTCATGAAACATGCAACGCGCCTTACTACGAAGACGAACTTCACGCATAGCGGCGAGCCTCTATGTAGTGGCCCCGTCTTTGACGTCCTCGAGGATAGGCGAGTTAAAGGGTGAAGATTGAAAGGAGATATTGAAGGGGAACTAATACGTGCTTCGTGTAGCTTTTTTTATCCTACGATAGGACTTTCTCGCGGTAATCTTATCCGAGTTCTCTATGAGAACTTGCCTGGGCGTGAGAAAAGGGTCAGGGCGAACGCCAACGCAGTTAACATCGAAACACGGGAGGATGGAGTGCGCATACATCTAGCAGATGGAAGCGTGGTAGATGGTTCCGTCGTCATTGCAGCCGATGGTGTACACAGTCCGGCTCGAGAACTCATTCAGCGTCTTGAGCATAGTTCATCTGCTTCGGGTGACTTGAAGCCTACGTCACCCATGGTCACCACCTTTGTGTCGCTATTTGGCCACACTCGATGTGATCGAGAAGACATTGCGTTGGGTGACTTTGCGGAGTCGCATGGACCTGGAGTAGCCTCGCAATCTATACGATTGCGCGATTCTATATACTTCACACTGCTCAAACGGTTGGAGACGCCGACGTCCGAGAGGAAAAGTTTCACGAGTCAAGAAGTCGACAAAATTGCCCAGGAGCTGTCCGACGTGAACATATTCCCGAGTGTCAAGCTGAAGGAGATATGGCCTTTGCGCGAGCAGGCCAACGTCGTGCTTCTTCACCAAGAAGAAGGGTTAGCAGAGAAATGGTATCATGGTCGAATCGTGCTCGTCGGCGACGCGGCCCACAAGATGACATCGGTCAATGGCCAGGGAGCCTTGACAGGGGTTCTTTCTGCTACCGCGCTGGTCAACAGCCTACGAGCGGCTCTGCGCAAGAACTCGAGGCCGAGCACTGCAGATTTGGAGGCGGCTTTTACTAAGTACGAGGGCTCACGCAAGCATATTTCTCGTACAGTGGTGGACTTGGGCGTCATGCTCACGCGCTTCATAACAGTAAGTCATTCTCGGAGTCATTTTCTTCTTATTCCAGTCATTTGAAAGAGTAAAAAGCCCCAATTTCGGGCTAGGATCACGACTTAAGAGCCTTGCATGCTCCTGAAACTGTTACTGACACCGAGTGTTGTAGTGGACGGGCGACGACACCGAGACCATGGATCGAGAAGCAAGCCGTAAAGCAAGGATGACAGAGGAAACAAAAACCAGGCTCGTACCACTCTTCACGAAGAGCCCGATCTTGGACTTTATACCATTCGAGAGCAAACAGGGCACTGTGCCATGGGAGATGGACGGCAAACCGCCAATTCGGGCACAGCTTTAAAAGAATGGCTTATCATATTATTATGTGGAAGTACACATTGAGATCCCTCTTGGGGCATTCTGGCTCGACCTGCAAGTACCATACTGGCCCAATACAGTACATAAATACTAGAAAGCTTATACTTTTCAAACATCTACACATTTCTCCAGCTAAGAACTAAGGATCAGTTGTAGGTTAACAAATCGTTCGAAACTTTCCACACTAAAACCGTAGTTCTTCTGTCTTTTAGCAGCAGCAACCATTTTTGCTATTGAGATATTGCCGCATACATGGGCAATAGCTTATATCTGGATCTGGCACTTTCTGGTACAATTTCACGGCCGTTTCATTGTAAGACAAGGCAGAAGTTTCAAACCTGTTCATGTTGGCCCAGCGAAAAGCCTACTGGATCGCCCATTTGAGGCATGTGACAACATGATCGATGCTGCAATTTGTAAAATTTAGATCGACTTGTCCCAGATTCTGAGTTCTGAATTAATGTCCATTGTCAATTTGCATGGGTGCCCTGCGCAATTACCAGGTTACTATATACTCAAAGTTTCAACTTATTGAAGTTTTTAACATGCAATCAATTGATGAGAACCAAACACTCAGTATAACTATTATTGACTGTCTGAGCCAGGTTCTATACTCTGAAGTCATACAATGTCATACTTTGCCCTGCTAGCGACTAAGAAGTCGGCTGTTGACGACGGGGATAACTAGATAAGATAGAACTGTAGAAAAAAAAGGTTGACTTCAAAATATTAGGCAGTGTATTGTCTACTATCTTTTGTACAAGGACGAGTACTAGTATAAGAGATGCATGTCACGCTTTGAAGTCACGATCTGGAGAAAGGGGCTGCATGTGGTACATGGTTACACTCCAATGCTGCATAAATGCTCATTAATGCATTTAGCCGTTAGCCTGAGCTTAACATCACCGAGTCAACTTGTTTTTAACCCGATAAGGCAATACCTAATTTCGCTGGTGGACGCGCGCCATATACCGATAGGTATGTCTTAGTCGACAGGGACCACATGGACCAAAAATTACATCTGGTAGTATGATCCTCGTGCCATCTACCTAGTATTCTGTGCAACCAGCTTCTTAAAGTTCTACTCATCGTTCCTCGTCCAAACCCGTCCCAGCGACACCATCCATATCTCTCACCCCCGGCGCTTCTTCCCTCTCGGTCGGCATTATCTGCAGGAATCCCAGTAATCTTGCCAGCTCCGCTGAGTTCATGCAATGTCAGGCACAATGAGAGGAACGCCCAATCGCGGGCAGGGACGTGGAACAATTCCCTTTGGAACAAGCAGTCCAGTCGCCTCAAACATACCCCGACCGGCCCTGGAGAGCCATAGTCACTCGAGCTATAGTCAACCTGCCCCTAGTGAGACTGCCTCTGGTGTAAGCGCGAGTCGACAGAAACAGAGCAAGCGGGATGAGGTATGTCTCCTTTTTCCATTTCTCTGGTTCAAGAAAATTATCCTGCTGTCTACGCTGCATTGCTAGACAAGTCGACAGCGACCTCCAGACATCATGTCACCTTATGCCTACATGACTCTAGACTATGACAGCTACATTGCATACAAGCAAGCCATGGATGCTGACTATTACCGCCAGGCCATCCGCCGGAAGCTGGAGAGCGACCTCTCCAAGAAGAAGCACCTGGCCAACCGCGCCCGACACTCTCGCAAAGCCCCTCCAGGCACTGTTCTCGCCCTGAAGCCGAGTCCCGCCCTCCAGATCAAACCCTCGACCACTGTAGCTGAAGCTGCCCAGTTGATGGCCGCTAAGAGAGAGGACTGTGTGCTAGTTACAGACGATGATGACCGAATTGCCGGTATCTTCACCGCCAAGGATCTGGCATTCCGTGTCGTCGGTACCGGCCAGAAGGCGACGAACGTTACCATTGCTGAGATTATGACCAAGAACCCTCTGTGCGCTAGAACCGACACGAGCGCCACCGATGCCTTAGACTTGATGGTTAGGAAGGGCTTCCGACACTTGCCTGTCATGGACGAGAATCAAGACATCTCAGGTATTCTCGATATCACGAAGTGCTTCTATGATGCTATGGAGAAGTTAGAGCGAGCATATGCTTCTTCAACTAAGCTCTATGCCGCCTTGGAAGGTGTTCAGTCCGAACTGGGCGCTAGTCAGCCGGCCCAGATCATTCAATACGTAGAGGCCCTTCGCTCCAAGATGTCCGGGCCGACACTCGAGTCTGTACTAAACGGCATGCCCCCTACTACTGTCAGTGTCCGCACTTCGGTGAAGGAAGCCGCGATGCTCATGAAGGAGAACCACACTACAGCAGTTCTGGTGCAAGACCAGGGTCAGATTACTGGTATCTTTACCAGTAAAGATGTTGTTTTACGTGTCATTGCCCCTGGCTTGGATCCTGCCACCTGCAGCGTGGTGCGCGTCATGACGCCCCACCCCGATTTTGCACCCATGGATATGAGTATCCAGGCTGCTCTACGAAAGATGCACGGTAAGCTTTTGTATTGCCCGAATGCTTATGTGATTTGTTCAACTGACGAGATGTAGATGGCCACTACCTTAATCTGCCGGTCATGAACGGCGAAGGCGAGATTGTGGGTATGGTTGATGTTCTCAAGCTCACGTATGCTACCCTGGAGCAAATCAACACAATGAGCTCAGGTGACAGCGAAGGTCCCGCCTGGAACAAGTTCTGGTTATCTCTGGACAATGAGACCGAGTCCATGGTCTCGGGCGAGGGCAGCCATCACCATGGCACAATGGCGTCTCGATCCATCATGACGCCTGATGTTGGACGGGAACGTATTACTGACTCTGTTGCACCCGGTGATAGTGCTTCTCACATGGGTGCCGAGTCCCCATCGCACTCCATGGTGGCCGAACAGCCTCCGGCTGAGATTCCCTTTGCATTCAAGTTCAAGGCACCTAGCGGTCGTGTACACCGTCTGCAGGTCATCGCTAGTCAAGGCGTTTCTGAGCTTGTCGCCAATGTTGCGTCGAAGTTAGGCAATGAAGTTGAAGCAATTGGCGGAGTGCCCGCTGTAGAAGAAGGCAAGCTGACTACAGGTGGCTTTGCCTTAAGCTACTTGGATGATGAGGGAGACACTGTTAGCATTACAACGGATCAAGACCTACTAGAGGCTATCCTACTTGCCCGTCAACATCGCCATGAGAAGGTTGATCTTTTTGTGCATGACCCTGAGAAGCCAGCTTTCGTCGTCGCAGCACCTCAGCCCGATCCGGTGGCAGCCGACACTCCGCCCCTTGGCGCTGTCCCATCAGAAGTGCGACGAAGACGGACTGCTGTGGACGATGAGGAGGAAGAGGAGGAGAGCGAAGAAGAGGACCACTCGACGGTTAGACGCCGGAAGAAGGTTGGCTCTCGTGGTGAGACTGAGCAAGTCATAAGCGGGGTGCCCAACGAACTTCTTCTGCCGGGTGCTATAGTAACCTTGGCTGTTGTAATTGTTGGTGTTTTCACCATTGCGAGAGCGACGAGCCGATGAACATGTGTTTGATTTGTGGTCGCATGGCTTAGGGAGTTTGTAGTAATTGCTTCGGGTCACCATTCACTAGCACAACTATAGATGCTCACAATGTCTGTTTAGTAGAGTAATAATACCTTTTGACGATGCCTAGATTTATTGAATTTGACTTTCGTGAATTTTGCGTATGGATTCATTACACTGCTTCAGCCTCAACCAGACAACATGCCACTAAAGTGAGCGACGTATCTTAACCTTTCTGGTTATGACACTAAGAGCCGATACATAGTAAAATGATCAAATCTATTTACAGCAGTAATTGAAGGAAGCATGTTGTGGATAACTAGGAGATTGCTTTAGCGACTAGCAAACAGATAATCCTCCTTTAATGCTGATGGCCTCGAAAAGTGAATGTTTATGCATTTATTGAGCACAAATTATGGGTCGCAAAGTCTCGGAACGCGACTAAATTTGACCGCTGGATCCCTGTGCCCTCCAGCTCCCAATGTCTCTGCCAATTCAATTGACGGCAAGCGTATCTTGAAATTTCAAAGTCCGTGAGAACAATTCCGGAAAGCTGGCGATTTGAAAGCTAGATCACGATACTAGCTATGATAATAAGAGAATTCGGTGTCCGCCACGGTACGTGACCCAAAATCCATGTCTTGACCATCCGGGCAAAAGTTAACATTTGTCTCATTTGGCAGCCCGAAGGGCATTGGCACAGCCTATACGCCAGGCTTGTCTACGAGCTCTCTCGATGCAACCGACAGCGACACAAGCGGCCGTTCCAGATCTGACGGATCCTCTCCTCCAGACCCCCAACTCCCAACCTCAACCTCAATCTCAACTTCCCGCCATCTTCACCTCCAATGCGAAGTTATCAACTCGTCGAAAGAAGGCGGAAGAGGTCGACACCACGGCCGAAAACTACTACCGGGGTCAGCAGTTGAAAAGCCAGATAGGAAACTTGGGCACAAAAGTTGTAAAGCAATACCGACCAGGCGATCTATTCCTGAACCCCCCGGGCCCTGAAGACGTTACGCTTGAGCTTCTGATGGCCTCCCAGGCGCACATGGGCCACCACGTCTCGCTCTGGAACCCGGCGAACGCGCGCTACATCTACGGCATCCGGCAGGGGATTCACATCATCTCGCTAGAACAGACGGCCGCGTATTTGCGGCGGGCAGCGCGCGTCGTAGAAGAAGTCGCCTACCGAGCTGGCTTGATCCTGTTTGTGGGTACACGACCTGGTCAGACGCAGCTCGTGACGCAGGCGGCGCAGCTCGCCCGGGCATGCCACCTATTCACAAAATGGACTCCTGGGTCCATTACTAACAGCGATGTTATTCTCAATGGCATGCAAATGCAGATGCTCGACGAGAACGATGAGCCCCTCGAGGGCTTCGACCGCCATCTTAATGAACGACGGCCCCTTGTCCCCGATCTCGTCGTCTGTCTCAATCCTCTCGAGAACTACACCCTGCTGCACGAGTGCGCGCTTGCTAATGTGCCTACGATTGGTGTTATCGATACGAATACTGAGCCTACGTGGGTTACGTACGGGATCCCTGCGAATGACGACAGGTATGTTAACCCTCCTGCATTGTAGCTTTGATGTTAGCTGCAACGAAGAGAATACCGTGGCTAATATTGTTATTATACAGTCTGCGATGTCTAGCCGTCATTAGTAGCGTCCTCGGCCGCGCCGGTGAGGCGGGACACAAGCGTCGCCTCGACGATGCCAAGTTGGGCATTATAGAGTGGCAGACGCCTCTCGACGTACAGAATTTCATGACCATCAACCGCAAACTCGCCAACAAGGAGGCCGAGAGAGCATCACGGTTCGCCAGCGAGGAAAAGAGTGCTGCTGCTGCTGCTGCTGCTGAGTCTGCTAGCGCCTAGTTTCTACATGATCTATATTCGTTCTGATAACGACCTGGACGAGTTACGTTGGCGGTATCAGACTTGTACTAGTGAAGATCTCGTTTGGGTGGAAGATGTGAAATGAATCGATAGAGGGAGAAAGACTGAGACCAGGGCCAAGGCCGCCGGCCTGTTCGGTATACTGGTGTACGTATACTACTATATGTATAAAGAGACAACATGTACTTATAGAAAAAGACAGGTGCGGAATAGCACTCGGATTTATTGACAAGCTGTTCGATAAGGAAATCCGACGTTCATCTTGTTCTGACTGGGTAGTGTTAAATACTTACACTAACTAGCATAGGTTTGTCTAAACAGATAGACAAAAGACCCTATGTGATGGTTGTTCACTTTAGGTGCCCCTAGGTACCCTCACCCACCGCTACGTTTGAATGGATTTGATCTATTAGGTAGTAATTGGCTTTGCTACTAGTATTAGGGCATGATGAGATATCCAAATCTCTTATGTTGGGGCACTTTGGATCTCACCTGATCGAGCTCTGCAAGTTCTTCCTTTTGCCTCGTGCTAGACTCTAGTTGTCAACGTTCACGTTGGTTGGGGAAGCCATAGGATCGGATTGACTCAGTTCAACTCTATTTTGGTATGATATGTATAATTAAGGGTTAAATAAAGAGATATAGATTTAATGTACATCTTGACGATTCTTAACTCGGTACACACTCGCACTCCGTTAGAACCCAGGCTGCCAACAAGTTATAACAAATATCATGGTCCTGTCTTATGTGCGCTGGATGTCAGGTAGCGAGTGTTATAAAATCTTTTCCTAAACATCTGTGCAGCCCTCGACTACCTACTATTATTTAGGGGGTTGTTGGGCTGAGGGGACTGGAATGTTGCACCGTTCACTTGAGGCAGTCTGAGGCAGTGTATTGTGTGCACGTCTCGATGGTGCTAAAAATGCAGTGCATTGAATCATGGATGATATGATGCATGATGCCGCCTACATACGTACACATCATACTACATACCGAGGTGCATACCACCCTTAACAGTACGCATTAATAATATGTACACTTTTTATTCTCCTTCGACGGTGCTAAAAATGCAGTGAAAGGGGGAGGTAGATGGTAATGTAACAGGGCAACCTAAGTGGGCCCATAGGCTTAACTTGGGGGCCCGCCATGGACCTATTGGTGCTTGGCAGGCCCCATGGGTTTCCCTGGGCTAGACTGGAGCTCTAGACTAACCAATTAGATTGACACATACAGCCTTGAAGTTTTGTGTGGGATTTTAGGGGGGGTTAACAGGGCACCTCATGTTTCATATCTAGGCATAGTTTAACAACTTGACACAGACAAACTAAAGTCTCCGAAAAAAGTAAAAGCACACATTTTAATCACCTATTAATCAGATTATTGCTTATAACTATTTGTTATGCTGTTCGTGGTTATGCTATGTCTTGTTGAAATAGAGTGTTATATAGCCACTATTACGGGTGCCTCATTTATTGTTTTGGTCGCAAGCCGAGCACCCTACGGCCCGAAATGGCCTACCAGATCTTGGACAGCCCAGATTTCTAACTTTGTGAATACTCACCTGCCATAGTGTAGATTATGTAGATGAAACTGCTGTACCTTTAATTTGTATAGCAGCCAAACCAAAATTATAGGCTAACTTATTCTTTTAACACAGCCATATATATTTAGCACTAGTAAACAGCTACAAGGCCGGGAGTTCCTTGCTGATCCGCATACTTTCGTAGTACAAAGCTGTTAAAAGTAGAGATGACCTTCCAGCAACATTATAGCGAGGGAGGGGCTGTGGGAGGTCTTGAGGAAGGCCTGAAACAGGTCGAGGAAGCATATTGCGTACGAACAACAGCTCTCAAGGGTCACAACGCGGCCAGAGAGGCCAGGAAAGAGATTGAGAGGCCACAGCAATAGCTGGCGTTCAGGCTATACTGCAGGAACAGCAGTGGTTGCAGGGACAGTTTGGCCAGAGGCCTTGAATTCGTTGAATTCGAGGAGTTTAGGGCTACGGAGGGCGATCGATTGTTGCAGGAGTGGTATGGAAGCCGCAGCCGATATCACTAAGAGTATACCAACCATACCTATAGGGGAGGTACCCATCTCAGGACACTCTAGTATTAAATTGTTGACAGAGTGGCTATCTAGGTATGTTCAATCATATTAGCGCCATAGTCTTTCACTATGCAGAATGCCGACGTCGAAGCGTATGTAGAAAGATAGAACAAATGGAATAGAAAGAATTCCTCCAAATTGGCCTGGAAATGAAACGTAGGGCGCATACAAAGCAGAGGGCACGCGTATATAGATGTATGGTCTCTTCAAATCTACCACTGTTTTGTCGAGACTGGTACTTGGGTATATGTGTATCTCAAGTCGAAAAGTTGCGATGTCCTATTGGTGTGTATCTTGACCTGAGAAATAAGATACTTACTTGGGCTAGCTTTACTGTTATGATGGAGTAACGTAGGTAGGTCGAAGAATCAACAGCTATCAAAACTTAACAAGTAACGACGATGGTGGCTTTGCTGAGGTGCTTTTTACCGCCGGCAACCCGATGGAGATCGAAATACCGTCGGTCAACAACTCTGTCTGTTATGTGGCAGGGCAATATCCGAGTGAGTTGATCTCGGGTGTGATGTATGAGCATAAGGGGATGCTGTCATCAAACACTAGGGTACCGCTGCCATCACCACCGAAAGATCAATTTTCGAAGTGGTGGGAGCGCATTGCCGTGGTCCGGGGCACGCATTGACCGACCTTATTCTTTAGGAAAAAGAATTCGCCGACCGACACCCTTTACATTTAGTGATATGAGAAGCAGATAGACAAATATTTGCAGTAGTACCTCGTAAAGTATGCGCTTTGGCTTGTTTGCATTCGAAGTACCAAGCTAGGATCGTATCTTGAATCCAAAACGTTCAAACTGGCATCTACAAAAGGTAAACACCATAACTCAAGCTTCAAGACAATAGCGGCAGGGAAAAACCAGCGTTCCGTGTTGATCACAGGGTAAACCCATCCCCGAAGTGTCTTTCCACGTGCTTGCAGTCACTTACTTACAGGGTAATAGGTGCAGGAAAGGGGGAATTGGTCATGCGCTAGTTGCTGAGTTCAAGTCGCAGGGTACATCTCTACAAGATGATTTCTGCTAAGTGAACAGACAGCACATAGCTGATATGAGAGTCTCTAAGATTCAATGTCTTTGCCACGTTCTTATCTCACGGACCACGCGAGCATCTAACCAAGGGCAAGATCCACGCTTACGCCTCAGGTGTGACCAAAGATGAAGATATCACCGCACTTAAAGAGAGCATAGAGAGCCAGACCAGCTCTGGCCTTGATGTATTGGTGGACTGTGCGTAAGTTGAAGCAGTTTTCCACAATCATGGTGCACCGCTTGGTAACGATCATGGTAATTGACAGTCGCAGAGGTATTTGTGAGTCGAATTACCCCAGCCCACAAGTTGCCTGTTCGAAACTGACGATCACGCGAGTAGGCTATACCATGACGGTAATGGACACCGATGTCAGTGAGATTGAGGAGGTGTTCTCCGTTAATGTCTTTGGTCTCATGCGGATGGTCTACATATTCTACTTACTACTGATTCGTATAAAGGGAACTGTCATCAATATCGGCAGTGTAGGAGGCATCGTCCCCTAGGTATATGGACCTGAGCCGGCCCTTTGCCTCGCATCCCCGAAAGGTCGGGCTGATAATCGTGTTTGAAGCTAGCTACAATGCGTTCAAGGCTGCTTTGCACCATCGGGGCAACACGCTCCGGGTCGAGATGAAGCCGTTTGAGTACGTGACTCAGCATCTGCCGCTTCGGGTGCTTTCTCGGTACTATACTTCTAGAGAATGATTGACCCGAGATGCGCAGCGTCAAAGTGATCAATGTTATTTCTGGTGAGGTCGGAACCGACATCTTGAAGCGCGACCAGCAGTCACTCCGCAAACTCTCCGAGAACTCGTACTACCGACCACAAGAAGGAGAATTCCAGAGCCACATCAACAGAACGCCAGTCGAGTACTGGCAAGATGCACCTATTCCCGTGGTCCCCAACTATGCGCCGCCGCTCATCATAGTGGAGCATAAACAGCGACTACCACGGCAGCCGTGTACGCACGCTCCGTAGTTGCCGAAGTGATGAGGGCGAATCCCCGAGCCTGGCTCTGGACAGGTGCTCGTACAGGTGAGGTGCGTTTTGCAAACGCTTATTTCCCGGTGACGTTTTGGGTAAGTTCCGATCTCACCTGAGATGCTCTATAACGACAAACGGACATTCTATGCTGACCTGGGTCCTGCAGGACTGACTTTTCGCATGGGAGTTTGGCTTGAATAAGCTGAGACCGGTAACACGAGCATAACTGGGGCGCTGCCAATCAAGCGGCATGGAAGGATGGAATGGCCGCGCAGGCCACGTCTTCCACTGCGTTGATCAACTATAACAGGAGGTGATATGCAACGCCGACGACACCCTGCGCTTCTCGGCCGCGGCACGGAGATGAGTCACATACGCATATTTCGGAATTAAGGCAAGCTCGAGGCGTAGTTATATCTTTATACAAATATAGAACTGTACTTATTTGTCCCAATTCCATAAAAGATTATTTTCTAGACGCGGCCGCATACTGCATGCTACCTTTACATAAACGTGACGAAGCACGTCAGCGAGTTCCCCAGGTCGAGCGGTTTGTGCGGTGCCCGAAGTCTCGCCCTACATAAAAGAGTTCGAGAAGTTATTTCGCCATATTGAGTAGGACTAGAATGGGTTTACCGCATCAGACCCAGAACTATCGTAAAAATGCCATTGGGCTGCATCGTCGCGTCGACGCCCAGGTCAGCCGTTCTCCCCTAAACTCAGAGACGTTTTCTGTTAGAATCTGAACTCGCAATGTGTTGGCGTGCGACGAATTGGGCCGATGGAAATGGTTTCGCGTCATACATTCCTTTGGGGTATTTTGGTCCGGGATCTGCATGAAATAGCGAGGTGGCACCATCCTCGCCGTCCTGTGAGGGGACCTGCTCCCAAGAACGTCACGATATGCAGACCGCGATTCGCAATTGATGACAGGATTTAACGGGTCAGCCTCGACTTCACGTGATGCATATTCGCTCAGCCACAACTTTGCGTCACGCTATCTAAGGTCATCTCTTAGGTATTATTAAGGCTCACAGCTGCCTAAATTTACAAGGAGATCTTCGGGACTCCAGGGCCAGTAAAAAAGTAGGATGCTGTTAATGTTTCGAGTACTTGAAGAGGGCTAGATGGCCAGAGTAAGGGTGGATGAAAATTGCACACCCCAAATTAGCACCTAAAGTTTCTTATTTTGTTAGTTATTGCACAGCTAAAATAACGTTTGAAAAAAAAAACGAAAGAAAAAAGCTTAAAAGGCTGTTATAATTTCAAAGTAATAGTACCCATTTAGCTTTGTTGTTGCAATAGCGAAGTAGCAGGATTAAAGAGACTTCTTCACTCACTTTAGTAAAGTGTGCAATTTTCATTTATCCTAACTCTGAGATGGCTAAGGACCTCGGCTCACCTGTAATTAGGGCCTCTGATAAAAGCTTACTGCATTCCTGATGTTACCGTAAAACTTTAGACACCTAGAGATCTTTATAACAATCATATTGATATAAATTCACTACTTTTAGAGATTAGCTTTAATAGTACCAGCTTTATTTTCAACAGCTTGAATAGCTCGGATATCGTCTTCTGCGACTAACTTTGTTAGAAGGTAGAGGAGTTGAGTATAACTATAGTATGGAATTTATTGGATTTAATTTGGCTGAGAGATAACAGATTGGAGGTAATAGGTAGAATGGAGGGGTGGCCTTTGAAATATTTCTGATATGGTAGAGTGGCTAAGTTTTGTCCGGAGCTTTGCTAAGCATTTCAAAGTGCTGCCTTGGTAGACGCGGCAGCGCAAATGAATAGAAGCTTTCCGTAGAAGTTCCGCAAGTCCTGACAACTTCTCGTTTGCCTAGGAATCAGTCTGAGCCTCGGAAAAGCTTCGTTGACAGGTATCACAAGTTACGGACGACGATCTTGCTGACATTAGCGGAGCATATCAAGGTGCGTCGCTGGAACAATGCATCAGCACTATTGCATCCTTCACCTTATGACGTCTTGTCTTAAGCGTTGATGATCCGTATTCTCGTGTGGCAGTGAGCATTGGTGACAAGGAATTCCAATCCTTGTTGGGATCCTAGGGGCGAGCGGCCTTTTGCTTGTCTGATATGACGATGTCCTCGGCATCGAATGTCCTGTGATGAACTAATGCATTGTCCATGACCGCCAGGTATAAGTAGCTCGAAGTCTGCCTCCAAGAATCGATATTCAAAACACACAAGAACTCAAGCAACAACCACAACCATCTCTTCTCTTCCTTCTCATCAAACAAGATGCATTCCAAACAATTCGCTGTCGCCATTGTGGCAGCTTTTGCCATGGTGATCCCAAGCACCCACGCAACATGGTGCAACTACTTCTACGACGCCCAGTGCCAGCAAGACGCAAATGGCGGTACTTCGTTCGACTGCGCCAACCATGGCAGCTTCGGCAGCGGTGGCGGATACGTCCAATGCCACACCACAAAGACAAACCAGCAAGACTGCATCATCTCTCGCTGCACTGATAGTACCTGCTCAAGCATCTTGAACAGCATCCAGGTCAGCCCTAATGGGGGTACCGGCCCATGCACCAGTACCGGCGGAGGTGGGCCCTGGTATGAGGAGAGATTTGCGTAGATCATCAATAGATGCTCTGTGGCAATAAATGGCATGGAACTACCGATGAAAGTTGTGAACTAGTCTCAGGTCAGACAGTCTACGGTGGAGTAACAGGGCTTTGATGCATGGTGGACAGAAGAAGGCAATCGACAAGCAGATTCAGAGACGGAAAAGTTTCTAGTATGTAGCGTCAGGTTTCAACAACCATGTCGAGAGCAACAAACCGTTTGATTTTGTGCAGTACGCAAATGTATCTTCCTTGTGATTTGTGATGCATGTGCTTGCATTTCCGTTTGCTGTTGCGTCCTGTGACATGGCAGCGACAGTCTTGGTAAGTGGCTATTCGTGGCCGGCTGATCTGGCTTCCGACAACGCTGTCATTGCCCAGCAGTAGAAGTGAACAGTGAGTAATGCAGCCAAATGACATCGACGGTTTCTTATAAGAATTAGCTGACAGTTGGATTATGTGATCAAAGCACTACCTTACTGCCAAAGAAAATCAGCCCTTTGTTATCCAACCAAAAAAAAAGGGAAGCTAAATAGACACATTAAATCATTTCATTACCAGGAGTTTATAGCTCTAATTTCATAGTGATTCAGCCATAGAAGGTTAGCTTATGTATTAATTAAGAATAATAAAGAATCTTATAAAGTAGAGTTTATACCTTATATTAATATAATTTTTTTTTAATGTTATAAAGCTAACTTTTATTAACTCAATATAATATGAAGAAACAGCTGTATTAACTATAAAATTTGATAATCTAGCTTTTATTTTTTTTTATAAAGTGAGGGTTATGTAAGAAACTTCTTGATATGGGGTCGTAAGTGGTATAGAGGCTTCTATACCAAGTCTTCGATATTTGTATACAAAACGTGTTTGCTAGCACAACTAGTCTACCGGCTAAAGGCCTGTTTTCACTACATAATGCAGCGCCTTTACACTAGTCTTATCGCGGGCTTCTATTATACGTGGTTATTCGTATATTTTTTCTTTGGGGAGGTTACTACCATCTTTCGATTCCCTGTTGCTTGCTTGCTCTCTCGAGGCCGACGCTTGCATTGCACATTCCGCAGCACGCACCCAGGATTTCTGGTCGGCGCTATCATTACCAAGCTACAGGATGTTGTCTTTGGTGTTGTCTTGGGTGTTGGGGAAGGTCGTCTCCTGCGGGTACATCTCATGAGGAACCCGCTGCTCAACAGCTAAGGTCCTGTTTATTCTGCTTTACATGTACTGTACTGCTTGCTTATAGAAGCGGTAAAGAGCCCTGAAATTCTCGCTATCTCGTTCTACAACTCCCGTTGTACATTCGAGTGACCGAGTCATCTGCCCTATCCATTGTCACGTCTCGTGCAACGCACGAACACTGAGCCAAGGCTGTTCCGAACGTCAACGGGTGCGATGTAGGGTTCGGTAATTTGAGCCCATGGGCTTTTGCCAAGAACCCAACACCACCAAATTTGTATGCCGTTGGGTTCTTGGCAAAAGCCCATGGGCTCAAATTACCGAACCCTAGCACTGCGATGCGAAAAGCCTGGGCGGATTGGAGACCTACGTGAGCTCATATTACACAGGGGCTCAGTTTCTGGTATCCGTAATTCATTCGGTATTACAAAGTCTTCACGCCCTCCAGAGCTTTCTGTTCTATCCGGATCTGCTGCAATGAGATGGGCCGAATGACATTACTGGAAAGCATTAAGTAGTGAATTGCATCACCGTGAGACTTGATGGCAGCTTCATCCAGCCGTTCCTGAACCAGATTGAATCTCCAACCGTCATACTGATGCACGACGGCTTCCCAAGCCTGGATTATAGATGGTTCCATGGTCAATTCCCATGTGCCTCTCCAAGTAATTGTAGCTTGTTGTATATTGCGGAACGCTTGATACTTGAAGAGCGCCGCCAAGCCCTTTCGTCCGTTCCAAATCTCCATTGTTCTTAGCTGCGGCATCTTTATGGCCGCTGCTGCCGCTGCCTGAAGCATAGCTCCACTTCCGATCGAACTCTCGTCGGGCGTGAGTAATCGTGAAGTGATTACAAGCGAGGTTAGGTTGGGCCACTCCCAAAAGGGTTCGATGTCGAAGAAATAGCTAGCATCTACGACAAAGGATGCTGCGAGATGCTCAAGCCTGAGGCTGGCGAGCGCGACCATCCGGCTAATTGCTGGGGCTGGTTTGCGGGTACTATCGCATTCGCTCAAGTCTTCCCCAAACATGAAACGCTGCATAATAGCTGGGTACTGTTGATTAAAGTTCTCAAAGACCACGAGTTTCTTGAGATTGTTGTTGAAACGTGGGATCGACTCGAAAAGGTATTGGGAATCTAGGTAACGAATGCGGATCATTAGCATAAGAGTACCTGTACAAATGGGAGCTAGCAACAACGAATGCAAGTTTGCAGCAATACTCACGTCTATCTGTATACTTCTGCATAAAGCCCCATTCCCTCCATGGCTCGTAGTGGACTTCCTGGAGTCTGGGGAAACGGGCAAACATATGTGCAAGCGATCCCGGCTTCCACCTCCGGCGGTTCTGTTGCCGGAGAAGTACACTGGTTACCGCCGGGACCGGTGGAAGCTGATCCCACCATTGGCGCTCTGACTCCTCATTATTAAACGGTCCCTCTCCCATAACCCAATGAAAAACTTTGAGGATAGCCGCCCTAGGTGGAGAGGAGTGTCGAAAACCAGCAACCCAGCCATGTTGAGGATCGTTATAGTCGTTGTCCAATATCGTCTGCTCTATACCACCACCAACCAGCATATCCGAAAGGGTATCGGGAACAAAGGTCAGATATCTAAACCAATGTTTTGAGTCACTAGGCGAGTATATACTAATATCAAGTATCAAATCGCCGTTGGGGTCCCATGTGCTGAGAACCGAGAACAGATTCTGGAATGCCGTGGTGACAGGATAATTGTTTGCATCGCTAATAGCAAATACTTCTTCCCACTCCTCGTCTGTGTTAAACATTCCACGGACAGGCGCGCATTTGGTGCAATCATAGTCATCGAGTTCTAAGCAGAACCAGATGTAGCGAACGAGAGCCCGATTGCGATGAATCATCGAATTAAAAGAAACGAGGCGTGATGGGGTGAGTTTGATTCGAGCAAAATTATATCGCTCGAATTCTGTTTGCCACTCTCGAGACACTGTGGCCAGGCGACTGAGTGTGCAGCCGTCCATCATGGCTTCTAAGATAAGAAGGCGAATTTCTCTAGGCAAGCTATCCCATGCTGAGTCACACTGCTTCTTGCCGAGCGATGATGGAGACATAGTGTCATAAACCGAGGCAGCGCATGCCGAGAGTTGTGATTGTTTTGGTAATGGAGCGACGTAGGAGTATGAGATCGGAAATTCAAGACGTAAGGGTATGTGTGAAGGAAAAAAAATAAAAATAAAAATAAAAATCGCAGGTCAACAAGCCGACAAACCAAAATACAAATCTGGGCTATGTTTTAATTATGAAGTTGGTTGGTTGGTGAAGTTGTTGTTTGGTCCATGTTGGAAATGACAGCGTGGAAAGCAGGCCTGTCTCGCTCTTATATACCCAATTTCCTGGCATTTGACTTTAAAAAGAGTTTGAACTTGAGGGCTATTAAGGCTATACACGTCAATTAGGCTTTGGTGTTGAACCTTCAGTTACGCTATCTTGTTTTCGCTGGCACGAGAGGAGTCAAATGATACTTTGTCACAGATGTTCTGGCCATATGGATCTGCCCTAACGGCATTGAGCCTGTGCGCTATCGCTCACATTCGAAATAATGTTGAGTGAGCGTATTCCCAAGACCAAGAGCGGTTTTCAGCATCAGGCCGATCAACTGGTCAAAGCAGTTAGTCACGCGATCTCCCGCTCCCTCCCCCACTCCGACAGGCAAGCTTCCGCTCGCTGGCTTATTTATTTCGAATGTAGGCGATAGCACACAGACTCAATGCTGCTAGGGCAGATCCATACGGCCAGAACAGCCCTAGCATAGTATTATCTGACCCCCCCACCCCCCCTGCTGACTTATTTATAAGAGAGCAGACGGGATCCCAAGTTTTCCAGGGGCTATGGTCGTACATAGAGGCTAGTGGTGCTATTCGGGATTATTTATGCGTGTTGTTCACTACTAGGAGGCTTACCGAGTGGAGAGAGGTGGGCAATAGTCAAGTAGAATGAGAAAGATCGTAGATTCTAAGATTTATGCTATTAATCAAGAATAATCTAGAGGTTTTGCCATCAACTGTCGACATACATTGCTCGGCCTCCTATTCCTTCCGTAGCCCTCAGGATTATAACTTCCCCTAGTGAGCAAACCTGAAATCTAGTCTTTTGCTGCCGATTATTCTCGTGTTTGCAATGTAAGAAGTTCGTTCTTCTTCCGTCATCGCGTTCCAAATCCTGTCGCGCTGCTTGTTCCTCCACGTATAGTAGAACTTGGTGAGGATGAATAAGGCTATGGACAGAATGTTGATGGCGAATAGAACAGTATTTCCTCTCTTGTATAGCGGTTTATCGTCGTCTAGATAGATGAAGTTTGAAATGACATTGCCTGCTTGGACGGCCATCTTGGTAAAACCCAAAGTCAGCATCATGCCGGATGGGAAAAGGGGAAATGCAATGTAGAGGGTAAGATGACTTACATTGTACACTGCTGCTGATACACTCCTTGTGCCTACGCTGTTGGAATTCCTGGACACCCATGCAACTAAAATCGCGTCTACCCGTAGTATTGTGGTCAGTCTTCTCCCTCTACTAAAGTAATTCTCGTGACGCTTACGGCAGTAAGGATAGGATAGCAAGACAGTGAGTAGCGCATAAGTTCCCCAAGGGTTAACAAGTGCGCCGGGCCACCACCGCAGGGCTATCAAGGTCGGAAGCAACCAAATGTTCTGCAACATCGATACTAAAGTTCGCTCGTTGAGGTACCCCGCAAGACGAGTTATCAAGATGAGGGTGAGGATATGAAATGCGTTCTACGAATATGTTAGGAAACGTCCAAGAAAAATCGGATTGGTTGTACCCACATAAGGGATTGTTAGGAGATTGGTGGTGAATGTATCGAATCCAGTTGACCTAAGGACCAACGTGATGTACTTTGTCTGTGGCGAAAAGGGAATAAAGACGACAAGGCCAAGTAAATATATTGGCCAGAGATCGTAGTCAGTGAGGCATTGCCAGAGGATCTTGGGAGTGATGGCCTGGCGATTGTTCATGTCCCCCTTGGAGGGGTCGTCACGTAGTACTCGGTTGACAACGATGGCCACCTCGCGATCCGTAAACCAACCTTTGGGGCGGAACCATGTCTTCGTCTGCACTGCTGAGGCCGGCATCATGAAGAACGAAGAAACACCAATCTATGAATCATGTTAGTCACTTGGATTGTCACCCATTTACGCACTTTGATAGATGGCAAGTAGCTTGGGACAATAAATTATAACGTACCACAAAAGTAATCAGACCCTCGATGAGGAATAACCAACGCCATCCGGCCAAGCCTGCGACACCGCGCAGGTGTAACAGGGCGAACGCCAACAGGGATGTTACAACACCAGTGACAGACAATGTCGTCCAGAAAAGGCTAGTTGAGGGAACGCGGTTAGCGGCTATATATCCTTAGAGTCTTTGGCTATACGTACCTTAACCGAATAGGTAGCTCTTTGGAAGTGTAAAAATAACTCAGCCATAATACCACATCGGGGATGAAACCACCCTGAGGAGGCAAACACAATCAGTCTATTTCACTAGCGAGAGACAATATAGCGTAGCCAGTCGGTTACGTACCTCGAGGGCTCCAAGGAGGGCTCTTGTGGCAAAGAAACTTCCCCGCCCGGATATGAGGCATTGAAGAGTGGCAACAATGGACCACAAGCAGATCTGTGCTGGGATCCAACGATCAGGCCCAAGTTTCTTCGACAGTAGCTGAGACGGAAGCTCCGCAAAGAGAAACGACACAAAAAATATAACGTTTCCGATATTATAGTCTTGAGATTTGGTTAGAATACGGTTTATGCTCTGTGTTGGTAGGAGCTCAGACATACCATTCGTATTCAAATTGAGATCGTCCAGGAAGTTGTCCGATATGACTTGGGTTAGATTATTCCGATCGACCTGTAGACTGAAAAACATGACGCACTATGACCTCAATTTTATGGTCAGTCAAAGGTTCGGTGTTAGTTGGAACAGACGTAAGTTGAGTTGAGTTAAAGCGTACAGCCCACAGGCACACCCTCCAGTCTACTTTACGAATGGCTCTTTTCTCTTCTTCTTCGTCCCATTCTAGCGTAGGATCGAAGACATGACGGCACTCGTACTGACATCCGTCGTACACTTGCTTCCAGTGAGCAGCCACGCGAGGATCAAGGAATGGGTTGGCTTTGAGGATCAAGTTTTCCTCGGAGGGCGACGAGGAGTGTATGCTGTTGTTCTTGTCGTCCATAGACGAAGTCGACATTAAACTCGCAATGGGCTCATCCGTCACCGGTATGGATGCTTGGATTAGTGGTACCGCCATATTTGCGACTCAATTGCAAGTAGCAAGCACACACACTAGTATTTCATCCGTGATATCATGAGCACTAAAGACTGCGAGTAGCAAAGCGAAGGTCGTATAGTTTATGAATGCCATTAATATAGAGTGGCAACGGATCACACGTAATGATAAAGCTCATTCTTATCTCCAATCTCAATAATGTTCAATCCATACCTCCAATGGCGTAATACGTGATTGCACGTTGGGAGTGGTTGATCATACCCATGGTTGGGACCCCTCGCGTACTGCTTGATAGCAATTGCGTGATATCCCCCCAAGATGCATGCGTATGGCGTCAACCACCAAACCCCTCACCACTGCGGCGAAACCGCCAATAACACAACGGTTCGAACTGTAACACTAGGCCATAAGTATTCTTAAGGAATAAGAAAAAGATAAGTCTAGACCTGTACGCTGTAAAGTGGCTGAAAAATAGATCTCGCCTCGATGCATTAAAAACCCGAGGTGACGGTCGCATGGCTTCTGCATCCTAACAGCCATTCCCTGTCCTGTGGCATCATATTACAGCCAGAACAAGACTTGAGAGGCTGGAAGACGGCATGGATCACCAACTGTAGATGGAAGATTTGGTATCGGGCACGTGGGGGGTACGAATGTGTCTGCTCTGGATACTGCAATTGACTCCGGCCCGAGTCGAAAGTCCAACGAGAAGGCTTCTAAATGGTATCCCCGCTGATACTCTATTCGGCAAGTGAGAAAGCAAAAAATCACCCGATCGGTCTTCTTGCTTCGTAAATCCTTGTACCTGCTCTTCATTTCATGAGAAATATTATTCGCTTATGTTCGAACGTCTCAGGGAAGGACTGACCGAGACGATGAGGGCTGGAGCACATTGGTAAAACAATATTAGTTACTGGTGTCCGAAAACTCCTTGTGTTGGAGATAATAATCGAGACTCGGCTCGTTTATTCAGTCGCGGCGTCGCCTGTAAAATCCAGAACAACAATATTTGCCCCCATGGGCGCAACGGGCGCGTTACCGGAAGACTTTGATGGTGTCGTAAGAACGCCATTTTCGCACGCAAATGTTGCCTCAACATACCCTTTTTCTTGGCGGCCTGGCATTAAGGACCCCGGCCGTAGTCTGGGTGGGATCTTCGCCATTTTATGTTGCACGTGTCTGCCCGCTCTGGACGGCGTCGAAGGAAGCGATCCCGAAGCAGTGGTGGAGATCTGACTCCATATACTTGCAGGGTGTTCCGATGTAGGCCTCGGACATGTGTGCCTCCTCCGCGGCTTTCCTGATCGTAGATACCCTTAACAGAAATTCGTCAAATACTGGGAAATCGAGTTAAATCTTACTCTTGTTATGTTTTTGCGCCCACCTGTTATCTGCTCCTTCCACTGAGGACTATCAGTCGAGTCCCGGGTGATTGAAATCTGTAGACTCACCAAGTATAGTGTCGTCCCTCAGAACAGTTTTGAGATCAAAAACTGTTCGTCCGAGTTCTCGATGTTTTAGGCTTCGCTTCCAGTGCTGAGTATACGAGCCTGTATTTCGCCATGGGCTGTACCGGAAACTATGCTGAGGGCATAGACGGCAGCGTACCACGCGATAAACACCAGATTTTGCCGGCCATTCGATGACAAATTCATTCCTTTCTGCAACTTCTGTCATTGTAGTAGATTTTGGGAAGCTGGATCCCGCAGGGATGATCTCAGGCTTGCTCATGACTTCTTCTCTTTCTTCAGACTCTCCCTCTTCTTCTCCTTCTTCCTGATACTCGGATTTATTGTCCCCGAGATCTTCGTCGCTGGTATCATCCAAGTTCGAATTGTCATCCGTGTCAGAAATACTCACTCTTGCCCGTTTAGAAGGATGATGAAGCCCATCAGTACTGGCCGACATCTCCCTTCGTGGCCGCTTAGAAGCTGTGTAGCGACGTGGATGATCCTGAAACTTCGTAGTCATAACTGTCTTGGTACTTGGATGTGTTTCGGAGGCCGGAGATGAAATTCCATTTAACAAACGCTGTGCCACTGGCTCTTTCATTTGCAATTCGAGCTTGGCAGTCCCAAGTAATGTCTCAAGATGTAGGGATTCAACTTCCATAAGCTTGTTACACACAAGATTGATAGACGCTTCCCTAAGCGGAGAATCTCGCGGGAAAAGAATGTGCAGTTCTTTAGCATAGTCTTTGCAGACCTGATCCAACGTGGCGATATAGTCGTTTATCAGCTCGCTAAGTTGTTTAGTTAGTCGTTTCTTAATATTATCGAAAATTTCTATCCATATTGCCGTGTGTCCTTCGAAACGGACTGACCCAATTGTGTCCCGCGTCGTAGCAGAAGGATCTTCATCCATCTTGGATTTGATGTTAGGAACCCGTTTTGAGAGGTCTCAGAAAGAATTTTGAGAAATGCGGATCAAATATTTGCGTATGACCAGTGAAGAGCAGAACAGGAGTGATGAGTGCACGATATAACTTAGATTTCTTCTTAGTAAAGCTGTGGTTGTGTAAGAGAAAAGAGGTTGAAAGATAGCAACTGATTTAGAAATGTATGGTATCACTGTTTTCCACCTCAAACTTGAGATTTGACAAAGCTAAGACCAAGTGGTTGACTAAGGTGCCTGAAAACTAAGACATGATGGTTGAAGCTTCGGCTGCCTTACAACAAGGTTACAACGCGTCTCAGCTCTCCATTTCACTCCGTCTCATTTTTCTCGCACTTTTTTATCTCCATCTCACTTATCAAATCGGTTCGCTTCCATCTTCTGTGAGAGATTTGAAGGTAGCTTCTCTGAGACTGTCTTGGGCAGAAAATCTGAGTATGTCTCGGAATCTAACAGAATCTCATTTACCTGGCATCTCGTAACACATATGTGTTGCTTGAGCGCTTTACACCAATTGGCTTTAGCTTTTTGAGACTTGTCTACAGAAAGACAAACGTTAATTAAGCTCGTAGTAGACCGTTTTTGACTAGTACTTGCGTACTGGTAATATGTTCTAGGGCGTGTTCCTAAGCACCTACCTAGGTATCTAAGTAAGTAGGTATCTGATGAGAAACTAAGTGCATGTAGTGTTGAGACAGCAGTGGTCAATGTTAGGTATGAAGTAGGAAATGAGCTATTATAGGGCGCGCCTTCTGGCCACGAGGATCTGCCCTAGACTAGTTAACCTAGGTAGCGGCATTTGAGCCTGTGTGCTAGACTAGACTAGGTATTGCCCACCTTCGAAATAGGGCGCGCCTTCCGGAGTTTAGCCGATTAAAGCAAGACGTGCTGTCCTTACTGAGTGAGTACTTATTATTAGGTAGCTACCTCGGCTCAGCTACTTCCAGGTTCGCAGCTGCGGATTGCCCCTCAAAAACGGAGCACCTTCCATCACTGGCAACGAATATTTCAGAACGTCAGGGTTGATTTTATGTAAGTCATATCAATCTTGGTTGGCTAAAGTTACACAAGATCGGTTGGGTCGTTTTTCGTTCGTTACCGCATGTCACGGTAACATTGACGTCTAGTAAGAAAGAGCACTGATTCCGGTGCAGTGGCATGTTATCTAGCTATCTACATGCTATCTGCACCACCCTTGAGCCTTGGCCGTTGTTAGCACGCTAATATGTGAACATGTCTAGAATTAAGACTAGGATTATCTGCCTTGTTACCTGCAGTCAATAACAGACTGCAACGATCCTTCAGGCGTCATGCCGGCCATTATGGATGATCCTTCGGCCCCGACGATCCATCGGGTATCCGGTGCACCTCCGTACCCGGACCCGAACAAGCCGGCTTTGCCCATAAACATCCGGCCACGCCAAGTCACTCTCAGAGACCGTCAGACCATCGCCACAATTGTGCCCTTCGTCTCCCGTGACCAAGTCCCCGCTTCATTGCTACGTTATCTCTCGGACCAATTCGCCAAAGAGATAGAAGGCGGCGACACCTACCCTATGATAGATCCCATGCCCTTCGACAAGTTCTCCGCCTACTGGCTTCAGAACTTTGCCGGCATCATGCTTCTCGGCCAGATCAACAGTTCCGACGAAGTCGTCGAGGGTAAAGACTGGTCTCAGGAGTGTCTAGGTAGTTTCTACATCAAGCCCAATTACCCCGGCCGGAGTAGCCACGTGTGCAACGCCGGTTTCCTCGTCACGGATGGTGCTCGCAACCGCGGCGTTGGCCGTCTCATGGGCGAGACGTATCTCGACTGGGCGCCGAAGCTGAGCTACACGTACTCGGTCTTCAACCTCGTCTACGAGACCAACGTCGCATCGTGCAAGATCTGGGACGCGCTCGGCTTCAAGCGCATCGGCCGCGTTAAGGGCTGCGGCAACCTCAAGTCGTACCCGGACCGGCTGGTCGACGCCATCATTTACGGCCGGGACCTGGGTTTAAACGCCGAGGAAGGGGGAGGACCAAGCGACCCGCTACTCGTGAGTGAAGAACGTTTCGACAAGATCAAATTCTACCTCAAGTACGGGCGCTACCCGAACGGATCTGACCGCGCCGAGAAAAGCAGGCTCCGGAGCGCGGCGACGCACTATAAGCTCCTCGACAACGACGTCCTTATGCTCAAGGGGAAAGAGGTCATCAGCGACCCGATCCGCCAGATGGCCGTTGCTCGGAGGACCCACGAGGAGGGCGGCCACGCCGGCATTAACAAGACGACGTCGGTCATTGCTGAGAAGCACCACTGGAGCCGCATTAAGGAGACGGTCTCGGATGTAATTAGGACGTGTGACCTGTGCAAGGACCTGGGCAAAAGCCCTTCTGTCCAGAATCAAAATCAAAACCAGCATCAGCCCGAAACACAATCACAAGCCTTCGACAGTATGCCACGACAGTTCCATGACGTGAATGAGACACACAATATCCTAGGCAGTGCTGCTGATCTTATGGCACCTCGGCCGCCCCCAATTCACGAGCACCACAGTGTGGAAGCCGCGAGCAGAATTCTTGCCCTACACCATCCTATGCGTGAAGCACCTTCCCACCACGAGCTGGCATCTCACCTAGTGACAAGTCCCAACGCTTACGCGCATCCCAGTGATATAACATCCCTCCTCAACCCCCCCTTCCAGGCACCGTCCAGTCCCGGGCTACACGCGTCAACTCATCATCTTATGCTACAGGGGGGACCTCATCATGCATCTGCGGCGGCGACGCTAGCGTCCCTTCACGACGCCGAGATGTACCATCCAATAGATCCGCAGATAATATCCCAGCCTGTGCACGGCCACTCTCATCATCATCAACAGCACCCCACAGACGCATTCAATAGCTTCCACCCGCGTATCACCGTGTCTCACCACCACCACCCCGACCACCATCATCCCGCTAGTCCTCACATCACCCATCCATCGTTATCAGCGCACGACCTAGAATACAGTCCTCACGTCTCCCACGCGACATTACCCAGCCACGCCTTACACAGTGACTCGACACACGACCACGACGACACAGATTCCTTTCAGGCGCTGCTCAACGATCCAGACGCCGACACGACCTTAACACCACTCCATCACCATAACGATGACCACCACCACCACCACCACCACCATGCAACAACCACAAACATACCAACACACCCCCCAGACCACGACCACGACCACGACCAAGACCAAGAAGCAGTAGACAGAGACATGGCGATGCTAATCGAGCACCACGACAGCTCTTCGCCGTCGCCTGACCCCTCATCCCCTTCCCCGCTGCGCTGCGAAATGGAGATCGACGACGATTTGGGTCTCGACACCGTCAACTGCGACAAAGACGATAACGACGACAATCGTGTCCGAGGGGAAAATACTAGTGGAGGCGGAGACGAGGATCGTACCGACGGCCAGATAAGTCCGGATGGAGACGTAGGACCGCCGTTTGGGACCGCAGGGGGAAAGAGGAGTAGTATCTATGATGTTGTGTTTGATGCGCCGAGTTGAAATAGTTGCACGTAATAGGAATATGACAGGGGATGTGATTTTGACGCGTTACCTATGAAATAGCATGAGACGGCCCTGTTGTAAAGAGGATGAAGAGATTGCTCTCGCGGTGTTTAGAGGGTTACCTAGTTAGCTTCACGGAACAACGTAAGCGTGACTAGAAAAGCGATTCGAGTGCCCTGCACCGGATCAAAGGGAGGATCCATATCGACAAATCCAACTAATAGTGACATTCACCAAGGCAATGCCCTTCAAGCCTTCACTAAACGGTTGTTCGTCCTTTATATTCGCCAATACCTGATTCTAGCCGCCAAGCCTTTTTTTAGGTATTATACATCACCTCGTCTCAGTTCCAACGAGCCTGCCTATTTATCACGCTCACCGGCGCGGCATACCTCGTCCACGTCCCCTCAATGCTCTTTGGGCAGCCCCAGGAGGTAGGGCCTTGCCCGGAGCCTGCGGTTGTGCGCTCTCCTCGTTCCGGATCGTCTCATCCACGCCCAGGATCAAACAACTAGCCTCAGTAGCAGCCTGGATGGCGTTAATCTTGACGAGGGCGGGTTCCCATACAAATTTCTCCATCATATCGGCAACACCTTCGTTAGTGAAGTCGACGCCTGCCCAAGTGTGTCCCTTTCGATGCTCTACACGCAGCTTATTCAGGATATCTGTGGCATCGAAGCCAGCGTTGTCGCATAACTGGCGCGGGATAACCTCCAGGGCCTTCGCGAACGACTTAATGACGCCTTGTTGCTTATCCCGGATATTCTTATCTGCGAAGCGGTGTAGATACCCAGAAATCTCCATCTCGGTGGCACCTCCACCACCTACGATCATATGATTCTTAATCGCGCGCTTCACAATCATAATAGCATCGTGCAGAGACCGCTCAACTTCGGCAATGAACTGCTCAGCGCCACCTCGCAGAACAAGAGTACAGGTCTTGGCCTCCGGGCAGTCCTCAAAGAAGTTAAAGCGTTCACCACCAATTTGCCGTTCTTCGAATGTTCCACACGTACCAAGATGATGGGGTAGAATGTCCGAGCACGTAGACTGAACCGTGGCACCAGTAGCCTGAACCACACGCTCCATATCCTCCGAAGCAACACGGCCAGCACAGAAGATATCTCGGTCAGCGAAGTATTGCGTTGCCAAATCTCCGATGGGCAACTTAGACAGGACGACTTTGGCCCCCGTCTTGTATGCGGCCTCTAACTTTTTGTAAATGATTTGCCATTCAGCATCGACAATAGCCTGGTATTCAGAAACTTGCTCGACTCGGACTTCGGCGTTGTCTTTCTCGGCCTTGAGCTCAAGCTCGACGTTCAAGCATAATACTTTAGGCTTCTTGAAAGATTTGGGTTGTTGTTCGAAGCCAGCGTAGGAGAAGGTTTTCTTGAACGCGACACCGTTGACGAAGAGGGACTCGGTCAGGGAGCCGCCAGGGATCTTTTTGATGCCGATGAGTTTCTCGTTGAGGTCGTCCTGGTCTAACGACAGCACAGCGTCCACCACCACTATCATACTGTCAGTACACGGTATAGCGCAGACGACAGTGTACTTACTTTCGGTGAAGAAGTTGGTATTTCTCTTGATCAATTTGCTCGTCATGGCCGTTCCAGCCAGCTTGATTAGTGTTTCTCGTCGGTTCGTCTCGTCTGTTCTAACCGCAATCTCCTTAATCTTGTTGACAGCCATCATAGATGCTCTTCGCAGACCCTTGATGATAACTTGTGAACTGACACCTTGCTCGACATGTTCTTTGATCTCTTTCAAGATTTCGCCAGCCAGCACAACTACGGATGTGGTTCCATCTCCAACTTCGGCGTCTTGCGACCTAGCGATGTCGACGAGGATGCGGGCGGCGGGGTGCACGATATCGAGGAGCTATGTTCCTAGTTAGTATGCGCATATTTGCGACATGGGACATGTGTGTCCCTTGCCTTCATTACTGTTGCACCATCGTTGGTGATTGTTTGCCGCCCATTCTCATCGATCATCAACAGATCTCCGCCATAAGGGCCGAGTGTTAACTTGATTGTTGCTTGCACAGCCTGGCATGCACTTATGTTGGATATTATCTGACCCTTTCCCTGCGATGTGTCGGTACCTAGAATTATCGAGTGAGTATGTTTGCACTTCGCCGATAAGGGGACTGTCGGATGATTGACGAGGGGTAGCTACTGACCCTCTTTCAGGACAATAATGGTGGGTGTTTGACCCCCGAAAGACATTTTGGTCGAGGATCGGCACTATAGCAGACTACTACAGGTTCTTATAGCCGGTGAGAGTCGGTCGAGGTCTCGTGTAGTGGGAAGTCGGTTTCGGGGACTGGATTGCTTGTCGATTGTTGACTTCTGATATGGTGGGTGTGTGCTTTTTGGATGGGAGCTTCAAAAAATTAATTGCAGCCTTTCCAGAATGCCAAGACCGACCCATGTAGATACGGAGGTACTTACCAAGCGTTGCCTAACGCACTAGCCACATGCACATTAGCACACATACCTACTTATATGTATTTCCCTTACACCCTTATATGCATTTAAAGAGGCCCTTTTAGTTACCAGGTAGGTATGTAGGTAGCCGTGCCCCGCCTCCTCGTAGGTCCCCCACCATTTCCAACACGAGCTCAAACAACATTGAACCTATCCACCTTGACCGACTTATTACCTACCTAGTTAGGTAAACCCAAGTCATACTGTCTCCCTAGAATCTCCGCCTTGCATCTTGATTCTTTTGAAGGGGGTTGTGATAATAGAGTAGAAGCTTCTCGATATTAACAGAGTCAAGTGAGTTAACAGTGATTACTTTAACATAACAAACTACTCGACTACTAGGAAGCATTTACGACAGTCCTACTGCTGCATTCATGTCAAAGGGAAAAGGTTAACCGTAATACCCTCCATTGGTACTACGCTATATATTGCTGGCAACTCGGTGTTCGTGTCAATGTACGGCAGACGATCTTGCGAACTACGCACTACTTCTTCATGCAGACTTCAACCGGTTGTCCTGCAATCAATGCTTCCTCCGTCAATCGGCTGTCAATGGTATCACCAATGCCGACACATTCAATCCCATTGGTGCCCAACGCGGACGCTAGGGTCCGTCCTCGCCGATGACGGTAACGCAGTCTACTGTCAAAATGGGTATTAGGGTCATCTTGAGGTCATGTGGAGTAGTAGTCTATTTGAATATTGTAAAGCAAAGGGCGAAAGACGTTAAGCACCCAGGAAAAGCGGCGCTCAATGTTGCAGCTTCGAACGCCTCCTCCCCTCTTGCGCCTTGGCCAGATATACCGGAAAGATACAGATGGTGTAGCTATGAGGAAGTTGAAGTAGTTCCGTCAGCATCGGTGCCCTTGCATTACATCCGGTTGCTTGAGCCCGGTACACGGACGCCGCACGTCGGCTTGACAGACTGATGAAGCGGGACTCGGCGAGCCACGGAACGGCGCCGTTATAGTCGTATAGTCGGCAACAGTTACATCTCTGTCTCCACTTGCTAACCTGTTTGTAGAGCAGAAGGAAAAAATTCATAATTTTAATCCTGCGATCGCTGAGGACGGGCATTTCCTTCCGAAGGCGGAGTATAACAGAGTTTCATTTACCACTGGCTTAGCCCTCATGTTCTGCCTCCTCGTCACTTTTAGCTTTGAATTCTCAACCTTCTTGTAGTCAAGCTTTTCCTGTTCCTGATTCGGCTTGAACACGGCAAACGCTCGCCTTCGTGAAAGCCATACTCGTTGTATTCAAACATCTGTGTGGTAATAACCCAACATCTCGCGTGTCCAATATCAATTATAACACTACAATGAATGAAAAGCGCATTACTGCGTCTGAGGGGCACGGTGAGCGCGATTCTGCAGCGTCCTCCTCCTCGTCCCACGAAAACCTTGATATCATTCGCGAAGTCCCAGCCGAAAATAGATCCGGTATCTTCAGAGCTTCGGGAGATCTGAGAAGAACTACGAGCACTGTGCTCGCACAGGTTACTTCTCGCATCACAACGAGAACATGGCCTGACCCATCACCACCCCCGGATGGAGGATTAAAAGCAGTAAGCACATTATCTTGAAATCTTCTCACATGTTTAAGGCCTATACTCCGAGGCGCGATCAAGGAGTCTGGCTCTCATAATCTTCATGAGGTGTGAAAACTTCAAGTGCTGATAACAATAGTAGTGGACGCAAGTCATGATGGGCTTCTTCGTACTCTTTTCAACCTGGGGTTATGCGAATTCGTTTGGCGCTTACCAAACGTACTACACTGAAACGCTACCGCAATCGCCCTCAACAATATCCTGGATTGGAGGCATCCAAATTTGGCTGTCATTGACAGTCGGCGCTTTCTCCGGCCGGTTGCTAGACGCAGGTTTTTTCTTGCCAACGTTTTTTGTAGGAGCTGTAATTCAGGTTCTAGGTATCTTTCTCATGAGCATCTCGACTCAATACTGGCAGTTATTCTTAACGCAGGGCGTCCTGAGCGGCATTGGAGCGGGCATCTACTTCACTCCTACTATATCTATAGTCAACACATATTTCGACAAGCGCCGCGGGCTGGCCGTCGGACTAGCCACGACTGGGAACTCGGCCGGGGGCATTGTCTATCCTCTCATCGTTCGGGAGCTCATACCTAAGCTGGGTTTCGCGGTATCTATTTTTCTAGAACTCCCCGAATTGTTTTGCTAGTCAGAGAGAAAAATCATCCGGTTGTCTAACCTCCCTCCATGCTTTCTCTTGTATACTCACGCTATATCCCCAATATTTGCTACGAAAGTATGGACTAACCTTTGATATAAAAGTGGACGACAAGGGTCATAGGATTTCTCAATCTCAGTTTACTTTCCCTCGCGTTTGCATTCATGCGGCCACGGCTGCCGCCTAGAACATCAGGTCCTCTCTTAGAGCTTGCTGCATTCAAGGACCCTAAATACACTGGATTCCTCGTGGGGGCATTCTTTATATTCTGGGCAAACTACTACACATACTATTATGTCAGCCCTCTCCCCGTTGATAGGTATTCGAAGGGACTCGTACTGACGGCCAGAGCACAGATCGGCTCTTACGGGACGCAGGCCCTGAATTTGCCCTATTCATCAGCCTCAGTGCTCGTTATCATCATTAACGGTGTCGGGCTTCCATTCCGCATCCTCGTCCCCATAGTGTCTGACCGATTTGGCAACCTCAACGTCATCGTCCCGCTCATGTTCATATGGGCCATCGTGAGCTTCACCTGGCTTGCGGTGCATGACATATCGGGCTATTATGCATTTACCGTGGTGTATGGTATCGTGTCCGCGAGCTTTCAGTGCCTGTTCCCTTCTACCATAGCCAGGATCACGCCACGGCTCGACACTCTCGGCACGAGGCTCGGCATGGCATTTAGTGTGAACGCCTTCGGTTCTCTGACGGGACCACCTATCGGCGGAGCCATTCAGATGTCGAGTGGAGGGAGCTTCAGGAACCCTCAAATATGGGCGGCGACGGCGACTGTTGTTTCTTTCTTGTTATTTGCTGCTGTCAGATTTCACATGGGAGGTTTAAACCTGAAAGTCAAATGTTGATTCGATATACCGGGACATCGTTGGGATTACTGTGTTCTCAGGTATGGAATGTCTTTGATACCCGCTGATGATATAATTTACTATGTATTTCGAATATGGGCGATAGCACACGGGCTCAATGCCGTTAGGGCAGATCCACGTGACCAGAACATTTCTGACGCAGTGTTATTTGACTCTCCCCCCGTGCTAGCGAAAATAAGAACATAGCGTAACTGGAGGTTCACCACCAAAGCCTAATTGACGTGTATGCCCTCAATAGCCCTCCCTCTAGTTCAAACTCTCTTCAAAGTCAAATGCCAGGAAATTAGCTATATAAGAGCGAGGCAGTCCTGCTGTCATTTCCAACATGGACCAAACAGTATCTTGACCACGCCAGATGTAAGACCCATTGTAGGCTCCAACTATGAGGGCGAAGACGAGTGGCATATTTGTGGCAACATCAGGGTCCTTCTAAGAGAACTAGGTACGTTGCATTATGTCAAACATCTCGCTTATACAACGCGCTTTACAGGCTGAGTAGGAATTTTCTAGAAATTGCCAGTATACAGCTTAGACAACAAAGAGCAAGTCTTTGAAAGTTAGGGAAATGGCCCCAGCTCCCAAAAATTAAACCCTTACAAACTCGTCGCACATATACCGCTGGGGGCTGATCAGAAAGGCCTAGTCAGATACAACTGAGTTCACTGGGTCAGATTTTGTACGGTGTATCACGGGGCAGCAAACACTATTCACCTTAGGTATTATTGCAGTTGCTGTAGAAGAAAGAACGATCACCAGGCAACTGAGACCGCTGATCCCCTTATATAGAGCCACTGAACAAATTACCTACCTTCACTCCATTACTCCACAACTTCAGCCTCCATGGTCATTTCTCACCACACCACTAGTGTTGATTCGCACATCCTCTTTCGAGCAATTGTTATCTATAATAACGTGCAAGTACGCAAGGTCTCTCAGCGCACACCCGAATCTCACTATGGCCTCTTTGACGATGGAGCTTCCAGGGCCTGAGAAGCTTAAGGAGTTCCACCTATTCACAGCCCTTCCCATAGAGCTGCAGCTCATGATATGGGCATATTGGCGAAGCGATCAGCCTGTTATCCATCATTACATGTTCATGGGTAGATACCGTCGATTTTACGCCGCATATGACGCAGACCAGAAGACACTACTTGAGACAACGGCTAAAAGTGCAGACCCTGGCTTATTTGAAGGGGCGCCTCTGGATCCTATGGAGTACAAAATAAGATTCACAAACACTGTCGCAACTGCACTGAGGTTTTCGGATATGAATACTCGGCGTATCAACCAGCAGTCTGCACGGTTGCAGCTGAAGAGGCCGGCACATACCTGGGTCAACTTTGAGAAGGACGTTTTCTTTTTCAGAAATGTTGGATACAGGTTCCCTGGCGAACTGAAGTTTCTCTTCTATAGAATTGGTGTGAAGATGCCGAAAGACATCAAGGACGACCGTAAGTTCCTTTCCTTTGGGTCGGTTTAGACAGTAGGAACTATATAATCCTGAATTCTATTCCGTTTACTCCTGTACTCACAAAGCCTCTTGTTATGGTGTCATAAATGGTGATCACTGACTTATGCTTTCTAAAGACTGGGCTCATAACATTCGGCAATTGGCAATATACACATTCGAAAACGAGGACTCTCTCTGTGAGCTCGATTGTCGCGCATTTTCGCAGCTGAGGGGCCTCCGAAAAGTTTTTATCGCTGTAAAGCATGCGGGTTCTGGGGACATGCTTGCCACGTTTGCACCTCATTATGATGAGAGGAGAGGATTCGTGGACTTTGATGAGTTCTTCAAGCACTTTGGTACGATTAGTTTTCCCCGAAAGGTCAGTGCCGAGAAGATTCGCGCCCAACTCGTGGGTATCTTCGAACAATCAGGCCGCAAGGATATCGTTGTACGATTGATGGTTGATTGGACTGTTACTTAAGAGATCGCTCTATAACTTTCCATGGCTATCGTTTTCAGTCGTCACACCTTTCAAAGGGAGGAGATGTACTACCGACGAAGCTTACGGGACGGATATATAGGTAGCAGAATTCGTTCTGGCAATCCATTTCATTCAGCTCCTAGGATGCAGTACTATTATCGTCTCTAACCTCGTTGGATTCACTTCCCAGGTATTTGCGCCCGAGTTACCTCGTTTCGATAACACTATTGCAATACGTAGAAGAATTTAGGTATGGCCTCTAGCATTCTAACGTCAACAAGTTCTGGGGTCAGCAAGTGCCCGTACAGCATACAGCATACAACTACTTCAGCTTGGCATCCTGGGCGTGTGGCTCTGCTTCGACAAGGGTCCACTTTGTGAGGTACTCTATCAAGTAGTCTATCCATGCCAGCCAACCAGCCTCTGGGGAACTGTAAAACGGAAAGTCATCTGTGGTACGAGATCAGTCAGAATAAGCGTCGGCCGTACTTGCATTGCACAGCATGTTACCGATCCATCCAATGAGCGTGAGCTGCGGAAGCGGGGAGATCCCCAACCTCAATATTATGCGGGGGGAATGCATGTTTCTCGTCCTTATCTCACATGTGGATGATGACTATGTGGCTACCTAGGAAGCTGATGATAGGGTAGTCTATGACAGAACTAATTATTGTTAGCTTTGCTTTGATGCCCGATTGAAGAGTCTAGATGCACACTTTCGTTAACCAATATCATGTCAGCTCATGTCAGCTTCTGAGATCCTAGACGCCCATAAGCTTATAACAACACGACGTTCCCGCCTTTGACTTCTCTTGACATATTCCGCACAATAATCCGCTAGATTTTATAATCGTTTCACAATGGGCCTATACAAGAACCTTGGTGAAGACATTAGAGAGGTCGATGTTATCATCGCCGGAGGTATGTGCACTACGTCAGTATGCTAGAGCATTCTTCTTACAATCATGATCAGGTGGAACAGCAGGATGCATCGTCGCAGGACGACTGGCTGAAGCAGACCCAAATCTGTCAATCTTGGTAATCGAAGGCGGCCAAGACAACTATGAGAACCTCGCGGTGGTAACCCCGGCGATGTTTCTCTCCCAGCTGGCGCCAAACTCAAAGACTGCTCTCTTTTATGAAGCAGTGAAGTCAGACCAGCTAGCAGGGCGAGAAGTCATCGTACCGTCCGGTGGCGTCCTTGGCGGCGGATCATCGATAAACTTCATGATGTAGGCCATTTTGTCACCACAATTTCGATGATTGCAATCGGAGTTGAGTTCATGTGCTGAACTATTTATGAAGGTACACACGCGGGCAGCGCGACGACTACGACTCATGGAAGACTCCGGGATGGACGACTGATGAGCTCTATCCGTTCCTCAAGAAGGTACTGCAGTCCCTTTCTTTTTCCGCTTTCCCGCCGCTCTCTCGCAATACCTATGCAGACTGATTGATGATTACTTGCCACCCGGTAACAGCTAGAAACCTACCATGGCCCAAGAGACGAGAAGCACCACGGCTTCAACGGTCCCGTGCATGTCTCCGACGGCACGTTGCGCCTGGAGAATATTGAAGACGACGTCCTCAGAGCTGCGGCAGCAGTCGGCTGGTCCGAGACGCCTGACCTGCAAACTCTCGACCACAACAACGCTTTCGCACGCTGGAAGCGATACACCTCACCGGATGGCAAGCGATCCGACGCGGCGCACGCGTACTTGCACCCACGCCTTCGCGACGGTAAGCATCCTAAACTTCATGTCCTCGTGGAGTCGCAAGTAGTACGCGTTCTGTTCGATGAGGACAAGCGTGCCTGCGGCGTCGAGTACAGATCCAACCCCCGGTTCCAGGAGTCTGCGTCTGCGCCTCCCCAAAAGCATGTCGTTCGTGCGCGGAAGCTGGTAGTGGTGTCGTGCGGAGCGTGCGGTACGCCCTCGGTGCTCGAGCGCTCTGGCGTCGGACGCGCCGATGTCCTGGAGAAAGCGGGCGTGCCGCTTGTCGAGGACCTGCCTGGCGTTGGCCACGACTACCAGGATCACCACCTCATCCTCTGGCCGTTTAAGTCGACGCTCGAACCCCATGAGACTATGGACGAGTTGTTCTCGGGCCGCTTGAGCTTTGCAGAGGCTGCAGAGAGGAAAGATCCTCGGCTAGGCTGGAACACCCTAGTTGTCGCGGCGAAGCTGCGGCCAATTGAGGACGAAGTGGCCGCCTTTGGCCCCGAGTTCAAGGCCGCATGGGATAGGGACTTTAGGGATAAGCCAAATCGGCCATTGATGCTCATGGCGCTGTTGAATGGGTGAGTGGTTTCTTTCTTGCCTGGATTGACCGAGGAAAAGCCCCCTTCGTGATTCCACCTACAGGGTATCTTAAACTAGCATTAACGGGGTTTAACACCGAAACAGATTCTTGGGCCCCCCAGGCAGCGTAGACCCGGGTCAATACGCGACCATGGCTACGTACACGGCATACCCCTACTCGCGGGGCCACATCCATATCACGGGATCCGAGGTCGGCGACCCGCTGGACTTCAACGTGGGATTCTTCAGCGACGCGGGGGATGTCGATATTAAGAAACAGATCTGGGCGTACAAGAAGGCGCGCGAGATTATGCGGCGGACGACCTTTTACCGCGGCGAGCTCGCGGCGTCTCATCCACCCTTCCCCGCCGATTCCAAAGCGGCTTGTATTACCGTTGATGCGACAAACGGAAATGCTACCGGGAATGCTGGCACTGATATACAAGACCTCGAGTACACGCCCGAGGACGACAAGATCCTCGAGCAGTTTCTGCGCGAGAACATCAACACGACGTGGCATTCGCTAGGCACGGCCAAGATGGCGCCGCGCGAGCAGAACGGTGTCGTGGATAAGTATCTGAATGTGTACGGTGTTAAGGGGCTGAAGATCGCAGACCTGAGCATTGCACCTGAGAATGTGGCTGCTAATACGAATAATACCGCGCTCGCCATCGGCGAGAAGGCTGCGGATATCATCATACGAGAAATGGGACTGGGGCTACCGAATTAGGGTAAGGATGAGAATTTACGATGAAATTAACGGTGGGAAAGAGGCGAATGGCTGGTGGTATAGAGAGCAAGGGTTATTAGGGGACTCTCTTCAGTTGTTCGCTCATAAAACACCAGGGGTCTTCAACTTTCAGTTTTCCGCATTTCTCTTTCTTCGTTAGTTCTCTTCTGCCTGACTCGGGTATTTAGAGTCGATAGTCGCTAGACCGAGGACTATTGCTATGTTACAATGCAATAAAGCTTGATATGCATCATGGTGGCGCTTTCTTTGTCCTACTACATCCAAGCCGATTATCCTTCAACAACTTAGGTTTTAGATAAGTCTATTAGGTAGCTATTTAGAATGAGGCGGTAGAGTAGGACCGTCCCCCGGTTCATTCGGGGATTTGACGATAACAAGTCTTTTTGGGAAGCTTGGGTTGCTCGTTCCAGCATCATCCGGACTCCCTCATTCCACTTCTCATCAGATTTCGCAAGCTGTACAAGCACACATTGCTTCTCGCCCTCTGGTATGTGCATGAATGCTCTTGGGAATTCAACAAGGCCTATTGGGCGAGCGCAATATTGTATCTCATCTCTGAGATAGTATTAATATTGTGACTCGCCCACACGTGCACGTCCCTGCCTCTGCCTTCGCACGCTATCACTTCCATGCCTATCATGGCTGTATCAAGAAAGCGTGGTGTCTCTGCTAACAAAGTGATGGCTTTCAGAGCGTGATGACAGCTGGTCGAGAATATAAGCCTGCTTGATCTCATCTTCTAGCAGATCTAGAGACTAGATGACGGCCCACAATCAGGGTTCAGCCGACCAATTGCGCTGCTTCACAACAGAGCCCATAAACGCTCGTGGGGTGCCATTTGGCTTCGGAAGCACACTTCTCATGAAGAGGCTAGCCTTTAAACCGCTGGCCTTTCGTCCTTACTAGATTGAGTTGTATCGCTCCTATGGCTACCATGCGCAGAGGAAGGCTGTGATGCCCTCGAGTCGTGATGCGTAGGCAGTATACTCAAGATTGAAGATTCTTCGTGCCTATCTCTGGAGCCAGATGTTTTCCACATCAGCGTGCGCAAGCTTATAATCGTGTTCCGCAGTGTATCAGCGCCTTGCGGGCTTGTGCCTGCTGTGGGGGGAGGATCTCGGTAGCCCCGGCTCGGCAGGACGTCTGTTTTCGACCCCTGGAACCATGCGTTGACGAATGCACTAAGGCGCCGCATGGGTCCCGTGACGACGGCAGACACCACAGGCATGCAAGAGCATAGCAGCCCAATGTTGGTTTCGGCAGTCCTGCAAGTCTTGTTAGTGATGCGCAAGAATTCGCCTGGGAGGCCGAGGAATAATGGGTGTCCTGCGGAAATGAGTGGTCGGCTCACTTGGTAATGTATGTGTCGACGGCATTCCACGTAAAATCATGGAGCTTAGTTGGAAGATATCTGTCAAATCGAATAGCCAAGTTTGCCAAACCGGCAAGGCAAGCGCTATATCCCAGGGAAGGCGAGGTTAGTTTAGTTCTATTTACTGAAATGAAATGTGTATTGTTAACTCACAAGAATCCGAGCAAAAAGACACTGCCAACGGCAGCCTTGCGTTTCCGCGAGAGCTTCAACGATGGAAGTATATGAATAGGTATGAATAGGATATAGAAATCGGAGATGACGGAGAATACGGTCCCCGCCGTCGTGACCTTTGGGATGTTGAAAAAGCACCGCTGCGGCACAGTGATCAATCTGAAAGTGTCGAGATCTCCCGGCCGAGGAATACACAATACCAAGGTCCCGATGATGACAGCGATGCAGAAGCCTACCACGGCAACCAGACCAACCCAAATCATGAACTTGAGCCTCGGGACGGGATTGAAGATTCGGAGGTAGAAGGCTAGCAGCGACACCTTGACAAGGGTGTTACTTATTCGCAAGAAGATAGTCTCTATGATCGATGGCTGTGGATTGGTGAGTCGGGTGTGGAACGGTTCGAAGGACTGGGAAGGACACCTACCCCTGAATACTTGTAAAATCGCAGAAGCGGCACGTCCCACATATGCCGCCCGATAGGACCACCGCCTGGTTTGTCTAGAACTACAGAGAAGGACGGCTAATGAGATCATATTCAAGAGAGTATATGGGGGGCAAAGACCGAGGGAACATACACGACAAGACGAGACCATTGAATGCAATGGTAAATATCTAGATCAGATACAGAGTCAGCAGTCTGGTCTGACGAAAGCTGAACTCCAAGAGATTCAGGATGACGAACCGTGGCTATTATGCAGACATCTTATACAAGAGTTCAGTCAGTTTTCGAGACACACGCGAAGAACAGTACGCTGAGCCCAACTTACAGTCATCAACCCCCAGACTCCGAGCAAGCCCGAGGCGAGCGTAGATACGCAAAGCTACGAGAATAATCGCAGGAATAAGCGTGATTCCAATGGTGAGCTCGACGTTCCATGCTCTCGACTCCGGATTGATAAAGTTCGAAGTCATGCCCGGCGGAGCCATCGCTGCTGGCGTGACAGCCAGGTGGGCCCAATCTGGTTCCATCTTGCTACTATCGTTAGCTACCTCTGTCGGGCCTCAATGTCGCGCATGAAGCACGTTGGTCGGGTCGTTCCACTCGAAGTACTTCAGCTGGGACGTACTCGCGTTACAGCAAATTGGGGAGTGAGAGGATCCATGACCGCGGGGACGGGTGAGAGGAAAGATGCATGCTTTTCTAGCAGCTCTATTCCCATACATATTGAATTGGTTCGATGACATTCCTGGTCAGTGTCCGAGTTGACAAATGGAAAAAGGTTTCTGCTGTAAGCCCCAAATCACCACCACCCCCATCCAAGACCAACATTTAATTAATGTTCAAGAGCCTGGGTACTGGTCAAGGCCTGTGCAGAGGCGTCATTTCACAATCCCATCATCCGCCATTTTGCGCTTATATTTGAATAGCACTGGTCTGAAGCAGCACGTGTGTTATCCGTACCGTCTGTTGGTATGAAACCCAGCGTTTGATAGCCGCGATTCTCTTCCAGATTCGCCCTGAGGCTGCTCAAATTATCCTAGTTTCATCACAGCTTGCAGCCGGACTAATACTACATAAGCTAGCAGCCCTGGGCGTGCTGCTGCTGCGCCATCACCGGGGACAACGACGGAATTTCCGGGGACTTCCTAGTTGCGGTTAGCATGAAACACTTCCACATCAGGGCATCAATACGGCTGAAGCTGATGTGTAATTATTATTAATAGGCGATCCGGTGACTCGGCGAGACGAGTCTCTGAGAATAATAATTTGATGAATCATGGAAAGGCTCAAGCCACCCCAGGCATAGCATTGGTTCCGCGCTGTTGGGACTTCGGCAGCGTTTCTTGGCACAGATGTTAATCGATTGTTCGAGGCCCGCACTGTCGTCATCTTTAATACCACGTCCACCCTCCCCGGCTGTCCGTGGTTTGGTTCTTCTTGCCCTGCTTATCAGACTCCTTACATGTTATAAGTAAACGGTGGACGCCACATTGAAAGAGCGAACTGATCTGTTTTATTATTAGTACGTTGTTAACCAGCAAACCCGCCAAAAGCAACTAGTGAACACGGCCATCTTTCCCCGTCGCCAAGAATTTTGCGGCTGATGTCACTCTCAATTCAAAGACCAAGCCACAACGACTTTGGATTCGACGTGATACACAGGGATCCAACTGACATCGGAATCGAGGTTTTTGGTTTAGTATCGATAGCGAAATACGTATGGTTAATCAGTTGTACCTGCTATTCATTTTGGGCCTTTTTTCTAAGAGGTGCGAGCATTGCGTACGGGAGTTTTACTGCTCGTTTTCATCCTTCATCCGAACTTCCCGCTCTATGAATATCTACAATTAATCTCTAAGAACAGCTCGTTTGATCAACTAAAGAAGGCTACTTCAACTGTCACCAGTTCTCGTAACTGTCTGCTCGCGTTAACTTCGTACCTATGATCTTTACACGTTCAAGCTCATAGGTCGTCCGGGCAAGGTAAATAATTAGGATCATTATCACAACCTCTGTCTTGGGCTGCTAATTAGTTCGCTTTGTTTAGTTCTTCATGCGGTTCGCGGTATTTTAGTAGAAGACGCTCTCTTGAAATACGCAGTTTACATATCTACCTAGGCTAGACATGTTTGTAGATGCTTCTCCACCGTGGATAGTAACTCAACCTATATATCTTCCCAGACACCCCGCCTCCAAGCCCTAGGGGCTTCTGGTCCAGATCCTTCCCTTTCTGAAGCGGCATTCACACCTGAAAATGGTTGACTCGAAATCTCGTTTCCCAGATATTTGCACAAAGGCTCCCATCTATCCTCTGCTGGCCACTCCAGCAATCGTTCTGGCGGCATTTAGCCCCGATCATATTGCAATGATCTAAACCGAAAACAGAAACAAAAGGACAATAAAGTCAGCCTCCTACCATGTTTACGATATCGGTGAGATTTGATGTGCTAACTCACCTTGATACACCCACTTTCTGCGTTTCAGAGTACCCGTTCCCAACTCTTCGCCCGGATTGCGGTAGAAGAGCACGAGGAACCACCTAAAATTGAATTAATATGACCAGAAAGTTCACATGTTAAACCACAACCCGAGATAAAATATGTGCCTCCCGTTACGGGCACCACTATCCTCTTCATGCCCTTACTCCATTTTGTTCAAGTCGCTCTTGCGTATCAGCAAAACCTTCGCGTCAGGGTAGGCGGCGATCATCTCGGGCGCGAAGAATACGCAACCTTCTCGACTGTGGCGGTTGCGTGGCTAAGCAAGGCATCGAACTCAGCCGCCGTTATATCCCCGTCCGGCGCCTCGGAGTATTTCTTTTCGACCAGCCTCTTCCAGCCCTGGGCCCGCGTCAGCTCTTCGAGCACCACGTCCCAACCATGATACGTCGTATACCCCGGAATATCGAGCGCTTTGCGGGTGACTCTATACCCGATCGGCTCAATCCCCACGCAGCATTTCCATCGGCTTCTTCAAGATCCTCGGCGGAGGGTCGGGGGGCGGTATACGTAATTCTCGCAAAAGTGCCAGAACCGGCTATGAAGAAGCAAGCCGGAAATCATCGTGGATGAATATCATTTGGTTACTAAACAGAAGGCTCATAGTTTGACAAAGGAAAATGGGAGGAATGATAATTAGGGAGAGAGAACCTTTTATAGTGGTACATAGTGGTAAGGTGTCCATTAGGTTGTATGCCGTATCTTCTCCCCCCTATCCTTGAAGGTAATGCCTGGATTTATTATACGCCGAGTATAAATCGCGTCTTTCGGCTTGTGAGGCCAGAGCATGTCATTATAGCTGCATCCATGTCCTTGCCGTACAAAACGGCGAGGAGCTCGGATTCATATTTTGGAAATGCGTAGGCCGTCCTCTTAGTTTCATCGTTCTCCTTATCCTTCCATAGCTGAGAGGTTGGTCGAGTAGGTCGCAAGGGAGAAGGCAAGCGGAAGTGCGCAGAAACCGAAACAGACATCCAATAAGTGAGCTTCAAACGTATAATGAGTAACCAGGTCATGGGGGCAAAAGCAGGAGTGCGGCTCGGGGCCAATGTGATTTTCTCTGTCTACTAGACCGACAATTGTGCAGGCATCTGTATTGCCCTTAATCGTTATGCATGACGTTCCTCATCTCGGCAGACAGCGGCAGTCTCCATAGCCATCATGTATTATATTTCTCCTCATTACAGGCACGTTTCACTGCCGTGGACTCCATCCCTGATGCCAAGAGCTTCCTGCATGTTCTTGATCCGTTCCAAGGGCGTCGTGAAAAGTCATCATTCATTATCGGTTCTCTTCTAATCACTTTTCTCGGTCGGTGGCATGAACAGGTCATTTGAAAAATCATCCCTGGCGTGTAATTGTTAGTGGGTGGACTTATGGATTGTCTATTTCAGACAAGGTAGCTGAGAGATTTGTTTAGGGAACTCACACACCACCTTAAAAAGAAAAAAAACAAAACAAAAGAAAGTCCAAATGCTGTGAAAAGTTGTTGTCCAGTTTTCCTTTTTCTTCCACTTGCTTTCCTCGAACCGTAAAGTGTGTGAATAGGTCTTTGCAAACATCCTACCTGAACCCTGGTGTGACGTTGTTAGTAGATAGGCTCATGAGATTGTGTTTATCAGACAAGGGTGGGAAATTTTGCTGTGAGAACTCACAATTCAGAAAAGAATAAAAAACAAAGCGTAGGAAGAGCTATTTTGTAGCGTCGGGGCCACTTGTCGGCGACGATGATTATCTCTGCGCATACAAGCTGGGGCGTTGAAAGCTAGCCAGGCACTCTTCCTGTGTAGGGCGTACGAGTTCGATCACATATAGTAAGCCCAATCTATCACGTCGATCTTATTCTGAGCATAAGTGTCGCTAGTATCAGTCTTAGCGACGTGAGTCTCAAAGACGCAAGTTTGACTTTCGCCAGTCTCTGTGGTGTGCGATTCCAAGCCATTGACCTCTGGCGTGCAAACATCTGCTGTTAAGAAAGACCTATCTCGATCACGAGCTCTGGTCATTGTCTCCTTCCTGGGTTGAGTCCCTAGTACAGCGAATGAAGGGTATTGGTCTTGTTGCGCTCTAGGCTCCATCACATAGAACTTCTTAGAGTAGTTGTCGGTACTGCGGCTGCCAGTGCTAGAGCTATCAGACTGAAGCTCCGGCTCGTCGAGCTTGGCTGTAAAAGCGTTCTCAGCGTCTGCTTCCGTAACATATATTTCTGGGACCCCACCATCCGTAATATCCATTTCGGTCGCATTTGTGCTTAGGCTGTCAACTTCCGATATATCGGCCTGGGGATTGCCGTTCATCATACTGTAATACACGGGGCTGTTGGGAGCAGTTGCAGGAGTCTCAATGTCATCGACGAGGGGCCATTGATCTTCAAGTGATCGTGCATGAATTAGACTGAGCTCGATGTCAAGTGGTCGGGGATGGCCGGTGAGGACTTGCTCTGCGCGTAGTCTTTCTGCGTTGGGTTGGGACAGTCTGCGCTGGTTGCGCAGGCGGAAGCACGCGTGACAAATCGACCTGGTGATGAATATGAGAAGGAGCAATTCTAAGAGGACACCGACCACGGTCAGGATGATTATCATGCGATCCTTGGTAAGATAATCATCGTGGTCCTGAAGGTCACCATTGTTTACGACCAATGCACTGCGCTTGCGCGCAGACACGCTTTGATCACTAAAAGGGACCCGATGAAATGAGGAAAGAAAGGTCAGGATAGTGGTAGTGAGGTGAAGGCCACTAGCCGCGGGCACCGGAGCGGTAACAACGACTGTAGAAGCAAATAAGAAGATGAGAATTTCCTTGGTGTACATCATTTTTGTAATTGATCATCTCAGTATCGTGAAAGGGATGAAGGAGAACTGGTCTGTTGGGAATCGTCGAGCACGAATTGGTATGGGTTGAAAGAGGTTATGTGAATGTGGTCGGCAAGAAAAGTATGACATGTCTTGGAAGAACTTGTGTGAACAGAGTCAGCAAGAAGCAGATAGTGTAACTTGGGCAAAGTGCGTAAACAGAATCGAACAAAAAACTGTTTGGATTGAAAGAAGTTATGCACGTAGTTACAAGATGGGGTTTCGATGCTGAGGAAAACACAGTTGCCTTGGTGCAATAATAATTCTTGACCGCGACTGGTTTTATCGTCTGTTTGCTTAAGAAACGCGTAGCTCACTTGACCCTCTTGCCGCCATCTACCCCGCTATTGTTATAAACTCTCCCATAATCAGTTTATCTATCTTTTAAAAATATTAATACAGTATCTCGAGCATCCTACTTAAACCTGGCCACCATGAGCAGCGTGAAGATGTCGGTGCCACAGGTGACCCCTGGACTACAACCTGCTCATCATGACTTTAAGCTGGTCGAGTGTGATCTCGAAAGCAGGTCAGCCGTGGATGATAGTGTGACTCTTCAGTTTGCGGACGCTGCCCTCAAGTCACTCGTGTAGCAACAAGTGAAGCCATCAATGGGACTGCAACGACTATTTGTAAGAAAAAGCTAGGCCCGCTCCTCAGAAAGTTAACATATCAAGCTGGAAACAGTCCTAGCAGAGCCCATCGAATATGACCTCGCATCAGAGTTTAAGAAGTCTGGAGTGACATACCTGACTTCATGATGTCTCTGAAGTCGATGTATAATGAAACAGACAGTTGGCCAACAAAGTTCTCCCAAAGGGCAGTAGAGCACCCCGGTCGCAACATCTCTATCCCAATGAAAGGGTCTTTCGGTCCTGAAGATCAATTTCTAGGATATTGAAGACATCAACTTTAGTAATTGCAAGGCTTTTGGCTATAACTATTGTGATCGCAACTGTGGATGATAAGGCGGTCCTTACCAACGCGAGATTCCTGGCCCGATCTCAGGTACTATATGAGATCTACAATACCGACTCGCTGGATGCTCTCAATAACCGCGTCGTCATTCCAAACGTTAGCCTTCCCGAGTTGAAGATCGGTATTCTGGTGATCCACGGTATCAATTCCCTGATCCTAGTGTTAGGAATCCTCTCTTACAACTAAGTTCGAAGAGAAAAAGGCTCTATGGACAATGGGTTTCTAGGTAACGGATCAAAAATACTCAAGTTGTTATGGTGGTCAAGCGAGCAGATAAAGTCATCACATTTCAGATTGCCGACGCCTTCGGTTTTGCCTTCTCTAAAGGCAAATGGATTCAGAATAGGATTGCGATATCTATCAAGACTACTAAAAGCTTGTAATCTCTACCAATCCTAGACGTGAAGAGACACGGGTTACATTGGGCCGGTTGGATAGTTGGTGATTCGTACCTATTGCCTCTTGACTCCTGCTTCAACCCCTGATGCTAGCCGACATAAAGACCATTAAACCGTTGCTAATTCTCATATTTTAATAGAACATACCGACTTTCACTGCCGACGTCGCAAGAATAACCTACATTTTTCCAACTCAAGTGTATATCATTTTCGGCCGCCATTATCAAATTCATGATTCAGAGAGGAAAACGGGAAAAGGGAGGTGAGTGATATCTGGAATCGCAGGCCCCATTCTTCTCTCATCAGACTCAGCTGAGTAATTTTTTACTAACTCTAGATGTCTCAGTTATCATGCCGAAAAGTTCTCACAGAAATTCCCTGTACGTCACAGGGGAACTTGAGAGGTTCTTCGATATTGCGCTCAGAGCATGCACTCACTAAAGCTATTAGCTTCTTCCTAGACCTGATTGACTCCAATCTTATTGTTGAGCTTAAAGCAATCGCCCATCAAGTTAGCACGAAGTGCAAAGATGTTGCATTCTAGATACATCCCGACGGCGACCTGTTGTTATAAGAGCGGTGCTTACGAGTCTCATGACCAACGACCAACAACCACCGAGGCTGCGACGAATGTTAGAACTAAGTGACAGGCTTAGTTCCTCTTGGTCACTTCGGGGGCAGAGATTTACTGCTCCGAGACCTTGGCTTTCACATTGAGAGCACAGCTGGCTGTCTGCAATCGATTCACAATCAGGAACAGTATCACTCTATGTTGAGTTACACAGACCATCGAATTGTCGTCGTGAATATAACCACGAAGCTTTGAGACAGTGGGCGTAAGAGAAGGCGAACAGAAAGACCCTACAGATGCCCTACCGCATAGTGCGCGAATGAGTCACAAACAACGTGCCACCATTGATCATCACCTATTCGACTACGCATCCTCAGGCCATTACCAGGCCCTTGCATATCCTGGGCACTGAAAATAGCTGTTTCGAAGTTGATCTCGAAGATGCTCCCCTCCCCCCTCAGGCCATACGTGTATCATACCTAGAGTTCGAACCGACTCCGCTACAAACTTTGGGAGCTACCTTGTTCCCAATGCTAAGCAACAGGGGCTTAAGCGTTAAAATAACGCTCGAACCAAGAGGTATGCTCATCCTTCCCACAAGAGTCTGAGAGAAAGTATTACCTAAAGGGGATCTTCAGGTCCCGTTCACTTCTCTTCTCTCCCAAAACACATGTATCGTAGAACTGACCCCTAGTTTCTGCAGATCTCCGCAGCCCGGAACAATAATCCACATAAAGCCAGATCCGGCGTCTACTAGTATGGCGAACGTTGCTCTACCACCAATCCAGGGGGCTGTAACGTACCTAATCTGATACGAGATTCCGCATTTAGGCTTGGTGCTAACACATAAGTCAATATATAGTACGACAAACTCAAGTACGACGCTCCAGCCATCCACAGCTAACTCGGGGTTGCGTGCGTAGAAATGCAGGCAGTAGAGTTTAATACTATAAGAGGGAGGGTGTTTCTAGGTGCCTAAAGAACTTGTACAGTTCTTCTTCGGCCTGGTTCAAGAGCTCGAGGTCAGGTTGGACATTGGAGACATGCTTTGATGACTCGTAGAGAACTTATATTGTTATGGAGGCAAGAAAAGAGATGAGAGTAGAGGAAAACGCGTGGAAGCATCAGTGGAGCAGAGTCATGATACTGGTCATTGCTATCCCAGCGAAGTGCAAACTTCACTGCATATGATATCCGAAAGATGAGTGTGAGAGGTTCGTCTTTGTGCCATAGTCCTTTCATTGCAAGTGTTAATAGTCGCTTAGTCTTCAATTGAAGAAAGTTATCGCAGTATGTGATGTACATTGATGATCGTGTCGGGAAATATGGGTTATGTTAGACCCTTGAAGCGGTCTTGATACCTTTTGGTGAATTGATATCTGTTAATCACCCGAGCCAAGTCGCTCACCGACGCGATCATGTGCTTCCTGATCAACTTTCTTTGCTTTAGTGCAATCATAGTTCAATATGCACGAACCTCACATATTCCTTTAATCTATCAAATGGCATTGTTCTTGGATGATGTCACTGCCATGTTGATAATATGGCGTGGATATGTAATACCTCAAAGCTAGCGACCATTTCTCCTGTGATCATGATTACAGAGGACAAAACCTGCATCGAAGGCTCATTATGCCAAGCCATATACGGTGGTCAGATTGTGGCAATAAATGTAGTTAGCGCCGCGCTAGTAGATCAGTTAAACCTAGGAGAGTAAGTAAGAATAGACCAGTACCTCCACACCAAAATTTGTATACAAAGCTACTTCTGGCTAATACTCAACACTTTTTGTCATTGTTAATTTTGATGTGTTGAAGCTATTCGCACTTACCCTTCAACCAGTGTTTAAGATCAACGTTCCAGACCTCTCGTTCGAACCGTTTTCGAAGCTAAACTGTAATTTCCTACAAATGCTAGTCGTATCACTATACAAACCGCTCATCACAGTCCATAATAATAGTAGTGTCCAACCTTATTAAAGGTAGTAGTAATAATAGCAGCTAGTAGAATAGAAGCTGAATTGAATGTATTAAGAGATGCGATTATTTGTGCAGAAGTATAACTCGCTCACATTCGAGAACTGACTGCATACTAATTTGTATGTGAAAGTACAGATTAAGGGACTAACTAGCCTACTCTTTTAGGTTTACGGGATATACTAGCGTCACACTAAACTGTTATCATCCTGCTGACACTGACAGGGTACTCAACCAAATTAGCCAAGCATATAGCGACTGATAACACACCTTAACCCCTGAAAAGCGACGAAATGGAATCCCAATACATGACAAATTAGGTAAGCTAGTGTCAACGGAAGTTGAGTTAAGGTTGGTTTACTGTATAACACCATAGATTCTTAGTGTAATGTAAATGTGTAACTGTTAACAAGACTGTTTTAAATAGCCAACGTTCACAGTCTAGACCTTTCGTGCTAAACACTTGCACTCAAATGGCTACGGGGCCTCTGGCCTTGTGGGGAGTTGTAGGGCTGAATTCGGCAGTTAATCTTGAGAAAAAGCTGAATCCAGGAGTCCGAGATTGGAAGGATCAAACGGATTTGAAAAATGTTTCCTAAAAAGGCAGACTGATCCCTAAGAAGTTCTCTATAGTTAAAGCGTTAAACCCACTGTATACGAGAAATACCCCATATTCAATCCATATCACTTGGGTAGGGATGGCATTCAAATTCCCATCCTTTCGCTTTCCTATTATGCAACCAAATGGCGTGGACAACCTTTCTCGATATATCAGGAGTATATCAGTAATGGCGGTGACTCTGAGGATCTCTTTATATTTATTCTATCATTTTTGGTTCTTCGTTTGCTAGTTATTCATTTTTCGCTCTATTTATCTTCTTACGCTCATTTATCCCAGTTGTATATAAGCAGCCAAAATGCTCGCTCAAGCAGCCATCTCGCTGCTTGCTGCATCCGCGGCTGTGGCGACGGCAATTGGTAGTCGCCACGAGTCGGCTGCCTTGAGCTCTTCTTCGAGCGCCATTGCAAGGAGAATACATAAGTGCTCCAAGCCGCCGCCGCCCACTATTTACTTTCCCTTGAATTTTCGTACGTCATTTATGGCAATTGGGGCGCCGAGCCCATATCTCCCTAGTCGAGAATTAATAAGGCTAATTTGGACACAGGGTACGGCGCAGACCAGAAGATTTCGACCGACCTGGTCATTCCCGGTAGCAACGAGACTATGGCAGTCTGCTTTGACCAGGGATCTGAGGATTATTGGGTACTCGAACCAGGCGCGGTGTTCAACTGGGGATCGGAACGGGTTGGCCAACCGGGTCCGTGCAATATCTCAGCTTCGCCATTCTACGAATACTCTGCGTCACCCTATGCCACGAAGCCTGTTCCAGCCAATTATTTCCAAGCTTATGGGGGCTTGTCAAAGATTGTCCTCGGAGATGCCACCTTTGATGATACCATGACCTTCACCTCCGTAGCCGGCCAACGGTCCACTATCCCGGGTGTCCGTTCCGCTCTCGTAGATTTCATTACTGTGCTGCAACCGGATGATAGTGGCCAATGCGATATAACAGATGCTATTGTCTATGACACGGGCATTTTGGGCATAGCCCCTTACCAGAATAGTTCCGAGGTAAGAGTCTATCCAACATTGCGCTCTCTCATACTCTATTATACGAAAGGCTAAGCACCAAGGCGAATATCTAATTCATGTCGCTATAGCATACCACGCAGGGACCTCACGTTAGACAGCAGCTTCTTGAACAGGATAGAATTAAGGCCCCAGTGCAGTCAATGTGGATGGACAAGCGACCGGATGGGATCAAGGACACGTATACGGGCGGCGCACTTTTTGGGGGCATCGACCTGTCTAAGTTTACCGGGCCTCTTGTCAAGGTGCGATCCTTCGGAAATGATGACGGTTCTGTAGGATACTATGTCGCGCCACCGGTTCTCAGTTTCCAGGGAAAGAAAATCAGCTCCGCAAACGCCGGCGTGGATAGGTGTTTCCTTGATTCGGGTACAAGAAATGACAACCTTCCAATCGGATATGACGACAAGGAGGCGTTCTATAAGACAACGGGCCTTGTCGAGAGCCCCATGGGATACACGTCGTGGCCCGGCGAATGCGAGACCGTCCCTTCAGATGTGACGCTCGACATGAGGTTTCCTGGGAAGAAGAATGGCACACATGTCGATATTAAGATGCCGCTGAAGAATTACGTGCGGTGGGACTCTGGAGAGGACGGGCTCTGTCGCCTAAACCTCTACCTGGGTAGCTGCACGCTCGCTGCACCATTCAGTACTGCGGCTTTCTTTGCTGCCGACGATGAGCGCCACGAAGTCGCCCTCGCCCAGGGCGGCATTTCGGAGCGCGGTAGTGAACCGAGTAAGAGCGCGATCGTCTTGAGGATCCCAGCGTAATTCAATAAATGGATAGGTCATGCCCGGGTTTGAGCTTGACGTATTGTCTCTATGCTCTGATGTCTTGATATTATCTATTGCGATGCTGACACCGACCGGTGATTAACTCGTAAGCACACTCAATATACAGCTAGATTCAGCCATACCAACCTAGCAAGCTATAGGCACTAGATTAGCCATCTCCTACAAATGCTAACCAAGATTTATATTTTATGCATGACAACGGAATTCGAGGACATCTCAAATATGAGCGATAGCACACGGGCTCAATGCCGCTAGGGCGGATCCATATGGCTAGAATAGCTCTGACACAGTATTATTTGACTCGCCCCCATGCTAGCTACTAACATATAATAGTCATTCTGTGTTGGTTGTGATGGCAATCCACCTGCAGTACTAGTTTGTGACTTAGCTATTCTAGGCTGCAGCATTGGGGCTCAGATGGTGGGGTTATCTGTAAGGAACCAACAGGCCAAGAATCAACAGGTCAGAAGAGGGTTTTCGTCACCCCCAGCTCTCATCTTCCTCGCTGCATTCACCTAAATACTTCCTCTCGTCGAACCAGTACTCCGAAAACACGCTTTAGAGTAAGGACTGACAATATGGATCTAGGGGAAGTCAATCTTTGTTCATTTTGTTTTGCTCTTGTCGAGTCTCTGTGCGACAGTGGTTTTCAACCCTCTCCAAGGCTACATGACCAGACTCAGGAGCCACTTATAGACTCCAACAACATAAGGCCGCACCACCAGACTTTGGGGCCACTCCTCGACTCCAGTAAAGTATGCCCATTTTGCCAAGTAATAGTTTCGCATTTCAATGATGACCCAAAATTCTTGGATGAGCTGTCCAGCTTCAGTGATAGCGGCTCGACCAACGAGTACATCTTTGAGATCAGGATAAAGGAAACGAGGGCGATGCCGTCCGGCGTGGCATGGGCACGGATGGAGGCGTACGTCAGAAGCACGAATACCATTTTCGCGTTTCTCCCGGAGTTTACTGTTTTGGCTTGTCGCGCTAAAGGTAAGACTGCATATCACTGGATTTAATGTGTGGTGTATCTGAGAGTATTTGTGAACAGAACAAGCATCCAGTTTACCTCATTGGAGAAGGGCATCGACGACTGTAGACGGGAGAATATCGGCTATTGCATCGTGGCTGCATGAGTGTCGGTCTCAGCACAGTCATTCAGATGGCATAGATGAGAGTTTCACTCCTCGCAGGCTCGTTTCTGTTGGGCTGGAAGGCCAAACGGTTAAACTTGTTGAAGGGCGCATGCTTCCAACCTCTTCCGATTATGTGACCCTCAGCTATTGCTGGGGGGCAACGCTGCAACTTCAAACAACGGAGGAAACACTCCATCGTTTCCATGAAGTAATCCCTACAGACCTTCTACCAAAGGCCTATGTCGATGCTTTCAGCATCGCTCGAGCGCTTGGAGTGGGGTACATTTGGATTAACGCACTCTGCATAGTTCAAGACGATGATGAAGAATGGCAAACTGAATCGGCGAAGTTAGGCAAGATCTTCCAGAAAAGCCTGCTCACAATTACTGCAACAGAGTCTGCAGACAGTTCCGAAGGTTGCTTCCCTCCAAGGAACGATGACGGCAAAAAGACTGAGGTGTTCTTCAGTACCAATCAACAAGGTACAATTGAGTCGCCCATATTAGTTCGCACCTATGATAGAGATATCCGAGAAGGCTGCCTCAACGGTAGCATTATCAGCAAGTGTGGTTGGACGCTCCAAGAGCAGCTTCTTTCCCGGCGAATAGTGTCATGTATGCAGACTGAAGTCCATTGGCAGTGCCAGGCCTGTTACCAAACACAAAGCGGACTCACCTTTACTTCGGAAGAAGCATTCAACTCGAATATGAAGCTATCTGGAGCTCTTCTCCCTTCTACAGCCCAAATGGGCGATGAATGGTGGCGGAATACATGGCGACTCATCATCGAGAACTATACCGCACGTTCTTTTACATTCGAGAACGATAGAATCCCTGCCATCGCTAGTATCACGAAGCACATAGCTCGGATTGTAGATGACGTGTCCATTCTCGGTCTATGGAAAGGGTCTTTCGGAAGAGACCTTGCATGGTGGCGTAGTTCAGAGCGCCCAGTGTCAATGGCCAGTAGTGGCTTTCCTTCGTGGTCTTGGTTCAGCAGTCAGGGGGAGGTGGACTATACGCTTTGGGAGAGGTACAACAAGGCACCCCTAGAAATACATACGACGCTTTTGGACTGGTGTGTTCGATGGGAAGGAGTACCTTACGTGTCGCCTGTCGAATTCGCTCACGCAGAGATTGAAGGCCCTGTTCTCGAGATTCCCATTGCGCCAGTCGAGGGAAATAGAAACAACCCGCCCTATTTTCAAGTCTTCGGTGAGAACCTGGACTTCAAGGTCAAAACTATGGTACCCTGGCGATGTTGCGGGCAGTTCGATGCTGGAAAGCTAGAGCATCCATCAACCTATACATGCTTGCTTCTTTGGTCGCGGAAGAGTCAATCCGGTACGACAGAGGAGGTTTTCCTCATCCTGGACCGTGTTCATGATGTCAAGGACGTAAAGTACAGGCGCGTCGGATTAGCAAAGATAAGGGACTGGGAAGGCATACGGACGTTTGATATTGACAAGCGGATGAAAATGATGCTTGTCTGAGGTTGAAAAGTTAACTATCACGACGAAGTTCCTAGACCGAGAGAATGAAGCTAACTCGTGTAGCCAGAGGGTATATATCATACATGGAGGAGTGTCAGGACTTAGCACAGCCAGTTTAGAGACATGTTAGCTATTCGCGATTGCGTTTCCGTACCTAATCACCTAAAGAAAGACACTCTTGGCAGTTCACGATGGCCACGATGTGTAGATCAATATCACCAATTTCGAGATCTTGCTGTTTTGTGTAGCTCGTTTATTGCCTGGTCACCTCAATCTTATGTATGAGAAGTGGTGTAGTAGATTATGTACTAAATGGGTATATATCCTAAGGAGCATTGAAAACATGCTATAATATCGTAAGGTTGGCATTTTCTTTTATATCACACCAAATAATACGGGCACTATCTCTAGGACTTCTTGGTAATTGCGTTCCCGGTCAACTTGGGTACTGAAGTATACCATAATTTGAGGAGGCCAATGCTGTCGGAGGGTGACTGGTGAAGCATAATCCATAGTTGTACAAATGTTGAACCACAGTTCTCAACTATGGGCACCTACAGACTGTAACAGAGCAACATATCATTTGTTATTATGATCTATTGGATAATTACAGTGCAACAAAGCAATTCAAGCAAGATACTGTCATCAACTCTTACAGAGCACATGGTGAAAGCATATAATCAGCCATAAGGCGTTGAATCATGGTTTCAGTAATTACAAGTATCTTGATACCCAGGCTTGCGATTGAAATAATAAATGAGGCATCCGCAATAGTGGCTATATAAGGCCCTATTTCGACAAGACATAACATAGTCACGAACAACATAATAAGTAATCATAAGGAATATTCTAATTAATAAGTTATTAAAATATATGCTTATACTTTTTTTAGTCATTGTTTATTGTTTGTGTTAAGTTGTTGAACCCGATTGATTAATTCTAGTATTATTCGAGGTGCATGGTTCAAGGCTGCGTGCCTCAGTTATTTTTTGCTTCTATGCTAGGTACCTAGGTACACAGGAGAAACGGTGTGGGATATATATTACTACTCGAATTTTGTAACTGTAGCAGGTGCACAGCCTTGTGAAGCACGTATGAATATACAATATCTGTTGTACTATTAATACTAGTAAGTACGTTTATACTTAGTAATAATAGGATAGTTTGTTTAATGCCAGTGCCTTAGCACTTCAACCAGGCCACTAATGCTATGAACGCGCTGTTGATAACATAGACGCGTTTTCTATGGTACTATCACGTTATCAGTGCCCTAACCGTGTTGTTATTGCTACAATTGGGCTGCTAATGCCACTATCGCGGTAGCATGCCACAACTGCATCACCGACGCCACAGCAACTATCATACCCCTCAGGTTGGCCACACACTTTTTAATTTTATATATCCCCCCCCTCTTCCTTCTCCTCCGTTTTAAAAAATTTCCCACTACATCTTCCATTCGCTCCCGACAATCCATCCGACCCAGAACTATCGCACTTCTTCCTCCACCCTTCCAACAAAACTCATTTGACAATGTAATATCAGATTCAGACTTGCCATCAAGCAGCAAGTTATCAAAGGTATACAATTCCTAACTTATGCTGCAGTTCTTTTTTGTTTACTGGATTCAACAGGTCTGCACACGTCAGGTTGTCTCGAGTTTTTCCTTCATATCTCGTTTCCTCCACTTCTTCTTTTTTTTAACACAACATCTGTTACCTGTTTCAACCAATTAGGGTATCCTCACCCTCTCCCACAAAGCAATGACCACAGAATCATTCACTCCATCATTGCGCCTCACAGACACTCACACTATTTTTCCTGCGACACTCTTTGTACACAAAGTGTAACATCAGCACATGTAAAACATCTGGATCATGGCCCTACATTATCGCTGTGATTGATAAGTGCGTCATCGTCACAGCTACTGCCTCCCATTATTACAGCATGGCAGAAGCAACGGAGCGATCGAACAAGCCTTTGCAGGCGGTTGTATTGTGATGGTCCTGCTGGTTCTAAGACCTAAAAGTATATCTGCGCATAGATCCGGAGAGGAATGGATCAGGTTCACTCGAAGATAATACTGCTGTATGCACACCGCTTCGAAGTACACCGCGTGCTTCAATCGTGCGTACAGTTAGCAGTACACAAAGTGCTATCCTCGCCGAACAAATCTCATGATCCTACTGTTATCTGCAAGTCAGTCGCCGACCTGGGCAATCTTGCGAGCATCGCATGGCCCGGACTTCCCCCGGCGCATGCACCCTCGAAGTTACCAATCCTTTCATAAATGCTCCGACAGTTTTGTATGATTAACAAGTCTGTATGTTTAGTAATAACGCTCGAAATTCTACCAAGTGCTGTAGAAGCGATGAGATTCCATGGCGAATGCTACTACCTAGCCAGTAGTTACTCAATGTGGCTTGCAACTTCGCTTGTTAGGGCGAAGTTTGAACCTAACGAACGACAACGAAGACTGCAGAGCTTCTCGAGATCTCACAGAGTTCCTTGACCTGTGAGGCAAACCGACTATCCAAGAATCCAGAAGCTAAAGCCACAAGCAGCCACGCTTTCTGCTATTCGCAACTACCAGCAGAAGTTTATGGTATGTGTGCCTTTGAAAAGAGCTTTACATCAACATAAGCCTTCTCGCCCGCTTCCAGACTTCGTCTTAACCTTGTTTCACTGAGTCTTCAGCGCTCTTCCCTCTTTTGCTCACATAGTGTGGGTGCCTAACATTACGCCACGTCTAAGCAAGCTTTGGGCAGGCCAATACGGTGGCGATCTAAATAGGTTCAGAGTGAGCAAGCTCTTCTCATCGCACAGGAGGGAACTAGCACTTCTCATACTCTGATGAGGGGATAGCGAAGGCAAACTCCCCATAAAATGTCAGAGGTGCTGTCGAAGTTTACAGTAAATCCAAGTCTCCATTCTCACTGAAGAGTAGTGATAATAATGACGACGACAGTAACTAAGACGGCATCATATTACTCAAAGACTGATAAGGCTAGGCCAGGGTTCAAGCTGTGAGCTATTTTTTTCATCTGCAATTAACCATTATGGAAGACATCGCCTAGCTTCAAAACTCTAGGTCCGATCATTCAAGCGCACGAGTTTCGGAAGCTAGCAGACGAAAGGTGCGGGATTGTCAAGATGTTGAAGGCCTATGCCTGCCTTCTCTGGAGGACCTCGTCTAGTTGCAGAACGAGAGAAGCGTCCTCCGCAAGCTGATCAAGTATACCCAGATACTAGATCAGTTAGCTATTAACTGCAAGGAGATACTGGGACCTTGTCGACCAGTTCAAGACAGTAAATGATAGATGGGCCTATGTGGAGGACAATCTCGAAGATTGGTTCGCTGAGGGGGACTATGGTCCCGAGCACAATAAACCATCCTGGGACACTTCTGCATACGTAGAAGATATGGTTAAGGCCATACCTTGATCACTCAAGCAGGCACAACAATAGCCAATATCAGCTCAGCATACCAATCATAAGGCAACGCTCAGAGTCCTCAGAACCAGCCTAACACCTCGCGATTCTTTGGAGGCACATGACCAATACCCAGTGCGATTGGCACAACGTTTGATACGAACTCGAGCCACGAGGCTAATGAAATTTCTGAAGTTGCCCTCGGAGAATTCACAAGCTGGTATAAACAGATTTAGCATTAGTAGATTGCTTCAAGCCCGAAGGACTGCGAGGGAAGAGAGAGGTAATCAGCAACGACGAAATATACCCTCATTGAGTCTTAGCGGGGGCAGTGCAGTGGCTTCAAGTCGAAGTAGTCGTGGTGTGCGCTCGGGGAGCATCTTGCTATACGGGGTAATCACCTGAAGGCACCTGACTGATAACCAGGAAGATTCGTACAATGTCAGAATCAAACTTAAGCAACCCTGTCAGCCAGACAATAGTCTTACTGAGCAAGATCAAGCGGTCAGGGAGCGTCTGGCCGCGAAGCCATTCCCTGATGCTTGAGATTGTGAAGGAATAGCAGTGCTCTGTCGGAAAAACGACGCTTTAATCCCTCACAGAATTAACGGTATATACAAGGTAAGTCACAAGTGTGGTTTGCTTGATCGCTTCCACGAAGACACAATAGAGGTGACTAGGAGACAAGAAATGAGGAGCAGGAAACTTCTCGTCTGCTAGATGTTCTCGAAGCACTCGCATGATTCAGACCTCTCACATCCGTTGACCCATATCAGTTCTAAGTGGCAACAGCAACGGAATATGCAGTTCAAGCTGTGAGCTCAGCATACCAAACACAGGGCAGGAATGGCACCCCTTGTCCATTTCATATATCCGAACTACTCGCATTTCTCAGACCACTTGCATCTGTTGATACATATCAGTTCTGAAGTGTATCCAAACAAAAAGACAGTTCAAGCTCAGAATACCAGGAGTCACAGGGCAATGTCCAGAGTCTTCAGGATCAGCGTACTCCACTCAGGGCATAGAGGTAACCATCTCCAGTTGCCATCGCGCGTGGTCCACGTGTACGGGCTAGCAGCGGACTCAATCCAGGCTCGCTAGCGATGCTCTTCTCATTCAAGTTCCGTGCCACATTGGCCACACGATCTGCTGTTTCATATGCCCGAAGAACTCACATTTCTCAGATATCTCGCATCTGTTATTAATTCATATCAGCTCTCAAGGGCATCAACAACGAAATGATCGGTTCAGGCTCAGCATGCCAATCACACTAAGCAACGCCCAAAGTCACCAGAATCGGCATACTCCATACAGGGTAGAGACGATGCTCCTTTTCTGTTTCATATGCTCGAGGAATTTACATCCCTTAGATATCCACACAATTTGGAAGATAGACGATCTGGAGATGAGCGACTCCGAGGAGCTCACCCGCGCGGTTGCGGAGTGGCGCCGCAGGGTTTCCTCGCATCTATTGACTCATATCAGGGGCAACAAAGTCAGCGCCACCTAGTTAGTCACTATTGAGGTCCTAATCCTCACTCATTTCTGTAATGTAACTGTCAGGGCTTCGGCGATACGCAGTATCTCCGATGAGGGGTAGTATATAAACGCTTCAGCTGTTGAGGTATTATTCGGCATGTTCATTCTGTCTTTATAGTTGGTTCTTGGAATAGATGCCCTTTAACGCTGCTTTGTAGCCTACCTCCTGACACTAACCCGATAATCGATGGTGAGATATATTCCCTCAACAAACATATCGGAATTCCGATGCGATTCAAACATGCTCCAAGCACATTACACTAAATCCTATTCGCGTCTTCCCATGTTCTTCCCACTAGCATGGGCTACTTAGTTTCTTGACACCCCCTTCTTACGTCTAACTTAGCCTCGAGAACTCACAAGAGAATTTGCTGAGCATCTTTGATTTCCAACCCCCAGTGGTCCTCCAAAGTTTCCAAGCATACCACCTTGGATTCCCTCCTGCTTCTTTTCTTTTTCTAGCAATCCACATTGGTCATTTGCAGTTCCCAATGCCTTACCTTTGGCAAATTGAATTCTCGACCAATTGCATAATGCCTCCAAAGAAGAAAAGCAATAATAGATTGGCGCCTCTAGCCAAGGCCAGTAGTCACCAGGATGGTGGGCTCCCACTTGTTTAACCAATGGCAGCGATATTGATGGTTGATCTAACTCTTGTAATGATCTGGTTCTCGATGTCTGCTCTGCCGACAGATAATCCGACATCATGCTGGTAGACGTCGATATGACACTTTGCAACCAAGACCTCCAGCCACTAAAGGACAGCGAGCGGGTGCGACTTGAGGAATCATCGAGTAGAGCTGTCGCCGAAGAGATAGCAAAGACCAGCTCAACGACGCTCAGCCAGGTAATACCAGCGAAGCTACCGCAGAGGAAGACATTGCAATAACCGGTTCCATTGTACCAGATCTACTCCTGTAGCATGGCAGGCGGTGCCGTCAAGTTAATGCATTCTGCCAATGTCCTACACTGGGATCCGATGCCAAGCAATCTGCTGCTGAACGCCAAGCCAACTGCGATCTCAAGATATGGGATTGTGGTCTCGCGATATCTGCGGCCTCGCAAGAAAACAACCCGGTTTTCATAACGAGATGTTGAATCGAAACGTTACTTCATCCAGGGCATTCCCAAGCCAGCTACGCCCTCATTTGCGGCTATGAAATCTTCGTCTGCCATCGTCCACGTATTTCTGGTATTGTCTGGTGTAATATAAAGCGAAATGGTGCCTATTCACTCCGCGCTCACGCTTCCGACCCTTGGGACAAAGATATTCATGTCTTCATCCTAGACTCTTACCCGGGCATTCGCCCCTGATCGCGCCAACACTGCGGCTAGGCTTCGCGGCCCGGGAGTCATACCGATAGCTCAGATGGAGTCTGTATGGCCGGCGGTATGAGTCCTCGGACTCTGCATGACCACTACTGCGCCGGGATCGCATGCCAAGTTCTCCCGTTCTCCACTAATCAAGATCGTCCGATGTCATCCCGGAAGCGAACAGCCACCCGCCATTCCACCTTACCATAAGAGGTAGGTAACCGTGTGCATTGGATTGTCCTATTCTCAAGGCACCTGCAACACAACTTTATTAAAGTACGAGACAACCTCACCGAATCAAATATACACCGAGAAATCGTAACGATAATAACCACCAGGTCTCTCGTCATCCGTTCACCTAACATGAGCGCCCTAGGACTCTTATCTCTCCCGCAGGACATCCTAATCCTCCTGCCAGAGTACCTGCACAATATCGAGGATTTGATGAACACAGCGTCAACATGTAGACGACTAAGAGCCTGTATGGCCACAGCGACGCCTAGGGTCATTTTAAGACTAGCCGCGGCCCAAACTAGAGTCTTCTTTCGCCCATCGCCGCACTTCTTGGCTACCGCCACCGCGCGGGAATTGGGCAATTGGGCACGACACTCGGCTGCGAATGAGACAAAACTTGCGGTCAAGATGCAGGAGGGCATCGAGGGACTTCTAGAGCTTGCGCTCGATCACTGTGGCCTAACCATGGAGCGCATCCGAGAGCTGCACTCACTCCGCTTTTCCCTGATCAACTCTGTGGCGGATATCATTGATCAGTGTGTCGGGAAGCAATGGTACGCGACTCCTGATTTCTGGAATGGAGGTGTCGACGATGCGTACACCATTTCGGCGGAGTCTTCTGAAACCCTCTTCCACCTAGCCATGTACGGCGAGTTGTTTGCGCCGGATTTTGAGCCGATCCTTAACCAGAATTCTAGCGCGCGCAGACTTAGTGTGGAAACTCGTTTAGAGTTCGTCAAATATTGCGTGCCGGATTTTGCGTGTTTCCAAAACGGCCACATCACACCCAACGACGCATACATGCCTGACGGGACTATAGACCCAAGACGCGACGTCAAGGCCACGGGTCCGTATGCTTCAGGCCCAGATGGCAGGACGCCGTACATGCATGACAATAACATAGCCTTGACGTGGGTCATACGCAGTAGCCGCTTTAGGCCCCGGTATAAAGAGGTTCGAGCTAAAGCCGGCATCCCTGACTTCCAAGAGGATTTCGACGATGGATGGTGGTATGATGAGGGCCTTGATCAGGAGTGGCGACAACGACTCTGGGAGGATATCATGATGTGCCAAGGCTTAGAGGGGCTGGGCATGTTGAGGCCTAATACACAACACCTGTGGATGGGGAAAATCAGGGAGTGGAGGGACAAGATCGCGAGACTAGATCGGGAACCACCCCTAACTAAAGTCGGACGACAGGCTACACTCGAATATCCTTACCTGCTCGGCGACCTGAGAATTTGTGCTAGTGGCTACGTGGGAGGTACATAGAAACAAGACATTATATCGCTGAGTAAAGCCGGAATATGACATGAACGTCTGCTAATGAGCCTACATCTATGAGAGTATAAAATCTTGCCTATCTTAACATCCTATCATGCTATTAACGTGAAGCTCAAAATGAAAAAAGGGAAATTCCGGCATACTAACCGTGACGATCTATATAGAAGTTGCGCTATGATCTTGTTTTCGCTGGCACGGGGGGGAGTTGAATAATACTGTGCCACAGCTGTTCTGGCCATATGGATCTGCCCTAGCGGCATTGAGCCTGTGCGCTATCGCTCACATTGGAAATAACCAATCTACTTGAATCTGGCAACATTGTTATCAATTGCTCATCCAACAAATTTTCTATTCTGGAGTATACGGTTGATCTCAGTATCAGGCCTTGGATGGAATCTCAAAGAAGATAGCCCTGGATCCCTCTCCCTTGTAGGCTTCATCAAGTTTATAGAATCCCTTTCGCTCAAACTGGATGATGGCACCTTGGGGCAACTCGGCTACATTGCAGTCGGCGAATGCCTGAGTACGGAACTCGGTCACTGGGGTGAGGAATTTTTCGAGTTCATCTTGCTTCTCTAGCTTATCATTGGTAATTAGGTAGTCGAAAGAGACAAGGTCAACCGGGATGAGGTTATTTTCGAAGTTGCTAGCCAGGTAACCTTCTTCTTTGTCGTCTTGACATCTCCTGCAAGATTGAGTTCGAGATCAAGCCCTGTGACATTGTCACTGTCGTCTTTGGTTATGCCTCGGACATATGCATTGCCCCAGTTCATAAGCGTGATTTCTTCATTCGCCACGAAAGATTTGGCGTCTGCCTGCTCCAATTGGATGGTTTTGTCATAGACAACCTTCTTCATTCCTAGCTCAGCATTCTTGACGTGCTTAGGCTTAGAAACACTTGTCGGCTCTACCTGTCCTTGGGCCGTGCAAGTGACAACCCCAGAGGACTCAATTGCGGTGTGACGAGGTGCGATGGGATCAATATACTTTCTATTTGTCGCCCAGAAAGTTCCCCATTCGAGGTTGACAATATTGCGGCTTGGACCTTGTTTGAGAATAAACTCCCGCAAGGCAGGTACAACGACGCCTCGTCTGATGATACCTCTAATAGTTGGCATTCGAGGGTCGTCCCAACCCCATACTTTCCCTTCATCGACGATACGTGTCAACTTTCGTTTCGAAAGTAGCGTGCGAATAAGGTTCAGCCGGGAAAAGTCCCATATTGGGACCTTGCGGAGTTTGAGCGCCTCCTGCATCCACTCATACTGAACGTTGCGGTCTCGGTATTCATTGGTACGCAGAGCGACAGTGACGCCTTCGATTGAGTCTAAGATCGGAGCGCAGAAGTCACTATTAGAAACCAAAGTTAGCAATGACCGCTTACAGTAATCATTCTGTTATTTTGAGGGGTTCAGAAGCATACATGGGCGAACCCCCAACGAAATAATGCATCAATGACCCGTGAAGACTTACTACGTGGGATAAACTTTCCATTGAGTTCCCGTACGGTGGTGTGGTTCATGATTACACCGGTAAATGACAGGATCTCGCAAGGTGCCATTGGGACTATCATATGCAATCCGTGCACGTATCGCCCATCGTCGTCCTTCCTCCGAGCCGGTCTTCATCTCTTCAAATCGGGCCAATGTCTCTTCAATACTAAGATCACGGCGCTTTGAGGGAAGACGATTCTTTCTATCTTCGTCCCCTTTACCGAGCTCTGAATCATCCGCAAATGCCTTACCGTCTTTAATCAATTGAACGGCGTAGTCGTGCATGTGCTGGAAGTAATCACTCGAATAAGTGATCTTGTCGGGAATAATATTCATGAGCTTGAGGTCAAACAGAATAGCGTCCTGGAACTCCATCTTCTCTTTTGATGGGTTTGTGTCATCAAAACGGCAGAGGAGTTGGCCGCCCGACCTGAGATGAGCAAAGTAATCATTCAGAAGTGCGGCTTTTGCATGGCCAATATGAAGATAACCAGATGGCTCAGGAGGGAAACGTGTAACGACTGGGCCAGTGATCCCTGGAAGATCTATATCGTAGCTTGCACCCACGGCGCTGGCAGCGGCTCGGGCCGCAACCTTCTCTTGTGTAGAGGCGGAATTGACAGCGCTGAAAGATTCGGTGGCCCACGGATTAGACGCTTCAACGTAGTTGTACCACCTCGCAACGTTGTTTTCTGTCTTTCGTATCGACGATAGGGCAATATGATTCCCGCGGATAGTAGCCCAAAGTACAAGATCGGCAAATGTCAGACTGTACCCCATAATGTGCGAGCGCAGCAGTAAGTGCGCATTAAGCTCCTCAAATGCCCTACGGAAGGCTTGGAAATTGGGAGTCGCAAACGCTTCGCTTCTAGTTACCCATTCTTCAAGCTGGGACACGATGAGAACTTGCGAAGTATGACGGGGGCTTATGACATATTACCATAGATAATCCTGGAGAGCCAGGTAGCCCACTGGCAAGCTCAGCAAAGTGACGAAATACAGCAAAGTCGTTGAAAGTGGCGCCATCAGTCAAAGTCAATTTGACAGCGGACTTGTCACTCAACTGTTTGCCCTCTCTCGAGCTCATGTGTAGTCTATCCAGAAGGTTGTTTCTCTGAAGAAACGCGACAAGAACCAGGCTTGGGTAGACCACAGCCGGAGAAGCCTTCAAGGCATATTCAAGGGCCGCCATGCTGGGCTACTGAGGCTGGCCACCGTTGTTGTGTTGCGGATTGCAAGTATGAATCTTCAGAGGAACCGGCGGGGTAATGTTGGCAGAGAGAGGTATAAACAGGGCAACACTAGATCTGCTGTACCCCTCTAATTCTAACAACCATGTCCACTAAGACCACCTAGACTACTCGTACGACCTTTACTCCCTCTATCTTCGGCGATGACAGCGCTCTCGTCATGCAGTCAATTGAGACCTTCGACGACGACGACGCGCAGACGATTATCACCCGGCCATTGTGCACACCTAATGTAAAGCTCAGGGCAGACCTGCTAAAATTATTTCTTAGACATTGATACCGCTACAACAAGAAGTATCTAATCATGGCGATCACAAATTCAACCAACAATCTGCTATTTGACCGAGAGACTCTGTCCATGTCGACGCGGCGGTTTTTGAGGAGAGATCAGTACTGGACCCGGCCCGTCACCCCGCGCTGTGGGCGCTGGTGACTTAGATCATGTCATGATGTCGGTCAGGTAGTACCGCCTCCCATTTTCAAGCCTGACAGACACAAAAAAAGGGATCAGAGACTAGCCGCTAGCACCGGGGGTGCTGGGCTGAAGGCTGTAACAAGAGCTGCAAACAATCAGCCCCTGCTGCAGCTTCTGTGGAGACACGGAAAATCGGAAACAAGAATCGGAAAAGAAATCAGAGCAGCATAGTGTTGGTGTCTGACGAACCTATGGTGAACTTCCACGAGGGTCCGGTGGTACCGCCACTTCTTTAAAACAAAGAAAGCAATTGGTATATCACCAGCAGGAGCCCTTTATTATGGCGAAGGATACTGAAAGATGTGACGAGAGAGACGACCATCTTGAAATACGACTATTCTGACTGCGTTGTGGTCTGGCATCTGTCAGTAAGGCACGACTGGACTGGATGCTGGATGGTCGCATTGTTATAATGCAGCGGCGACAATGGACTAGGAGGTTCCTTGCGCAACAACAACGTTCATTGCCTAGTCCCTATATTGACGACCACCATGATCTCTCTACATGATCCATCTCTATGGGGAAGTCCATCAACATGCTTCTTGAAGAGATATCTGTCCTTGGACCCAACCGGTCCCAAGACATTTCCGCCAATGGTATAATTTCGGAGGACAGAGCCACCGCTAAGGAGTGCGAAGTCTGGAACCACGATGCATGGCCAACCAGGTTCCCCCATCAGCGAGGATCAGCTAGCAGAGCAACTCATTGAGCTGACCAATCGTGTCCCCCGCGGTGATGATGGAGCTGATCGTGGCGGCGGGTATTGGAATCACTCGTGGCGCCTTCGAAGGAAATTCCTGTTTGATTGGCGGTACGCCTGTAGCCATTTGAGCAGACTGGAACGGTAAGAAGGAGAGAAAGTAGAGCGGGCTTCTCGCAAGAGGTTCTGTACGAAGTGGTGAAGCGTCGCTACTGAGAAAGACAAGAAGGCGGCCCAAGCCCCTACTATTCCTGTCAACATCCTGGGCGGATCTAATGCTGCATCATCTCGTGCTCGTTCGCAAAGAGGCGAATGGAGACATCATAGCTTACATGTCTTACTTGCAGCCCTCAGAGATTAAGATGGCAAACGCTGTTTATTTGTTCTCGGCGAAGAGGAGGGCTCAAAGGTGGCTGTTGGAAACGGTTTCGACACCTTCAACCCTGCACTCCTAAAGAGAGTCCGCGCTCATTACGATACAAATGGGTCTAAGAACTCCCCATCTGCAATCGTGACGTATCATGATATTATTATCGCGAATAATCTCTTCTACGGCTAAACATGGACTCAAGAGGTTCATGATTAACGACTCAGTCATCATTGAGTACCACAATCCGGCTCTACAGCTCGCCATCAGTAGACTTACCTGACAGATACGCCATCGTGATTCGTAAACCAAACAACGATAGTGCCGACGCCAATAACGCCAACAGCAGTTGCTTCGGGTACTATGAAACTAGATTTGAACAGCCTCTGCTGACACAACTTGCCTGGCCCGGCAGCCCTGAACCCATATGGCAACATCGAAATCCTTTCTCATATGTTCAACCCTTTGGCAATATACATTATCCAAGAGCCGGGGCCTAGCTGATGGTGACGCCCGGGGCTTCATGGCCCCCTAGCCTCGAACATATTATGTACTTCTGTACATAATTGCCTAATTGATAGCTTCTATTGAGAGAGTAAAACAACAGATGAAAGACCTGGAGTAACGTGATTATGTTACTTGTCTCTGTACACCTAGGCAGTAATTAATTCACAGATCTAAAAGTACACAGATGCAATGAAGGACTCGGACAAGGAAATCAGACAGTCTGGCGTGTTGATAATTCTTTTCTAAAAAATACATTGGCATTACCATACTTAATTCAATCTTTTCGCAAACTCGATATTCCCGTGCAACCTAGCAGCCGGGAGAGTACTAGGTGCTAGATACGCCCGTAGTCAAAACCGTGTGATATAGATTATATCTTTCTAGTGAACCAGGAGTTTAAGACAACGGTATGTATGAGATGTGGTAAGACCTTGCCGGACTGAGAGACTTTCGTCGCGTGCTTCGACCGGGGTAAACAGACTCTTTCTCTCTCTTTCTTGGAAAAGCTTCTTACCAACAGGCATTTACATACCAAGATAGCCTGTTTCTTGCCATCGCTATGATTTTTTTCTTTCTAAAATGCAATACTCGGGTGCAAACTTCTTTAATACAAGATACGAAGTCGAGCGCCCAGAATTTGAAACCTACTCATTTAATGCGTGCAATGCAAATGACTACAATTCTGTCCAATTTCAAAGAAAGATGGACATGATGAAGCGGCCAATAGCACCTTAGCGCGATGCTGTGCATGACCTATCCATGTGCGCCTACTGGTACATTTACAGCTGATGATATCTTCACTGTCTGAATTGCAGGCTTATTGTGTTAGGATCACTTCTAGGCCGAAATATCATGCTTGTTCAGCCTTTGCACGCCTCTGTGGGAAAGATTCCTCTTCGGGAGTGATCAAGTCCCCTTCATGGTGATTTTAAAAGTCTTAATGAGTGTGATTTATCGAAATATATGAATGCAGTATCCCCAACCGTGATTACAAAAGAAAGAAGAAAAATGGTCAATATTAAGGCCTATGCCACATGGCCTCTCTACTATCCCACTCTACAGAATCCTCTACTAGCTACAGTTGCAGCAAGTTGCCTTGCATACACCGCAACTCCAGCAGAAGTGAACCCTCTGCTCCTTGCAACCACTGCACGTCTGTGTTTGGGCAGTCATTTTGCTTACCTAATGCTCGGTTTGTACGACTGCTCTAGCACGAATGTATATGTACTGGCAAGTAGTTCGTCGACTTGCGTTAGAAAAAGGCTCAAGTTCGTGAGTGGAATAGACTCGGTTGATAAAAGTTTGTCGTGGATGGGTACGATCTTACTTCAGGCAGGTAGGTTAAGCTGAACGCAACAAGACGGCTTAATTATCTTGGCTTTCTTGAAGAGTCGGATGTCTTTCTGAGCTCTGTGTTATCCTAGGCATGGTGGAATAGCTTCGCTTTATAGACTTTGCTGTCTGAACTTGCATCTTCCCCTCGAGGGCCAAACAAAGAATAACAAATGTTCTGTTGACAGCAACAACTATGAGCCACAAAAACAAACAAACATGTGGTATAGAATATACAATAGAATTGTCAGCAGGTCATGATTTTTGAATGCCGAACGACAGGATGTCCCTTTGTAACATACAGAAAATGTACCCGGTATATGAGCAGTATCATCGTTATATCGCCTTGTACAGCCCTACACAGGAGCTAAAACCTCGCTCGAAGTATTCGATCCTTGAGCAGGGTGATAGCTGAGTACTAGCACCTTGTGGATCGATGTGTCTTAGTTTATATGTACAGTCATTCTACCAAGATATTATATAGACTACGTGGTACGAGCACGACTTTCTGGGAAGACAGACAAAGGCTTCTTGGAGTTGGTTGGCCCAAGTGACACGCAAGTGTTGGTCGAAGCACCCACAGGGTCTGAAGACGGCGATATAACACCCTGCTTTGTATGGTGGACAAAGGAGACGCTGTAGTTGGCAATATAATCTTATACGACTAATAATTGTATAAGTCTGGGGGTGTTACAAGTCAAAGAAGTGATGATGTAGGTATTAATCACGTGGAACCTTAGTCAGTCCTCATGCTCAGAATAAAGCGAGTGAGTGAACGTACAACGCGAACGACCTAGTAAGGATTGGTGTGTGGCCAGACAGCCTTCCCAACGGCTACCTTTCCGCAAATGATTTGATGATATTGGTCCTGTTAGCATTGCATATTCCTTGTGGTCTCCTACAGAACCAACGTGTTAGTAGCCAGAACCCTAATAGTATATCCATGAATGCGTCACAAGACGCTTTTGCCACGGTACCTTGAAGTTGCGATGATGATTAAATTGCATTTCTGATGCGAGGCAGATTATTATGCAGTTAGGCTACGCCAAGACGGACAGCAGGCCTTACCAGATCGGGGTTTGAATACCGTACATTGGGTTCTTTATGCGGACTATGGTGCCATCGATACGCTGAACTGTGAAGCGTTCAGTCTCAAAGGACGGCGCGATTTGTGTTTCGATCTCTGTGAAATCTTCCCCTCTCCAGAGCTTGACTCCCGACTCATACAGGTCTGAGGCGCGTTGGCTGCTCAATATCCATGCCAAGCATCCATAATCGAGTATTGGGGATGAGTCTTGCCCTGGGTTGGAGTCGAAGGCATTCTTCGCTCGTTAGGATCAACCGTCTCGGGCATGTTGTTCTCGAATGATGATATCCCTATCGCAGTCCAAGGGTATGTATTCTTTGCGGGGAAGATCATGATGGGGAAAACATGTAAAACCTTCACCCAGAGGGGATTAGGGGCGCATGATAACGGATAATGGAGGCATAAATACAGAGTCTGATGTTTCGGAGATTATAGACTGATGGTGAGTACCTACTTACTCAGAAGTTTTTCCCCGTGAAGATAATACTGGTTTCAGTTTTGTCCTTCTCTAGCGATCTTCCCTAGGCTCCAGGCGATAAGTTACTCATCGAGATGCTTCACGCTGCTTGTGGAAAACAACACCGTCTTATATTGAAAGCAGACTAACTGAGTGTTGTGGCGAAAGGCTAGTACCTCGTTTATCTAGTAGAGACGACATTACTGATATACAAGATGAGGAGATAAATCAGAAAACAAAGCGTGATACTAGAGTTATCCGCACTTGAATTGTACTAGAAAATGTAGGGCAATGTTAACCCAGCCACAAGAGTGATCATGGCACGCGATATCATGCTAAGCAGTTATGCTGTTATTTAATCATGTCGGCTATCTAGGCAGAGTTGGTGGCGAAGCCTAATTCACTGGTCTGCCCCTTTAATCTTTGCGAACGTTGCGAGGAAGACTTCTGCTTCTTGAGCGCCGTCGATCTTGTGAGTACCTTGAATAGTGAAGTTCGGAACACCGTGGATATCATCTGCATACGCTTCCTGGACTTCCTTGTCGACCTCAGCACCACCCTTGCCTGTCTCCAACCATTCCTTTACCTCACTCGCTGCCAAGCCTGCCTTCTCGGCGGCGGCGATGAGCGTGGCATGAGACGTGACATCACCATCACCCTCAAAGTAAGACTTGAACAGCTCCGCGACGACGCGGTTCTCGACGTCGTTGCCCTTGGTCTTACCCAGTTGAATCAAGCGATGCGAGTCTCGCGTGTTGCCAACGCGGCCAGCGAAAGCAAAGTTGATCCCTTCTTCCCGGCCAATCGTGCTCAGTCGCTGGTGTATCATCTCGAACCTCTCAGTGCCGAACTTCTGCGCCAGCCGCTCCTTGACTGGCACACCCACTGCTGGCGATATCGGGTCGAGATAGAATGGCGCCCAGCTAATGGTGAAAGTGTCATCCCGACCAGCTGGGTTCGTCTTACGATACAGCTCGATGGCGCGGTCGAGTCGCTTCTTGCCGACGTAGCACTGCCGCGGACATTACTTAGAGGGTCTTTTCTCGCGTTAAGATCAACAGCTTAGGTACTTACCCAGGGGCAGATGGTGTCTGACACGATCTTGACGTTGAAGTTTGTCATTTTTGAGATATTTTCGCTCTTCTTGGAATTCAAGAATATAATGACGAGCCTACATGATACCGTTCACTAAGGTAGTGATTATAATAGATGCAAGTAGGACCGCCGGGTAGTTTCCGGTCCTCCATAAACAAAGGACCCGAAGCCGCTGACAAATGCAACAGGAAGGACCTAAAATCTAACAAAGGCCTCGGCATAATACCGGGCCGGCAGCTATAACTGCAGCTGGCGACCTCACCTGGGCTGGTATCGTTTCCAATGTTCATCCTTCACAACGCATATTAGGCACTACTTTTAGAGAGTAAGTACTACTTTTCTCTTAGGCAGGCCTGTGTATCTACAAGTGAAGACTGCTGAGACTGGGATGATTCCGAGCTCCGGATTAGTAAACCCTTGATGGTTACCTCCTGCTTGACAGCGTCCCAAGTGACCTCATCAGACCGATCACATATTCACAAACATCAGATGCTTCCACTAACCACGGTACTTCCCGGTGATAAATGTTCCAAAGATATGACTAACAGCATTTCCCCGTATACATGGGTAGAGCTGGTGTCAATCGACAGTGTTGCGTCGCAACGAGCCCTCGTTTGCCTGATAACCCTACTCACCACTTCCGATCATAGTGACATCCTTAGTTATCCATGAGAGCGCATTACCAGGCGGCGGTGGGCTCCACCGCATATATCTTTCTGTTGGTATTTGATGCTCAACTTATTTCGCAACTTAGAGTAGACGCTGTCGTCGTGTCCCGAGGAGGCCTTTGAACGCTGGGCATGAGTGTCGATCAACATATTGAGCTTGAGTTGAAACTCTCATTCAGTCGCGGTCCTCATTATACAGGCCAATTGAGTCTGTCTTGTATCTCCTGCGCTCTTACGGCCTGTGACATTCTCCAAGTTCGGCATCATCATTCTCGAACCCCAACGAAAACCACATCTTCGTCAATATTACTGATCCTTAGTTGCCCTCCGTGATTGCCAGCTCTGTTTGCTACCTGTGTCGTTTGAAGAGGGGAAAATGAGAAAGGGGAACAAGAAAAACTACGGCTTACGTTTAGATGGAGGCCCGCCACACACCCGAGGACTCTCGAAGTTCCCCCCTCCAGTTATTACGTTCTACGTTCTACAGATTCTACGGCCTACGCTGGGGTTCGAACCCTAGGTCTACTGGTCTACAGATCTACAATTACACCTACGCCTAGTGGTACCACTAGGGCACGGGGAGTTACCTCCCCGGCGAAAGAACACCTAGGTTAATATTATCTATATGGCTTGCTTCATATCTCCTGGGCATCAGCTGTGGGTTTTCTGGTCGTTGTGGGAGATTTTCATCGAGGTAAGGAAAAAGGAGAGGGTTGCTAGGTGTTGAAGGTGTTGAAGGTTTTGGGTCTCCAGGGTGAGAGTCGAGTTGGAAGGGAGACGGAGGCTAATTGGTATTGGGGCTTTGTACAAGCTCTCCATGTCCAGATCAATATTCTGGGATTTGGTCATGACGTTTGGTCATCTTGGTCGGATGATTCATCCTTCATATCTGCGGTATAGGGGACAATGAGGTAGGTATATGAATATGGCAGATCGAGAGGCAATTGATCAAAAACTGCTTTATTATTAATAACGTGAATTTCTGGATTTGATATCTCAGCATTAAGCGATTTACAAGTCTGTCTTGATATTTTTGATGCAGTATTCTCGTCAGAACTAAAGGTCGCAGAGTAAATAGATGGATCTTCACAGCGAGTAGTAGAGTAGGCAGGGCTTAACAGTATAGCTTATTGATTCCTAAATATTCTAAGTCTCAAAGAGTTTTAGGACACTTATATATAGAGCAGACGTTCGATATTAGCACTCCCAGGACAACTACTGCATACCAGCCTGACACTTTTATACCAGATGTGTAGATGAGTATAATATCATCCAGTGATGAATGAGAACCAGAGTATGACGCGAATCCTAGAATACTAGCCTGAAGTACAAGTCAACGAAATCCATGTATATCATTGCCGTATAGGATGATCGGGGTGATTTACTTATGCCGGACTAAGTATTTCTACGAAGAATAGGAGCCGAATCATCATGAGAACTCATTACATCGAGAGACAACCAAGTTAACTTTTATGTCAGTTAATAGCAAGGACTTAATGTCGCTGATTTCCATTGCGAATACATACGAGGTGCGCTAGTGTCGTATGGTGATGATCAATGATGAGTAGCACAATAGAGGTGCAGTGACAGCGCTACCAAGTTTCTCTGATCGGCCAGTGAGATTTTCGCGCCATAGCTAAGGCGTTATTGATATACCAAAGTAGGAGGCTTTGACTCTATATACTGTATTCATCCGATATTATTTCTGGTGTGAAACAAGACCTTGATATGGCATTGCTTGATGAGCTGCAAAAGAGAACACATAGCCACTGATGGCAGCCGAACAGCTTCTAGACTAGCACATTCCCTAGACTTTCGTTCTTGGAAGTTCTTCGTCCATAATAAAGCCCAGACAAAACAACTCATGTTCACGCACCACGACAGTGAGGACGACAAGACAAGATAGAAAAATGGGTATTAGACGAGGAACACGAGCGGACTGCGGAAGCTTGTTATTAGTATTCTCAGCTAGACTGATTTTAGTCTAGTGTGACATGATCCGGGGTGAAAGTCCGGGGTAAATGTTGGGGAAAGAGCTCAGGGAATCACATGATCGGTGAGGGGAAGCCTGCCTTAAAGGAGAAAGGAAGCGAGAGATGACAAAACACACACACAAGCACACAGGGCAGCTGCACCCTTATTACCTCCCTGTTCCCCCCCTCGTCAACTATTCCTTAGTCAACTTCATTTCCTCTGTTCCCGAACTCTGCTCCGGCTTGTTGCCTGTCGCATGTCTCATCCAACTAACACGACTACCCAGCTTCTCAGGAGACCTTTTTCTTCAAGATGAATCTGAATAATGCGGTATCCTCAATCGCAGTTGAACATACCCTGCCATGTGTGTGTCGTACGATGAGGCCAGCATCAGTCGACACGCGGCATTTTCGCGTGTTGGATCAGTTCACTGCAGAGGCAGTGCATTTTCATCGTTGATTCTGTGAATCAGGTCAATCTCCTTGGTACTTACGCTTCCTGTCATATCTTTGGCAATGCAAAACGAATTCACAAAACCACAGCGTCAAATGATGCCCGGCGCTGAGACGGCTAAGTGGCCGCAGTTAGTTTGGATTCATCAATTGGGATCATAGCATCCTTTCAGCCACTCTGAGCTATTGAGGTCATGGCGGCCGCTGGTATCCTCTCGACCATCAGCGCCTGGTTGCAATTAACAGCTTGTAGTGCGAGACAAGGACCAAATATGTTTGTGAGACCGCGGTCACGTCAGGAAGAGGGCCAACCATTCCGCGGAGACCTACACAATAGACGACAAAATAGTGGCAGTCAGACTAAGGAACATTGAAACAGCGCACACCTCCGTCCTCGAGACTCAATTGGTCGTGTTCTCCGCCATATCGTTTCTCTAGAGCGCACTTAGTTACTTTGAAGAATACCATCGGTTCACGCCTGGGGCAACGACTAGCATGAGGACGACGGCGGTAGTACCTGAGATGCCGATTTACCGGTCTCAAGATAGGTAGTCCTTACCACCGGCGGCTAGTTCGGATGCAATGGTGGCGGCACTGGTAGCAAAGAATTAGGCCATTACGACAGAGCGCCCAAAGGTAACCGCCCTTCTAGGTCCGAGCCGTCGATAATGCAGTCTCGGTGTTTCTTGCTGTCGTTCTCGGTAGAGGGAGTTAACTTACCACATTAGATCTTCTCTAGGCTCTACTCCTCTCTCCACTCATTTCGTCATGGGACCTTGGGCTCATCCTAGGTTGGTCGTCTACATAGCCCTCATTGGCACGGGATGGGATTGATACTTGGCCTCCCAGCTGGCTGGATATTCGCGGTCGTCAACAGGGTTGTCGCATAGGCTGGAATTTTACTAGTCCTCGAACTAGATATCCTACCATCCGACTGTGGACTTCAAAGAGGAAATATTCCTCTTGTCGTGTATGTGGTTGACCTCGCAATGATACATCTTTCTCTCACAATCAGACTTGCCGGCAGAATATGCTCGACAGTTATCACGCGCTTAGAGACATCGATATAGATGTCCCAAAGGTAATCGAACATCAGGGATTTCACCGCTAGATATACCCTCACCGACATGACGTCCACTCGATCAACGCTGCGCCACCACGGTCTAAAGTCTATATCCAATACCCGTTATATCGTCTCCTCATCCTCGGCTCAGGTACGTATGGTGGGCAGCCTGTCCCGTTTGCAAACTACTACCGGAAGTAGCTAGACGGCCACATCTTTTATCTACGGACTGGCGCAGTTCTCACCTCACCTGCCTGCTCCGTCCAAGATCCCTAGGTCAACAAGCCCACCTCCGCTCCGTGCAGAGACTTAGTCTCATCATCCATCCCCAATTACTACATCATCAGTTCCCAGCGCCAGCTCCACACGAGTGCAATAGATTCTGCTGATTAGGGCGTGCGGCAGCCAAGATGATGCACTGGGTGGAGGTACTGGCGCTATAAAGCATCGCGTGGGCTCAAAGCGGGTTGGCTGTTTTCTAGCTCCTCCGATCGTCCAAGGAGGAACTCTCCCGAGTCAGACGCTTCCCGTCCACCAATGAGAAGACCGTATCGTCTCAATCCGAAAAACCGCTCATTGAAAGCGGAACAGAAAGTCGCGCGTTTGGTATTTCACGGCTGCCAAGAGAATTGTCGACGGTTATCATGACGAGTGGAGATTTTTCAATTGGTATACATAACACAAGCCTCACTTCCACAGTTGAGCTGAAACGCCAATCCATGCCGCTATTGTTGCTTTTGCTCGATACAAAGGAGGAAAAAACGTGCTTCCAGTTAGATGATGAAGACGGTTGGTGTTATGGTATTTTACAAGTTGCTCGCTGTCATAAGGTGAACCCACACCCTGGCGACAACGAATAATTTTCTCTTCTCCCATCTTTATACACAAGCCTGAAGGCTATGCAATGAAGCCCCCCATGTAAACGGTTTCATACCCCGTTCTATATCCATCCCCATGTCTATAACCCTCTATTACTCTATGGTGATTTTCCTATCGGACAGATTGGGACGCGACGTCGTACTTATGACACAGCGGCTCAATTTCTCGAATCGCTCCTTTTACATGGACCAGGAAGGAATGCGAGTCTCAGACTCCGCAAATGTGGAGATTAAATTGTTTAAGTCTGAGATATCCAGTCAGCAATAGCATTTTGAAGATTTCCTGCGCAATGTACGTACAAACTTGGCCATAAGGGCAACCATAAGATCGAAAAGACCGATGGCCTCCACGAAGGCGAAACCCAGAATGGCGTACGAGAAGAGCTGGCCACGGAGAGCAGGGTTGCGGGCAACACCGTTCAAGAGAGCGGCGAAGACGAGGCCGATACCGATACCAGCACCAGTCAGACCAATGGCGGCGGAACCCATACCCAAGTTCTTGGAGACCTCAACCATGGCCTGAGCGATCTCGGAGGAATAGGCGCGGCGCTGGAAAGCCTGGCGGGTGGTGGCATTCATGATCTTAGAGACCTGGGCGCGTCTGGCGGCCTGGAAGGGGGTAGCATTGCCTGCAGAGCAATACAGTCAGACACATTTATTCAGTTGGGAGTCAATTGGGGGCCATTGGAAGCTGCAACGAGCTTGGCTATGGCCAATCGATCGACAATCTCGTATCAGGAAAACGTACTGGTGATGGTTCGCTTAGCAGCAGTGTTGGCGAAAGAAGCCCGGACGGCAGGGCGAGCGACCTTGCTGCCAACGGCAGTGAAGGCGCGGGAAGCAACAATGCGAGCGGAGGCCATTGTGATAGTTGTGGATGTGCGGTTGTTAAAGAGGGGAGAGGTGTTGAGCGACGAATGGACAGAGAGGTGAGCTGATGGAAGAAGAGATAAGAGCTTGAAGAAGAAGAAAAGAAGCTGGATTGACGTGCGGTGGAAAGGAAGAAAAGTTTGACGGAGCTCCAGGAGGACGACAGAACAGTTGTTCCGGGATTGGGCATGGACCACCAGCTGGTATTGGCACCGTCTGAAGAAATGAAGCTAAACTGTGGACTTGATAGACAAACTTTTTTGCTTCTGTTGGAGGCTACCCAAAGCAGACAAGGCTGACGGGTTTTCATGGATGGATGGACCAGGTTTAGAGGGAGGTCGGGGTTTTCCGGGTGCGGCGTTTGCAGGGTCTACCCGACTTTGTCATACTTGGCAAGATTGGATTTGCGCCTTTTTTTCTGCTTGGACAGAAAGAACATGACAAGAAGCAGCGAAGTGCTTTGTCTCGACATCGACAGCATTCCACATTGGGGACATGATATATATTCACATTGGCAGACTTCTAGATCTGGACGGTCTCATCAACTCTAAGGACAGCCATCACCGTTTCGCGACATCAGACAGTGGGAAGGAGATGAACAAAGAAGTGGAAACTTAAGTGAGTGGGGGGTCATATCAAGACAGTTCTCCACTTGGTTCTATCTCGTGGACGCCAACATGGCAACATGGAGCCCTCTGCTAGCAGCGGAACTCATGGACGACGATACATGAGTGGAGCCTCTCTCACTAACAAAGGTCGACATCGAGGTTAGGAGCGAAACATAAAAAGGAGGGCGCATCCTCGTAACGAGAAGAGTAGACGAGCCACTGATTCTCCGAGACCACAACAACTTAGCTGCAAGATTCCGCCCAATTGTGTAACGCCAGTGTGGTCAGCTCGACAAAGAGTCATATCTGACCACCCATCTCAAAGCTCCCCAGTGCGACGCAAAAAGAGCTCTCGTCTGGCAGATTGACGAGATTTGCATGCGGCCTATTTCAGGAAAAGCCTCAAAGGACCAATGGAAAAATTGGCAATGGTTCTGGAATTTGGGTAACCCTGGTCAGTAGCAATCTTCCGGTTGACGTGCACTACCAATCCCTGCCAGCACCTTACGAGCGTGAAAGGAGAAAGCTTTCCCTATTTCCAGGAGATCGGGAAATGATATGAATGTGGGTACCTCAAATAGCCAATCTGGGAGAAAAAAGGAGAAAGGAGAAATCTTTTTTTCCGAGATTTCTATTTCCAAGCTGTCCGAGTGATTGGCTGTTTGAGCCTCAACTCACACCCGACAACTCCAAGGAAAAGAGGCGACCGAGAAAGGATGTCATGGTGTAAACTCTCAGACTTTCTCACAGCAACGGTAAGTTCATCTATACATAAAACTGTGAGGCAAAAGTTTGCATGGAATACTCTTGGGTAGGTGGTAAAAGGAGCCATAATGATAATATTTTCCTGCATTGTCGCAACTTCTGCGTCATAAAAATTTTCTTGCAGCTGACGGCGAAATGACGGCGGTGAGATCCGTGCCACACTGGACCCGGAACAAGGGAATATAATTACCTAGTAAGTACTATTACAGCCAGGGACCTACTTTGGGTTAGGTGCTTTCCATTTTGCACGAGAAATAAGCTTCAATCTCGGCATAGCACGTTTTCCCATGTCAGCCAATCAGCCATCTCCAAGCGAGCAGCTGTAAACCCATCTCAAGAAGCTCGGGCCATTGAACTTTGCTTTATGTAATTTGGTCAAGACAATTTGTTCTCTTCAGATCCTCGAGTACAAAGGACCTACCTATGAAATCCGCAACACGTTAAGCCTATCCTTAGCATAAGTGGTTTAAAGGCTTTCAAAAAGACAACCAAGCAGGACTTTTGTCGTCCAACATAAATTCATGTATAGGGATGTTGCTAGTCGTTAATCACTTGCACTTACCCAGCTTTATGAAAGATTTTGACCTTGAAGGGCGGAATGGCGAAAACAGAACGTGCTGGAGCTTGAGCACTCAATTAGGTAGAGCAAATTAACGGTCGGATTAGCAACTGACTCTCTTGTTCAGTTCAACCAGACCTGCAACACCCTCCCAGTATAGTGCCACCTACCTACTGCTCGTTGGCAGGAGCTAGGTAACAAAAATTATAATTCAGACATACGATTATCTTTACGACCAGCACGGGACTCGAACCCGCAATCTTTGCCACCGGAAAGCAACGCGATACCATTTCGCCAACCAGCCGGACAGCTTTCGGAGCTGACATTTAATTATTGAAAAATGATCCAATGAATATTCATATCACGGAGCTGTTGTCCAAATCGGGACTTGTGTCGGTGCGTGGGGGTGTATCATTAGCTAATTGGTTGACTGACCAGTTGAGTTCTGCCTCAAATTCCAACCTAGATGCTATTTTATGACGTCGTCCTTGGGCAGTCGGGAGAGACTGGGGGCCCTCTAGGTGTGCACTCATGAATCTATGTCAATCGGGATCGTCAACCTTTGGTAGCTGCTGGGATGTGGTCCTACTAGACTTGGACAAAGGTATTGATTGAACTTGAGATATTATTCGAGACACAAATAACACCCAGAAAATTTGCATTATTTATATTACCATTCTTTTGTACTCTAAATTTCTTTGATAGCAGGGCATAGACATATAGAGGATTTGAAATTTCAACATATTATAATGACTTAGTGAATTTTGAAAAAGAGTGCAGCCAAGCAAAGAGCAAAAGCCCTAAAGTACAGATTCATGCTGCTTTGCTTAATGAAGGTATACGTCTAGTCAATAATTATAGATCTGTTAAAAAAGAATTATCCCGTTGAAGGAAAGCTAGGCTCTGACATCTAATCACAAGAACCTCGACCTCGGGTAATATCTCGGTTCGTAGTCATAGCCCAGTTTCTGACGGATACATTGGTCTTGACGATATCTGATATGCACCCCGCTAGTAGAATCATACCAAAGCATGGGAATGAGCAACCTAACTGGACTTATTCGTGCTCAGGACGGCCATTTTCTCAAGCCTGCTATCCATCTCTTCAGACACATACCACGTATACCAGTAATAGCACAAGATACTACACGATCTACGCGCTTTCGGGACCTGGTCAGGAGCGCGTGATGTCTTCTTCCCTATTCTCGATCTGGGCTCCCATCTTGCATTAATCATCTCTATCTCTTTCTTAGATATCCGCCTTCTCCTCATCAGCTCCAGGCAGCGCCCTGCAAGAGTCGGCTCCCGCACATAAACCTGTCTTCCCCTCCAGTTTCGACCTTCTCGCCCACACACGTCACGATACCCCATCCCCACAAATGTTAGGGGTAGAGCAGATCACCCAGGTAGTAAAGGGCATTCGGGTCTGGATGAGAGGGAAGAGTGACTTTGGTTCCTACTGCAATAGATTTTCTTTTCGCTTTCCTTCTTTCACTCCCTCTTCCCCCTCCTTATTTTCTTTTCTCTCATTTTCCTTTCTATTCCTTCATCTTCGCTTTCGGAGGACCACCTCTAGACAACCCAATCAGAAGGTTTCCCTACATATCACCCACTTTTTAACTTAACCTTGACCATATCCAAATCTTGTAAACTCCCCCAAGTTATGCCGCGAGTCCTCATCGACGACCTCATGCGGCGGGCGTAGCGTGACACTCTCGCCATGAATCTCCGCCACTTGACCATTCAGCGACGTGTCGTTCAGCAGTCTCTCCACGCCCTTAATCAGCGTGCTGGGCGGCGTGACGACCATATTGTTGAAGAGTCGTGAGTTGCCGGATATATTTGTTGCTAGAAGTTCCCAATCATTAAACATTAGCACAATACTACTCGGAGTCCAACCAGCACTCCTCCCGACAATTTGAACCCAGTCGTTCGAGCATGTTATCTGCTGCTCCAAATCAAGGAGAACAATCAACAGATTTTAAGCGGGTAATGTTTGAGAGGGAACGAAGTGAAGTGAAGTAGAACTCACCAAGCACAGCCGGCGCTAGAGCATTGATCCGAATTCCAATATGCGGCTGCGCGTACACAGGGCCGAGCGAGCGCACGAGGCCGACGATGGCGTACTTGGACGCCGCGTACAGAGGCTGCACGGGAAACGGGTACAGGCCGACGTTGGACGCCGTGCAGATGATGGACCCTCGAAACCCTGTCGTCTCGTCCAGCGCGTTACGCCGCATGTAGTGTAGGGCTAGTTTCACGGCTGTAAGGGGGTTTTTTTTTCGTTAGTTGAGCATAGTAAACCAACCAACTCTGAGGTTTTCGACACATCACGCCCATACAACTAAGATAGGTTGTATATACAGCTCTCCTCCCACCCTCTTCTCGACATGATGAGTTCCAACAGAGTAAATGAACGGTGCACTAATTAAGGAAGGAGAGCAAGTAAATATCAACAACAGAAACAAAGCAAGGAAAAACAAAAAAGGGAAAGAATAGGAAACAAACAACATACAATAAACATTCCCAACAAGATTCACATCCAAAACATTCAACCTCGGCTCCTCGACCTCGACCTCAACCCCAACCTCATCCTCCCACCTGGTCCCAGGGACAACCCAGCTCCGCCCGCCCTCCGAGACACCCGCGTTCGCAAGCACGACATCGACGCCGCCTTCGTCCTCCCACACCTCCTTGAACGCATTCCTCTGCTCCTCCCACGCCGAGATGTCGCACTTCTTAAAGCTGACACTGCCCCCGGCGCTTTGTGTGCTGGTGGCGCTGTTGAGTTCGGCCGCGACTGCCGCGCCCAACGAGGCGTTGATGTCGAGGATCGTGACGGCGTCGCCTAGAGAGGCGAAGTAGGCGCTCATGATCTTCCCTAGACCGCTGGCGCCGCCTGTTACGATTACGCTGCGGCGGCGGCGGCGGCGGGTACTGCCGCTTGGGGGAGGAGTCATTCTGGAGGTTGAAGTTGGGGTTGGGGTTTGATGGTTGAGTGCTGAGAGTGTTGGTGAGAGGTAAGATGACGTAGGGGAGAAATATGAGATCTATTTCTTTTGTAGGCTTTTTTTCTACAAGAAACTGAAAAAATTGTGTTGGGTTCTTCGTATGTAGAGTGTAATTACTTGAACGTGTCGAATAATAAAATATATATAGATATATGAGTAAGGCTGGTAAGTCTTCTGTGAGTCTCGATTATAAGATTAAAGTCACTATATGTATAGAAGTAGTCTCAAGGTCGTCAGATCAAGAATAAAAATACCAAGTAAAATGAACACCGTATATGTACCAGTTAATCAGTCAATGTGGGCATATACACTTGGGAAAAATATCCTCAAGCAATATATACCATAGCTCTAGCCATGCGATATGCGATGCGGTTTTACCTTAGATGATCAATGGACGGGATAGCACATGAAGGCAATGAGGGGAAATCCCCGCTCGTCAGATCACGGCATATACTTTATCCTGCGGCTATCTAGATCTATCATCGTATTCAAACTAGTGGGGCAAGGGGACATTATACCGTCATGGAGATATCGCGGTTATCTTTTCTGTGCTGGAATTTGCTGCTTTTCATATAGTGAGAAGGAGGTGTTTAATCTGGTTTAGCTAAACTTGATAGCGATAGACATTGTGGAACCTTAGCTTAGTAGGACAAAGCCTTCATATAAAGGCAGACGACAGGTTAAGTCTAAGCATGGAAATGGGTTGTGATTTTGTATTCAGGTCCGAATCGCTCTACTTGTTCTGATATCAGCTAGCCCAGCGTCCTCAGATCCGAGCAATGGTATTCCGTGCTACTTCAAACCAACATAATATCTGCCTTTCAGACGCCTCGCTTCCCATGCGTACCAACCCTTAAAACCCATGCAAAAAAATTTGCCTTCGTGTTAAGCAAGACTTCCGAAAACGCTATTTCACCCTTCTTCGAGCTCATCTTCAACTTGCTTGATAGCATATCCCTCCACAAAACCGTCAGGATCGCAAGTTAGTGTGAGATCGATCTTAGTCTCGCGAGCCCAGGCGCGGACAGCTGCCCTGTCGATCCTGACCCAAGGCACGAGTGTAGTCTTCGGCTCCTTTTCTTCCTTCTCCTTCCCCTGTCTATGCGCATCCGCATTTCCATCACTCTCGCCATCTCGCTCGCCCCTAGGTGGCCCATGCCCGGCCTCCTCAATGACTCCCATATCCCGGAGCACAGCAAGGCAGTCCTCAGGCACAATCCAGGTATCTCGGGAGCATTGCTCGGCATCAACGATAAGGCCGTCCTGTTCTTTGACCTTATCTTTTTCTCTTCTAGCATGCCTGGCGGGGTGAGCAGACCCGGTAGACGATGCCGGTAATTCCAGCGCGAGTATCCACCGAATGATCTCGCCGGCCCAGAAACGCTTGTATCCTTTGCGCCCTAGCTCGGAGATTGGCTTCTCTGGCCCTCCCAGGATGCCCTCGCGCCGCGAAATCTCGTAAGAAACGCCCATGAGCAAGGCGCCAAGCCCCTTGCGTTGCCAAGGTGGGAAGATCAAAATGCATGCTAGATTATTGTTATCCCAAGACATCTTCTCTTTCGAGAAGAAGCCAACGATTTGCGGTCTGGGGCATGGTGGTAAGGAAGTGGAAGCGGAAACGTGCGGGTTCGATGAAACAGGCCGAGGGTTTTCGGGCTCGACGAGTGGCTCGGGAGCCGAGTCGGCTTGTGCAGGAGACACTGGGTGTATTTCGGAGAGCGGAGGCGTATAGACTAGGAGGAAGTAATTGAACCCCGAGACGTCGAAGAACACCGATTTGTTATCTAGGAAGAGCTTCGCGAACAGGGAGAGATTCTGGCAGAACAGCTGCTTAATTATTAGTTTCTGGAGTCAAGGGTTAGATGGAAAATGGCAACAACTTACCCCCTCTTTTTCACCATCTACTTCCCAGACACTCCACTCCCCTTCATTCATTATGTCTCCATCAACCATCTGACTGCCATCGTCGCCCTTATTCTTTCCTTTCCATTTGTTTGCCCCTGCCGGGCTAGTTAATGTTGAATTGATCTGTGGTATGCTCACCGCTTTCGATCGGCGCGGGTGTGTATAGACCTTAGTTCCAGGAACAAAGGCCTTCTTCTCGCAGTATTGAACATGTTTCCACCATGGTATCAGCTCTTTCGAGTACTTGAAGCAGCAAGGACATATATATAATCGGTCGAGCATGGGTGAATCGCGCTTCCCACCTCCAATCTTTGCGTTGCCCCCTCCCACATTGGCCGAGACATCGCCTAGAATCTCCTTCCCATAGTATGATGGGTACCATGCCTTGAAGCAAGTATTGCCAAATATGATTTTATCGATGTTGCGGTCTGAGCGCGGGGTTCCCGGTGGTTTAGGAGTTTTAGACTTGATTGGCGGGGTGCGCTTCGGTGTGATGGTAACGGCGCCGGCTATAGGTGCTGGACCTGAACCTGTGGCTGCTGGTATAGGTCGCGTTTTTTGCTGCGACGTTCTCGGGACAAACGCGCGCGATTGTGAGGGAGAGGATTGTCGTGGTTTTGGTTGTGGTAGAGAGTCAGTGTGGGCGTGGGCGTGAGCGCGGTGCCGTGACTGCTTGGGTAGGGATATTACACCTCTCCTGCCTTCAGCTGGAGGAGTTGGTGGTCGCACATTTTCCTTAGATGCAGAAAATGCGACTGTTGTTTCTTCTGGCTCGGCTGTAACCCTACGTCTCGTAGTTCTGGTCTGTCTTGTAGCCACGGCGGGGTCAGCGGTTACAGCTTTCGGCGCGTCACCTTTCCTCGCGCGAGAGACCGGTCGCTCTACTTCGACGCCAGAAGACTTCTCGATAGTATTGGCGCGTACTCGACCGCTCCTTAACTGATGTTCCGCCTCGGTACTGGCATCTGGATGTTGACGAGTCGGTCGACGCGCAGGAGCTTGTGGTATGGGACGCTCGAGGCCAGCGTCATGCGGATGTTTGCGCTTTTGAGGGGCCATGCTGGCATTTGGATATTCGAGATTTTTATGGAAAGAAACGCATGTTAGAAAGATTGCTACAACAGATTTTAGCCTCATAGGCCGTATTAAAGTTAAGGTTTCTGTTCAAGTTAAAGTTGATCATGCACCGTTCAGAAGTGCTTACGTAACCGAATCTCGTGTGCTAACTGCCAGCTGCAGCATCAAAACCCACAAAGGTTCGCACGTGATACCCCCCCGAGATGGCTACCTGTTCAACTACCAAATAATAAGAAGCAAAAAAAGATGAAACAAATAAATAAAAAAATGTTATCTATGTCCTAGCGCGACCTAGCTGTGGTATGTGATACAGTACCGTGTTTATGGGACTGTAGCACAAGCTCTGGTGTTCCTTAGTTGCGGAACGACATTGAGCATTCATCACATTCCTTGTTGCTCAACACATAATAAGGTCAAAACACTCAACCGGAGAAGAAATTTGAATCTGCAACGTTAGCGGGATGCCATTTATGGGAGAGGCGCCTAGGTAGTCAGCAATATGCCAAATGTGAAAGTTGCCAAATCACTCGCTGAAATAAAGAGTATTTGCCATATGTAGTACAAGGGTGCCCGATGATATTTGTGCTTGGCGGCATTACTTACAGCCGGCCCTTTGATCTCTCGTCAACTACCAGTCTCCATTGCAGCTCCTAGCCTACACCGTGCATTCAAAGCGGCATGGTAGCCATGGAGCACGCAAGAGGGAACGCCACGTAGAAAAAACCACCCATTCCAGAATACACAGGGTTCCATACTTTACATGCCCTCGAAATCGCCCCCGAGGTCGTCTTCGTCCAAGTCGCCCTCTTGTATCTCCTTAGCCATCTCCCGCTCGCGTTCACGCGCCTCTTGAGCGTTCTTGAGTTCCAGTCGATGTTGGTTCATGGGGAAACGCATAGCCTTTAAGGAATATAATGTTAGCCAGAGACTCTAGAACATGTGTAAAACTATAGGGTAAAGCATACCTTAACGCTCTCATCGTGCAGACCGAGGCAAGCTCTAATACGGTCGTGGAATGCCTCCCCAGGTTCCCGCGTAGCGTAGACATCACCAACCTCTTTACTCTTCATGAAGCCATGCTCCCGATCTAGCGTAGCCTCGATCACGCCGTCGCGAATTGCTTTGGCGACTATGTATTCAGCACTCTCTTCACTGCCTAGGTGTAGTCGAATGCAGATGTCACGTAACGAAATTCGGCTGTAGCTCAAGCTCATCATCCGAATACCCGTCTTGATGACGTTCTGACGTAGGCGGAGGATTAGAGAGTAGGTACCGTCGCGGCGGAACGTGTCGGCATGATCGGCGATCGTCGTCTCGAAATCCTCCAGATTACCTACGCGCACGGCTTGAACAAGCAGGAAGTATGGGCGCAGTGAGTGCTCCATGTTGGAAGCACGGAAGGTGGCGCGCTCGGGAATGTCGCCCATGAGAAGCTCGACCACGAGCAAAACCTTTGTCGCGGTTTGTGCGAAACCAAGAGCGCAGTTGCTTGCTGGCGACTTACGAGTAGCGGCAGTCAAGTGCTCGTGGGCTTCGGTGTACCGTAGCTGAATCGCTCGGATACGACCCAGGTAGTACAGGAAGCGCGCAACCTGCGTATTGGCGGCATTCTCGGGAAATTGAGTATGGGACACGAGGAGATCAGCTTGCGAGATGTGGGAAGTTAGGAGATAGTTTCGGAGCAGCACAACGATAACAGAGGCCTGCGTGTCAATGTCCTTGCGCAAGACGGCGGTTCGGAGTGCAGTCAATAGCGTGGGGCGGATAGCGACGATGGGTGACCGAGGAGATGGAGGTAGCGGCGCAAGCTGCTCACAGAACAACGAGTAGTAGAAGTAGGCCTTGGCAGAAAGCGAATCCAAAGTCCTCCGGTTGAGCGAGTGTATACGGTCAGCTAGAGACTGGGAGAATTCGGCGCCCTCTTGGAATTGCTTGGAATCGAATAAGTAAACCTGGATGAGGATGCTTAGGAAGATGTCGATCTCGGGGATGATGTCCTTGTTTTCTTTCTTGCCACCGTTTTTGGAGGCTTTCGGATCGCTATCAATTTCCATCTCCACACTGGATTGTAGTCCTAGGGGCACGTCGCCCTTACCAATAGCAGCGAGGAGCTGCTTGGCCACACCAGCGGATGTACTCGTGGGGGGGAAAGTCTCAGCGATGACTTGGGAAAGGATTTCGGGAGTAAGGCGTTTGCGAAGGGATGAGATAGACCGCAAGGCGCGTAATGTGAATCTAGAGTCAAACAAGGTTACGGCACGATCGAGAAGGGCGAAGTTGCTTTTGATATCTGTAGCATGGGTAGATATGTGTCAATAAAGTTCGAAACACGAAAGTAAAGCTGATATGGTGGCGGGCGTACCTGTGATAGCCTGTGTGACAGGGTCGACCTTGACCTCAAGCTCCTGGGCCTTATCCAGGTCATCCATGGCAACATCTCCCTCAGCATCGGCGGGTGGTGGCTGCGATGATTGCTTTGTGGCTTTAGAGGGTGGGACAACGACCGTCATATCCTCGCCCTCCTTGACGCTCTTCTTGCCCTTGCCCTTCATCGAAGACTTCTCGTCGGTCATGTCAACATCTTGGTTATTTCGGATGCTGTTTTCGACAGGCTCGTTGCCGTTTGGATGGGGCGTCTTGCCTGGCATATCGGCTGTGAAAAGGGAAGAACAGAGAGGAATGAGGTAGTGCAATAGTAGTCAGCGTCCGGCTCGCTCGATGGCTGTGGTGGCAGCGGTCGTGGTGGTGTGTGGCCGGATGAATAGATATGAATGACGAGGGTGCTTCGTGAAGCGCGCTGCGTCAGGCCGGGCAGAGTTGTTGGTTGGGTGTTATCCGTTGGTTGTTGTAGTAGAAAAAGCAGATTAGATGACGAATCTAAAATACCACAAGGCCAAGGCGTTGTGCGTATTATTTCGATGCAAAGAGCAGTCGAAAGAAAGAGGGGGAAAATACCGTCGCCTGGTGTTTGATAGCTGTTGGTAGTGAACTAGATAGTGAGATGGAAGATTGAAAAGGAAGAAGTGAGAAGGAGTGATGGATTGATGATGGTGGTGACGGATGGAGGTCGATGGAACGGACAGACGACAACGGATGTCGATTGTCCAGCTCACAGGTCACTCACGGCGCGCTAGAGACAGAGGTAAAGAGACCCCAAAAGAACAACCAGTCGAAGCTTGCTTTGCGCAGGGGACCCGACAGAACTTCAAGTATCTTTTGTAGTAAGTCAGCAGTGTAAGGTACCTACCTACATGTAGGTAGGTACTTGGTCTGGGCAAAAGCTTGCTGACTCCACTATTATTTAGGTACCTCTTGCGGTGCTCAGCGTGCTTTTTTCGCCTGGTGATCAATAATAAGCTACCTAGGTACCTACCAAGGTACATACAGCCCTGACGGGTTGCTGCTCCCGACCCACCCACTATCACAACCTTTCAAGTGTTGTTGAAGTACCTACAACTTGCTATGTTCGCCATCGATGTAAACTTGCCGCTACACCAGAGGTATTAGAAATCTTGACGTAAATCCCCAGTATCCAACCTGATACCTAGCTGAGAGTCAGACCAGCAATTTAAATCATCAACTACAAGTTTTTGTAGCTTATCTCGCGGAAATCCCTAGCGATACCTGGCGTGTGGCATGTACATCTCTGGGCTTGGATTGGGTCTCACATGTACAAGCACATGTACTTGCAGGGCCCAGAGGTGACGTTTTCGAGTTGGTGCCTGTCTTGCCTACTCGCCTCCAAATACGACCTACCCTAGAGTTGTAGCTACACCTCTCCAGCTACATCGGGGACAGAGCTATGAAGCTTGCATTCATTGGGAATCGATTTAAATATGCTGTGATTGGAGCACTGGATAAAGTGCACAGCATTGCCATATTCTCCAACTCTACCTTACCTGTATGAAAAGCCTTGGTGCCTGAAAACTAGCACCTAAAATTAACAAGGTATTGTCATTAGTTGGACATGTCCACTATCCACGTAGATTAGGGTTTATGTCTGTAGTTGGAGATACCTACTGCCTATTCAGCTTCCGAGGCAATAGGTTCCTTCAGAGCTTACCAAAAGGATACACAATACTCGTATCGTTGATGTTCACAGTAGGTAGCAAAGCATAAAAGCAGCGTATTGGTTCCATTACATTTTGTCTGATATGGATTGGTATCATGAATTCAGAACCAGCCTTCCTAACACCGAAACCGGCCCTTCCATGTGCAAATTCCCTACCAGACCGACCATGAAAAACATCTATAATCCATACCGTAGAGGCCAAACGCCATTTCCCCTCAAGCCTATCTATCCGTAAAAAAAAGTCATGCCTCATCGCGATATTGTCCTCTGTATTGAGCTTGCCGCTGCAATCAACCCATGACACTCGGGTCGCCGTTCTGGCCGTTTGCATCCGCCACAGCTGCAGTTGCACCTCCAGCATTCTCGTTTGTGGTACCACTTGCAGCAGGAACAGGTGCAGCAGCATGGACAGCCAATGATCGACGTCGCTTTCCCTTGCCTCGATTCGCATTGGCAGGACGATTCAGTTCCTACTTGTCATCCTTGCCAGATGTGACCTTGGCTGCCTGAATAGCGCTCATCTTGGCGATCCAGTTGGGAGATGGCTGCACTTTGCGAACGGTACGGAGCTCATCCGAAGTGTAGCCCGGGATCCGGATGTTATAGACACGCTCGAGGACTAACTGAATATCGCGAATCTCCAAGACTTTGCTGCCACGTTCCTTGGCCAGCCGGCAGGCCATATGTAGGACATTATCCACGAAGTTGTCGGCTACGCTAAGAACGGACTGTAGGTAATCGTATCAGCATATAATTATAAAAAGCACATCCAGGGTAAGAAGCAATAAAACGAGAGAAGCCTACCTCTTCAACATCTGGCGTGAGGTAATTGCCATCGGCGCCGGGAGAACCGCCACCGCAAACCTGGCGGACAAGCTCGTCGAGCTTCTTCTTGGACAAGACGTGATCGCCTTCGGCATCGAACTGAGGGATGGGCATTTTGGCAACAACAGGCTGATTCATGACTCCTCCGGCACCGTTGCCTCCTCCGTAACTGGGTCGGCCTGGAGTAACACCGCCGCCAACAGTGACAGGTTGTGGTGGCGCTGTGGCTTTCTCATGCAAGGTTTTCGGAATAGGCATTTTGGATGTCAATGTAGGTGTGGGCTGTGGGTGCGCGTGTGTGTGTTGTGGTTGCACTGTCATCCCAGCCGAGCCAGGAGTGTTGTTTGCAACGCCACTAGACGAATTGCTTGGTTGTCCAGTGATATTAGATGATGAATTAGCTCGATTCACCGCGGCCGCGTGAGTCAGTGGTCGAACATTTGCACCAGTGGCCTGCTGCGCGGATTGAGGCGTCTGAACTCGAGCGGATACCTGCGTTGGTGTACCTGCAGATGGCATGTGTGCACTTGAAGCAGCAGCAAGAGCCGTGTTTACGGGAGGCGGATGTTGTGTACTGACGCCAGGCTCGATCTTTATTTGTGTCGGAGCAGGTGCAGAATGCGATGTTTGTTGTCCAGGTGCACTTGTAGATGGCGTTGCTGGAGTTGCCGGTCTTTGAGTTTGTGGTGGGTTGGCTGATAGTTGCTGTGGCTGCGGTTGCTGCGGTTGCGGTTGAGAGGACTGTTGTGCTCCTCCGACAGAACCTGCTCTATTTGCTGCAGCAATCTGGGTGGTTTTGGCTGCATCCATGGCCGCATTGATGGAAGCAGTTGGAACTTGCATGGAGTGTGTTGATGCCACCCCGCTAGAGTTTCCCGGCTGCATGGGCTGAGACCGTCCGGGTTGAGAGCTTTGCAAATGTGCACCACTAGGCTGGCTAGGTGCTTGCGCTCCTGAAATCTGCGGGAACTGGGCCCTTACATTCTTGACGTACGAGTCAGCCTCGGCGTGTGATTTTCTATCCTGGACCCTCTGCTCTTGCAGTCGCTTCAACTCGTCTGGAGCAAGGAGAATCCCCTTCTCCTGGCGATCTTTGAGGACTGCATCAACCTTGGTAACCCTATTCCTGGTGGCCTCCATCTGAAAGAGGGCTCGCGCGTATTTGGACTTGGTCTCGGTGAGCCACTGCTGTCCTTGCTCCGGGGTCAACTGGGAGGGGATCGGGAGCTTTGCCCATGGCAGCTTGGTAATGTGCTCCATGATGTGCCGAGGGACAGGCGCTACCGTCGCCGATGTTGGGGCACCAGTTGTGGGTGCGTTCGTGGGCATGGTATTAGGGTTTGTGGCGTTATTGTTTGCGGTGAGCGCTTGAGGCCGATGAGGGGGCATGGGCATCGTGGGCTTAGGGACCGTTGTAGCAGAGGTTTGCGCAGGAGCTTGGATTTGGACTTGAGCCTGAGCTTGCGGTTGTGGTTGTGCTCCTTGATTCGGTTGCTGTTGTCCTCCAGCCAAGCTGGTCTGACCTTGTGCACTTGCCTGATTGCGAGCATGAAGATTCTTAATCTTATTGATGACCATTCGCGAGAAATCCATCACTTTTTGCTTGGCTTGCACATGCTCCTGTGATTCTGCAGGATTCTGCTCAATCTTTGCCCAGAGTTGCTGGAGGCCTTCTTCGTATCTCTGCTTCTCCGAGGCACTGAGATATTGAATTGTTCGTATATGTTCAGGGCGGAGAAGCCGTATGGCTGGCTGCCCCTGAGGCGGTTGGTTTAATGGCTGTTGGTTCATCTTGGCGAGATGGGTATCGAGAGTCGAGCAAGAGGATCGAGATGTCACAGGGCTTATGGAAGAATATGGGAGTGAAACAGTTCAAATGGATTTGATTTGAACCAGAGAGCGGCGAACAAGTCACCGCGGGATACTAAGGGACAACCACAGGAAAATCGAAGCGAGGTTGACAGCCCCAGCCCAAGTGTGACAGCTTTGAGACCGGTGAAGCGCGTTGTCGGGAAAAGGGAAGAATGCCAGCCTCGACCCGAGGTTGATGACCGTGAAGCGCGATGTACAATAGAGAGTGGAGGTTGTTGAATGGATGAATCAATGCCAAGTCAATCTTCGGGACCTGTTTGTGGCTTGTGCTGTGAACCCCTGCCCCACTGCCCGCTACGGTGCTGCCCAATGCCTATTCAAAAGTGGCACAGGCAGTGTGTACAGCTGCACGTATACCCGGTTAGTACTGCCCGGTTTAATAGGGACTATGCGGATACTATACCTAGGTACGTACTGTATTTGCCTGCCAGCATCTATCTAATATTTATAAAACATTGGCAGTCTGTATACCTATTTTGCTCTTTGGAATAATATGTATAACAGGAGTTTTTTTCTCCCTCTTGAACTTTTGTTTTAGAGATGACAGCGCAGAGTTAGTCCGACGTGGTGACCATACCAAGCCTAGATATTTACCATGCTGATTCTTGTGAGTGTAGCAATCGTAATATCACGATTCGCTTGTTGGGACATCTTGTGATAGTACAAGCTGTTGAACCAAGACTTTTCTTTTTACAAGTGCAAATACTGAATGATGCACTAATCCCTGAAATAGATATGAAATAATTAAATACGTAACTATTTCCCTCTGTGTCACCTGAAGTATCAACACCGTGATGACATTGAGTCCACAAATATATTTCCACAGTCACCATACTGAAAACATCTCTATACTCCCCGTTGCGCGAAGAAAAAAAGCCAGGTCTATTGTGTTCAAAGCGGAAAGGACAGCAGAATGATCCCCCGCGCCATGCCGCTATCTATAGGTCATCATGAGCATTATGATCATCATCGTCATCGTCGTCGTCAATGAAGCCCAACCCGCGTGTGTTTCGCCCATGGCTGAACCCTGGTCCTGGTCTATGAGGTATATCGAACAAAAATCGGAAATAAGAGTGCTCGCGTGCAATACAGAGTTCAGCTCACTCTTTGACAAGCTGTATATCCTTCGTCTGTGAAACAAAATCCTCTAGCCTATGAGGCCATCGCTCTATGCAAAACATTTCTTTTATACCCGGCCGCCTGATTTCAACTCTCCCTTTTCGACTGTTGCCTAATCAACCCAAATCGTTTAATGATCTTGAGATAGCACAATTCTGGTATCATGTCATTTTCATGAAGAAACCGAGAATCGAGCATAAAGTTAGACGTCGAAGTGCTATGTTCAAATTTGAAGGAGATGGGGCGGTACAGTTCCATCACAACTTGAAACCCCTAACAACGGTGGTCCTCAAGTCACCGGGGTTCTCCGACATTTATTCATTACGCGTTTTACGCGTAGTCGACTTCCATGAAGGAGAAGTATGGAAGTTCACGTGCAAAGAACTCGGCGTCATCTATGATGATTTCGTCTTCGCTATTTGGCTCCCTGAGTTCTTCAATGCGCTCCGGCAGAGGCCCAGAAAACTGGATGCTGGAACGGTTTTCGCCTCTTCGTCGCACTCGTCGATTGGTAGGGCCCGTGTCATTGACGTCCAACCAGGGCATCACGTCCTCACGGTCAGAGTCACTGTCTCGCTCGCTAATTGTACGCTTGCTGATACTGCCAGACTTCATCCGTCGAATACGACGTGCTTGGCGTTCCCGTTGAAGTTGCACGTTGAAGTCGTTTTCTTCTAATTCGCTGTCCGAGTCGAAAGGATTGAAGTGCTCGACACCTTCTGTGAGATCGGGATCTAATTCATGTGTCCGGCGGGATCCCGATCTACTCCGCTCTGATTCACCGCCATACTCGATGGCATCGGGTCGAATGACGTTCAACTGTATTTCATCGTCGCTATCGAGTGAGTAGTCGCTTAGTTCTTCGACTACGAAGCCAGCCTCATCGATGCAAATGGTTGCACCGCCATGAATAGCAGCAATAGCAGCAGCGGCAGTGGTGAATTGAAAGCCAAGGCGCTTATGGAAACCCGGTATATCTGACAGGGGTGACTGTGGAGGATTGGCAGACGACTCGGATTCGTCATCGCTGGGATGCGAAGATCGCGGCGAGATCTCCTCAGGGCGTGGATCTCGAGTGTAACTAAATTTGGTTCCACCCAGAGGAACAATGTTGGGCCCTGAGCCCTTGTACTGGCGCATTGTTGCCTGAGGCGACGGTTTCCCACCAGAAGCCAAAGTTCTATTCAGGGTGGGCGACGCTGTTGTTGGTGTCTCGGGCGGTGAAGTCGGCTTGGCGCCGGCCACTGTGTGACCAACGTTTAGAGCTGGAGTTCTGGGCCGCATCTTTTCCAAGTGGGCTTTGGTTCGTGGGATGGCTCCCGCTGGAGCGAGTCAAGTCGCTTGCGATCTTATCGACGGATTCAACCGGGTTTGATGTGTGGGGTAAAGATCGCGGGGAGAAAAAAAAAGTGTGCGTAGGACGGAGAGATTTATTTGTATATCAACGATTAAGGTGTCAAACCCCAGAGCAAAAACCTCCAACGTGGAGAAGTTAATAGTGTCTGAAAACTGGTCATGATAATCTCTTAGAGTATCGAGGTTGGTGCAGGCCGGATACCGCTGCACAGTTCCTTCGCCGAAGAAAATGGTATCGGAACCGTTATGTGGGCGTGAAGGTGAAGGGTAGAACCCGATATGGAATTTGTTGGTCCTGTTGAATCAGTCGATAAATGGATAAGTTCCGCTAAGTCGACTTTCAGCGAACAATGTTTGGCTATCAACATGTATAGAGCAGCAGTTCAGCACGAGAGAGACAAGAGAACCTCAATGGATCAGCTGGGCCTATACGTATTGTGCCAGGTCGTTGGAATTTATACCTTCCGACTGTGTGGCACGAGCAAAGCCGAAGGAGGGGCAAGGCAAGAGGAATGCTGGCGCAATGCGCTGGCTGCACGTTTCAAGAATCGAGAGAGAAAAAAAAATATTCAATGGAGACGGAAACAGAAACTGGCTGGTCCAGTATTTCTGCCGTGTGAGCTCACGACAGCGAATCTCATGCGTCCAAAATGTCAGGGGCGTGAATGGATCGGGGGCGGGACCAAGCAGCGCAGAATGAACTGATAGACTCGGGCCAATATAGAGCTGCTTTATCATACAAGTGGTGAGCGATAAAATGGGTTGCTGTACTGCGGAGCCAGCAATAAACGGCGTTAATGTAACAGCCGCTGAAAAGAGGAGGCAGCGGGCTTGGTCAACTTCATTTGTGAGCCTATGTCGGAGGATCTCGCTGGTTTTGTTGCGGGCTTGGGCAGCAATGCTCCCTAGATTTCCAGGTTCTCCCCGGTTCCTCTACCGCCAGGAAAAAGGCCTACTCTTCATTGCGGCATGGGGCGTGGCAAATAGGGGCGATGGATAGCATGAACCATGTTGAAAGCTGGTCAAAAAGGCGATGACTCTTTCGAGGCACGAAACGAAACGTAGGCGGTGGGAGAGTTAACAGAAATTGGAGGCATGAGTTGTCAGTTCCAAGGCCCCTGGTTGATTTCAAAAGTCTGGGGCGGCTTAAACGAGGATTCGTTCCCGTGAGGCTAGCTGCTTCAGGCGCTACTCAGCGCTGTTGAGGTGGGCGTATAAGAACGAGACAAGATGGGGACATGGAGCTGGTGGGTGTCCAGGTCGACCAAAGAAACCAAAGAACTCAAAGAAACCAAAGAAATCAGGGATGGCGGCAACCTTCATGCCCAATGATCGAGGGATCTGTCCTGCAGGAAAGAGAGAAAGGAAAGGTCGTGAGGGCGGTGGAGTTGGACAATGATGAGTTGCTTGGCTGAGAGGCCACGATGAGACCCAAGCCAGGGATCCTGCATCGAAACTTTTCGAGAACATAGGAAGATAGGTCGATAGACGGATTTCATTATTTCTTCCTAGTGATTCTTGTTGGTTAATATGGTAAATCTGCTGAAGGATGCGGCTGTTCGCACACCATCTTATCATCGAATCACTTTGTGCATTGGCAGATCATCTTGCCATCTCCTATGCATCTAATCCATACTTCGACCTGCCTAACTTGGCAAGCCAAAGCCGGCGAGACGGGACGCATGAAAGATCTTCTATTGATCTCGTTGTCTGTTTAGTACTGCAGATAGTCTAGTATTCCGAAGATTGTAAAGATTTTCCAAGTGAACCACGGTATTTCGTGCGGCGTATATAATGTGGGACATTCATCTAGGTTAGCACGAGATATAATATCAGTTAGATGAGTGAGGGGGAAACCCTCCGATTGATACATGTACGCTTATTACCTTTTCTATGTAGCTGCTGCTTTTTTCTTGAAGGACTATTGCAATTGTACCTAGCGCACTGCTGGGGCTGAGCCAAGCCAAGCCTTAAGCCACACCTTCGCGGGGCATTGTGGCTTATTTGTTTCCTTTCACTACCGTACCTAGGTAGTTACTATGACGGAGGGGTTTCCATTGATTGGGAAAACAAAAGGCGATAAGCTGCCTCAGATCCGTTACAGCGTGCTGAAGGTCCCGAATATCTCATGGCCTAGAGTCAATCAGACTGAAACACAGATACTCAAAGTGTTTCTACGTCCCTGGAAACCACTCTTCTGCAAGTGCACCTGTTGAGATTAATTTGCTTGGGTTTCCAGGTGCCAAACTCAGGACTCTAAGATCATCATGTCTCTTCTTTCAGCACACTTCGAGCAGATCGCGATATCATGTCAAGGCATTGACAGTCTCCCGTATGAACTGTTCCTAAATTGATTTCATGTGAGGATATCTAATCAAGACGAAACTAGGTTCCCACCATCCAAGATCTTCACCAACGCCCTTCTCTCAAACCACGACATCACATCGTTGATTCGCGACACCGAAGCCCACGAGCGCGCCCTATTCTCCGTCCCGCCACCACCGCCCCCAGTCACCGCCCAGCCTCAAGAGCCTACAAAGCAATCCTCGCGTCGACGAACTGTTTTCAATGTCGCCTCCGGCGAGGTCACTACGTCGGCGAGCACCACAGGTCGAGGAGGGGCAGCCCCTAGACGAAGCACAGCCGTCGCAGCGGTACTAGGAGGCGATCTACACGAACAGATCCGGAGAAGTGAGCGGCGCGGCGGTAAAGACGACGTAGACGTCGAGATACTGCTCAGAGGTGCCGAGAAGCTATGCGGAGTCTACCCATTACCTGGCGCGCTGGAGAGGATACCTGCGCAGCGCGCAAAGTACGCACACAGCCGGGAGACGTTGGCTTATTACGAAGCCAAGGTCGAAGAGCAGGCAGAGGCCCTGAGGCAGATGAATAAAGACCACTGGATGGACGAGGACGAAGATGAAGAGCCTGAACGTGGCGCCGGTGAGCATGATGAGATATACACGGAGCAAGACTTGAGGAAGTCCGAGGAAGAGGTCCGCGAGCTGGACAGGAAGAAGAAAGAACTGCAAGAAAGACTCCGTGCTATGGAAAAGGACTTGGGCGGTTTGTTACACATGTGAAATGATTGAGTTAATGATACCCCTGTGAAGCGTTTGAACTAAACCCGTGTTTTGTTATTCTTGCCTGTGTTCAAATAGGCCTATTGCCCAGTATCGTATAATGCCAACGTGCTCAAGGCCAGCAAATTACAACCCCCTATCGCTATGCCTTTGATTGGGACGGTCCTGTAGCTGAGCATGGAAATGAAGCTAGTTCAATTATGCAAGGAGTGTAACAGGAACATGTACTTGAAAATAGGTGGTAGAGTTGGCAGCCGCTTCTATGAATCTTGCTTGTATGTCTCGATTATTTGGTAGGCTCGTCATTAACGGATACACGATCAATCTGGTCCCTTAGAAACCAGCTGTTTTAAACAGTAATCGTCTTAAGTAAGATATTTCCCAATCGCCTTGTCCTACCGCACAAGTCCTTCCATCAAGCAGCACACTCAGAACCACTGGCTCATTCATCATCCTTCTTGGGGTCTATCAAACAGTTAACCTTACACGCTTATTATTTCCCCTCCAAACCGATTTCAAGGAGGGGTAAAAGGTGAACTACTCACGCCGGTTCTTCTCCCACTGATTCGGCATGCCGCGGAAATGGGAGCGAAGCACCTTTGGTCCTGGGCCCGTCTGCTGGAGCTGCTCCCCGCCTTGTTCCGTCTTCGACGCATTATTATCAGGAATGTTCGGGGATGCGATCGCGGTGGCCGACTGCTCTGCCTCCTTTGCCGCGGCACTTTGGCCTTGGTTCCCCGCTGTGTTGTCGCTCATGTTGGATATGGTAACCGGGCGTTCTGCTACTAGCTGTTGTGTCTTTTTTGAAATAGTAGGTGTTGATACTTTAGATAGGTATCTCATAGAAGTCTTTGACTGAATATAATTAGGTATTCTTTATGAGTGTTCTATTCCTGTCGGCGGGAAAGACTTGGTTAAGTCTTTGGAGACTGCCTGAAGCATTGCGCGGCGTTTCACAATGCTACGTGACTAAGCTTGACGTCATTTATGTTCAGATGATGGATGGACTTAGACAGCAGACAAGCATCCCTAAAAGGCAGGTACGGTCTCCTCTAGTTTCCAGAATGTTGGTTATATATTTAGTAGCTAGCGTCATAATACTATGATAAAGAGTCAGTATACCTGAAGCGGTTTCTCATGCTGCTGAAATGTTATTGGCGAATTGGGTTCACGGGCTACATACGATAGCAATACAAAGATTACGCATGCCAAATGCCATCAAAATCCACAATGTTCAGGTGCTTTATAAAACAACAATTCTAAGAGTAGCCTATAATATATCGCTTGCTTGGTAAATGTCTCGACGGCTGGGATTAACGCAGAACTCGGAGTTGTTTCGCTCCCCCTGGAAAAAATGAAAGCGCGAGCCAAGTCTATCAACTATTGTCTCAGTCAACTCAGGTGTACGCCGCAGGAAAACCCTTCTTCTACCTCCCGTCTCGAGACAAGTTTATATCTCTACTTTCTCATAGCGGCTGTAGTCGGATACTATTCAAAGTCGTTCTCCGAGGGCAAGTTCATGGACTCCGCGGTTTGCCACTCGAGATAGACGATATTGATCCATCTCTTCCCATCCCAATACACGCATTTCCAATCACGGTTCTGCTCTAATAGCAGTATAGCACCCCGCACTCTGGGTGAATTCGGTAGCCTACTCGCAAATGCTTCGATTTCCGGCAAGACGGCCTCCGTAGCGTCAGTAAGTCGATTGCCGTTAATAGGGAGGTACGTCTCTTCCTCCGGGTCCCTCAACGTGGTAAGGCTGAGCACTAGTATACCACCCTCGACGTCGGGATCAGGCGCCGTTAGGATCCGGGTCTCGATCTCGTCTCCCCATCCGTCGTCTGCGCGTAGGCGGATCGCACCCTCGTGATGCTCGACCTCGGCCCCGCTGTACGCGGCCAGTAGCGACTCGCCCGTCTCGTAGAACTTGCGCCACCTTTGTTCCGTGTCCATCTCCAGTGTGATGGATTGTACCGTGTCTACGGCTAGTGCACGCCGTGTGTCCCAGTCCAGCGCTTCGTTGAGCACAAGAAAACCTATCGATGTGTAGATTGAGCAGAATATGTGGGCGTGCAGTTGCCGCGGGCCCTTTCCATTTTGGTCATGATTATTAGTCCGTGGACCATGACGAGGTATCCCGGGTCGTGAAGAGAAATGCAGCTGCCCTGTTATGCTCTGTTGTGACCGAGGCCATCTGCAGAGCCTAGATGTGAGATCGTGAGCTGGGTTGCGAGACCCAACCCGGAGTAGGCGCAGCATGTATACGACTGATGTGAGTCAGTAAGCGGGCTTGGCGTTAGGAACGATGTCCATTTAGAGAGTAAGGTAAAATGGGAAAAGGTGTAGCAAGACCCGAAGGTAAAGCTGCTGACGATCTCAGTACTGCGCAGCGCCTTCAGAAATAGTTAAGTAGGTCATGTGAGGTAGCGCTTCTTTCAAATACAGTGTAAAGAAGGTACTGCCCCAAGTTCCCGAACAGCGTAAAGAGGCAAGGTGGGGAATGAGAAAATAACCCTCATCAACTACCACGCTCAACGATTCTACGCTAGAATTCGTTGAGAATGAGAAGGGCGGGAGTGAATGACGGACTGAAATTTTGTAAGCTGAAACCTGAAGGCGCAGACACTTCGTTTCTTGATCCGTGCGCTGACGAACTTAGTGTAGAAAGACCCTAGTCAAAGAAACTGCTAGTTTAGGAATCGTAGGGCTGATATAGCCTACCCAGGACAATGGCCATTGGCTACAACGACGGCGGAGACCAAAATAGAATATTGAGCCACTTGCTTCTATGTTCTGCCTTCACCAAGACTCGCTACGACACAATTCAAAACATTACGGAGATCAAGTAATAGTAAAGTTACAAGAGAAGATAGTAACCTTGCCTATTCGACGTGTCTCGGTTTTATAGGTAGACGAACGCTATATACACCTTAGTTAGAACTCAGCTTGGGGCATGGCCCAATGATATTAACCATCACCTGAGCGCCGTCCTAATATATTCTTTACAATGGGGAGGTAGTGTTGTTGGAAATCGCCTATAAAAATTATCATATTCAAGCACGTCCTCAATATACCGTTCGATACCGCTATACGGCTGGAATATCACGAAAAATATAGTTCAGGTGCGTAAATCTATTAAATCTATATTGCTATACCTAGTAGCGCGAAGAAGAAAATTCGTAAAATCATAGACAAAACGCTATAAAAGGCTTACTGCTGGATATCATGATAAATGAAAGGTCTTCTTCAAATGAAATGACACATCTTGCAAGGCTCTCCACTTATCAACCTTTCATAAGTCATGGGCGCACCACAAACAGAGCAACTAGGGCCCGTTATCATGGAAGTCAGGCCATCACGGGCTGGGTCAACTTGGTACACCTCATGCTCGTCACGCGTGGGTGTCACGTTTCTCAAATCTGCACCGGCCTCCCACCACAGACTATCTAAACTCGCGGTTTGGCCTGGATTCGCTGCCCTGGTGGCTTGAGTGAAACTGGTGTTTGCTTGTGCTTGTGCTTGTGTGGGTGGACTTGCATTCTGTATGCTCTGTTCGGTCTTGTTAGTATCGGGCGTCTGAAAAGTAAAATCCGGCAGAACAAAATAACAACTCGACAAGCTAGGCGGGCTAGGAAACAATTCTAGTTCAGCGAGAGAGACGTAGTCATATACCTGTTCTGACGTATTTTGATTTCCCCTGTTTGGCGATCCGGTGGAGTTCCCAGCCTCTTGGGTGTTAGCGGCTTGGGAACTAGCCTGCTGTCCTTGCTGCCCGGATGTCATCTTCGATTTGTTGAATGATATACACTAGGAAAAGTATTTGATACCGAAGATGATGGCGGCTCGGAAAGTTATGTTTGGGATCCAGGAACAACCCTCTATAGCATAGGATATCATACTATATATACAAAGACCAACTTTCGCGCCAAGATGACAAAGCTATTGTTGAAACTGCTAGAGTCATGTTTTTAACCACTTTGTTCACATGCCAACTCTTACCTTTATCTCCTTTATTGTATATAGTTGTCAAAGCCGGTTTTACGGTCCTGGCATAAGGGGTTCTCCAGTACAGGCAGCACCTGTATTATGTGTCAAATAAGAACATGTATAATTAGTTGAAAGCAAGACTTAGATGACTCAGGAGGTCATTGACAGTGATGGAGTTGAGCTTGGGATTTCTGGATATAAGCCGAGCTCTCCTTGGCACTAAAAAGCATTGGTGAAAATGGTGTACTGCCTACGTTGCTGTTAGACATTCACGTGCTAATTTGACTAATACCTCAGTTGACCTTCCAGATAGTGAGAATGCATCTCATCCTCCACTTTTGCCACCACTACCAGCGCCAGCACCAGGTGTCATGTCCCTGTCGACTCATAGGGCTACAAGCGTTTAATGTCTCGACGTGACAATGAAGGCTATTACCGAAGCGGTTTTCTGAGGAGAGAGGCCTGGTCCGTACAAGTATATGATAGCAGCTACGTTGAATGTAAACTTCAAATATGTTCAGGCACCTAGCCCTCGACAATCCTCATCTTGATAGATAATGATAGGTTCAGGGTAACTAGAACTTTAAGTTTAGAAACGAACGATGACATCATGACATGATGCTCAGTGATTGTGCGTAAAACTGGCTGTCTTTCATCAACAAAAGAAACTACTGGCTGAATTAGAGGCACAAATGAAACTCCACGCCTGTTATTGAGTTCTGGACAGCAAGAGACTATGCAGGAGCAGTGCAAACATCTGCATACTTAGTCACTATGTGAAGAGCATAAAGGTTAATTTGACACCAAAGGCTTAAAATGTGTTTACCAGACAAGTCCTATATAGCAATAGCTGAAGAATGGCTGGAAACAATTCTGTCATCCAACCTTCAACTTCCAACTGCGGTTATCCCTTAAATCATTTGAGTATTCTCTACAGGGACTATGGAACATGTTCTCTTCCCTAGCCTTAAAATCGGTCGATTAACTAAGCATTGGCACTTGAGGAGTCCAGTTCTTGGTCAGCTTTGGACGACAATGTAAAGACCAGAGAAGTTTAAAATATACTAACAGCTATGGTAGCAGAAAGGGCGACAGCAGACATATTCCTTTCGAGATTTTGATTAATTTCTCTTTGTAATCATGTATTCTACTAATAATTTATACTCATAGTCTTTTCCATAATAGAACTGATAATAGCAATGAATAATCGGATTGACTCTCATAAGCTATCAAGATGAAAGCTGAGGAAAAAATTAGGCATTAACAGTACGTTAGCGTGGCGGTCACTGTACCATGCACTGTACGGAGATGCTTGCGCGTTTGTTTTGCATAAGTGACAAGAGTCCTGTCAGCCCTGGTTTTACGAGTCTGCGACCACGACACCTTTTTCTTAAATATTGAAAGCCGCAATGAAGGCGTTCCTAGCAAAGTTTCATCGATCATCAGGTTCTCGAATCGCGAAGCCGGCAAACAATACCCAGGATGTTTTCGCGCGCCTCCCATTTGAGCTCCATGTGTTCATAATCGCTCACCTGAAACCGAGAGACATAGATGCGGCTCTCGGTGCTAGTCGCATCCTACGGCTGATATGGCTGAGTGATGAGATATGGCCCGCCTTGGCCGACCGCTGGTTTCCGGGACTTGCGGAGTACACCCGTCTGGCTGGCATCGACGAGGCGGCGAGGAGTGAGCTGTTCCGCCGGAGTCTGCATCGGATTTGCAGGCGAACCGACGGAAAGTTCGCCGCGGCTATGCATTATGGTTTTGGTCTTGCGTCCGACAACTTCTTCCAGCTGAACAGAACTGTCCCCGTCTCTGAGGGCGGCGTTCATTCATACGAGAGCGTCGAGAATCTCGATATAGATGACGCACAGCGATTTTCCCGCTTTATGATCTACTCTAATGGCCGTGTGGCCTGGTGGCCGGAGGGATACAGCATGCCGTATCTGGCAGTTGTCGACGATCTCCGAACGAGAATGAGACGGGTGTATCTCTTTCCCAATCATGGCAAGTCGATACGTGGCTATAAAACGGCTATGGGAGAACGGCTTTTCATCATGGGTCAGGAAGCTAAACTGCACGTCTGGCATTTGGAGCTTAATCGCATGGAGTCGTTTGAGGTGCCTGACAACTTCAAACGTTGTGTTACCGAAGGTGAAACGGTACTCGTCGTCACTCAATATGCCGATGTATACATCTGGAAATTCGGGGGGACACTGCATCGCATTATTAGTGGGTGATTTTCCGTATTTCACACGTCTGAAAGTATTGCTAGGTAGCTTTTCGAGGTCACTAAACAGTTCTCGAAGTTCTCGAAGACTTGCTCATTCCCGGCAACCATTACCTCTTCAACCATAAGTGGTTACTGATTTCATGTTTAGTGCACACACTTCCCTGCTATCCAAGGGAGTACGTCGTCATAGGCGGCCCGGCAGTCTGGACACCACGGATCTGGCTCTCCACCCAACAAGGTTTGCATCTTAGGAACAGCCAGATGCTCATAGACTTCATTCTCTCTCCTACTACTAGCGGTGTCTTTTTCGTGATCACCCTGGCTCTCGACCAGTCAGGAAAATTAACGGTACACGAGATATGTGACGGAGCGCTCGCGGCAACATACGTTATGGAGGATCGTATCTACTCCGATCCGAGAACACGTGAGAGGGGAATCCTGAGGTGGGAGAAGCTGAATTCTTTCGGGGGCTACTGTCTGGTGCAGGTCATCCAGGAACCGCCCTCTATTACGGGCCACACGCAGGAGGACCATGCGGCCTGTCCTTGTGGCCGAAATTCACGACAACTTGTCTCTTTATGTTTCAACATCTACACGAAATCGTTCACAGCCCTCCGCCACCATCTGGGCGACCTAAGTCCTTGGATATCTCACATCTGGAACGATAGATTGTTTATAATGGATGATCAATTCCGTGGACGGCAGACTGCGTCTAATAAAAAGCCTGTCATGTCACTTTCTCCTTGCGCGGAGGGCGATATGCCTCAGGAGAAGATCACGTCGGTCCCTATGTACACTACGATGCATGAAACTGTGCCGCTCATCTACCGTCGCCGTCGAGTACCCTTCAATATTGGAGATATGGGTGAAAGACTCAACATTGAGCTCGGACTCGATGTCCTGCAAGAATATTCGCCAAAGCCGAAATGGAATGATCATTTTATTCCGTGCCCTTCGGAGGCAAACCCAGGCAGGCTGGTCGGCGACGACGAGTTCTTCATTTTCGTCAATTCGCCCAGTTATACTGTCCTTAGCTTCGGCGAGGAATTTCCCGCAAAAATTCCCACCGTTGACGAGGGCAGGCTTTGGTGGAAAAAACAAAAAGGAAAAGACAGTCCGAGGTAAAGTGATCGTGTGTACTCGGTAGGGCGTAGGTACTTTATCGTGGGTCTTCTGTGATAGGGTCCAGTGATGAATAAGCGATGACCACCCAGCATTTTCCCGGCGAGACCAAATTGGCTTAGCATCAACTCTGCAAGTCTCAGAGTCTATAAATTTGGGCGACTTTACTACGAATGATAGTGATTTGAGCTGGGCCTCTTTCCACGACTATTTGATGGAATTTGTTCTTGCCTACGGAGCCCACCATGTCAACAACAAAACCTTTCAACCCGTTTCGCTCTGCGAGACTGGTCTATCGCGCCGTGAATGATAGTCCTGAAGATGATGCATTCGTCCACGCAATCGGACGCGACGCTGAAGCACAATCCGGCTCTAGCTATGGCCTATTGAGACCGGAGAGCATGAAAAACAGTAAAGACTTTAAAGAGCAGTACGCATTTCAGAGTCATTTATTTCCCCTATCGGCAGGTTTCGTGCTCTTTGCTCCTGCATGCTCCCGAAACAGAGTAGAACTTTTACTGCTTATGGTAATTACTAACTCTTAATTTTGGACAGTATCGCGAAGTGCCTGCTTGGCACTATCGTCTGCCTGCCGCCGATAAGCGAGGAAGAGATCGCTGGCGAGCCTGTTGGCATCCTGTGTCTAAAGGCAAACCCACCGGCTTTCGCGCCGCATAGGTGGACCGACATTAGCATCGACGTTCTAAAGAAGCATCAGGGAAAAGGGTATGGTGGTGAGGCTATCAGGTGGTCGCTTTGGTGGGCATTTCAAATGGCTGGGTTGCACCGCGTCCAGATTCAGGCGTTCTCCTTCAATACTGGCGCTATGAGGCTCTACGAAAGACTTGGCTTTAGAGAGGAAGGCCGCGTGCGCGAGCATATGTGGTTTGCTGGGAGCTGGCATGATAACCTCATATACGGCATTCTTGAAGATGAATGGCGAGACGGACAGCGGAAGGCTGAGAGAGAGCTTACATCCTGCGCTTGAGAGAGAGCATGAACATGCTCATCGAATTTTACAGACAAATCTGTGGCCCGCTGGGCGCATGCATCCGTGTGTCTCGGAAAGGCTAACAACTAAGCAAATTCACCCCCTTACAAAACAACAATTGAGCGTATTGGCCTATTTTCTGTGATGATATCACATCGATTGGTTATATGTGTCGGGTAGGGTCACTCGGGCATATGACAATCTGTTGACTTTTCCATTCACGGATTATTGAATTTCGATGGTTTCTTACCCCCCTGTTGGCGACTGGCTAGACCCGTCACCCCCATAGCCCAGTAATGTTGCTATTGTCTGCATCATCCATAACCTCATCATAAACACAACAGTGCTAAGATCTACTTGATCTGCAGATACCCGCCTCTGGAGACTATTAGGACGGTTTACTACTGCAATAGTCCTCGCTTCCTCGTGTTCAGATCCCGTTTGTGGGCTCGCTTCATTTGAGTCCTGCTCTTCAATGTGTACCTCCATCACAGGTACATTTTCATCGCGGTGTTCAGATCGCGGGCGGCGTGTATATACAGTCTCAAAGGGCCTTGTTGGCGCGTTGTTATCTAGTTCTGAGTCTGAGACGGTGCCCAAAGGCGCTACAGGCGGCGCCATCAGCCACCTGGATGATAGAGAGGCTATATTTTCAATTGTCGGTGCGGTAGGGTCTTCATTCTCTTCTAGTAACTGCTGGGTATCCGTTTGCGGTCCAATCGGAGGCTGCGGACCTGGAACTGGTGGTTGATCTTCGAAGAATCTCGGCCGCTGCACTCTTTTAACCTCGACTGGGGCAGTCATGTTGTCATGTTCCATAGCGAGCTCGAGGCCTTGGACCAGCCCATCCAGCGGCGTAGTAAACCTGTGTCGCCCGTTAAAGTTGATCAGCGTCGTAGCGTATCCCGCGCTCTGTGGATTAGAAGGAAATTTCAGCTTCCTCATCTTGTGCCTTATCTGGTGTCCGAGGTCTGACGCCCGGCTCTCGAGTTTCCCGCTGACTTCGACTTTCATGAAGAAAGGTTGGCCACCGTGGACGAAAGAGAACGCCGTGTGGACAGTATTGCTATGCAGCGACTGGCTTTCCAGCTCGTTCTCGGTGACGTGCCATTGTAAGACTTTATATGCCCAATTGTTCTTCCCTCTCTTCCGGCCGCCGGTCTTTAGATGGCTCTCAAACATCCACCGGCATTCTCTCACCGTGACCTTGGATGATTCTCTCCCAACCCCTCCGGCGCCCCCAAATGGCCCCACTTCAACCGTGGGAATGAATCTGTTATGAGTTGCGACCCGCTCATATTGGGGTTCTCCAGTCATATGGCGTGGACCATATTTGACGATCTGAATGGGTGGCCTTAAAGGATTGTGTGGGAATTGCTGGACTAGATGTTCGTCATCGTCGTCTAAAGTAACTTGCACAGTTGCACTCTTCAAGCGACAGTCACTGGGTTGGTTGAAGGCAAGATCCAAATAGATGATGCCTGCCGAATCGTGGTCCTCCAACGTTCCCCATTTCGACTTTTTGAAGAGGAACTTGCAATCCACATGGATTTTGCCCAGAGACGCAGCGCCGAGCGACGCATGTTGAGAGACAAGATGATCAAATCGCTTGAAGTCGTATCGCCCAAATTTCCTACTGTAGCCGTCGATAGTGCTCAATTCCGGTCGAGGTCGATCCGAAGACATATTTCCCACTGAGAGTAAATACCACTGTGCCTTTGGGATTATTGTAAACTTAGAGGCCGCTATTTAGTTTGAACTTGGTCTACAAAGAAACTAAATCCTGGGATGGCCGCTGGTAGATTGGAAAATGGAATGATCTGGCGACTGATGAGGATGCCGCGAGCGGGGGGTAGCTCAGCTTGTTATGCATCCCCTGCTTGGCTCTAGCCGGGGTGAGGTTGCACCGCTTATGGCCAACTACGCCACGTATTTTCGTACTCGCTTAATTCCACCGCTCATTGTGAAGTCTGACTGCTCGTTAATCATGTATTGCTGCGATAGCAGCAACGTCAACATCAAACTTGTAATGGATGTTGCATGTTAACATGTCAGGCCGGGCATCTCCTGAGCCCAGCATGGCTAGCTACGACTACTATGCTCCTAGGACGGAGAAGACGGATATTATTAATCCGGAGAGAGAGGCTAGACACAGACCGTCGACGCAGCCTGGTCCTCAGTGGTCAGACTCACAGCAAGCTTGGTATCCCCCGACCTATCACCCTCAATACCCAGCAGCTTTCCCGTATGGCATCAACTATTTACCGCATCCGCAGGTCGCGACGCAAAGTGCGCCTGCTAGATGGGATGGATTCAATCCGTTCGACGAGGAGGAGCAGGAGCGCAGGAAGAAGGGAAAGGAACTCGTACCGGTTGTGCCCGTAAGGAACGGGCCTCCACCATGGACTGGCTATGAAGCAGGATACGGGCCAGGAACCTTTGGGCCTGTGGGAAATCCCTTATGGCCTGCTTTACTACCATCTCAACGTGAGCCGTTACTTCCACTGCCATCTCTGGCTGAGATGGGATACAACTCTAAGAAGCCCGGCAAGCATGTCCACCATCACGATCAGTGGCCAGGGGCTGAACGAAAGCGTGATTTTCAAAGGCGACCGTCCGAAATCAAGGTCAATCGGGAAATCGATGGAATCCTAACACCAAGTTCTGGCGACCTGACAGTACATCTCACCATGGACCTCCAAGAGGACTTGGGGGACCAGCTTGACGAAATGGCTCGCTTATCCAGACTTGGCCATTTTCTATCGGCACAGGCATTCTTCAACGAGAACTTGAAGCATCATATGGAGTACGACATCCTGAGTCTTTTATTTCTCGTTTTGGCAAAGATTTTACTCCCATATGCAATATGCTCTTGCATACTCCCGAAAACACCGCCAAAACGAGCCGCTTTTATACTACAAGCGGTAATTACTAACTTTTGATTTCTTATAGTAATCCCTACGTCTTCATTCAGTACGCCGACATGCTGCTTCACCAGGGTGACTTTAAAGGCCTAACGCTCCTCAAGGACGCTGCCATGTATAAACGCGTGGAAGATATGTCAAACTCCGACGAGCTGAGCATTCGGCGTGTCAATCACGAGCTGAGATTTCTGCGCGCCAATTGGGAGCTTATGCAAATACTGGCTAAAAGCCATACCTTGGACACCCTGAGCGGTGCCCCTGATGTCTTTGCGGAGGCGGTTGGTATCTTGCACGACCTAGCTATTACTGATGACCCTAATATTAGTTCGACCGAGGTGAGAGTTGTTTTCCCCTATGATGAAGTACGTATCGCTAATCGTCAGATCTATATTCTCGCCCTTATCCTTCGGCTTACTGGTCACCCTGTACTCAATTCGAAGTGGCTAAGGTACGGAAGTAAAGCTCTAAATGCGTTCCCTACCTCTCTATCGCGTCTTTACCCGGCTTTACTTCGTCAGGGACGCATCTGGGACCTTCATGACCTCGTAGTTCTTATGCCCACAATCGAGGATATCAAAGCGCTCACCTTTGATATTTTCGAAAAAGATTTGATTCCTAGCTTCGAGACCATAGTTTCAGACTGGTTAGATTCGGTTCATGGATATGATTCTTCGACTACTCTGGCACTATTGAGCATGATGACGCACATTATTTTAAACCCTATTCAGGCTTCGGAGGATGATTGTATTGCTATTCTCAAGCTGTGCCTACCCCTCGCCATATCAGTTATGGAGAATGACCCCAGCAATCTAAAATCGCGGCCGTACCTCCGACTCCTGCTTGCCAAGTCCCGTTTCGCTGAGATAGCAAGCCGGCGAGCGATCGATTCGCTCACAAGTCACCTTCAGTCTTCCCCAGGCGTTTGTTATCATCCCGAGATTGCTTCGTTGCCGGTATACGTGCCCTCAGGCAATGAAACTCCGGAATGGACGCCAACCGACCAGCCCACCGAGCTAGCAGACCCAGTCAGACTGGTCTTGAGGAGTGCAGTTGAGTTGGGGGACTTGGAGACTGAGGTCCTTGCTCGACAGGAACTTATCAGGCTTTCCTCTGACCCACGGGACGATATGAATAAGCTTTTCTCCTTGCAACTGTCACGTCAAGGTGATCTGAATGGCTATAGTTTAAGCCTCGCCTCCAAATACTTAGTCGCGACCACGCGCCAGGCAAAGGAAGAACTGTCAATTTCTATTTCACGTCTCCTTTCTAGGGTTGCATCAACTGACTATTGGAGTCCTTCTCGTGAATGGATTCTGAACATGATACTTTATAAGCTAGAAGGCAGATCGCCATCGACCATTCTACACATGCTCGAGAGGAGCGATTCTAACTACCAGTATATGGACGAATCACTCCTGCAAGAGATATCAAGAAAGATGTCCGCGTTGAAGGATTGGGCAGACTCACAGGTCGGAAGCCGGCCGGAAACCGAGCGGAAGGTTTCTGTTCTGCAACCTGGTCCCGTCTCACGCCGTAACAACAAGCCCTCCGCACGTCGAGGGAAGAGCGTCGCGACCCCACGGACTGTAGAAAAGCCTCGGGCCCGAACACAGCCAAGTGTTGTAGATGAGCCACAAGTGGAGCCAGAGACGCCCTTGATGACAGCTGCGAAGCCCAATAACAACCTGCAGGATCGCCATATTCCACAGCACCGTCCTTCGCCTACAGTGTCTGGCCATGTATCGACAGGTGGACCTCAGCCTATGCAACCCCAAGTTAATAACGGACACGAAGAAGACGCTAGACTCGTGGCTAAGATAAAGGCGAAGCTGGAGGCGGAGTTTAACCAGAGAATCGAGGACGAGAAGGAATCTGAGCGCGAGCGGCGAGAGGAACGAATGGCAATGCTTGAGGGACTCAAAAAACGTGCGTGACTCTAAGAGTCTTTTTTTTACTCTTTATTAGGATTCCCCAACAGTATAGTTGTGGATACTAAGAGTATTTTCATCCCTGTTTGCTCTTTCATGGTCTCGAAACCAGTACATATGCCCAAACGTCAGCTACTGACCCTTAAACCGTGCAGAGGTGGAAGCGATCAGAAGAGAAGCAGTAGACCAGGCCGAGAAGAAAACTCGAGTGGAAGCACAAGAGCGGATGGAGCAGTTGAGATGGGAGAGACACATGGAAGAGAGCAAATTGCAGAAAGAGATCGAAATGGCGAAAGCTGAGGCGGCTGCGTCTGAGTTAGATGCCAAGCTCAAGGCTACGAGGGAGATGGCATTTAGGGAGGCAGAGAAGAGGATGAAAGAGGAATTCGAATCGCGAAAGATGGTAACCCCCCCCCCCACCCAAAACTTACTGAGGAGCCTCCTGCAACAGCAGCTTCTCGAAACCCCTGCTACTCTCGAGCCCACCGCTGACTATTCCCTTTAGAGAGAGGCTGAAGCACGACATCAGGCCGAGATCGAGACGAACAAGAGGATAGAAGCTGAAAAACTAGCCTATGAAGAAGCCAAGGCTGCCGAAGAGCTAAAAAAACAATTGCGGCTCCAGGTTGAAGCCGAATTGCGCGAGAAGCAGGAAGCTGAGCATAAAGCGCGTGAGGAAGCAGCGAAGAAAATCGCAGAAGAAGATCACAGGGAAGAAGTACGAAAATGGGCAACTGAAAGAGCCGAGAAGGATCTCGAGAACGAGAACCAAATCCACCTGAAGGACGCCGTGGGACGGAAGATTGCGATTCCGTTTAGCCAAGGGCGTACCTGGCAGGTAAGTACCAAGTAGGTTAACTACAGCAAATGACTGACACTAGCACAGGGCATGGAAGAACTCATCCACGCGGCATTTCTTCACGTCGACATCGTCAGACCCGAAGTCCTGGCGGGCCATTTCGATTTGATTGGTCCGGATGGCGCCATCATCTTACCGCAGGTCTGGGAGTACGACATCCCGAGTCTTTTGTTTCCCTTTTTTGTAAAATTTTTACTCCCATATGCAATATGTTCCTGCATACTCCCGATCAAAAACGAGTCGATTTGATACTGCAAGCGGTAATTTCTAACTCCTGATTTCTTCTAGTAAGACTATTCAGCCTGGCTGGACTATCACGATGCAAATGTGGCCAATTGCGGGACCGTCTGGACCTGGCCCCTCGCTGCCGCCCACGATGCCACCACCCCCTGGAGGGCCACCGATACCGGCACCTCACCCTCCATTTCCATCGTCACTCCCTCCCCGTCCAGCGGAGATTCCGAATTCTGAGTACGTCGTCGTGGAAGAAGAGGAAGAGTCTGACGAACGATTGGGCATGAGCGACGCATCGTCAGGTTACGATACAAGTATGGAATCGTCAAAACCATCGCGCAGGGCGAGGATAGCAAGCGCTTTCTCATCGTTGAAATCGACGATTTTTCGCAGACGCCGGCGACATGCCTCATTGCCCTCTGTCATTTCCGCCTCGGTATCAGAATCTTCAGTATCAGAATCATCAGCACCTTCACCCAGAAGTTCACCCAGACGTTCACGATAAAATGTGTTCATTTGCACGTTATACAAGCGATCATGCGTGAAGGGACTTTTATTACCTAGCACGTACATCGAAGACTCATCAAGGTCCAAATACTCTCATACATCCCTAAGCGATAACCCAAAAATCCTCTACGACATCCGTGATACTTGATGTGCGACCTCTGGTGCACCGTCACCTTGATCCCCATAGGTTGCCTACAACGCTTCATGTTGCACAACCCTGCCAATATTTCGAGTCTTAAGCCCAGCAACGATATAAACCAAAGAGACAACGAGCTCTTCGATAATCTCGAGGCCGACCTTCAAGCCCACACTACCTGTGACCGGGTTCAACACGGGGTCGTCCGTGAAGAAGTACACGAGACTGGTCAGCAGACGGATTCCCAGGAACGGCATCGCCAATGCAACAGCGCACACCAGCGTGCGACCCCCGATTAAAAAGTCTCCCGCCTTGCTCCGTCCGTTATACACGCGCGCCGCTGTGAACCCCGCTAAGACCGTGACAGCAAGCCAGGCGAGGAGCAGCAGTACCTCGCCGACTTTTACGAGCGTCTGGTTCTTCGAGATCGCGTCCGGCTGGGAATTGTGATTTTCGGTTATGTCCGATAGGTTTGACGCACCGGCTGCGACAAGCGCTATGGCGGCCGCGACGAGCTGATGGAAGACTACGATGCCAGCTATTTCGAGTACGCGTCTTCGTTTCGGGAAGAGGTATGCACGTCTGTAAGGTCCGAATAAAGTAGAGGTTAGATATATGGGATTTCAAGGAGCAAAACGCAAATTAATGAGAATAAATGTTTATCATCTTACGATTCATGGAGAATACCGCATGTGGATAGGAGAAGAGGCGAGAGCCCAATGTTCGCGACCAGTGCCGCCGTCGAGTCTGTCGGGTCACCCAACTGTAAGGCGCTGGATATGATGCGCAGGGTGCAGAAGGCGAAGAGGTAGAACCAACCGAGTATCGCACCATGACGGATCCCGTGTTTGAATATGATGAAGATTGTTGGGAGGGATAGGAGGCTGTAGATGGCTAAGAGGGCAATGGGGAGATTGTTCGAGGACATGGCTAGGAGAGAGGCACTGAATAATTGATGCGTGTGAGAAAAAGAGACAGAATGAATAGGGGGTAAGGAGTATAATGATACTAATGTAGTATTGTACAAATGCTGCTTACAGACCTGGCCTTAATACGCATAATTTCTAAGAAAGAGCTCAGAACGCTTGGCGAAGGGCGGCTTATGTATTCAAACAAGGAGGGCAAAGTCCCTGATACATACATTCTATACGCGCTCATATTTTGCTACGGATCCCTCATTTACTCCAGTGCTCTGCCGTCCTGCGACGTTTTATCCCTATTCTTCAACGGCCACGCACTTCAGGTATCTGTGATGATGGATGGACTGTGGCGGAGCAGGACCCTGACAGCGCGTAAGGCATCAATTCTGCGGACCAGGCATCTATTTCTCCAGCGTCTGTGGACATCTCCGCATATGGATTCTTTGAACTGGCTTTTCTTCCCATCGTGGCTGTGCTTAGATAAGCTAGGTCTAGGTGTTTAGGGAGAGATGATTGGCTCTGTTTCTCATGGGTTTTACACTCCAATAATGGGCACAACCATAGTAGAGGAGGCTTAGATAAAGGAGGCCTCCGAATGGATGTCTACGGTTGGCTGTCATAGTAATGGAGATATGTACACGGATATGATCTCTATCTGGCTGGTTTTGATATTCGCAAGACTCTCATTATCTGTTTGGAAGTTGTCTAACTTTATGATAAAAAGCGTCGAAATAAACGGATTTTAACGCCATGGGTTTCCAGGGTGTACGCCACTACTTACTCTAATTTAAACATGGGTGCCTCTGTCTTCTGAGAAAATCTATTGCTGATTGTATCTTCTAACAGTAGCGGATATTGTGTTAACATTATACAACAATGTGAAACACGTCTCGAGCCCGAAATAGATGGAATATGAAGTGTCGTTTCTTGTGAAATAGCCCTCGAGTACCTCACATTGCAGAAGCGTCGCGCTCAGAGTCTGACCTCTCGTCAGAGTCGGACTCCGCATCGATTCGGGAGGTTTGCGGTAGTTTCAAGAAGACCGCCATAACAAACATTATAACGCAAAGGCCCGACACGCCGAAGTACGGTAGACCCATCCAGATGCCGCCAAGCCGCATACCGAGCGAGAACAATGCCGCAAGCGCCGGCGAGACCCACAAGTCGCTCGCGATGGCCGAGAGCCCCAGGATAGTGAATAATCGAGATCGCTGTTGGGGACTAACATAGAGCGTCGCTATGCCCTTGAGAAAACCTTCGGCCGATACCCCGAACGCGAGGATCATGAGGCCGAATATGAAGCTGGGCAGAGACGGGGACAAGCCGAGGACGAAAGTTCCCAGCATTGTCGTTACGGTTGAGGCCTGGGCGAAGAATAGATCGCGTCGCTTGTCGTCATCGAAGCGCAGGAAGGCCGGTGCTCCGGGCTTTAGAAGGGCCGATGAGACGAAGGGCAGGATAAAGAAGGAGACCGTGATGAACGCTACGCCATAAGCAGACTGGATGTAACCCGTATCCGCGAGTGGAATGTGATAACGCTTCGAAGTGAATTGGCTGAGGAACTGGAAGGTACACATCAAGACAGAGAGCTGCAGCATGGTGATGAGTAGAATTAGAATCAGCGAAGGCGAACTGAAGAGGCTGGCTGATTTCTTCAGTTCACCGAGACCTTGCGTGAGCCGTGCCTTGAAACCGCCATTGTCCCATTCATTGCTATCGTTCTGGGGCTTGTGTTTCAGGCTCTCTGGAACGAGGAAGATGGCGAATGCTGGGAACGCAGTTAACAGGAAGGATAGGAAGAGTGGCGGCCAAGGACCTGTCCGAGCCATCATTACTGAGGCCAGGGCTGGCGAGACCAGATTGCCGACCATGCTTGCGCCAGAGATTCGCATGAAGCTGAGGGATCTGAATTCTGGTCATTAACAACATCCCATTCGCACTCTGGTAGAAGAGAACTCACCTTTCGGATTCGGGCACTACATCCGCGGCCATACTGGCGATAATCGCTGACAGAACTGGATTACCACCGCCCAGCAGGTATGCAATTGGCGATAGCCATATCAGTCGTGGAGAAAGCGTCTGGTGAAACCATCCTACGACCATGATCCAGAGTAGTGCTATAGACATGCCGGCCAAACCCAGCGCAAAGACTGGACGTCGCCCAATTCTGTGAAGGCAAGCAAGTCAGTACTTAACAGTCTCAATGCCACTACAAATCATTTCCGAAAGAAGCATCACCAAGCTCACCTATCAGCCGCAATACCCCAGGGCAGGGCAGCAAGAACACTAAAACCGGCATTGAGCGAAAACATGACGGCAAAGAGGTACGCAAGCTCGGATTGGATAGCATCGACCTTACACATGGCCTCATTGATGGGCTCATCACTGCCGTTGCTGCGAATCTGGTCATAGTACTGGCGACATAAGATATCCTCGAAGATCCTAGTCATGGACATGTGCTGGAAGCCAGCCGACGCCGATCCGACGAAGATGACGATACATAAGATAGCGATGATGCTGTTGGGGCTCTGGGACTTTGGCACCGCAAGTGAGGCGATTGAAGATAACCTCCGTTGAAACCCTGATGATGCCCACGTGGAAGGGCTGCCAGCACCAGGCCCCTTGGGGATCAGGGGCGTTTGCTCGGTGCTCCTTACGATATCATCATCTTCGCGATAGCGCTCGTCGGATGTCGATCGCGCGGCCATTGTTGTTGCCGAGGTCTACCTGACGATTGAGCAATCTGGCCGGGCGTCTTCAACACCAGTTGAATAATTCCCTAGACCAGCTGTGCATCCGTTTATAATGAGTGGACATCCTCGAGGACATACTGATTTTCCAGTTGCGAGCCTTCATAAATAAGTATTGAGATTGAAAAAGCTGTCCTGGTAGCAAACAGGCTTTGGAGGAAGACACATACGATGGATCACTAGTTTCAAGGCCAAGCGCCCTGCCTGTCTGGCTGGATCGTCAACTTGCGCTGACGCAAATCATTTTTTAATTCCGAATGGGCGCCAAGACCTGCTGAGATCCATTTCATTCCAGAGTCCTCGCCTATAATGGTTAAGCAAGAAGCTTAAAACTCTATTGTACGCGTATTTCGTAGTCGTCATGCAAAAAGGCTTCTCATCATCATGCATATTGTATCATTATTTCTAGTAGCCGGCTGAGGTTATGTGACTATGGCAAATCCCACCACTCCATGGAGTGTATTCCTCCAAGCACCCAAAAAATATAAACCAAAAATGGGGGAAATACAGGGCTACTCCCAGTGATCTGGGAAACATTAGGAATTGAGCCCAATGCGGGGGTCGAACCTATTATATTAGGATTAATACTTTGGTTCTTTATTTTATCAAGCAGCTGAACATGTTACTCACCCGCAACCTTGAGATTAAGAGTCTCACGCTCTACCGATTGAGCTAACCGGGCGAGTTATTTTCCGGAGATGCAATGCCCATTAATCAAGTGTGGTTCAGGGATAGGTGTTCGTCAAGAAACGAGTCGCTAGTCTAATGAGTACGAACGCGTTTACGCGTTCTTCGTGCTGCTGGTCATGTTTCGTGAATGGCCCCAAGTTGTTGATTCATTCCGAAACCCACTTAGAAGCGAGAAGAGCAGGGATAGCAGGGTTAGGTGAGTACTCCGAACTCCGAAATTTCTCTGCCGAGGAGCTGTGGAGCTTCATATGCACGGACTTGCGCGTCGGTTATGTTATGTTCAATAAGATTGGTGAACTATCGACTCATCCATGATCACTCTCTTTCCTTCACTATATTTAAATAGCTGACGCGTTCTGATTTCCTCTGATATCGAAACAGGAACGGAATGAAGCCATCATGATCGGTGCGGTAAGATGATTGATTAGATCATTCATTGCTAAGGGGCGGACGCCAGTGAACTTCATCTCCCGCGATAGGAGATGAGCTGACCGCAACACATCTATTGAGATCAAGGTGAAGATGAAGACACGAACTTGGTTTGAAGGTGGCCTAACATCTATGCACTTAAACTAGCCCTTATCAGTATGAGCGCTATCGACCTGTCTACGCAATCCCTGCTGTATTTTGGATGCGAATCATCACCAGTGACATACCCTTCACACTCGGCGTCTTCGTTGGAGGCCCTTGGAGATGATAGCGGACGGTCGCGTTGTCAAATCTGAAGCCTCTGGTGACCTGGAACGCAAGATGGGTGTATGCGCATTGGCATAGATAGTCAAGTGCTGGAATGGCATGTGTCCGGAATTGCGGCGACTCTAACGTTAAGCCAAACACGAATGAGGATCTTGTTGAGCTATCCCCTTTCTTTTCGACTTATCTACCCAGCCGAAATCAGCGCCGAAGCAGACTGTTCACCGATAAATCTAGCCGAATGGTATGAAAGGGGTCGCGGCCATTATCACCGACCTCTTCACTGTGTGCTGGTGGTATTTTCTATAGTTATAGGATACGAATATGGCGGTCGGGGCAACATGATTGAGCCGGCAATGAGTTTTCCTTACATTGCTGCATCACGTCGCTGAGTGGGTAGGTGGTGTCAGCGCTGGCCTGATAATGTCATTGAAGGATTTTATCGAGAACCAACGGTGCTTCTATGATAGGGGAGATGTTTTCGCTGTCAGCGAAAGGCGCTATACACACGTGCACATCTGATTCTTAAACAGGGTCATCTCATTTCGACATGAAACGTTGCACAGTACCTCTGCTGATGTCTTGAAGAGGGAATCATCTTACCACCGCAATACAGCTCTTCATGTTGTTGTCATATCTTCATCGTGGATGCCTCACATACCTCCCCGCAAATAAACGGTATTTAGCCTAATAGCAACTGCCGTCAAGTTTGGTCGAGAAGCAATAGATTTCAGATCATTAAATGATACCATCCATGGTAAACTTAGGTCAAGATACAAAGACCAATGGAGATGTGCCCTACGAGTTCGGGGATAACGTGAGTGGCCAGGGCCCCTCATGCCGACCGTCAGTTACATCGCATACTGCATGGAGGAAGTCTAGAACTGCTGTTTTAATAACACTGCATATTCCGCTTACCTATATAAATAAAGCTTGTGATCGACAATATTCCCTCTAGAAGCCACCATGCTGAGGCCATTATCTCAAAGCCATATATGAACAATGAAGGTTACGTTGTTTTTGTGTTTGATCATCCCGCTGACGGCGCTCAGAATCGAAAGCTCTTGTATAAGGGACCGGAAGAGAAAGCTTACGGTTGAAACTTCAACGGGGCGTTATACGGGCCTTCAAGATCCTAAATACTCAGGGGTCAGGGAATTCCGCAACATCCCTTACGCAGAACCACCGGTTGGCAAGTTACGATGGAGGCCTCCAGTTGCGCTTCAACCGTCGCGTCAGCATCACTACTCTTACAGATTCCCACCGCCATGTCCACAGTATCTATCAAGCTCACTGTCGCTATGGAACTCTAACATTACGGACTTCTCAATCTCTCCAGGCGATCAAAGCTATCATGCTGGAGAGATGGCACAGACAAGCGCTGAAGACTGCCTTAGCCTGGCTGTTTGGACGCCCATCAACGTCACATCTGGAGACAAATTGCCAGTAGGGTTGTTCGTACCTGGTGGCAGTTTCAAAGGAGGGGGTTTGGGTGCTCCGTACCACAATCCAGCCGGATGGATAAATCGGACCCAGCAGCATATTATGGTGACTATAAACTACAGAGTCAATATCTTTGGCTTCCCTAATGCCGCGGGATTAGAAGACCAGAATGTCGGTATCCTTGATCAGAGGCTCGCATTAGAATGGGTTTACTCGAATATCGAGGCCTTTGGAGGGGACCGAAATCGGATCACATTATGGGGACATTCTGCAGGCGCCCTGTCAGTTGACATTCTGAACTTTGCGTACACAGATGACCCCTTGGCTGCTGCCTTTTTCCTTATGTCGGGGACAGCAATGCGGACGTTTGCTCAAGGAGACAATGCACTACAAACAAACTTCAGCTTTGTGGCAAAGAAACTTGGCTGTGACTTTCCAGAAGATGCAGAAGCAGAGCTGGAATGTATGCAACAAGTCCCCGCCACCCTTATCTCAAACTTCGTTGGTCATTATGGTGATAATCGCACCAAGCCAGCACTTTTCTTTCGACCAACAGCCGACGACAATATTATATATAAGAACTACACCGACCGAGCGCTGAAAGGGCACATCTCCAGGGCCCCAGCCCTCGTATCTGATACCTCAAATGAACAATCAAGTTTGATAGCATACCCTGTCGACAACTTGAGCAGTGGGCCCAACAAAACGGACGTTGATAAGGGCACCTTGAGCGATTTCATCTGCCCTGCTTACAACACGTCAAATGTGCGTGCAGACAACAAGCTTACTACATATCGGTATCAATACGTTGGCAATTATTCAAACATAACCCCGTACTCTTGGATGGGCGCCTACCATGGTGCCGACTTGCCAATGATTTTTGGAACATACAATCTTTCAGGTGGAGCAACCGATTTTGAGAGGCAAGTGGCTGAGAAGATGCAAGACTATGTATTAGCCTTTCTCGCAGACCCTCAGGACGGGTTGTCCAATCTTGGGTGGCTTCCAAGCCGTGGTTCAAAGAACGGTGATGGGAAGATGGTGCGCTTTGGTGCAGCAGAGAACACCATAAAGAATATAAGTTCCATTGAGGTCGATAGTGCATGTATGGGGACAGGAGTTTATAATGCTACCCCAGATAAATGAATAAAGGGGAAATAAGAGTTTGCTCATTGTTCTCTCTTTAAGTATGCAAGTTTGGGTTTAAGACAACATGACAAGCAGTTTGCTTTGAAAGCTTGTCAACTGATACACTCTTCAGTTCTAGTAGGCACCTGTAATGACTAGAATTCGACTATTACTTCGGCATTGTCCACCTGTTTTACAGACGACGCGTTTTGTTAGGGATTTTGACGTTACCTGTAACTATGTACCTCCACCTAACAACAACTAGGTCGTCGAGCCGGACGATAGTCTAACCACCCTCCAAAAGTGGATAACACTACTTCAAGTGCACTGTGCACACAGTCTCAACCCTCGCTATTGACCAGTGCAACTCGTTTCTTCTTCCAACCACTCTCACCTCCCAGATCTCACTCATATTTTCTCTCCCTCATAATGAAACACGGCAGTCCAGGAAACATCAGCTACTCCGAGGTGTTGACGAGGTCGAACACCACTCAACTCATTCTCTATATTTCCACAATATCACAGGCAGAAGGCTTACTACAATGAGGAGGCAGCAGCAGTTTCAAGGCATGTCGTCCAAACGACACTGCCCACCTCGGGAGTTCACGATGAACTCCCAAGGGAACCAGCAGCAGTTAAACAACCAGTGGCTGTACAACAGCGGTGGGCAACTCTGGGGCCACACGCCTATGCCTCAGCAACCTGCACAGCAGCAGTCCTACACCAACACATATCTCCAGCCGGACTTCATGTTTTGCAATTACAACAACATACAGGCAGTACCGTCGAACCTCAACAACACCACGGTACCGGCGAGCTTCGATGAAAACACAACAGTACCAGAGCCGACGCACTTTAATATCAACCCAGGTCTGACATTTGGGCTTGACACCATCATCAACCCGTCACCGAACCTCAACACGTTCCTGGAAGGCTGGCCAGACGATTTCATGATGCAGAACGAGCTGAATGAGAGCGGGTTTCCTCCCATTCCCGAGCCTGACCAGCGGCCGGAACAACTTGAGATTAATCAACAGCTGTGGCCAAACTTAGAGTGCGATCTGCTGGAAATTGCTACGATAGGGCCGCCTATAGGCATCAACATGATCCCTTCTCCTCAGCCTATCGGAAGGAATATTCCCGCCGTACCACCCTTCCATTCTCGCGAACCCTTTGCGTATCGACCACATCTTCCAGGACACAAAAAGAACGGCGCTACAATCCCCCCACCGCGGGATAGGAGCAACGTGGACATACTAGATATAGTACGCTCCCCGCCACCGCCTGTAATCTCCTCTTATGAGATTATCATACCGTTAATTCCGCCTGAGGGCCAAAACCAACACGCACCGAAACCACGAGCGAAGCCAGATGGTGAGATTCGCCCACCTGACACAACTATACCAAATCTACCTTCTCCAACCCTAGATGTGGAAATGTACGAACCGGCACCAGGTGGAAGTCTAGCTTCTCAGTTCGGGCTCCTCGTGGGTTACACCTACGCCGATAAAGAAGATCAGAATCAGGCCATACGTGGTATAAATGAGGAGATAAATCACGATGCCCAAGCCCAAGCCAAAGAGGCACTCCGAGTCAGAGAACAAGAAGCCCAACAGCGCCAGCCCGCTAACAATTTCGAATGGTTAGGCGACCCGTCCGAATATCCCGCCGAGTGCTACGAGGATCTGCAACTGCCGGGGTGCCAGTTCCGTCGCCGGGCAATCTGCGTCGGTAGGCCGCGAGACGAATGGTTCCGACAACGAGGCCAGGCCAAAAGAGAGGGGCGGGTGGTTGTGTATGCCGTGCCACGACCGGATAAGAATGGAGTGGAGTTTAGACTCAAGGAGGTTGGCTCTTCTGTCGAAGAGGTCGAGCAAAATGAGACAGTTGGATTCAGAGACATTGAGCTCAATAGCAAATTTTCTGGCATGGATGAGCACATGGTCGTGCGCTGGTCCGGAACCCTTCTGGCAGAAGTTCCCGGGATGAACAACTCGATGACTATGTGGAGTTAGGCGCAAAGAGAGCGAAAGTTTATTGGGAGACATGGAGAGCGGCATATTGCTCCAGGTCTATAAGGATAGTGTTTTGTTTCAGCTAGCAAGGCTGATAATTAGAGAAGGGTCTCGTATGTCCTCGTATAGGAAGCTCGTAGAGAGCATTGGAGATACGGAACATACAGAATTATCGCAATTTATACGGGAGACGCTGCTACGGAGAGGTGCTAGCGACTGAGCGGCGCCTATGGTCGTGGTTCAGAAATCACGAGGACTGTATCGGTAGTGAATACGATACCAGTGATGAACAATGCACATTTTTATCTAGTTATCTTCTACCGAAAACACACGAAGAGCTCATTGACATATAAAAGAACGTCTCCTAGAATTATTTGTTGCCCTCCATCTCATACGAAATCGTTCCCTGCCAGCCATGCTATACCTCAAACTTATCAATCGTAAACTTCAGCCCAGACGGATGACCATTCCGGCGCCCCTCAAACGCATCCCACCACGGCAACTTCTGAAACCTCCCATACCATTCCACTAGCGGCATAAGCTCCTCCTTCTCGAAAATATCCCAGTCATACACGAGCCCCAGGTACCGCCTCACCGCCGCCAAGTTCACGTCTACGAGCCCAGGCCCATCTATTCCGGGAGTTAACCAGCCCGTCGCAGAGAGCGAATTGCCGGCCCAATCCTGCACCTTCAGATACCCATTCAACATGCCTTGATATCCGTTGCGAGCCGCGGCACGGCTCCGCTCCTCGTCCTTGAGCCCAGCGAAAGCGCCGAACTGCGGGCTTGCGTGGCGGACGTACATGAGGCTCTCGATGATGGACATGTTCATCTGGCCGATCAGATCGTTCGTAATCGCTGTGTCTATGATATCGCTAGACTTCAGGGCTGGTCCTCGGTCTGCGTATATTTCTTCGAGGTACGCGACGATGGACGAACTCTCGCGCACCCAGCGCTCGGTGCCCGTCTCGGTGTCTCGGATTCGTAGACAGGGCGAGCTGCTACTGATGTTTGCTGGGAGGGGGTCATTCTCGGGATTGGATTTCCAACCCCTAGAAGGAAGATTCAGGCTTAGGCGTACGATGGAGATATTCGGGTCGGTCGTCCTGCCCTCTAGAAGATCGGCGGGAGATAACACCAAACCCTTAATGAGGAGCCAGTAGCTCACGCGGCGGGGAAATAACCCATCGAGCCAGAGGAAGAGAGTGAGTTGTTGATTCTTGGCCATGCTGCTCGGAGATTCTAGTTTCGCCATGTTGAATAGATTATTTGTTTGAAGGAGAAGTAGTCGAATGGTCTTTAGATCTAGTCACTAATTATGTTGAGCGATATCCCCAGTTGGATGAAGGCACACACTAACTTTATATGCCGCCCATCAACAGCAATGGAAATTAGACAGCAGTTCTATTTCAATTCAACCTGCAAAATAATACTTTCCGAGTGTCGCTCAGCGTTCCTAATCATTTCCTGGGCGCTTGGGGCTGTCCGGACACATCTCATCCTCTCCCGCAACGGGTTCGGAGACTTTCTTTATAAATGTTGTTGTTCATCGACCAAGTACCTGTACAACTCGCCGAACACCAATCAAGGGGTAAAATGACGTACTCACACCGGAGAGTAAAACAAACCTATTCTTAGGCAGCGTCACAACTGCTTAACTATGTATAGAGCAGGGCATAGGGTGACAGAGCCTGGATTTCATTCATCTTACCGGACCTGGAGGATTGTTCACTGCATCTTGGGCATGATCCTCATGCAGTACCTTATTCAAGGTCACTGAAGGCTCATGAACACGATTTGAGCTAATTTATTCTATGCCATTTATCTGAAATTATCCAACTCATCATCAGTTCGTGCTGTTCATTATATATTCCAAAAACATGCCGTCGTAATTATCACCGATAGAGCTAACAGGGATGTTCGAAGACCTGTTGCACCGTTAGCACCTCCGCTATCATTATTATCGTCGCCACCAGAGTCTCCATTATTACCATTACCTCCGTTATTCCCGTTTCCGTCGCTTGACTGTCCCTGCTGACCGATCTTATAGCCATTAGCTTCTCCTCCGAGGTAGTATGCTCCCAACTCGCTAAGGCCGCCGTCGTTTTGGAACAGGGCCAATCCATCACCCGTCCACTCATTGGCTTCTTTCGGTCGAAAAACGCCGAACCAGGCGTACTTCTCTACGTACTCCAGCTGATCCAGGTATGGAAGTGATTGATTCATCATGGCAAACGTCGTGTTTTGGTCTGCTTGAGGTAGCCCTAACTCGCTCACCCATATCCTGACATTCCCGTCAATACCGCTGCCGCTCTGATTGTACCACCCGGACAGTTGGCCCAACCAGGAAGCTAGACCTGCAAAGTCTCCATACCAATGAGCAGTCACGAAGTCCGCAGGGCATCCGTTCTTCGAGTCGATGTCCCAGCATGAGGAGTTGAAGTCATTCAACCATTCAAGACCCCGCGGAGACCCGGTCACGCTCGGATGCGAAATCTGGAAGCGATTTCGTAAGGGTACGATCTTCTCAATATATGCTTTGGCCGCGTCGTCGGGACTTATACTGGAACCTCCGGAGGCTGTTGTCCCATCGGGTTCGTTGAATGCAAAGAGGTGCTTTGAAGAGTCTGGCACTCGGCCCAGTGCATCGATATCATTGTCGAGATTGTCTATGCCCGGCAGTGCCGGTACGAACTCGATCATAGATTCGGCGCCATGGGGAAAGATATCTGATGGTGCTGGAACAGGCGACCATGTATAGTACCAGCCAATTGGCGAGCCGGACGAGAGTAAGATGTCGTAATCTGCATCATGGGAGTCGGCGGTGCCAACATATGACATGCCTCTTTTTGGTGGCAGGTTATCCTGAGCTATCGTCCTGGCTGCTAATATTCCAGCAGCCGCAGCGACTCTACTTGACAGCTTTCTCTTCATTTTAGTACACCTTCTAGTTGCTGTCTGTCACAGAATCGCCGTCCGCTGTATCGAACCCGCAAATGGGTTTACTTCGAGCGTTCAAATTGCTTGGATTGAGTGAAAGTTGTCAACGTCTCCCTAAAAATGCAAAGGGGCTCTCAAAAGTAGATTCCGAGATCTTGTGTCGCAAATGGAGGGCTTCCCATAGCGGCGCACTGCACAGCCTCGGCCACTGACGTAGCATGGCTGTCTCCAACAGGCAGGGGGAGTCAGAAACCGGGTTGGGGGCATGTTACAGCCATGTATCAGCCATGATCAACTTGGCGATCATCCTATGCCACGCCAAGGAAATACCCACATTGTTTTCCATTTTCCAATGTTTTCACTCAGTGCTCAGTGATTACAAAAATAACTTAAGATGTTAACTCAGATTTAGCCAACCGAACGGCGAGACTTGTGAGAATTGAAAAAGCCACCATCCTTCAATGTTTGAGAATAGTGATGTCATCAGAGTACAAACGATTTGGGATTAGTCTATCTAACTCTTGGACTAAAACCGTTGCGCCACGCTGCCATCCAATCGCTTTGTTTCCGATAGACCAAAAGGGAATAGTGGCTGGCTTGGCAAGAATCCCGGGTTGTTGGAACTGGGTTGAACAACTTTTTTCTATGCAGCTTCAATAGGGGCCCTTTCAATGATTTTCGTTATCGAAAGGTTGAGGCTCTTATAAGGCTAGCTGAGCTTATTTTGGATGGTAGCAGCCTTTGCAGCGAGCTAGGAAATCGGAATTGAGTGCCTGTCACAAGTCACCACCATAATATTGTGATATACATTGAATGTTTTCTTTTTATTACGAAGGTCGCACTCTTAGAGTCTTAGCCGAGCATAGGATGATTTGGAGTTTTCCCAGTTGCTTCAAGGGTCATAGAATCTAGACAGTGCCCACTGAGGTAAGTAGACTCTTGCCAACGGATTGTGGCTTTTCTAGTCAAAACACAATAGCCCTTTTACGTTTAACAAAGAATGCATCCCTTCGATTAAATATGCTTTGAGAAACTGGAGATCACAACCGACGATCGACAGCCAGGGCACAGAATGAAATCTTTATCGTCTCTTTATGACAGAACGACAATGGATTCATAAGCTAATATATTAAACGAGACTGATAATTCCCCTTGAATTTAAACCCCAGTCGGATGTTGAGGCTACTAAAGCCAACCAATTTGTAGACGCCTTTCTTCACTTGCTTCTTAAGACACTATATTCTCACTATATTCCATAGTTCGACACCATGGAGAACATCACATCGGACTTCGGCAGAGCTCTACCAACAGAGGATCAGGCAAAAAGGTTTCTTGACAGTAACCCTCAGCGGCCGACGCATCTATCGCTTCCTAGGCTGATAATCAATCCACATCGGGGCCCTGCACCAGAGGAGATTCCTGCAAACAAGATTAATTGGTTTATGGAGTTTATTGTATCTCACCAGCAGGCGCCGCCGATAACTCTGCTGCCGCTTCCCATCCTTCCAGCTTCACCTACCCATAACTTCAACTCCCTATCGCCTGTATCTCTAGGTTCCTATCAAGCTCATCAGACTCATCTTGATCCGTACTTAGTAGATCTGCCAACTCCCACGACCATCCAATTCACAGAGATAGAAGCTATCGAGCTAGAGCAGTGGATTGAGATAAAAGGAAGCATGAGCAAAGCTCACTTCGAGGCTCTCAATCAGCTATTGGAAGACCCATCCGACACCAAGGCTAAAGAAGAGGTGCGAAAGCTCCGTTGTGCCCGGGAGGAAAATGCTAGTGCCATTGCACAGATTCATGACCGTCGTCAGATCCGAAGAAATTTCCGAAAAGACTTCAATCGGCTATTTCCGGGCTGGTGAGAGAGAAGCTGAGGAGCTCATCTATCGAAAGCATGAGACCATGGGGGCGCAAGTTTCAAAGTGAGACATATTTGAGGCGGGGGAGAAAACAGAAAGAGAGGAACGATGAGTTGTCAAGTGATTTTTCAAGTGAGTTTTCAAGCGATGATGCCTATATCCTTCTATCACCTCCCGTCATATTTCAGCTGCTATAGAATTTTATTTTGGGCTTGGAGCTCAATTTCAGTATCAAAAAGATCTAGCTTTCATCCAACGGCTTCACATCCCCCTCAGTCATAACGCACAACAGGTCTCGTGCTTATTTCGAAACTATATGAAAATTTCAACAAACACATCGAAACTTGTGTCGCTAATTCATAGAGAGATGTAATTTATATGAAACGCAATGTGAAGCCCCTTCGCAAACGTATCCGATACCCACTGGAATAAATATGGAAAATGTTTTTGATGTTTCGGGTGTCGGTGCCGGACACTATAAGGTTGACAAAGAGGATGTCATACACGGCAGTTCCTGTCGGCACCTAAACCAGTAGAGTGTTGTCGGACCACTGGTAAAGTATGGGGAATCTGGAAAACATATAAGCTTCCGATCATCTCACCTTAGAATATTTCCCCTTCCCCTGAACTACCAGGCACTCGCTACACTCAACACTCACATCCATCCAAAGGTAAGTCAAACGCAAAAAGCCACCATCTTCTGGTGAGGCCCCCGGTATTCCGCGCCGGAACCCAGTCGCAACGCATCGACAAGGCAACCAGGGTATCGGCCCTATAGGCCCCTATAACGGCAGAGCGCAGACCGGATATATGGCCAACTCGGTCACTCAAGGGCGTCAAGAGAGTTCACCCAGTACAACGGCAAGCCCCGGGTAATATTATGAACCATGGAGGCGTCAAGGTGAGATTCATCAACACTAACGTTACGCAGTGAAATGGAACGACTCCGATACCTGCTGTTCCGCCACACGTGCAGAGGTTTAATGGCAATGATGAGCCATTTCCTTCTCAAGGAGGGCGACGACGCTCCGGAGCAATTCGGGAGAGGCGCAATCACTCTGAGCGCGGCAACACTCCGTCCTCTGCAGACACGCCACTCCCTTATCTGCCCGAATATCTGTAGGGCACTGACCCTATGAAGATCAAGCAATTCACGCTGGCCGCCAATGAATACGGCCAGATTCCACTACTCACCCTCCTTCGGAAGCGATATCTTCGGGATAATGAGCTAACGCAGAGCGCACCCTTGGTTCACACCCGGAATAAGCTGCAAGCCTTTCGAGAGGCTTTCACATGAGACCCTCCAGAGCTCAAACTCAGTCACGATCGGGCGCAGATTGACACAATGGCTGAATAGCTCATGAACCCTTGCTCAACAGGGCTTGAAGACAGCCCGACGACTAGTTCGCCCGTTGGTCGAAGGACAGTTTACACAGCTGGGACTTCTACTCGTATCTACGTGACCGCCCGCACCTGACGCAAGAACATGCCCAGGCTCAGTGGTCGAACATGATTGAGTCCGACGCCGTGTTCAACACGAAAATAAGGTAAAGGAAGAGTTTAAAAGAACTTATAACCGCCGAACGCGACGAGCAAAAGTTATCGATTACGGCCTCAAGTGAGCGGGAGCTCTCAGAATAGTATATTGGCCAGCTCCGCAAATGCAACACCGTTTAAAGCCCGTTGACAAAGTTCAGGTGCGTAGTGCCACAGGCAGACGCACAAGGCTACGTGATTTTTTGGGATGCGTATGTGCCTGTCTAGGGTTCAAATTACCGAAACCTCGCCCTGTCTGTAGCCAGGTTACCAACTACGCTACCATCCCTTTATAGTTGATCTATCCGTATCTATAAAAACCAGTCACACATGTAAGCCATTTTCTTATAGCGACACCTCCCGACAACGCATATGCATTTTCTAGAGCGCCATACGGCTTAAAATCATATTTATACCCTCTAAATTGCCTCTTCCTTGGTCCATCTCCTCGGCTGTCCTCTTCGCCCTCTTGATAAGACCTCTGACCACTTCACGGGTATACTGGAAGCTCCCCGTCCCCTCTATATACTTCACAGCATAGCGCTTCACCTCTACGTCTGTAGTCTTTTGCTTAAGAATGTTGATGAGTTGTGGGTTAGTGGGGTCCGTCTGGATGCTGTGAATAATAGGGAATGAGAATTTGCCCTCAGTTAGGTCCTCATATATGCCCTTGTTGTTGCTGTATTCCTGAGAGGCAAGGTTCATATAATCATCCCTGATCTGGAAGATGAGGCCGATGAGGTTGACAAGAGGCAGGCAGTTCATTCCTGAGCTGGATTCAACCTGCATCAGCTCAATGCCGAGACGGAAGAGACCACCTGTCTTATTTGCCACCATTTCGAGATAATCGTCCTCCGATGGACATGAAAGGGTATCGCGCCAAAATAAGTCCATGCCTTGCCCACGGTGCAAGTTGACTAGTTCTTCTGTAAAGATGGGGATAACCTTGGGATTCCCTAGCTTCAGAAGCTCCTGGAGCGCCGTGAAGTATATGTAATTGGCTGAATTGATCGTCTGCGCGACACCAAAGACATGGTGTGCAACAGGGAAGCCACGGCGGAGTTCCGAGTTATCCTGGACGTCGTCGATGAGGAGGGACGACTCGTGCAACATGCCGACAACGCGAGTAATGATTTCAAGGCTTTGAGGAGGCACGTTCAGCCAGGCATTGAAGGCTACAATGAGAAGTGCACGGAAGTCCTTGCCGGGATGACTGATGACATAGTCAAACGGCCCCCGTACGGCGTTCTCTTTCTCGGTCGTCCATGAATGCAGGGGGGGAAAGTTGAGATCATCCTGAGCATAACGATTGGAATCTGACTGGCGATGGAGTGGCAGAGCCGAAGTGGATGATAGTAGATGGATCGTCTCTTGTGGGATGGGTGTAGACATTTCAGTAATTGAGCTCTACTGGCGATGGTGTTTGTGGTGATAGCTCATAGAAGATCATTGGGTGGTTAGGCTTATATGCTAGTTAGTCGGCTTTGCATAGTGGCTTGAAGGCTAGTTTGGAAGAGCAGAAACTGTTGATGTGGTCGTATAGACTAAAGCCTGAAGTGCGAGGAAGGATGAAGATAGGGGAAGGTGGGTACGAGAGGCGACAGGGTGTGTGCTAAACATCAACTCTGTCCTCGAACATAATCCACCACAGACCCGACATACTGTAAGCGTCACTGTCACATGCGGTACGGTAATGAACCTATATAGATTTATGTATATCCTTTTATGGTTGCTCCCGCAGGCGACCAGCATATGTATTAACGCCTCTAATAGCACCTAACCCCCTGGGCCATTTTTGGCAGGGACCTCGGCCCGCTTGGCCCGCCTAGGCAACGGACACTACGTTGACAGCGCCCACTGTACAGCCATCTCCTCCTAGACTCCAATACCAGCAATTTTTGCCACTGTTGTTTTAGCTTAGAGGCGGTTGTATTAACAACGTTACTATGTTAGATACGGCGCTAGCAGCATGCATGAATGTAGTTTGGCAGGTTGTCATGAAAATTTTCGTATTTATGGCACCGTGGCGTAAGATTGCTTACAAGAAGGCATTGCTGATTGGAGCTATGCAAAATCTACCAGAAGTGGAAGGTTGAGGCAGATAGACTACATAGGCCTAATAGGATGAGGCAAGACTTTACTGAAAATCGATTCCGCCAATAGTACTGCATGCCACTTAACCCATCAACAAGAGGAAGGAAAACAACATTAGTTATATGATCAAGTCAAGAAGATACTATTCAAGATGGAGTTATGCCCTAGGTGGGGGTCGTTAATCGAATATGACTTGCGCCTCGCGGTAGGTGTGTTAGTTCTGCAGTATCTTGGTGCTCTATCATTCACTAGCGGGACATAGACTCTATCTCCTCAAGCACTTCTGAGAGTGTACTGATGTATTGTCATATTCTATATATTTGCTAATTAATCTGGCTTATTTAATAAAAACCTCATTCATAATCGATATGTAAACACTTGTAGTCAAAGAAAATACTACACTAAGAAACTATCGTCCCGGAATGTTGAATCCGTGTACGTTGGCCTACCAACAGATAGAGAGCGTAGCTACTCTGCAAGAACATTGCCATCAAATGTGCTTGTCTTGTAGTGTAACCGAGATACTAAACCCTCATCAGGGTGGTAAAATCGAACGAACCCCTCGTAAGACGCGAGATCCAAACCGCACTCACAACGAATGTCACCATGACTCGCCCCAATACTCAGATGGGAAAATTCAAGGTGCATCTGCTCCTCTAGAGTCTCATTGTCCCCCTCTTCCAATGCTTGTCCAAGCATACTCCAGGTGTCATGCCCACGAGGTTTCGAGTCGCAAGTGCATCCACAGTACGATTTCTTTATTGTCGAAGCAACCCTGTCATAAAGCTTTCCATACGTATCATCCGAGCGGTTTGATGTTGGGTAGTGTTGTTGCACCAAATCAACCAATTCAATGGTTTCTGCTGGGCTCCCGAACTCTCGATCTCGTATGCTGATCTTCTCATAAAGTTTGAATTGTTTCGAAGTGTTATAACGCCAAGTTAAGAGGAAGTAGGCTGAAACTCCTACAATAGCGTCTACCATATCGAAATCTTTGTGAGCGTATGCTCCTTCGGCAATTAGAAGGAATACATATGCAGCATCGACGACTTGCTGCGTGCTGGTGAGACCCCGAACAAGGTTGTTTGTTTCCCCTCCTAGTACATCCCGCTCGTAGTCTTGGATATCGTTGGGTATGCAAAGAACCCATGCTAGAATATAACCGCGGTCCGATGTGAGAGGCTGCCCAACTAGGTGCGTGGCAATAAATTCCCCGCCTCTATCTAGGAGCAGAGGATACTGTGTCTCGCGGCTCTTGATCTGATCAGCTTCATACGTCGAATGGGATACATTCTGCACGCGCTCCACTTCGCGTCGGAAAATTTCCCTGAGGTCTTTGATGACCCCTTCTGCAAAGAGAAGATGAACGTCGTTTGGAGTATCGAACCATATCCACTCCGCCGCAATGACCCATGGTTTATCGCGGGCACGCCAGAGCTTGCGGTTAGTGCCATAGTCTATTACCGTGGTAAAGAGGCCGAGAAGAATTTCGAAATGAAAGCCAGGGCGCCAGCGTCCATCTCGAATAGCCAGGCTTGACCATCCGTGCCAAGTTACCCAGACTTCTAGGTCGCCACTTTGAAAGTATCCACCTGGTTCTTTGTAACAGTGGTCTTCACTGTTTCCAAGAATTGAATCGCCACTGTCGCGTTTCATGACAACGCCAGCCTCGGTAACACCCACGCGGCCGCCTGAACCCTTGCCGAGGGCCTTTTGTCCGTCGTTGAGCTTAGCTTTGTCAATCGCTGCACTCTTGGCGATGGCTTTTTGCAAAAATGACCGCATCATATCAAGTTCGCCTTGGTTCAGTAATGGGCCCCCATTTGATTGATTCGCGGTCTCGTGCGGAGCGCTTGCATTGTTCGATGAGTTCAGAACATGCTCTGCCCACAAGTGCCGTAGCTTTTTCAGATTTCTGTCGTTTGCGGCAGAGGGGACTTCAGAGATTTTAATGCCATCGAACATCACATAGCTGCCGAATATGCAATAGAGCCCGGGAGACAAAAGCTCCCGCTCCCTTCGATTCCAACGCCCCAGGCATTGCTGGCCATTGGAATCTCCGAAACAAGTAATGTAGTGCCTGGTGGTGCCAATATCTTTGCAAATGGTATCGGTCCACGAATGGATAAATCCTGTACCACCGCTCTTTTCCGCTGGGCCCCAGGCTGGAACTCGATCATGGACTAGATCATCGCATAGCTCGGCACGGACCCTGGAGATTACTGTCTCAGGAGACTCCATGTCAACATATGTTATCAATTCCGAGCTGCGTCGTGCTAAGAGACGAAAAGAGGAATATAGAGAAGGAGTCAAACGATACTGTGTCAGAACTGTTCTGGCCACATATATCTGCCCTTGGCTAATAGCACTTGAGCCCGTGCGCTATGGCGTACATTCGAAGAAGAAGAAAAGCGAGATGAATAGCAACCACTGTTATGATGGGAGAAGTTTTAATGAAGTCTGGGTGTCGTTATATCAATGGGATATCTTTAGCTTCTCTACAGATAGCCGGCTGGTGTGGTATGAATACCCATCCCTTCCCCCTGTAGATGGAGAAATCACACAGTCTAGATCATTGCGTGCTCCATGCAGCCGGCTGTCCTATCGTTGTCTACTGCAGCGGGAACTTTGTGTGTCCTTCCGGTATCAGTATCACGCAAGTGGTGGTATTGCAGGCTCACTGCAGTGGCTGGCGATCTGGATCGAGAAGCTCGAATCAGTGTTTTTGATCAGATGGAGGAGGTCAACAAGTAAAGCTACCGAAGTGGGCTACCATATAAGCTGCCCTGCAGGAAAAGCGTACCAATACTTTGGTAGGATCCAGAGCCCTGTCACAGGTGGCCTAGATGTTGAGAACGGAGAGGTACAAAGTGAAAGAAGCAATGGTGATGTTAGAAGAGAATCACTACATCTGCTGTACTCTAACTGCTAGCAATTGAAGTCAGCTGTGCTACTGTGTGAGCTACTCTGCACTTAAAATGTATGGCAGCATACTGACCTAGCAGTGCATAATACTCTACTTAGTAGACCATAAGTTAAATTTACTTCTATTTATTATATACATATTAAACATAAGTTATCAGGTCATAGTAGTATTAATTAGTTAATAGTTAGTTAATTAAATTTCGTAGGTGTTATGTTATTAAAGTAGTTAAATGTTAGTATTATAAGTAGTACAAGTAATACAAGTAGTAAATAGTAAGTAATAAGTAAGTAATAAGTAGGCAGTAGTTAGTGCAAGTACAGTTCTTTTCGAGAGTGCTGTGTGCTGCTAAGTCAAGTGCTTAAGCTGCAGTATAATTTAAAGTGTGAAATAGCTTACACGGCAGCACAGCTGATTCCAACTGGGAATAGATGGGGACAGCAGATGTAGTGACTCTCTATGAGATTGGCTAGATCTTCAGTGCCCATCCGTTTTCAATTGCAGCTAGCTACGCCACCGGGCGAGTTACTCCGCAACTAAAGTATATGGCAACGTACTTGCTTTGCAGCCAGTACTAGAACCGTATTTACACCCACTATACACTTACTACCTGCAACACCCTACCCTTTATCTCTAAAATAACACTCGCTTTAATTAATTGATTAATTCTTTTACAACGGACACGTTTGCTATGTGACTTAGGTATGAATGTGTTGTTTGCAAGACTTTCTAAACGCATGAGCCCTTTTTAGCTTTGCAACTCTTCGTGTCATGGTGTGAAGGAATACAACTTAGATCTAACATGGTGTAGTTATTAATTTTTAGAATATATTCAAGTGAAATCTACTACCCAACCTGAAAAGTAGTGTGTACTGCCAAGTGAGTAGCTTATCATACAAATTTAGGTGCGGAGTAACTCACCCGGCAGCGCAGCAGGCTATGTACAATTGAAAGCAAGTGGGTGGGTACTATAGATCTAGCCCACGGCCTACTGCAGATCTAGGTAGCCATTCTCTTCTCTATCCGAACGTTGGGGCTACGGTAAACTACAGCTAAAGCCTAATATTTCTGTTTTTTCCGGAGGGCGTCCTCTTCATGCCCTCACAGCAATTTACAAGTACACATACAAATATGATGCCGTGCAGTCGCCAAGGAGGCTAAACACAGGCCCTAGGACTATTACTGTCGCAACACATGTTATCACATGCCACATGGTGCTACTAGTGGTATCTCAACTAGTCGCCTAAGACCTTGAGACACTAAAATTCGAGAATCTTATCTACTTTCCTATTATAGTCTGGGGGATGAGTCGTTGCTCATAAGCAAGCGTGATGGTCTACGTGCATTGTACTCCGTCGCAAAGAGATAATAACGGTTGACCAAACGCCATCATCGCAGCCAATAGGAGCGAGGCTTGCGGCATCCCAGTCATCCAATGCGGACCGTGCCGTTGCTTGGGACGATCTAAATGAGATTCACTATCTAGATCTAGATCTTGATGATCATGTACCCGCACAGATGTGAACCCCGATTGCTTGGCATAGAAAAGCCTCATAACCCCACCACATGGAAATGAGTCCAATTTGCCGAGGCACGGAGGGGTGGAAAACGAACAGAGAACGCCACCTAGGAGTGGTGGACTGCTGTACAAGGTTGTTGAAAGATTATGGTAAAGTTTGGGAAAGGGGCATGCATGATAGCAAATAGTAGCTCTATTGGCTGGCAGGCACCTGGGCGTAATAAATTGGTTGCGAGTGTGTCCGTTTGTGTGTACGTGCATGTGTGTATGTGCAGTTTACCCGTATAGGAATCCCGTAGCCGCCTTGATGCGACCGCCTCATTATGCTCTCCTTGTATCAGATATGGGAGCTGTCCAGACACACGGATGTCTAGTATCAATCACAGTTACTCGACAGGGACAATTAGATCCCACCAATCGCTGATTGCATGATAGCACTAGCGGCTCTCCGGTCAGCCGATCCTCTCGTCAGATGCAACTAGCAATCTTTAATGTTGCAATACATGTATTCAGCTTTCCATGTGTGGCGTAGTTATCAATTAAAGGGTCACTACATTTCGCTCATCGATGTAGTTTGTATGTTAATCTCGCCTAATGAATTCCGCGGATCATCCAAACTGAAGTTATCAGGGTCTTCGTACGCCCCGCGTCAATGTTGGATAGTCAGGAAGCTTGCCGTCTCTATACCAAATTTATTGTTTGTAAACTGCACAATTGAAGTGAGCACTACGACTTTCTGGCACGATGCCTTCATTTACTCAAGACAATATCAGGGCTCATTTGGAGACCCTGATAGGAAACTATAACTACAGCAATGCAAGGAATCTCCTTGGACTTCTGTTAACGATCGTATGGCTTCTTCCAATTGATTTCATGGTTCAGATGGATTTGGTGAGAAACCTCTGCTGACTGTCACTCCCAGTCTCTTGCGTACGGGCTAGCCTTGGGGATCTATCGCATTTGGTTCCATCCTCTGTCGAAGTTTCCCGGTCCTCCGCTCCTATCCGCCCTTTACTTCCCATACCGTTATAATAGCTTGATTAAAGGGTCTTGGGTTAGAAGGTTGCCAGCCCTCCATCGAAAATATGGTCCTATCATCCGGATTGCTCCTAATCATTTAGCTATTGACGGTGCTGTGGCATGGCCTGAGATATATGCTCACCGGCCTGGTGGAAAACAGGAGTACAGCAGACCCGCGGGCCTCATCTTCCCAGGAGACCACTTATCCTTGTTAGGAGCACCTCGCGAAGATCACCGCCGCATGCGCCGACAGCTCTCTCTTGCGTTTAGTGATGGCGCCCTGAGCGAGCAGGAGGCGACTATTACCAGATATGTCGATATGTTCCTCGATAAGCTACAGGAACATAGCCAGGGAGGTACACATCTCAACATTGTGGAATGGCTGAACTTTATGACGTTTGATATCATTGGTCATTTGGCATTTAGCGACTCGTTTCACAGTTTGGAGAATAACGCCTACCACCCCTGGGTCCGCTCTATATTCCTTGGCGTACGCGGGATCGAGTTTTCAAGGTTCCTTGGAGGCTACCCGGTTCTAAAAATGTTTATGAGTATGTTCAGTATCAACTCAATCAAGGCCAGCGACGATGGCCGCATGGCTGCAATGGAAAAGACGATTGCTCGGATGAAGCAGGGTGTGGAGTCCAAGTCAGGCCAGCGAGATTTTGTGACTTGCATGATGCAAAAATTGCGATCCGGGGAACCCGGAATGTCTGAGCAAGAAATCTTAGCGACAACGCCCATTCTTGTTATAGCGGGTAGTGAGACAACGGGGTCGGCTCTGGCAGGACTTTGGTTCTACCTCTCGCAGAACCCTTCCGCATACAATGTCCTTGTCAAAGAGGTCCGTTCAACCTTTTCTAGGGAGGCAGATATTACCTTTCGTAGCACCGCTGCACTCGAGTATCTGCAGGCTTGTATCAACGAGACTCTGCGAGTCTATCCGCCGGCTGCCGAGACGACACCACGCCTGTCACCGGGAGATTTTGTTCAAGGTAAATATATTCCAGAAGGGGTATGTCGTCCAAACTCTCCAAGTATGTGTTTTCATAGCTAATACATCGGAGACTCGCATTTCGGTTTCCCCATGGGCCACATTTCGAAACCCTGAGCACTTTTCTCAGCCTGATACGTTCAGCCCACAGCGTTGGCTCTCTGCTACCCATCCGTTGTATGAGGAGAGGTTTAGCGGAGATAACCGAGAGGCTTTCAAGCCTTTCAGCTTTGGCACTCGAGACTGTATTGGCAAGAATCTGGCTTATGCGGAAATGCGACTGATCGCTGCGCGATTCATCTACCGCTTTGACTATAAGATCATGCCGAATCAGGAGAGTTGGCATGATACTCAGCGTATCTACCTTGGTTGGGAGAAAGGTCCGCTCAATCTTCAGCTACAGAGACGGATTGAGGCTTGAGTTGCTGATGAGGTCAACGAGCCGAATGCTTGGAAGTCCTTGCGAGCAAGATTAATCATCCACTTCTACCGAGATGCCAAGAGTCTATAACGAATGTTACAGTAAAACTTTGTCTGGAAGGGCCTGCTCCAGCTGTCTGGCTTTGTTCGACTATCAGAGAGGAATGTTGCCGGCTGTGTCTAGATGCTTAGATATCAGCATTTTCATGGGAGAGCGTTATGAAGAGGAGAGCAGCTGTTGAAGCCACGATTTATATGCCATTCTAAGCGCTTTGCGCAATTTTAGTGCCGTATCTTTAGTACAAAGTTAAAACATTTACCAAGTATATTTACAGGAGATTCTAAAACTAAGCTTGTCTGTTAATTAAGACGATTTATTATAGTGTATTTCGAATGTAGGCGATAGCACACAAGCTCAATGCCGCTAGGGCAGATTCAAAACAGCTCTGACACAGTATTATTGAATTCTCCCGTGCCGGCGAAAACAAGAACATAGTATAACTAAAGATTCAACACCAAAGTCTAATTGACTTGTATGTCCTTAACAGCCTTCTAGTTCAAACTCTCTTCAAAGTCAAACGCCAGGAAATTGGCTATATAAGAGCGAGGCAGGCCTGCACGCTGCCTATTCATGATATTCGTTCTAGGCAAAAGATGTTCGAACACTTACCGTCAGCGGGAACAAGAAACCCGCAGCGCCACCAGCGGGCTTTTCCGCTATAGAACTAAGCTTTTTCAATGTTATGCTTGTGAAAAGAAGAGACGCCTTTACGCTAGGTCAGATTAGCTTCCAATTCGATATTACTACTAAGTCAAACATCAACCCCTATTCCCAACCAATGCTATCTCTTATCTAACTAAGCGGATAACTAGAAGCGACTCTCAGCGGCATCGACCTAAGCACGTCAAAAACTGGAGAGCTCTGTACCGAGACCAATATGTTCATTATCGATTATGTTATTAGCTAAATCGAGTTTGAAGCAGAAGAGTTTGGGATGGTTCTGAAACTCGAGAATCTGGATGGCGAGTTCGGCATCTTTGTGCCACATGCTGCTGGCGCTGGGGAAAGTGCTGGGAAGGGTGCCGCTGAAGAGGAAGAGAAAGCTAGGCAATCATTTGACACAGGCTTCTTTGGTTCTGTGAATAATGTGGATGGCTACGTCTTCACTAAACCTTTGTTTGATTTGGCGTCGCCAACATGCAGATTAGATATCCGTCAAGCTTCTTGGCTGTAGCCGTTTTCTTCGTGCGGCCACTGGATTAGGCTGTGCGTTATGATGCCTAGAGATATGGGAGACGTTATAACTTCCTCTTTGCGAGTGTATGGCTGGGCCAAGCCAAGAGTCTGCGATGCTGTTGTTATTCCCATTGCTCCTCGCTTGGACGCTCAAGGGATTATCTACGCGATGGCAGATCGTGCTGCCCAGATTCTGGGCGCCATGATAGATGTGTGATAAATGACCGCATACTTTCCAACTCCGAAACTTCATGCTTGAGCTAGAGTGCAGATCGTGTTCTCGCTGGCACCGGGGGGGGGGGGGGGGGGGGGGGGGGTCAAATAATACTGTGCCACAGCTGTTCTGGCCATCTGTCCAAGCGGCATTGAGCCTGTGCGCTATCGCTCGCATTCGAAATAACTACATGGGTACTCATAATCACGGCCAGTTTGAATTTATGCCTCTGACTCTTATGAGAGTCGTCAAAACTCATCCACGTGTTTCTGAGTAGCTCGATCTAGCACGAAGAGCTTGAATCATCCGAGACAATCAAATGAAAATGACTAACTTCTTTACACATGTCAATCGTCATCAAACTCCAAACGTCAAACCACAGACATGAGATAGTGAGAACACTCCAGGAGGTTCATAATGACAAAACCATTGTTTCAGAACAGCTAGCCCCGAAAATTCAAGTATATAGGCCTCTTTAAATTCTTTGACCATCTAGTGCCTTAGAAAGACATAGCATTCCGAGAAACAATAATCTAAACAGTAATAAATAATGCGAAGAGGCAGGATGACGATGAAGACAATTTACAGAAAGCTTTCGGACACTGCGCCCGCCATCAACAGCCCCAGCCCTACTACTAGCACGACTACAGGTAATAATCCTAGCCAATCTGCGATAGACGGTATAACAGCAGTCGTCGTTACCATATTTGGCGCCTCTCTGATAGTAATCGGTTTGATTGTCTATAAGTATCGCTGCTGTTATCCTGTATGAAAAAAGGTCAACCAAGAGGAATATGGAGTTCTAATTAGACACAGGTTTGGCAAAGGTGAGCAGCAGGAGCATCTATCTTTAGGGCAATGGGAAGGCAACGTTGGCTGGGAAAGGAACAACACTATACCCTCTTAAGACTCAAGCGGCGTGTGTGAAAATGGAATAGAGCTAAAAAGCGCCATCAACGCTGCATTAGCGTTTCTTTCAGCATAACTCGTTAGTAACTATGGCTTTGTGACAGGAAGAGATTAGAGTGAAAGTTATTGTGTTATCAGAGGGCTCCTAGTTCGTTATTTTCAACCCATTGTGACAATACAACTTCTTTGTAGATAGAGTCTGAGAGCTTTTGACTCACTAGCTTTGAGCTGACAAAGGGTCTAAGCTAGATGTTAGTACTTAACATATAACCAGCAATGCAAACCGTACCAACTTATGATGTTTGTGGACAGGGGACAGCGTCGTTATTGAAGCCAACGGCTAACCTCCAAAATTCTGTTACGTTTATTTACCTTTAGAGAATAAACTTTGCAGGCTATCACCCTGTCCTAGGAGGTCATCCCCACAACCACTATGGAGGCACGTTTCTTATATCGCAGTGAAGAGGCCCTCCGGCCACTCCTTCGAAGAGATTTGGGCGACAATCATGTTCTAATACCCGTGATAGCGGTTCTTGGTGCTTCTATCTTTATTCTGATTCTCATCATTCTCTGGATGCTCCGACTACTTCATAAATCCTCCAGAGCGCGATCCGAAGATCCAGAACTAGGTAAGCAAAGCTCCCGTACAGAGAGCCCTCATATAGTTCCAACCGTTACTAGCGACATGGCAGAACCCATACGGACAAACCAAGCCAACTCTTCTAGTCCTTTACACAGCCGCTTCACCGATGGAGATGGTTTTGAAGAAGTCGAGTTGAGAGGCTCATCTGACGATGTTCGGACAGCCCACGCTGTGTCAGTCATGCAAGTTCAGAAAGCGAAATCGCCGGCCGATGTCTCGCGCGGAGCTTCAGATATTATAGGCGGGGAGCGAACTAGAAGCCCCGACTTCTTCACTCTTCGCACGATCGAGTTGAGTCCTCGATCAAGAGATACTATGCCAGTTCCCTTGACCACTCACTAAATGTCTGCCAGGAGCAGGCAGGTGGGCTTAATTAACCAAAGAGTGAAACCAGAATCACGATAAGCGTTGATAAAGTAGAGCCGAGTTATAACTACTATAATGTATACTTTTGCTAATGAGAAAAAAATAAATGAATAAACAATAAAAATAAAATAAATGCGATGCCGGAGCTTTTGTAAGGGAAGTGAGGCGCAGTCTGCTAAACTTGATTCTTGGCAAAAATCCTCAATGCGATCAATACGAGATGGGACGCCACTAATGGTCGACTTTGCGCTTCAACATCTAGGCCTCAATTTTGACCCAAAGCTTATAATAATACATTTACTCGTGGTTTTCTCCATGTCCCGCATTCAATCATAAAAAGGTACGCCGAAATCATCAGCATCATGGATGACGAGGACCGGCCGTCAATCGACGCGTTGCACCCGGACACGCCTCTTCTCGGCAGAGGCACAGGCGCGAGCGGCCAGTTCAGAGAACCTTTCAAAGCTTGGCACATAGCGACCACACCCCGCGCCGTCTCGGCCGTGACATGCATAGCCATATTTCTGTGGGTGCTATCCGGCATGATCGTGATGGTTCCAGGGGCGCGACTAGCCGAAGACATCCTCTGCCGCCGATACTACGGTCGAAAAGATGATGACCCTATCGACGAAGAGCTGTGCAAAGCCGACGAGATCCAGTCATCGATGGCCTGGCTCTTTGGGCTGACCATGGCACTTGGCGGCATCGTCGGCCTCGTCGCCGTGCTGCCCTACGGCGTGCTTGCCGATCGCGCTCGCAAACCCGTCTATTTGCTTGCCGCGGCCGGGCAGTTTGCCAACATCGCGTGGACGCTGCTTATTTTACGATTCTGGCGGACGTTCCCTATTGAAATGATTCTCCTGGCGCCGGCTCTCGAGCTGCTCGGAGGCGGGCTGACAATGGCAATCGTGTTGCTCTATGCGATTATTTCCGATGTGAATGCGCCCGAGAATAGGTGAGATGCCAGCGCTGCTTCGCCATTCGTTCACTAACTGATAAAGGGCAATCACGTACTTCTTCTCGTCACTAGCCGCTAATGCTGCTGTGTTTGTTGGTCCGCCTCTCGCTTCGAAGTTGATAGAAGTTTGGTCGCCGTGGGTGCCGATGTCGTTGAGTCTGGTGGCGACGGCGGCCGCAGGCGGTATCATTCTCATAATACCGGAGACAACCAACAACTCAAAGAGACCATCCGAGGCCGATGACAGCAACTTGCACGGAGGGAAGGAGCAGGGGTTGATAGGCGCCATTAAGTCGAAAATCTCCCGTGTCTTCTACAACTCAGACCTGCGTTCAGTGCTCAAAAAGCGATCGGTAATCTTGCTGCTGCTTACATTCATGTTCGCTGCGCCTCTGCCCATGGGAATGGGGCCTATGTTTCTCCAGTATTACAGTAAGCGGTTTAAGACGTCGATAGAAGATGGCGGTTACATGCTCGCCATTAGGGGAGGACTCACCATCGTCGTCGTCGGTGTTCTCTTGCCTGCACTATCCAAGTACATGAGTTCATCCTCGTGTATAAGACTCCCGTCATTCCGCAGGGATCTAGTCCTCGCCCAAGCCTCTGCCGCATTTGCTGGCCTGGGTTATCTCCTACTAGGAGGGCCGGACATAGCCTTCCTAATCTCTGGGATTATCATCTTGACCTTAAGCGCAGGCCTTGGTCCTCTTTGCCGGTCACTGATTTCTAACCTTGTCGAACCTGATAAGACCTCACAGCTTTTCACAGTCGTCACTATCGCAGAGGGAGTCGGATCTCTACCAGCGGGCCCATTTCTGGCTTGGGCTTTTTCTTCCGGTCTGCGATTAGGGGGACTCTGGTATGGGTTGCCGTTCTTTATCCTGGGTGGCCTTGGTCTCCTTGCCCTAGTCATGTTGTGCCTTACCGACACGGACCGCAGCACGGTCAGCCTATGCCCTGCATCCGGGTATGATTGCGCGGAAGAAAATAGTGGTACAGACACTCATTTACACGGTCGCTAGGGTTTGCAAATACTCGGCCCATGGGTACCTAAGTAGAACAGCCTGTCAGGCTTTTTGAGTCTTCGCCGAGAGCTTTAGTGTCGGGTCGTGGAGCCAGCTGCACTACTGTGCGAGTTGCCACACACCTTTAGTTGTAGAGCAACCTACTAACCTAACAGTGTTACAACACTCTAGGTTAGATGGTATGTTTAATTAAGATAGCTACATTATTATGTACATATCAAAAATGTATACATGCTATGATAGATCTAAGTAAATTGTAGGACTTTGATGGTTTGATTGATTAATTGATTGATTGAATTAGTTGTTGTATGGTTAAAGATGAATGTGTGTTGTAGGTGGCAAGTAGTGGGTGCAAAGTACAGTTCTGTTTCTAAAGAGTGTTCATACAATTTAAAGTATGTCCACGGTCGGTAGCAAAAGCAGTGCAGCTGGCTCTAATTGGAATCTGATGGATATAGCAGATTTAGCTATCCTCTTTCATTTTACCTCCAATGGGGTGAATGTCAGAAGTACTGAGTGTCTACAACTAATCTCTAATAGGAGCAACTCAAGACAGGCTGTGTACACGCCAGCGGCGCTTCGCTACCATCACTACTACTCTAAGACACGGTGTATCACAACTAGTATGCCATGTTAAGATGACGGAACAGCTACGGCCATGACACCCATAGTCGACCCTAGTGCGCTGGACTCCAACAGCTCTCCAGCGCGCCTAGAACTAAAATTATCAACGTCTTAGCACTGCGCAAGTCCACCAATGCCGCGACCTTAGCTGCTTCGAAAGCGCTTCCCTGACCCGGGGGCATGCAGGAGAGCATGCGCTCGGCTACATGGCTCGATGGAAGCGCCATCGACATCCATCCCTTGCTGCCGCAAGATGTTAGTCAGGTCGACAGAGTTCTTCGCCGGGCCTTGGTGCACGCCTTTGGTGGCGAGTTGGTTGCCGGCGGCGTTGAGGTGTCGCGGGGCTTTATTGCAACCCTCGCGCAGAGGAGTTGCACCTAGGTATTTTCACTCAACATCTCATCGCCCTAAAGCACCTATTTCCTACTGCTGTCGAGGGCGTCTGCTCGACTGTCGTCTGATTACAGGCCAATGCGGGGTCTTTTGATGTCGATCCCGGGCGGATTCTGTTCCTTGGTAAAGTTCGGGTGGAGGTATTGCGGTGCAGCACTCCTAGCCAAGGATAAGGGGATAACACTGCCGGTGGTCGGACACTGCTTGCGGTACCCCATGCTAGACTATTCAAATATAATGGAGGAAGTACTTGATGTGACCTGTCACGTCCATCGATATTGGGTGGAAGCATTAGCTAGGTGGAAAGGATAAAGGGAAGGTCAGCATGCAGAGGTGAACTAGAAAATGCAAAATATTCATGCTAATACAACCATACTACAGGAGCGGTTGAGCGAGGAGATCCCGTACTACGCAGCTCCTGCTCGGTCCACAGACCGAAGCGGTTTACCAACCGCTCATTTGGGTGTTAATGGCTTGGCCAATCAAGGATGAGGATACGACTTATACAGCAAGACTAGCAACAAAGGATGAAGGAACATAGTATCACATGTATCCCGGGGAACCTTGTAGTCTTGACGGGGTCCCTGATACTAAGCTATGCGAGGAGATATAGGATAATGAGGCACAATGAATTAAAAGATTCTGAATTTCCATCAGTTTCCAAATACATTAGCGACAGTGAAAACATTCAATCCTTGCCCGAGGCACCTCTCCACTATCTCAGGAGCTTGGTTTCCAATTATCCCCCCCAAATGGCTCTATTCGACCGAAGAGTGGCGCAATCAGGGTTAATACCATCAAGACTAATGTCGATTTTAGCCACATCTTCACCGGTTGAGGACTGTTTACTCCTTCCCTTGCGAGCCCGGGTCGTACATCCAAGGGATACGCGACGGCGGCAATGCCCTCTCGTCCAGCCATTCGAATACAGGCGCCTCGCTGATAAGAGGACTAAAAATGATATTGGCGTTCATTTTGTTCAGCGGCAGATAAGGCAAAGCATATTTCGCCACGAGCCTATATTTCCAGGTTGGCCACGCCAGCAACCTAGCAGCCCTTTTCGAGATTTCTGCTGTTTTTTGCGTTGCCTTTTTGCGCCTGGTCTGATATGCGCTGAACAGCTTTTCGAGTGCATGGGTGCTTGGCGATCCGTCCTGTTGCAACAAGCGCCGCAACCCGTTCACGAGGACGACGAGATCAGTCACCCCACAATTGTACCCCAAGCCGGCGTGAGGCTCAAGTTTCCGAACCGCATCACCAACGAGAACTATGCGCTTGTTGAACCACCGCTCGACCAATCCCTCCTCTAGGTCAATGTACCCAGCGTTGCCGATCCTGTTGGTGTTGACATCGCGAAACGTCCACCCTGGAGCCATGTACAGATAGCCCCATTTCTCTAGAAGCTGCGTTTTCTCTTCTTCGGTATACCTCTTGTGCTCCGAAGTAGGAGATTCAAGCTTCTCATATAGCCCAAACCAGGCCCTGTCCGTACCATTCACGATTTGAGTTGACAAATCGTCACGAGCTCCATCATACCTAGTATTGCTGGCCAACCCGGGAAGGGGGGGGATAGTTCCATAATACATCCGGTATGTTGTCGTGTATGGATTCTTCTGCACTTCCGTCAAATTCTCTGGCGGCTTGCACGACCTCAGAGCTTGCATCAGCAGACGGGCCTTGCTGCGTACGCCGTCAGCTCCTATGACAAGTGACCCCTCGTGCGTAGTCCCATCACTGCAATAGACTTCAACTCCATCATCTAATACAGCAATGTCTACAACATTCTTCTTCAATAGAATATGAGATCTCACCGTCTCAGGCAAGCTTTCGTAAAGAAACTTTACAATATCAGGACGGTGCGCGACTCTGATTCCATAGCCATGACTAGAGAGTCAGCTGTAAGTTTAGGCTGGTATGGTCCTTTAGGACATACTTTCGCTCAACCAGGTTGAGTGTATCATCCTCCATAATAATCTTAGCATCCTTGGGTGATATGACAGGTGCTCGGTTGATCTGGCTCAGCAACGGCTGTACAGCATCGAATAGGCCTAATTGGTTAAATATGCGAAATGTCTGAGGCCAGAATGCCAAGGTTGTACCCTGCGAAGATAGCGGCGTGTCATGTTTTTCCAACAGCGCAAAATTAATGCCAGCTTTCCACAAGGCGTGGGCTGCGGAAAGGCCCACGAGACCGCCGCCGACAATAATAACGCGAAAGGAGCCTGGCGTTTCCATTTCGGGTTCTCCTATAGCTTTGCTGAAGCACCAGTACAGCAGGATACCAGCATATCAAATGAGAAGAGGCACAATTGTACCCTATAGGCGGCCCTTTATGTGAGAAATAGAAGTGTTAATCAATTGTAAACCTAATACCTCTACTGTCAGAGACAGCATGAGTTCTTTTATGTGCTCGCCTTACAGTGCAAGTTCACAGATATAGACTGCTCTTGAAATTGCAGATAGGTTGAAACTACTTCCCATGGCTTGTAGTATAGCATTTTCATACGATTTGTGGTCATGGTATATCACGGTGCGACCGGAACTTTGCCGTAAGCCTCTCTTCGTGTGTGTCAATGCATTTACACATGGAGCATGGGTATAGTGGCTTGCGGTACAGCCTGAAGCTTGGGCTTGCTCTCCTCTTGGTGGGTGTCACAACTTCTCCTTTCAATGACTCGCGAGTGCTTCCTATTAGTCTAAAATACCATCCTTAGTAGAGGCAAGGGTAGGTAGCCTGTAACCGGTGAAGCATTCCTTGTTAGGTTCCACCTATTCAGATAATGTAGGTAGTACAACGTATGCATGAATCCCGAAGTGTCATCTTCGGCTATTGTATAAATTTCCCTAGAGTGGTCTCATCCTCACGTTGAAGGTGGAGCATTTCACAGTTGATGTGTGAATAGATGTACTGTGATATCACTGTAGTCTACGCTCCAATAGGCTCTCGAAAAGCCTTGATGGGTGTCAATTCCTGTTGCACAACTTTTGGGTGCTCTACTCTGTGAATGGTTGGTTCTGAATGAACACTGCGCATGTGTTCGTGGGGGTCCATGGTTCAACGCGTTAGACTAACTTGCAACGTAGGGTACAGCATGCTTTTCCCCTCTTCTTCCCGAGCAAGGCCGGCGTAACTGTTCTGTCGCCCTTACAAAGAAGGATCCCTCAGTTTTGGCATTTGCTCATGACATACAATTGGCAGTCGGTGCGCTAGAAAACATGGCCAGTACTTGCGAAGAGATGCAATGTGACATCGCTGGCAAGGAAAAAGGCCGCCCACATAGGTAAATAATGTCATAACCACTTTGTTCGGGCAGGTGCAACTTAACAACACAAAAAGCGATGAACTGACAGAAAAATGGTTCTTTTATTGGCCAAGGATCCCCCTCCTGTAGCCCTCCGGACCATAATACTGGTCCTCCCACTGCCACCTCAGGCAGGATTTTTTTTATCGAATTCGTCTGTCTCCGTGCAAGTCGCTGCATGACGTTTTGAATTTTCAGCATTACAAGTATGCTTTATAAATAAAAAAACAGCGCTATAGGCCTAATGGAAGACTTTCCGGGGGATAAGTCTTACAAGAGACTAAATGCGACGATAAAAGGGCTTAGAGATATTACTCGAAGTCAACAATGTGACAGCGCATAGACTGACAGAGTCTCAGAAGGCTCACCTCAAACGGTCCACCTATGTAGACGAGTAATAACAAACCTGACCAGGTTGATATGAGATCATGAGCGGAAGTAGTACATGTGCAGTTAACTACGGCTTCCAACCTTGTCGTCCGTGGAGGCCCTCCGCCATTCACTCGTGAGAAAGGGGAAGCTTGCGTATACAAGGCGGCAAACCATTAAGCCCTAAATGGCCACCTTCAACTCCAGCCCCCCCCCCCCACCCATATAGGCGATACTACTCTAATGTCTGATAAGCTTGGTACACCAATTAGAATCCCCGTTCTCCCATAGCTTCACATGACCGGCTGGCATCTGCAGCTGACCGGAATAAATCCTCCTTGCTCGAAAGGAACCTGCTATACTTGCTTCGAGGCTGAATACATGTAGATCGAGGTAATTAACGATAACTAAGTTGCTTAAAATGACTAGAACCGACAAAGCGGACTCCACCAGCCACAGAATAAACATGTTATAGTGTTCTGATAGAGTCCGCCCGGTTGTGAAGTGACCCTCTCGTTTTACTCTAACCCTCCTCGTTTATAAACTCAAGACTCACCCTATCTGATAGTGGGACATGTAAACTAGCCAGCACCTAGCCTTCCTCTGTAGAGTCTTTTGGGCGTATCAGTAAAACTCCTTCGTCGTAGTCATTTTTCCACATAAAACCCCACAGATTATCCTTCATGATTCTCTGCTCGCGCCCTTTCTCCTACAACGTTGGTCTGGTATCCCTTGCGTACAATGAAGACTCGGATAATACCAGCATCTGTCTCCTACAAGTGACGACGAGTAAACAATACAAAAACTCATATTACTTCATGGTTTTCGGGCTCTTGTATTCTTCCGGCCGTTCCCAGGGCCCGCTGTGACAAAGGCGGTGGTGGAGGTCTCCTACCTCCTGTTCTTATAATAAGTGGAGGCAAAGACTTTTCCATGACTCGAATCTAAAGCTTGTCTCCCGTCTGCCTTAACGTTGGCTGTTGGTAGTTAGCGGGGGGTAGGATGCTGGGCCTAGAAGAAAGTAATTCTTCGTGAGTCTCGATGTGTTGCTGAAAAGCAGGACTGCTGTTTCCTGAAGTGCCGTTTGAGTCTAATAACGGCACGTGTCCAGCAGCCGTACCCGGACGGATCTCTTCATAACAAGAACCTAAGCTTGAAACTTCGTCTGCAACGCTCGCACCGTTTGGATTCATTGCTACGCCTGTCTCTAGAAACCCTTGAGTGTCCACGCGCTCTTCAGGTGAACCACCTTCTTTGGAAGGGTGAAGTAGCACTGGGTGATTTGGGTTCGTAATATCTAGACAGCCTAGAAGGTCTCCAACCTCGGTGGTTGGAATGTTTTCCATGGCTTTCGACCAGGTACCAAACCCTAACTCTTCATGGGCGAGTCGTTGTAACTGTAAAAATGTATTGGTTGACCATTCTAGGTGCGCATAAGTTTTTAATCCCCATTTTCGGTATAGATATCCGGATACAGGCTCCAAAAGGTAAGATGTCAAGATGATCAAAGTGCCTACCACGAAGGCGAAAAGGAGACCAAAGAGACTGAACGATGCATAATCCGTACTTCTAATCTTCTATTATTCTGTTGATTAGAGCCTGGGGCATTGAAGAGACGTTGGGGGGCGGGGGCGGGGGCGGGGGGAAGCACTCACCTGGTTATTGCATATGCTTGTAAAGTCCGGAGACGTGAAATTCGTACGAATCTTGAGTGCTGTTGGATCGGAAGGATTAAAATAGGCCGTATCAATGAAACTTGCTTGGAGAGCCGCTTTTGAAATTTCAAACCAACGAATTACATCCAGCTGCCATTGATTCGATGGTAACGGGCCTTGAAGAGCCTCAGTCAAGGAAGCCTGTGAGGCTAGGCTTGCTGGTCCCAGTTTGGATACTATGTCATATACCGATCCAGCACTGTTCAGTTTCAAAGTCGATACGAAATAGCTGAATTCAGCTGCACTTGTAGTATTGCCTGTAGCCTCTAAAACGTTCTCTATCGTGGTGTTGAAAATATGTGCAGCACCTGCAACAGAGTCCCAAAGGCTTGCCAGCGGGCCGCAGTGCTGAGTATCTCTGTAACAAAATTGGTATTGTTCCACACAACCGAGTGGCGATGCCGGCTCTAGCGGTAGGTATATTAGATTAGTTCCTGTTGTATTAGCATTTCCTGTCAGTTCGACTGATTTTATCGGCGAGATGCGATACCAGTCGTCAGTTGAGGGTGCTGCGTGGAATACTCCTTGGCCGGACAGGAAAAGGAGTGCGATATCAGCGTCTTCCCTGAAAATAGGTTTTATCGGAAAAAACGAGGAGCTATCGGCAACTTCCCCCTCTTCCATGTTGACACGCCCTGTGCTATACGTTGTAGGTCAGCTAAAAATGACTTTCCATCTTTGTAATAGATGATTTAGTAACTCAAAGTATCGGTAAGACCAAGCAAAAGACGAAGGAGTCTGTGGACTTACGCTAGACCGTAATTACCACCGCCAACTGGAAAATCTGGGGACCTCGCGATTGCATATTGAGATTCAATAGATTCGGCTGCAAAATTATAGTCCTTCAGTCCAGTAGGAGCAGTTATGTTTCCATAATGGTATAGTGTGAGGTTTCCAAGTGATGAGTTATTCTGACTTGTAAACCCCTCAGTCCTTATTGGTGCGCAGTGAAGGACATTCCTTGCTAAAATCCTATGATCGCCGCGAGAATTAAGGCCGAGGTCTTCGTGGCTATCGATATAACCAGAATCGATCTGGATGTTCGTCGAATTAGATCGACACATAGCTTCCTGAAAGGGACATGCCGCTTTGTTATTTACAATGCTAGGAAGCATCTTCTTAGTAAAGCGTCCACAGTCAAGTATCTCTGCAGTAACGTTTGAGTAACATTGTTGAGCATAGTTGGCTGCGTTGTTGATTGCCTTTGCTTGGACAGGTGCGATTGCAAAGTATCCTTCCAGGTCTCCATCAGAGCCTGCAGCTGTAACTTTGTTATCATCCAGATATCCGCAATTCGAGCTGTGAATCAAAACTTCCGTGCCAACAGCTGTAGATATCTGCGAAGATAAACCACCTGCAACAGCGAAGGCGGCAACACAAAATGCAGCGACAACTACCAAGAGAAACACCCTCAGTGCATTTCGTCCGTTCGCCCAAATTAGTTGTAGAAGCAAGAGCAAGCCGCTTTCGGCTGCTGAGGAATTTCGTAGGATTGCTTGACGTTGATGATAAACAGTGTTCTGCGGACTGGGTGTGGAATAATGTCGGTGAAAAGCAAAGCAAACAATTCTCCAGAAACGAGCGGAGACAAAAGCGACAAAAAAAGCGGTGAAAGCAATAAGAAGATTGGCTTCTTGACGCTTAAGCGTCAATGTGAGGCCGAAGACCTGACCACGGGACCAATTGGTCCACACACCAAGATATACGGGGTACTTGTCGGTGTCGCTCATGATGAAGGATAATGTAAAGGACGAAAGTTAGATGACAGGTCTAGTGAAACTGGTACATCAGCCCTCAGGACAACATAAGTTAAGGCATATGGTTCTCCCTTTATACCTGAAGCACGACTACCCAGAGAAGTAAAGAAGCATAGCCCCTGGACTTTCGCAGAGAGATAGCCGTAAAAAGGACTGATAAATACTATACAATATCCTTTGGAGGAGCATGGGATGCTGCAGACCAAAAAAGAAAAACCCCTTTCTAGTGTGGTTCATCAAGAAGTAACACAGCCGACCTGAAAGCAGACCTAAAAATAAATCGATCAATGACTTTCAAAGTATGATCCCGGAGCCACAACACATGTCAATACTACACTAAGGAGCTCACCAACTAACGTGTCTCGCTATCTGCATCAACAACTAGCCATCAGGCGTAAATGTAAAGAGCATCGCGAGGCCCGGTCTTTGAATCATAGCCTGCACATCAAAGGAGTATGTCGAGGCAGAGACGGCCGTATGTCAGTCCTACAAAGTTAGAGAGTTACAGAAATATTCAATCTTATAGAAACCTTGAAAGTCGTCCCCTCCCGATCCATTTTTACGCATCCCTTCCCGTCTACGCAAAGGGCTCCGAATAGTGGTGTCATAATAAGACGATATATTAATCTCGATGTCTGCCAGCGATTAGTCTACAGCATACAATGGTCGGCAAGAGCTGTTAAAATATAGAGCGCAGTAACCGTGCGGCTATTATAAACTCCTTTTGGTCTAACTAAAAGTGAACAGTAGTTGGGCTCTTCTACTGATGGGCGACAACTGGTATGGTAGCCGCTAGGGTTCGCCGACCGACCCAATGCCAAAGAACCAAGGACCCAAGTAAGCCCATGGGCGCCCACTACCTTGTTTTTCAACTTGGGTTGGGTTTTACTAAGAACCCAAAACTCAAGTTTCTATGTACTAATCGTTGTATTAATTATAAAACTATTTTTTAAACATTTTTAAATAAATTAAAAAAAGTTTTATTAAAATTTATAACAGTAAAAGTGAATTATAGTTAAATAACTCATGTTAAAATTATATAAAAATTTAGTTGGGCCCCAAGTTGGGTCCAACCCAACCCAGCCCATGGGCTCTACTTGGGGGCCTGCCAAGCACCCATGGGTTGGGCTTTACCGAAGCCTATGGTAGCCTGCTTTAAATTCGCTTCTAGCTGACTACAGAAATCTATAAAGGGTACATACAAAGCGCCACGACGTGGGGGCGATGTATCCCAACGTCGAATATAGAGGGGTAGGACCGAAAAGAGCGCCACATAATTCACAACTGCCCCGAACTGCACTAACTCTCCACTCACGACTTACCGATAGCTTGAAAAGGGTGCATTGTTCTGGGATTCAAATACAGATCTTTTTGCACTACTATCTGTGAGCTAAGTGCCTAGGTTAGGCACTTTCGAGGATATCGCGCATCTCATAGGCAGTAAGTACTTGCATATCATGTAAAACTGGCTGTGACTTCCTGCGTGTGATTAACCGAGGTGGAAGGGTTTCTTATTTCTAATTAGATTAACTACCATTGGATTAACGAAAAACAGTTAGTAGTGAATATAGTTCTGGGAAGAAGCACGGAAATAACACTCTCCAACGCCGGCCAAAGGGGTGAAAGAAAGAAGGAGAGAAGTATAAATGTCGAAAGGCCTGTTGACTTGGTGTATCTGCCCCAATCGTTGCTCTAATTAGCAACATACAAATGCACCGTGAAAGCAACGACTGCCGATACCGAGCTAGGCAGGCTTTTAACAGGCATTATTTCATCAGGAGACCTAAATATAAAGGGCATGGCAAAATCTGCTGTAGGATTTACTGTTGGAAATCTGCTGTACTGCGGCATCTGACTAACTTTTCCACAAACCTAACCCCCTAGTCCATCTGATCCAACAACATTAACACAACTACATTTCTTACAGGTTATTAACACCACCACTACAGCGCCCCACAACCATGGCTGCAGCCCCCAACGTCCAGCCTTAAATTCCTCAGCTCTCAACATCGTCGAACTTGCCGAGTTCCTGTCGATGTTGAGTAGAAGGAGCCCAGACTTGTGGCATTATTGCAAACACATGGTGCAGGCGGCAGTGCGTGCACAAGAAACACCTGCCCACTCAGCCTACCTCTTCCTCTTTATCTTGCCGCACACCCCCAATAATGAAGCACTATAAGCTGCTACGATAAAACGTACTCCAGCAAGACACTACTTTTCTGTCCGTTTTTTTCTGTATCACAAGACTGATTGATAGAAGCAGAGGCAGGCGTCGCGTAGGTCAATCCTTCGCCCTTTGCATTTGCATGCCACGCTGCATTGTCCCCCTCTCACTAGAAGTATTGATCTGTCACAGCAAGATCTGCATTTGTTTTCCCCTCTTGAAAACTTACTGGGTTTAGTGCGTATAACCATATACATAGCCTTTCGTCAGCCGTGTCTCATTGACCCATGTTTCCTCCCTTCCTCAACATTATCACCATTCAAGAGTTGCTTCGTCTCATATCTTCGTATTCGAGTACAGCTATTATTCTGGCCTTCTTAACCAAAGGGGGATTAAAACGATTATCCATCCATCAGCCCTACAGCCCTAATTATCCAGCAACTCTCTATTTTAAAAACATACGAAAATAAGATTTGAGTATAGTTTGCGTGTAGAAGGCCTGGCCGGCTTTTCGATAGGTACTCAAGCTACTTAGGTACACAGTAAATTAGTGGGTGGGGTACCCAGTTGAGCTGTTGCTCCTAGCCCTAGTTTTCGACTACCTAGCCGGACCGAGGTTTCAATAATGACAATAGTAATAGTAACCAAAGACACAGTTTATCCATTTCCCATAGCTAGCGGATGCTAAACAGGCAACTAAGCAGAGTATGGTCCGTCTCTATAGAGGTACCATATATACGAAGAGCAATAAGCTAATTAGACGACATACTAGATGACGCTCTCATCACATTCAACCACATCATGATTATGGAGACAGTTTCCCTCTTAGACGACGAAAAATAATTCAGCCGGCGAACAGAACTCAGCCTGTATGAAATCTACAACACGCGACTTGTTCGGACCGACCTTGGCATTCGATCCCGAATAGACCCCTTCCAACGCCGCCTGCACAAGTACCTATGCGATTTCCGATATTAGGGACTATCGAAAAGCTATCAGGAAAACTCGGAAGCACCCGGGTCGACTCTAACAGGCCGCCAGTGGTCTTACCAAAACGCCATACTGATAGCAGAAGTTTCCGGGCGTGTTATTACTACCGTCACTATTAATGTCTTTCTCACACCAATCTGGGGATATTCAGATCGCCATCATTTCTATGTTCATCTGGCTTTTCCTTTTATCGTCACTGCCATGTTGAAGGTTTCTAACTTGGAGATGATGGCGGTATCTGCTGCTTATACGGCAGTGCTCGCCACGTTTGTTTCTAATATATCGTAAGACATAAAGTTACCGAGTCTCAAGCATAGTGAAATGAAAGGCATATGAGACTTAACTTGATCAACCATCTATGAGTGAGGTCACATTGGATCCAGTTCTCACCAGCACAAGGCAACGATGACTCTTAACTTTTTATATAGCTAGTCACAGGATCCTCAGCTTCGTTATATATGACTAGGTCTTCCTTGATTTAAATAACACTAGAGGTTTTAGGACCTATTATTTCCTATCGTAGCTCTTAGCAATCTTTTTGCTTTATCTTCAGCTGACATGACGAATTTTTTCACAGCTTACTGGGGCTTTCCTAACAATGCCACTTGATACTCATGCTGAGCCTGGGTCATGCCAAATCCTTCCGTCTCGAAGAATTCGTGCATTGATCTCATATCTCTAGCCCATACAGAGCCTAATTTCGACCTGAAACGCTCATCAAAAGCTACAAGCCCATCCACGTCGCCCATGGCAGGAGTAATGGCAACTTCAAGCGCCTCTGACCACAGCTCAGCCACATCCATGTCAGTACACCTCTCCAAGCCTGCAATCATCACCTTCTTTCCATTTCGTACTTGACCATCATCTTGTAGTGCGTTGACCACGGCTAACGCAGTATCCCCGGGGCCAACCCTGCTGACACCCTTGTTCCCAAGCGGCTCGTCGAAGAATCGCTGCTTTAGCATGCTGTCCTTGCTTCGTAGATCATTATCGAAGAATAAACTTGGGCCGATGATGGTCTATCTAAATCCGTCCGGCTATCTACGAGCCGTTGCTAGGCCATATCGTAGTTAGGCTTCAATGATGAACTTCACTAGCCTGTAGCCTGCTACATTCGCACGAAGTTAGCCTGCCTAAATCGCGCCAAGGTCGAAATCGCCATATGCAGACAGGTAGACCCAATACTTTACAGATCCGGCTCGTCTCATGGCGTCGAAGAAGTTTAGCGTCGACATCAGCTTATTCTCGCCAGTGAGACAGACGAATGTAGCCGTGACGCCATGCTTCTTAAAGACAGCCTCAAAAAAGGTCGGAGTTTGGATGTCTCCATGCATGATCCTAACACGCCCTTCGTGGGCTTCGATAGGAACTTGTGACTGAACGCGATCAGATTTTCTCGTAAGTAAAGCGAGCGTGGGCTTGGTAGGCTTCGATAAAAGGAGAGGAACAAGCGTTTACCTTGTTACCGGAGGGCGTAATAAAATACGCACACGACATTTTCTAAGAAATTCTTATAGCCGTCTGTTGTATCCTCGCCTAGGACAACATACTATCTTGAACGACAAAACATCTCATTACTTCTTTATCAATTATCTAGACGACTGATCAGTAGGTAAAGTGTCCGTTGATTTATCATCACATTTGCTTGGTAATTAGTGGAAACTCTACGAGTCTTTCTTTCAGTTACAGCGTTTAGCCCTATAGTTTCATAGACCTCCGTAGCATGTAGTTACTGAAAACTCCGGCCGGTTCCTAGTATAAGATATTTGTTAGCTACACGAGGGGATAAGGACTGGGTGAGATCGAGAGGACGATAATGCTCTACATTATTACCAGGGATAGAATAGTTGTCTAATGTACTGTGAGATGATTACGGGAGACTGGAGAATCCTGTCCCTACCAAACATAGACAATTACCTGGTTTCTTACTTCTTCCCATGCCTAGATACCAAGCACGACATCTTACACCTGCAGGTAGGTCCCTGACTGCATGCATGAGAACATACGACACTGGACGAATCATACGATGATGTTGCAGAATACCGACAGCGCCGCAGAACTGCATAGTTCACAGTCATCTTGGTGAGATTTTTATTTCGCAAGTTTCTTTGATTGTTCTGCGAAGGTGCTCTAAGCTACCTAGATGAGTCGTTCATGACTGTGACGCGTAAAGTCTTCAATCAGCTCGCTCGAACCACCATTATGTGGCCCCGTAGAGCAAGAGCATAAAACAAATTCTATTGTACTCTATAGATTATTTAAAAAGAAAAGGAATCTATTTCGGCACCAAAGCAATCAAGTAATCAGACAACTCCTCTGTATACTTCCACATGCGCTCGACCTTTAGTCCAGCGCGATCGAAGAGCGCAAGCCATTCGTCATGCGACCGCTCCTGCGCCGCAATGCACGCGCCCATGATGAAGTCCTGCTGCGTAGCCCTCCAGGGAGCGTCTCTCTCCGGGAGGATCATCTCGTCGATTAGAATCCGCGACTCGGCCGTCATGGCCGGCTTGATTTTCTGCAGGATCTCGACGCATTTCTCGTCGGGCCAGTCGTGCAATACGTTGCGGAGGTAGTAGGCGCGGGCTCCTGTTTATCGTTGCGCATTAGCTTCTTGGTACTGAATACAGTAGAGAATAAAGTAATTATGACATGACGAATGAAAGGATCAGATAACCCAAATGAGAAAAAGAAAAAGGCAGAGAGTAGAAGGAATGAAAGGCACCTTGTAACGGCTGCGGCGTAAAGAAGTCATGTGCCAACACATCAATCCCCTCAAACCCAGACAGCGGGCTCGTCCGAACCTTCTCGATAGTCTCAGGCAGATCCTGCAAAATAACGCGTCCCACGAGGTCCGGATACGTTTGCCGTAACGCGATGCACTGATGGCCCATGGAGCCGCCGACGTCCACGAAAACGGCCGTAGAGCCGTCCGCGCCTTTGGCGAACTCCGTCTCGAAATCGAGGACGCTCATGAATGTCGGCAGGCCGTCCCGCTGCCCGGCCATCCACCCCATGAAGTTCTTCAGTACCTCGGGACGCTCGTTGATCCACTTGAAGATGGGGTCGCTAGTACCGTGGCCCTGGCACCACGGGATGTGCGCCGGGTCCGTCATCTTCGGATACTTGTTCTCGCGCAGGAATTGGGGCATCGCGTTGATTGCTGGCACCACTGTTGTAAGGCTAAATTCATTGCGAGTGTTAGTCGCAGCCGGAAAAATTGCCCCGCAAGGAGAGAGAGAAGAGAAGAGAAGAGAAGTGTTTTCATAACTTATGAAAACGCACATGAAAGGTAGAGCTGAGCGTCCGCCGAGGGAGACAAGAGCTCGCGTGATGTTGTTTGCGCCGTACTGATCATCGCCTGGCTGTGAAACAATACCAAAAGATTGGTAATACCGCAAAAGACGCCCTACCCAGAGTTAGACTATAGACAGGTCTTCAATGTGGTCTTGAATAACAAAAAGGCATACTCAGCAAAACAGGGTTGACGCTTGTCTTCCTCGCGAGCTCGGCATTCGTCGCCGTAACGCCTCTCAAATCCGATAAGACATCGAAGAGACCCGTCTCAACGCCTATCAACGCGAGAGGAAGTTGGAAGGGCTGAGGCACGAAGTTAGTAAATAGTCCATCGAATGCGCTTCAACTGAAGTTTGCGCTATGAAATCGCTTGTATGCACCGTATGAGCAATCCGATGGACAGTATCTCCCGGCGCCTCAGTAGCAAGAGAGAGCTTCCGAGCCGCCTCGCTGAGTCGACGACGAGTTGCATGATCGAGCGTCTCTGGGTCAAAGGCAGGGTCTTCAAGTAGATTCTCTAGCCCTTCCGCCAAGCCCAACGCGTCATCTTTCTTGACTATCATCTTCTGTAAAGCAGCACACGGCCGATGTTGGAGAGCTAGACGTGATACCTAGCACTTAGTGCAATTGGCCATCTACAAAAATGATCAATACGGTCACCTTTAGAAGTGAAGTGGTTCTTCTTACGGAGATAGGCAGACAATTCACAGGATTTGGGCTTGGCGATGAATCATGCCACGATTCGTTTATGATCACTGTTCGGTATTTATCGTATTGATCGACTCCTGCTTTTGGCATGAACCCCCATGAAAATTGCTTGGCTTTTTAGTGAGACAAGCATATTCTCGGCGTCAAGAGACTGTTTACAGTAATCAATCACCTTATCAAGCCCCCCTTGCCATGGGGCGAGAAGCGCTTATCGCCAAGGCGCATTGGTCTGATGCCCACTGCGGAAACGTGTTTGCAAATGTTCACAAGTCATGAGCTAAAACCGTCGACTGATTGCTGATGTCGTGCCCGAGTGACGTGTAGTATCAACTTAGACATTCTATCGCTAGCGTGAGAAGTGGCCCAAGCGACTTTCATTTGTTATGCGAAGTTTGAGGGGGTTTCCATGAGAAGGATTCATGCCAATCGGAATAAATAAAGGGTATATTTCTAAAGGCAAATTGCTATGGCCTGCATTCTTCTATTAGCGCCGGAAAATATATAAACCGACATAATGCCTCTCAAAACTCCAACGCTAAGGCAAGCAAGAAAGAAGATAGGAAAATTATAGTTGGTCAATATCCTTATGACCTAGGGTACCAAGCTTCGTCCTTAGCTCATTATCTACTGCCTGCGCTTGTGTTCAAGCCGTTACAGTTACAGTAGCAGTAGCCATGTCCGTCGTCGTCGTTGTTACGGTCTCCTTCTCGGTGACGGTGACGGTGACGGTGACTGGCTCAAGAGAATTAGTGTGCGGAAGGACAGCTATGTTCATGCTCGTTCCCTGCGGCTTATCGTCGTCACCTCCACCGTGCCCATGACTGTGCGCAGTTGTCACTGGAATAATATCTACTCCAGTAGGTGTACCTCCTGCGTCAGGGGTGGTAGAAGTAGGGGGTAGCTGAGCTGCGGACGAGGTAGTAATAGGCTCGAATGACGTTGACGAGGGTGTCGAAGACACTGAGGGAGTCAATGTGACTGTCGATGTGACACTACCGGGAAGGGTTTCTGAGCTTGCCGGACGTGTCTTGGTGATGAGTGTGGTGGCAGTAGAGCTAGTGGAGACGCTGGTGGTGCTTGTTGTTTCTAGACCAGACGATTTGGTAGAAGCCGTAGTGGATGATAGCTGAGCAGAACTTGATGGCGTTGACGATTCTGTCTGAGACGAGGTAGTCGTCGGAGGCGGCCGGGGCGGACTAGAGGAGCTAGGTGTGACGAGAACTGAGCTTATCTGGGTCACAATGGGCGTAAATGTGGTTGTGATTATAGTGTCTACGTCCGTGCTACTAGGGGCCGAACTGGAGGGGCTGGATGTGACGAAGACTGAACTTGTCTGCGTCACAGTGGGTGTGATTGTTATTGTTATTGGGCTGTCACTATCCGAGCTAGTAGGAGCTGGGGTGGCAATGGCGGAGGTCGATGGCGTAGTTGATAGATCTTGAAAGCACCCAACTTGAACACCAGCAGTAGTGTTCATTGGCACGGCAAGGCATGACAAGCTAGCGGCGCAGGGGATTATGTTAAAAGTACCAGCGCTAGAGCACGTGCCGATGTTACCCTTGATACAGGCAACCTGACCGGCCACACAAGCCGACTCTTCTGTCAAGGTCTCGAAGAGATTATTATAAGCCTTAGCTTCGGCGACATTGCTAGCATAGACGTCAGGCGATACTGTGGTGCTTGATGCAGGGACAGAAGTGATGGCAGTGGGTATCTCAGCGTTCAATGTCCCGGTAGGCGAGACAGAATGAGACACGTAGGACGACTTCATGCTTGACGTGGTTGCAATGGTCGTGGGTGCGGTGCTTCCAGCCGAGTTGACTCCTGATGAGCTAGTTTGTGAGGGTGAGCTGGAGATAGTTGGTACCGAAGTCGCAACGTCCGAACTACCAGGTTGACTTGCCGTCGAAGAACCGACACTAGAGTGTGTGCCTGACCCAGTCGGGTTGGAAGTAGTCAGAAACGGTGAAGGGGTCGGCTTGCCACTATTACCTGTGGCGGGCACAGCACTGCTTGTGGGGGTGACAGTAGGAGAGTCAGTAGGTGTCACAGGTTCTTTCGGTGGTTCCGTGGTTGAACTAGATGTTTTCGCAGCGGCCTGAGAACTGGGACTGGCCGCCTCTGACGTAGTACCCGGGTTGATGATCACAGTTGAGGACGGGAAGATGCTAAGCAAAGGAATGGTTGATGTGTCACCCGGGCCTGTGCTACTCTCTATTAAAGTAAATGATCGAGAGATAGACGTAGATGAGGTTGGCGCTTGAGTAGAACTGGAGCCGGAGTCTACTGGCTGTGAAGAAGCAATGGTTGAGGGTACTGTCGTTAAGGTAGTAGAAATGGTGGATACGGTTGAGCTAGCGAGAGCCGTGGATGATGTAGTTGAAAGTTGTGTTGAAGAAACTGGTAATGATGAATCCCCTAATGTCGTGGACGTTGGTGATTGTGTCGGTAACGACGAGAAGGTCACCGTTGAGTTGGTAAATCTCTTGAGCACCCATGGCTGTCTAACCATGCCATCTCGTCGTACCCTGTACGATGTTAGTCAATGGCTTCTTACTCATGACGGTGGTGACTAGGGAATATTGATACATACCGATCACCTCGCCTTAGCGGTCCTGCCGCCAAGGCCTCCGATAACCAAAGGAGATCTAAGAAGAGAAGTGATGTTCGCATTATGAAAAATATAGAAATATGCTTTTTCCGATGGAAGAATAGAAGTGAAATTATTGAAGAGAAAGGAACGAAAACGGTTTGTAGGGGGGGGGGCCAACGTCACGGCTCGCGAGGAATGGAGCAACAGCACTTCATATTCCTCGATGAGGCAATAAAGAGAAGAGGATGCCTAAAGAGATGTCGATAGTCAATCAAATGAAGACAATACGGCAATGGTCTAGGACCTGGTGGACAATGAATGTGTAATAGCTACGGACCCGAGAGTCAACAAAGAAGATAGACACGGAAAGAAAGAGCAGCAAATGCACGAAGATGAACCACCAGGGCTAGAACGAACCGAGATCAGCTGTAAGAGTGAAGATCTTCGCAGATCGATAGGAAGGGAGACCGCTAGCATCTTGTATAAACACAAGAGGTTACCTTGTAGCTGGGTGATTCTTCAGACGTCCAGCTCGGGTACCATGATTGTGTCGGAAGTTAAGATTGCGGCCCGTTGAGAGGGCCTCGCAGCTCGCTCGACCGTTTAAGGTAGCCATACTTATTGACCAATCCAGAAGCAATGATGCAGGCTGTCCCGGCCGCGGAAGCAAGAATTTGAAGCTGCTGGACCACCAGCAACGAATGTATTGTTGCGATGGTACGTATGCGAAGAGGTTGGATAAGCGCTGCCCGATGTCCCTGGAAATGTCTAGACGTGTTTCGGCTGGCGACACTGGACAGACGCGCGGTAACTTATAATTGGATGGCCTCAATTTCCCCATAGGTGCACCGCAGCGCTGAGAACCAATCGCTGTCTCGCGGCCACAGCACCTGCGACCACCAAGCAAAGCACAGTGCCCAGGTGGCATTACCTTTCCTTTCGGGGTCTGCGTGCCTAGACTAACTGGGTTTTGATTGGACCAGTGCCTGCATATGCCCCACTACGACTACCTCGGCATTCAAAGCTCTCTCATCCAGGTATGTCAGGCCGAATGCCCATTTCATGCGACCACGGCCTCGATGAAGATATCGGCCAGGTACCGGCCAATTTTCACCATCATTCCTTGATTTCAGTCGCCTATGAGGTAGCGAAAATGAATCTGTGCAGCCATTTGGGCGGCCTCCGGAAAAGAGTGAGAAGACCTTGTGACTGACTATAAAGCATGTATAAATCCCTGTGTTTTTGTGATGAGATAGTCTGTCGGACTCGAAAGCTCAACCTCGACCATTTGACCGACCGCCCTATGCTATAAATGTTCACATCAATTTAGTTACCAACAGCCATAATGCACAGCTATCTCTGATCCCAGCTTAATGTCGTTCATATTCTCACCACCGCATACGGTTGCATCATGGCATAGACCATGACCCCATTGTCATCGCAAAGCCATCATATATGTATGCCACGCCCATCAGGCAGGGAAGCAACTCATATAATGTCACCAATTGTTGTCGCCCGTGTCCGAGATATAATTACGCCCGAAAAAGGGTTGTGCCCATAACGCAAAACACGGTAACGGTTGCAGGTCTTGATACCTTTGGCCCCCAGCAGGTATGCCAGAGTATCTTCAATGGCAAGCAGCCCACCCTCAAAGGCCACATCTGAAGCTGCAATAATGCGATACATGACTCCCAGGTCGAGTCAATGAACACGATTTCGTGCTTATACTTGGTGAGGGTGTTGGCTCGTTGGGGGCATATCACTTGCAGTAAACTCTGTAACGCGGGTTAGGGCTGTTTCTCCTGCGACCGGGCTACAAAAGCTGGGTACTCTTCGACCCCATATCAGTCAGTCAGGGGATGGAAGCTGGCTTCGTTCTCACGAGGACGTGGCCGTTCGGACGAACTATGATGTTCTCGGCCAAAATCCCATTGGTTCGTAAGTGAGCTAACTATGTCAGCGTCTGATAAAGAGATTGGCGACTGATGGCTACGATATTTCAGGCGATGACTCGGAACTGACCGGTCTCTCACTACTACCTACCTACTTACAGTAGGTAGTCAAGGTCGAGTCGACTGCTGTATAGAGAGACACACGGACCTATCCCTTGAAAGCCGAACCATCTACAACTTTTTAGCTACTTTGATAAGCACTACTGCAGTATCCACCTGCAAAATCGGTGCACCCAATAAATCAACAGAGACTTTTTTATTTTGAAGTGCAACTGTTTTAATTAGGTGCATGCGTGTTGCAGGTGGATATATCACGTGCTCTATAAATTACCTAAAGAGTTGCAGATGTTTCAGGATTCAAAGAGATACTTAGCTTTCGATGGCAGGTTGCTGCTCTTGGTCATTGCTGTGTAGAAGATATTTGATACGTTAATGTAGTTGAGACGAAAGCTTGATGCATGATGATATTTTCGGAGCGATCGGAGCCCTTACCAGTAGCCTGGACCGCTCATTATTCGCAGATACTAGGTAGTCACCCGCAGGTTGATAAATCTATACCATATTACACAGAAACTATAGTAACAAACAAACAATGCATATCGAGTTGGCGGAGGATAAGCGCTTATAACACCAAGAATCCCACCCCGCCCCCGCCCCCATTTATATATCTAGGTACCAGGTTAGGCGGGGCAGGGGTTCACTTACAGCACTTCATCAGTGCAACCCCATGTTACGATCTTGATCACTCTCGTTTCACTAACTTTCATGTTAAGTAAATCGAGAAGATAACTCCTAACCCCAATCAACAACTTATTCCAGACGTCGAACAAGAACCGTCAAATTCAACTTGGTGTGTATGTTCAATGGCGGCCATTAAACGAATCAGGGGCTACTAGTGGCCAGACCTCACAGCAGAGCACAGCTACGAGCACCAGCTCATTACTATCCATTTCCGTACAATGTCAGACTGCGACAAGTTCGGGCTGTGTCTCGCTGCTAGTCAAATACCATCCGAGGCTTCAGATTCACCGCGCTAAGATGATGATGATGAATCTCGATTTAGAATTGGCTCTAGCCTCTTCGAGCTTCGAAAGAACAATGCGTTCGACCTATTAAATGGACGTAACGAGTAACATATTCGAGAAGGCCCAGACAACAAGACACACATCCGTGGACGAACGGAACTTTTAGAAGGAGGGAAAGTCCGGGTGCAGCCCCTTACTCAACAGCCATGCTGGATATTTCACTCTCTGCAGGGAGAGTTGAAGCACAGCCTTGGAAGACACGCCATAGGATCATCAAGCGTCCATAATCAGAGCTCGAGGACTCACGCTATCCCAAAGTTTGAAACCATGAACCGGCAACTTGTAGAGGTGCGATGAGCCTTGGTTGAACAAGAATCCGAGTTAGTACCTGTCAGCAAGCGAGCAACCGATATTACCATCGAAAAACAAACCAAAGCAGCTATTGAAAATGCTAAAGGCACTTGGATACCCAATCCAGCCTATCAAGTGAATCAGGAACACATCGATAAAGTGGAAGCGGAGAAAGCGGCCTGTGAAGTGCGTGTCGCAGCCGCCGAAGAGCGCATCAAAGCCATCTCATCATCCAGCAAGGCCAAGTGCCTAGGAGGAGAAATAGTACTTTTCGACCTTGCTAGAGCAGAGTATCAACCCGAAAAGGGGGCTCAGACACCCATTATGAAACACACTTCCCAGGAACGGCAAGATGGTCGCCAGATCAATACTGATTTGCTTGCCCTGAAGGAAGTCATACGTGCTTAGTCGACCGATCAGGCAAGGATTCCTTTCCGATTGTTACCTTTAACTATGGTTCTGCGTGAGAATGTCGTAGGCTGCAGAGATGGACCCTCGGCAGTGATATTAGCCGTTTCCCCTTTGAAAGTCCGGTATGCAGCAACGCTAAATTATCTCAAGTATGGTGGCTTGGTGGGCGTAGCAAGCTCGTAAGGAGCATCATGTAATCAACGACCCTTATTACAATTGAAGTTAATGCAGAGCAATGAAGCATTCCAAATGGTCAATTCATGAGTTATTAGTACATTGCTTGGTGTCTGAAAGGAAGGAAAAGAGAGGAGAAACTTTCATGCTGTTCGTTATTCAGACTTAAGACATTGGTCCCGACAACAAGCTGTAAGCTATTGAAGTAGGCTGCCCAATGCATGTTATACGGCCGTTTCATTGAAGACTTAGGACGTGGGTTAAGACTATAGTTTTTACCTTTTAATTGTCGAATGTAACCGCTGCGTTCTAACTTGATTGTGTACATTGCAAGTTATTCACAAAAGGTTCATAGAAGCAAGAAATCAACTTTCGTCTACCGGCCAAACCAGGTTTTTCTATCAACCGTAGCTTAATGTACAAGCAGCTATCTAAAAGCGATAACATCCTATAAGTGAATACTAATTCCTAGCTCCCGGCTCTATCAATCAGAGGCCACATGATAAATTAGAGGCCATTGTATAAAAGGAGTTCACGTAAAGCTTAAGGCTTTAAAAATTACCTACTAATTTATATAACTTTGCTCTTAGCATAGTTTATTCAAGAGCACGCCTACTTACTCTATGTATATTCTAGAGTGGTTATTTATCCGCCAATCTCTGTGTTGCAACCTGGCCATAGACCTTAAAAGTTTCCCGTGATCTCTCATTCTCTCTTCTTCCCTCCTTAATTCTTCCTTCCTCGAAATATCCGCTCTGTCTCGCGCTATTTTATATTCTATCTCTTTCTCCAAAGCGTGGTTCCCTTCACTGCCTATCCATAACCAGAAATCTCGTTCTGAATTGATTTGGTTCCTCTCAGCAAACTCCAAAGCATTTTGTCGCGTAGTATACGGACGTTTGTCCAGAAGGTATGGAATCAGATCTGTGCGTGTTGTGAAAAGTGTCTCAAACCACCTCAAAAAGCTTAGTCCCACGTCATCTAAGAGGCATCGATTTAATCGTTCTATTTTTCGTTTGAACCATCCGGCATCCCAGTCCATAGCGCCCTGCAAGAAACAGTCACCCACAAGCTGGTAATGGGTTGTCGTTCGTTCTTCATTGATATATTTCTTTGGCCGGAGTAAGAAAGGCGTGTTTCCTGACGGAAGAATGAAAACAGCGTCTCCGTTCTTTGCTGATGCCGGCCCCCATCCAAATCGACCCCCTTCCGTCATGAAGAAGGATCGCCGGGTGTTGGCCGTCATGAAGACATAATCATAATCATTATGGTGACTTGCTATTTGAGTCTTGGTTGCATTAAGGTGTCCGCCTTTGGTACTAATAAACCAATCTTTCAAAGCATCAAGCTGCGTGTCATCTTGAATTCTTTGGAATTTTCCGCCTGAATATGTGAGATCGCTGACTAGCGCCCTCATGAACTCGATCTCGTTAAGGTCCTGGTCTGTGGTACGTTTCTTAAGCCATGTAATAATGTTAAGTATCTGTTGAGCGACCTCCTCGGACGTGGATTCGAGGCCAAGGGGATATAACGGCGGACATGTATCTAACAAGATATCCTTGTTGAGCCCGAGAATTGAGAGTATCCCTGGCTGACTTGCGTATATGGCTGTCTTCAAAGGAAACGGGTAAACGTCCTTCTTTGCATTCAGAACTTCCGTAGCCATTTCAGTAAAAGATCTGCGAACTGACTCAATGCTTTCTTTGACTAATGAGTCAGGCCCCTCCCCAGCTTCGCGAAATTCATATTTGGAGTTGGTATTTGTTACCCCTTGGGTCATCTTGAAATCGTCGCTGGGCTTGTGTAGCAGGCTCAAGTCTTTTTCAATAATGAGTATACGCTCGTCAATATTTCGCCACGTCCTTCCCAGAGACTCGCGCGCTGCGTCGCACTCTGCCAAGTGAGCGTTAAGTAAGAGCTTCCAGTCGCTAACGCTTGTACAAACTATGCTTTCGAATTTGATTGCGGTCTGATACAAACCGAGGAGGGACACACGACGAGCTTCCATACTATCGAAGACAACAGTCCAATCCGGAACCCATGAGGGAAGGCCGTAGGTAGCTTTGCGGCCTAGGTCTCCCGCAAGTGCTCTTAAGGACCCATCGTCATGCTTCAGTATGTCTAAGATTGTAGCTGAATAAACCTCCGTAACGGTTATAGAATAATCTGGGCGGATGTCTGTACGTCCTTGGAATAATCCTAAGAGGGCGTAGACCTTGTCTCTATCATCAGTTGCCTTTCTATAGCTAAAGTCCCTGAGGGTACCCAAGAGGCTCCTTGATTCGTTGCCACTTAGGGGTGCCCTATACAGCTCGCGGTTTCGTGTGATATCCTTTACTAGGCGGATGATACGTCCAATGACCTTTCCATACTCTGAGGGCATAAGATCGTGTAACTTGGTTCTCTCCCATGCATCCACCACCTCGGAAAGGAACTCCCACGAGCTGGTCACATCTCCATACACTAGTGTGATCTTCTTAGGGAAAACTGCTTCCTGGACAACCCACACGCGAGACCACCATGGGGAGTTTGACATGTGTCTGAGACCTTCGAAGAGTTCTTTGAAGCGGCCGTTCTCATCATATGTCACTTGTGCGAGTATGTCGGCATGCATACTTTCTTTCTGAGCAAGCGATAGGAAGCCGAACACGTCCGAGGCAGTTACAGGACGGCCAGGCCGAAATCGATCTTCTTTGGGCATACTGTAGTCATTATTCGGAAAACATATCTTCCTATGCATGCTTTGCGGATATGAATATCGTTTGTACTCGTGTTGGTGAGGATTGCCGAGGAACACAATAACCTCATCAGCAGATTCATATATGTCGCGCATTCTTTCGACTTGCTTATTGCGCTCTGCAATATCTTCTTGATTGATGCACTGGGAGTTATAAGTGTCTGTTTCTACCTGGACCGGCAGGATTTTTCTTACGAGTGCATCTATCCACATAATCACAGGTTTGTCTGTGAGTCGTAGTGTTCGCAGTGCATGTTCTAAGTTGACTGTGATCACCAAACTTGCTGTATCGTCGAAGTGATTACCACGAAGTTGAATGGGTCGCTTTGACTTTGATGCGCCCCAGGCATACGACAATGCTTTATAGCCTGTGTTATGGCGAAACCAAGCGTCGGAAACAACACATTTGATATCATCATTCCACTGGCCTGCCAATATAGTAACGAGCCTGAAGTCTCCTTGAATGTACCTATAAGGAGACTGGATATGGCTATCGAATGACGGCTTTTGGTCGCGGTCTGATGAGGTCTTGAGTCTATGGTTGCGATCCATTTGAAGCGATTACACGAGCCAGCGTAGTCTCCGGTGTTTCCTCAAGGGTATCGCAATTGAGCAATATGAACCGTATTTTCAATGAAGCCAAGGACGTGGGTTGCTTTTGCACGTTGATGGCTCCTAACGTAGCTTGGCATGGAATAAGCAGTCCTTAGTGAACGCCAGGGTGTATACCTTGTATGTATTTGGTGAATAAGATGGCGGGATGATACATTTTTGACTAAGTATGCTTGAGGTTTTAGCTAGTCTGCCTTGCAGTCTGCCCTGGGTAGCCTGTGTAAGCTTACACGACTTCTAATATGTAGCCCTAACCAATCGACAATAGTCATCTCATGTACCTACAGTGGGGGAGAAGAAATACCGCGTTTTTTTCTATTTTGCACTAAAACTCAACTAGAACAACGTCACATAACTTCTAATCTTTGTATGTAAATAAATACTGACAAGAATCATATAGTTAAATAAATACAGTTTTCTTATTAAACAATTGATCTTTGATTTTTCCGGATTTTTTTGGTTGATTTATATGTAAAAAGAAAATCTTATCGAACAATTTCCGTCTTTGGGGGTTTTACATACAAAATGACAACTTTTCAAAAACTTAAATTTTTGAACAGCTACATGTCCACCCAAAAAGTTTCAAAAAATACAATATTAGTTGCTTAATAGGGGGATTATATTTATTTAACTGTATGATTTTTGTCGGTATTCACTTACATACAAATGTTAGAAATTATGTGACGTTGTTCTAGTTGAGTTTTGGTGCGAAATAGAAAAAATGCGGTATTTCTTTCCCCCCACTGTAGGTAGGCACTAGGTATGTAGGGACAATGTAAAAGCGACCCGAGCTACCTAACATGTGCAGAACGTGGCTTGAAATCAACGTTTCACAATGCAAGCCCTCTGAAATCGCGACTTTTAGACATCTGATATCTAAGGTTACCTTTCCTATGTACATAATTGAGTGAGCTATGTATTTTGCACTAGGCTCGGGGACGTGTAGTATTGGGACCGGCTTGGTCGGCTTCTATATCGCCACTCAATGCTACCTCTCTTTCTGATCCATCGAACCACGTCTCTTGTGCTGAAAAAATGGAGTTAGTGTTTGGGATTCGATATTCTGAAAGATTGAGATCGGAAGACTCACCACTCCATAATTCGGAGTACAGTCCTCCCCGGTCGATAAGTTCCTTATGCGTGCCCTGCTCCGCGACGGTACCTTCCTTTAATACAATGATGAGGTCGGCGTCGTAAATCGTTCGCAGACGATGAGCGATGAAGACACTGGTTCTAGCCTTCTCTTTTAGTATACTGTTGATGTTCTGCATGAGGGCCTGCTCTGTGTGTGTGTCAAGCGCACTTGTGGCTTCATCGAAGAAAAGGAGTGGGGGATCCTTGAGTAGTAATCGGGAAACAGCTAGACGTTGCTTCTCTCCACCGCTAATCATCATGCCTCTTTCGCCAACCTTGGTGTCGTACCCGTGAGGCCAGGAAATGATTATATCGTGGATCCGGGCGCGTTGTGCCGCGGCAACGATCTGCGAATCCGGTGCAGACATGTTGCCATATTTGATATTGTGTTTAACTGTGTCATTAAATAGAGGAGTGTCTTGAGGGACGACACCAATGGATTCTCGGAGTGAATCAAGCGTAACGCTGCGGACATCCTGGTCGTCAATCAAGATGCGACCCGACTCCACGTCGTAGAACCGGAACAGAAGGCGTAGAATCGTAGATTTTCCGCACCCGCTCGGTCCAACAATGGCAACCTTCTTGCCGGCGGGTATGGTCAGGCTCAAGTTTTGCAAAATGGGACGTTCTTTAATGTATCCAAATGTGACATTCTCAAATTTGATTTGGCCGCCATGTGAAAGCTGTAGGGGTTTCGCATCCGAAGCTTCTTTGATAGACACGTTCACTTTTTGCAGATTGAACAGAGTCTCCATATCCAAAAGGGACTGCCTGAGTTCTCGGTAGACAGTCCCAAGAAAGTTAAGGGGAACAGACAGTTGGAAAACCAGCTGATTTACCATAACTAAATCGCCCACTGTCAAGGACCCCTCGGCCACACCGTTTGCCGCAAGGTACATCATGCCAGTCAGTGCGCTAGAGAAAATGATGTTCTGTCCGCTGTTTAATAAAGCTAGGGACGTGGCAATTTTAATTGAACTTTTTTCATAGTCCTTAAGGGCCTTGTCGTATCGCGCAACTTCAAATTTCTCATTATTGAAGTACTTGACGGCTTCGTAATTGATCAAGGAGTCGACTGCTACAGTCGAAGCCTTGTTGTCTGCAGCATTGGCTTGGCGTCGAAACTTGGTTCTCCACGCCGTCGTCCAGATTGTAAAAGCCGTATATGCCGTCATTGTAACGAGCGTGATGACGGCGAAGTTGACGCCGTACTGCCAGGATAAGATGCCACAAACCATACCAATTTCTAAGGCGGTAGGAACAATGTGGAACACCATGCTGGTTAACAAAAAGCTGATTCCCTTGGTTCCTCGATCAATGGCTCTTGTGAGGCCACCAGTCTGCTTGGTAAGGTGGAACTTCAGGTCAAGCCTGAGCAAATGGTCGAAGACGTCGCAAGCGACTTTGCGAATCGCTTTCTGGGCTACCGAGGCGAAGACGGCGTTACGCAGTTCCTGGAAGATTGTCGCACCGATCCTTGTCGCACCATATGCCAGGATCATGCTCCCAGCAATCATAGCAGCCGTACCACCAGTCGCGCCAATATCGACATTCATGGCATCGACAATGTTCTTGAAGTAAAAGGGTACCTGCACGTTCAAGACTTTGGCCCCTATCAGCAGCACTACAGCGATGGAGACACGGAGTTTCGTGTCCATGCTGCCCTTGCCCTTCGGCCACAAGTAATGTGCCATTTCTTTCATTATTGCCCAGTCCGCCTTGCGCTGTTCCTGAACGCTCTTATCGTCGACAGCCAAGGGGTCTTTCTGGGTCTTTCCTGGCTTCTTGACTTCGGGCTTATCTTTGGCGTAAGAGCCGAAGGCAGCATTCTTTGGGGAATAGTTTGGCCGTAGATGCTCAAGTTGGCCCACCTGGGGCCGTCGGGGAAGACATCGTGTCGTAAGCACTCGTTGTATCGAGGCACGGATTGGTGGAGGAGGGTTTGTAGGATGTGTTGGAAAGAGGTTGAAGGCTGACCGATTCAATCCGAGGCAGACGTGACACGGAAGCCTTGTCCGTGTCAAGCTTCTCGAGATCATCTTGGCTTGAAGGTGGAAGTTATCATGATGGACTATGCTCGATTTTGTATTTGGGGATCGCGTATGTCGGTTCGAAGTTTAGGATTTGCGGCTGTGCGAAGACCGGAAGAGTGAAGCTTAGGTGAAACTCGTTGTATTTAACAAATATTATACACGGCGCTCAGGGACACCTACGAGATATATACCAGGATTGAGGTGAGTGAGCCTCAAGGCAGAAAAAGGAGTCTAAAAGGAAAGTAGATAGGCTACCTAGACAATTGAAGGCGCGAATTTTGCGATTCCATGACAGAATGGCGTCTTTTTTTTGGGGTGCTTAGAGCTCGGAGTTTGGGAGAGTTGGAGAGTTGGAGAGCTGGAGATTTAGAGCATTGGAGCCTTGGAGCCTTGGAGGGGTCCTCGGGTCCTCGGTACGTCAGATGCCCGCCCGCTGAATCTCCGATGAGCCCCGGCCCGTTAGGCACCTGTGAGCATGAGCATCTCTTAGTCTACCTAGTGTCAGACCAACCCCCGAAAGCGCACTAACCCCCCTGGAGGCGCTCTTTCACAGTTTATGATAGGGAGTCTTAACAACTGCTGCCCATCCGTCCACTCCGTATTTAGTCAACTACACATATTTTAGGATGAAGCTCATCTTTTGTGCAAACACTTTTTCAGCCAGTGGGGATATGTGTTTGAGTCTACCACATTCTACCCATGTGCTTTCTCTAATGTAAGACGGGCATCTCCCTCATATTGACATTCTCACCAAGCCATCTGGCTGATGCCTCATTATCGGACACGAGCGTTGGGCAACTTTGTACACAGATCTGGCATATGTTACCTGCTCTCAAGTGGGTAGAGAACTTTGGAAAAAGCATATTATATCAGGATGTGGTGAGTGTTGGCACACTTTAGATCGCACCACCAATGTCCCTCTTGTGCCTTTTTGGGTACGAAAAGCCCGACAACATAACTTTTATCAACCCCGTCTCAGTTGAGATTACAACTCTATTCCAACGAATGGCCTAAGTACAAATGAAGTGCAAGTCAGCGTCATTGAAGATCTTCGATTATTACCGCCCGTATCAAGTCGGTCGATGGTATTCACCACGTAGGATGTCTATCCCAAGACGATGAGACCATTAGTCAACGACCACAAAGTCTCTGCTCATTTCATTACAGCAGCCTAGGAGGCCAGTCAGCATGTGACTCGCTATCGGGTTGGTATATCCGGAAAACCGCCACATCTCTTTGTTGGCGAAAGGGCATAGAATGACCATGACACCAGGAGAAGATTGGATCTGGCTCTGGGGCGCTTAAGTACTTCCTGGATAAGGAATTGCCGACCAAATCTGCTTACTCCTTCAGCCGATGTGGCGATGCAACTGGTGGTATCTTCATGCGCTGCCCCTGGTCCGTGTCCTAAACAAATAGCGGTGACAATGTGGCCGAATGCTGCTGGCCAGCTGAACGGGCCCAGGTCCACACTACCCGCCTCACCGTAACCGTCAATTAGCCTCCTCGATCGCGCATCAGCTTCCGTCGTGGACTCGTGGGCCTGCATGGACGGACTATGGTGGGGTTGAAGTGCCTCACGACCATTGACATCGTAGCCGACGCATCTCGGTGGAGCCGCCATGTTGGGCATCATCAACCAGTTGGCATTTCAGAAACATCCCAACCCGGTCCCGGGAGGGGGTCATGGTCATGGCCCCAGAGGTTGTTGCCTCATGACTAGGACTAGGCTTTCTCCTACTACAGGTCTAGTCATTCCCCTAACGTCCTTTAAGATTCTCGCCCATTTTCTCCTTCTTTCTCTCTTTTCTCTGTCTAGACTTCTGTCTCGTCAGAGATGGGAAACCGTGATCGATCAACACTCAGGAGTGATTCAGGCTATGGGGACGAACTGCCCGAAGTGGCACCACGCTGCCCCAGCGACCACCCTTTGAGTGAGTCCAGCCCTGTTCTCCAAGTCGATGAGCATGAAGTCTTCTTTACTATCAAGTACTATGCTGACACTATGCTTAGCTCTCAAGGGATATGAGATCGGGTCCGCGTCAAAACTCCACGTCGGCGACGTTAGTGATACCCCGCTGGGCTAGATCGATGCGATACTGATCGATATATTCGCAGGTATTCGAATTCCTCTGGGCTGATGCAGCCGAATTCCAGTGGGAATGGAAATGCCTTGGATACACCCGGTTTATTGTCCTGCGCCATAGCAAGAGCTTCCCTCACCACTGCGTCTGCATGTAAGTGAGGTCACGACATCGAGTTAACACGCCTTGCCATATTCTCAGCACCTGGATTGATTAAAGCAACCGGCTTCCCTTCAGCTATATACGACTAACTCTCCATTTCTAAGACCAATCTCCACTGGTGGCGCCAGCAAGCATGAATTCGCAAAGCCGGGTATCGACAGCTTCCAGCAGGGGTACGTTTTCGCCAACGGGGACCCCAGCCCCGGGTATGAGCAGCCGAAAGGTGGGCCGAAGCTCCAGTACTCGCCGGTTGGAATCGAGCTGCGTCCAGGCAGGCTACGCGTGAAGGAGGACTCTAGGGCCAACTACGCAGACATCGTCCAGGTCGACCACGATTCCCAGGTCATGGTCGTGGGGGATGTGGTGAAGTACTTCGACCGCGTGCGTCGAAACGTCAATAAGGCTTTCATGCGACAAATACTGCGGACAGCGCTAGAAAAGTATCAAGCCGAGAAAGCCACCACCACGCAGAGGCCAGGGAGTATCATGGAGTCTGTGGATGGTGACCACGGCGGCGCGGAGTGTAGAGAGCTAGCTCAAGAGGTCGACAGATCAGACACGTACACCTTGAATGAGGGCCCGACCGACGATGAGAGGGAAGGGGAAGTTGTGCAAGAGGTCGTCGTGAAGGAGGCACCGCCGGAAAATAAGGAGGAACGGGAAAAACAGATGGAACGAGAAAAACTAAGGAGGTCATCTTCAGGAAAGACACCTTCGATAACGACGCATTCGGTAGCGACGTCTGTGATAGCCACGCCTTTGGTGGCCACGCCTCGGGTATCGACGCCTCAGGTAAAGGCTTCGATACCAACCGAGCGGGCGCCGTCCTCTCCCGAAGAAAGACGACTGAAACCTCAGACGCTTGCCCCCGCCACAAACCCCGACTATGACCTCAGATCGATGCACAATGTTGCGATGGCTGGACTCAAATGACGAGCTCTTTTTGATCACTATTCCTTCTATCACCTGAAATTGGAACCAAGCTGCATGAAATTGGGCGTATGGCGAAGGAGGCAGCATCTTGAGGCGGCATTGCATATTTGAAAGAGAGGACCTATATACGAAACCGCATCTGCATATAGCATTAGATTGGTGAAGAAAAGTAACGATACGGTTACATTTGAGACTGAGAAATAATGAACGAACTGGTTAGTATCTAAACTGGCTACTCCTAATAGACGTTTTTGGTTCTTCAACTAGACACCTACTATCATTCTCTGACTTTGGTGATTTCAGGAATCTAACTAAATCGACAAGTTTCTCAACAGTTCTAATGTTCTCTTGCCGGAGCTTATAGTTTATGCTGGAATCTCTGAAGCCTAGTGTTTGTAGCTAGGCATTGCATGCGGGCGTCCTAGATTTCTTGTTAGGCACTCTCCACCCTGTGGCTACGGTCGCACATAACCATCATCGCCTTCGGAGTTCAATCCAGGTTCGAGCGATTTGCACCCATCGAAGTTGATCATAGTCAATTCACTGATTATAAGAGCTATTTCTTGACTTTTGGTTAACTAGAATCGTAAGTACTCGCCCAGACTTATAGTGCCTTAAGTGTTCAATCGACTCTGCAAAATGACAGCCATTTTTGTAGTATTCAGAACGGTGGCTAGCCGAAGAATTTTGGAGGGGTTCTAGATTACTTCGATAATGCACCCATGATACACTTATCCTCAGCTGTAAAAGTGCGTGATATGTGAGCAGGGCATCGGCATCTCACCCATGCCTCCCTACTTACTTACCCCTCTCAAGCAAGGAACAATATCAACCAACCACCGTTGTAATAGCGGCTTACCTCACTTCCAGCCTCGTATTTATACATTGATTTTAGCTCATTAACTAGTAATGAGGGCTTGAACTACTGCGACAAGCCTTTCGGACTATTCAGATGGGACGGCAAGAAGACTTCGCTCTGCCCCTAAAACCCCACTTCCTATTGGATATGCATTGCTGATACTACTTGCGACGTACTTTAAGATTTAACCTGAACATGGCGAACGAGGACCCTAAGAGCTCTGTGATAGCTTACGCTGTCACTATTATAATAAGCTCCGTAAGCTAATCCCTTCCTGCCGGCGTACTATATGCTCACTAAAGTCGTAGTTCGTCCTCTACGCCAGCTATCTCATACTACTACACCCCCTCCACAGCTATCCAGGGCCTCTCCTTGCCAAGCTGACAGATTTCTATGCCGGATTTCATGCCATTAAAAAGAATCTACATCTAGCTATTCAGGAAAATCATGCGAAATACGGTGAGTATACACACATGCCGCGACCGACACCATGGTGTTGCACTATTGTTCTGACGGCATAACTCCAGGATCCGTAGTTCGTCTGGCGCCAAATCGCCTAGTCTTCAACACCATCGCAGCACTTCACGGTGAGTTACCTTCCAGTTTTTTTCATATTATCTAATAGTAGCGCTCGAGACAGTGGACTAAGTTCTGTAGATATCTACCAGAATGACCGCGTGTCCAAATCACACACGTACGGGGCGGCAGTGCGAAACAACATGGACAACATTTTCAGCGCACGGGATAAAAACATACACCGACCTAAGCGCCGGATGGTCGGCGCAGCCCTGACGGAGCGCGCCACGAGGTCGTTTGAGCCTACACTGATAGAGCAAGTCGATGTGTATCTGAAACAGCTCTTGGAAACGTCAAAGCATTCAAACCCGATCAATTATACAGAGAGGGCAAAATGGCTTGCACTGGACATTGTAGGCAAGCTCAGCTTCGGCTACCATCTCGGGGCGCAAACGCGGGAAGAGAACCGCTTCGTCTCGGAGGCACTGGCTTTCGGTGCTTACCGAGGAAACATCTGGCATCAGCTCTTCTTCACATCCAAGATTTACTTCGATAAGGTTTTCGACACGCTACTTTTTGGCATTCGGGAGAGATACTTCGGCCTATTAGAGAAAATGATTCAATCTCGTATCGCGCAGGGCATGGATGGCGGCCGCGATTTCTACTCTTTCATATCTGAGATGAACCAAGAAATTGGTAGTGACGTCCGTAAGGGAGAGCTGTGGGTAGAGGCCAACCTCCTCATAGTAGCAGGTCAGTCGCATACTGTATCTCGTGACATTTATATGTGCACCTAAGCTGACGCTCATCCCGAAACAATAGGATCCGACACTACATCCGCCGCTCTAAGCGCGGCTTCCTTCTATTTATCACGCAATCCTGAGTGCTACCAGAAGCTCGCTAGCGAAATCCGTTCCACCTTTGGAAGCGGACAAGACATCAAGAGCGGTCCCCAGCTCGCCAGTTGTCGCTATCTACGCGCATGCATCGATGAAGCCATGCGCATGTCGCCACCAGTCTCAACAATACTGTGGCGAGAGCAAGATCCGAACGATGAGCAACCGCTGGTAATCGACGGGCACGTGATTCCGAAGGGGACGCTATTCGGTGTCAGCGCCTACGCAATCCATCACAACGAAGAGTACTTCCCAGATGCATATAGCTTCAAGCCCGAGCGCTGGCTCGACGCCGACACGTCGCCGGAACAGCAAGCCGCGGCCAAGCGCATGCACAACGCCTTCGCCGTCTTCTCAATCGGGTCCCGGTCTTGCGCTGGTAAGCCACTCGCTTACATGGAGATGAGCCTAGTGCTTGCCAAAACGCTCTGGTACTTCGACTTCGAGGCTGCGTCGGGAAAGCTGGGCGAGGTTGGCGCCGGGAAGCCGGGTGGGCCTCCGGGCAGAAATAGGCCAGGCGAGTTTCAGCTCGACGACATCTTCACGTCGAGACACGATGGCCCTTATTTGATTTTCCGACCGCGTGGAGAATTGTATAGGGATCTTGAGGCTGCTGCCTAGATCGGCTGAGCTGAAATTGTTGCTACGGGGTATCTTAGAGGCGCTTGTTGGCACTTCCTGGAAGGCTATCACATTTCCATGCCCCGGTACTTTCGTTGCCATTATGGCCACTGTCACCTTGCGCTTGATGCCCCGAATGTCAAGTCTCCCTGGCACATGGCTAGTTGTGTTAGCGTGATGTTACTCTTGTATTTTTAAACGGGAAGTAGAGGCGGAATGCATTCAGTAGGCATCGTGGCGATAGTTTTTGGCTTTTTCTGGGAGGGGGTCAACTGTTGGTTTAGTATTCATAAGGATTGGCTCGCTCTGGTTTATGGGGAGTAAGAGATTCAGGAGTGTATAAGACGCGATGAAATTCCGGTGTGAGCTAGGGCATTTATGACCCAGCACCAGAAGCTCTATTTCGCCGTGAGTTATATTTCCCAATTATGTGAAATGTTCACAGTTTACGGCGTAACGCATTGGTGAACGAGTTCCAAAATCTACGCGTGCCACGGTAAAGCTTAAAGCCACGGTAGAAAAAAAAAACCAACGACGAACCCAGGCCTCGTCAAATCTCGCTAGAGCATATCAATTCTATCTACGGAAATCCGCTCCAATCCAACCTAGACTTAAGCGATAGCCAGGAAAGAGATATACAGAAATTCGAAGGAATCTTTTACGGTGTCTCAAACGAGAAGGTTTTTCACGGGGTCGGCGAACAACTGCTACCATCTACTGTTAGTATATGTCTCCCTAGCGCAATAAACGCTCTACGGGAGCTCTTCGATTTGGATACTGTGGATCGAGAAATAGCGCCTAATACCCCCATTAATAATGAGAGAAAGATGGAACCAGAGCTCGAGACTGACACGGGCATGATGAAGCCTTCTTTCAAAAAGAAACGTACGGAAAGCTTCCCCGAAAGGAGGAATGTCGTGGTTAGAAGCTGACTGGGCCATAATTGACTCTAAAGTCCGCGACAAGTTAAGTGAGGGCCTGAGTCGTTAAATAACGCACAAGATACTAGATATCATTGGTGAGGAGGGAGCAATATGTTCGGCCCAAGATTAGTTCCCGGGTTAGCTAGTATTGGAGGTATTGACTTCCAAAAACATGTCAAACGACGATAAATACGCTATAAGCTTGAAGATATGTAATGTTTTAACTGTTTTATACAAACAGTAAGAAATTTTAAATTAATTCCAATAATTCAGAACAAGATAGTTCAAAGTTGGAAACCTCAGCGTAGCGCTCATTGAAATCGTATATAGCATATAACGAATGTGATTGATAGTACGGTACAAACGGCTAAAAGAAATAACAATACAAGACTCCTAAGTCATGGAGTTGTGACAACCTTAGTATGACAACGTCCACTCCTTTGATATCCATCTCGTGCAGTCCAATGAGAAAACCATAAAGTTACACACTTTCCAAAGAGATCACACAAGCTGATTAAGCAGCCCAGGCCACAGCTTCGCCGCCCCGTTTCTTGGAACTACCCGTCTCGCTGCAGTAGTCGTCCTTGGAGTCACCACCGACGCAACCGACTGAGCACAGCTCCTTGAATTGGATGTCGCCATGATCGATGCATGCCCAAAGTGACTGCTGGACAGAGAAATCGTCGGTCCCTACGTCGTTGGCTCGCAGATTGGTGATGATCTTGTTGATATAGTCTCCTGTTAAGTGTGTTAGCAGCCGTTTCCATCTTCTATTCTTGACTGTCTGCGGTTCGGGTGTGGTAGATGAAGATTGTCATGTTTCCAAGGCTGAAAGAAAAAGGAAAGTGTTACCTTTGTTGAGCAGATCCCTGCCGCAGTAGATACCGCCATTGTTGCAGCTGTCGGCGGCAACTAGCCCAGTGCTGGAGAGAGCTACGGCGACGGCGGTGACGAAGTTGACGAATTGAACCATTTTGAATTGTTTTATATTGAGAATGGTGTAGTTGTTATTTGGAAGAGTAATGTGGTTGAGGATATGTGAGAACTGTTGATGATAATGTTGAGGTTGTTGGTAACTGTTGTGATGATGTTCTGAAGGTTGTTGGTGTCTGAAAAATATATTTTGACAGAGGAGATGTGACCTTACTTATACTCCCAGATGGTGTACCAGCTCCCACTGCCATTCACCATCAATACTAGCCACTCCGTAATGACGACATTAATTGTATCCTGTGTACAGTTGACACAGAGCAATCCATTGTTCTCCAGTACCATCTGAAGCTATTACCAATATTAGCAGATGACGTACCCATGCAACTTGCAGTTGAATCATTCTTTAGGTGTAGCATGATCTGACTTCTCGGTCAGGTTGAGCTGGTGAAAGGACGATCTGCGTGCCATTTCAAGGATTAAAGGCAAAGATGGTGTTCCTTCTGTATGAGCCCATCTAACAATAGGATGAAAAGACTGCAACGCTTTCTAGTGCCTTGTAAGGCTGCGCTCAGCGGGTTACGAGATACCCTTGTGTACTACTGATCGACCGAATTTCATCAAACCCAATCATGGAATCACATAATCCTATGCGGCCGCGTAAAAGACGTCACCTCAAGCATCGGGGCCATAACAGTTCGTGGGATCGTGTCCAATTTGATTACCTACGTCAAAAGGATTCGAAAATGTATGTCAAATCGTACCTATATCAATGGATGCTCATTCATCGAGAGGTCAGAACCTTGGCGAGCCTCATCCAATGCTTATGGGGCACTCGGATCTATGGCCGATCATTCCTTCTATAGAATAGATCAACAGGTCCTGGGTGGTATTTATAAAGAGTGCTGCAAAAGAAGTCAGACTCCAAAGATCCTAGAATGGGGTAGGACTTTTGTAAAATCCCAAGATCGGCGCATCCTCTTATGTTTAGGATAAAGCGGTATAGGTTATACCTACTGATGCCGAGGCGAACACGTGCCGATCTCAACCAGGGAACCACCAGCGGCCCGGGGACCGGGGTTTGTTACAGAGCATTTCTACATCCGTCAACAAGGAGTCGAAGGAGGGCTAATTATTCCATAAGCAATCGAATGAGGCACAGGCACAGCACTGCCACAGACACGATTCTTGGCAGTGACGGAAGACTGCATCGTCTGGAAATGATGGCCCCACCCACCCGAATCTATTTCGAGGTAACTTACGCTATATTCTTGTTTTCACTGGACGAGAGGGAGTCAAATAATACTGTTTCAGAGCTATTCTGGCCATATGGATCTGCCCTAGCGGTATTGAGCTTGTGTGCTATCGCCTACATTCGAAATAGCATCGAAAACGACACAGCTCTGTTCAACCATAATTTTGGCCTGACAATGTCTACTTCCAAGTCCATGCGTGTGCACTACTAGGCAGGTCTTAACAATAATAGCTCTATCATGTAATACCATTTTTAGATAAGTAGTTATCGATTCATTAGTTCATCTAAAGCCTTATTCTCCGTTGCGTTTCTCGAGGAGCACCTAGCTAGAGATACGTCACAAATCCTTTTCAGCCACAAACGGTAGTTGGCTTGCTTCCTTCGGGTATTGTTCATGCACAGCTACGCCTCTTCCCCGCGTTTGTGATGTCCGGGGTCCCCAAATGCATTAGCCCGAGCCGGGGTTAAAACCGAACAACAGCTGACTGACTTGATTGGGAGCCTAGCTTAAGCGCTTGTTTGCAGCTGGACACTTGTACAGGGAATAAATCCCATCCCAAAGGATAGAATTAAACTTAAATCATTAGCATGTAAGGATTGTATAAGCTTATAATAACGTGGTTATTAGGGGGGCGTGTCATTACAGGAGGTAGGTTCGATTCCTATTAGCGCTATATGGTTGTTCGCTTTTTAACTCATCTATTATATTCCTGTCTATTTAGATATACGTCTTAAAATTGATCACGTGTTATATCTTCATCCTCTCGACATCCATCATGTCACTCGTCGACTCTTACTAAGCAATATGTACTTTTGATTCTAGTTTTGGCGGTCCGAGGATTCCACGCTTCCAGCTTCTGAGGATGCTGAACTAATATGAGTAAATACGAACGCTCCACACAAGTCGAAGCTTTTGAGTCAAAGAGTGTAATTTTGGTTTATTCTTTTCAATTAACGAGAGTATGTTTGATCGAACCGCGTACCGCCGTATTCATACATGTTTAGTCCCTAGTACAAGGCCAAAGAAATACACAAACAGTACAAGCCAACTTTGATAGCTTCAAGTCACTCCTTAAAATCGTCGCTCCGTAGGTTCTCCGCTATCCTCGCCCCCCAAGAATTCGTCAGAAGTCTACATGACATAAAGCCAGTGAAGCAATGCCATATAGTCTAATTTAGCACTTATGGACAGTGCCACCAGTGCCAGGATCCTTGCTAGTGACGCCGACGTAGCTGTAGTCATCTTTCACGATAACTCGGAAGGTCCCAGGCGTTACACCATCTAGATTTAAGTAGAAATACCTAATTAGTCTCTGTTACGACGCAAGATTGCTCATGGCGAAGAGCCATGCAAAGACACGTGATCACTTACTTCTCCAGACGGGATCGGATAAGGGGAACTCCCATAGTCCACCTTGAGAGCCAAAGATGGTGTTGCCATTGGCGTCTTTGTTGTTGAAATGCATAGGATAGGTGTAGCCGGCAGTCTCCAGATTTCTAGCTTGTTGGATGGAGTTGTAAATCTGGTCTTTGGTCCATGTGCTGCCATCACAGTTGAGAGGGTCGGGGATGTTCGCTCTAGCTACAAGATCGAAGGAGGGTGTTGGCGAGGCAACTGAGACGGCCACAAGGCCGAGGAGGAAAGATGACTTCAGATTGAACATCATTTTGTCTATTGGGTATGTTTTGTATCGAGTATACAGAGAGAAAGAAGTCACAAGAGAAGTGAAAATTCGATGTGCTTTGGGGATTGAGGCTATGAGCTGTGTGTAGAAATACTATTGTGAGAGGCAATTCGTAGCTTCTTATAAGTCTCCAGATTCCATGCTAGGACAGCACTTATCCAAATTCAAAACATAGATCGGGCTGAGTGCCTTGTAAGGCCTTCTGGACTTACCCGATGCCTCATCGATCCCTCAGACACAACTCATCCATTGGATGGTAATTACATACGTTCATAACATTAGGATTGCTATGATTAGATTACAACCCCTTCAATATCGTATGACAAAGGCCATGGATGACAGACGATCATTGCCTTCATTTACTGCACGCGTTGATGAGGATGGTCAGGATCAATTCCTCCGTTCGAAGAACCTAGATGTTGCAAAGCTTGCTCGTCATAGATAGCTATAAGGCGCCGTAGAGAATTTGAATGAAGATAGCTACCAGTCGACACCATGAGGTTACAAATGGAAGTTCTACACGTCTAACTTCTCTTTAGGCGGAGACTAAGTCACACGAAAAGAAACGTCTTGGCATGATAGATTCTTTACAAGGTTAATTATATTATACTGTAACCTTGTAAAGCTGAATGACATATAAAATGGCCTTCAATTATGACGTCAAGTCGAAACTGAGCATTAGCAATAGATCCCTGCTCCCTCAACAGCATTAGGAGCCGCAATACCTGGACTGGAGGTCTTTGCAAGATGTGCGGTGACGGCCCCGGAAGCTGCCAAGGCTGCGAGGAGTGTCAGCCCTGCAAGATCTACCGAATGTATAGATCGGCGAGGCGGGTCCGTGGCACAATATCCCCTTGGCTGCTGTTTACACTAGAACAAACGGTAGCCAACGATAAACCTAGCCCTAGCCTTTAAATTGTTATTTTTAGCACTCAAGTCTTCACATCCGCTGTTACCTAATAGTAAACAAATACGCGTAACAAGCACTAATCACAGTTGCCGATATGTATATGTATATATTGCGAATCCTCCTGAGATCCTTCGCTGATTATGGCACCGGCGGCGTAATTAATACACTGATTGAAGAGTACTCGGTTTTTCGATTATCTAAGATCTCATGTTCGTGACGTCAGTCTAAAAATAGACAGCGAACATCCTGTAGGACTACCAACCACACAACGTGAAGTTTACCTCAAGAAACTGCCTAATAATTATGTTGTACCTCGGTGCCTAAGGAGATATCAAGGGCAGAGCAAAGCTGCGTCATTCTGTCAACTTATGCAAACGCTCTCTCGTCTTTAATATAACCTGTATCCAAAGAGACCAGTTCATCTTCCTGGCAATATCATCTTTGACCATAGCCCAGCCACCACTTACTCTCCCATAAATGCTCTACTTTTTACATCGAATATAATCTTCAATACCATCAACCCTCAATCCAGTATAACACAGACGCAATGACCTTAGGCTCTGACGAAGCGCGCCAGGCGAGGCAACGCGCTCGAGATGCTTATCCTGCGCTCCTTGAAGCATATCCCGAGTGGAAAGTGCTCAATGCGCTTGTCAAGGAGCCCGATGCGCCAGTTGCCGATGCCGTACAGCAAGTGCTAAGCCTCGCCCCGGCAGCGCCAGCTTCAGATAAGCCAGCCTCTCTCGGCGATCATCCCTATCATATTTTTCTTTCCCTCATCGAAATCGCGAAACGTACGCCGCCCGAGGGTCAAGCCAAACTTGTTGAATTCGTGGCACGTCTTCAGAAGAATGAACTCGTGAACAAGGCAACAGGCGAGCCGTTGAAGCATGAGGGCTACCTGGTGTGGACACAACTTCCCGCTCTCGGTTATACTGCCGCTGACGAGTGGAATTCAGTTGGTTCGTATAATAAATGTTTTTGTACTGCGGATCATCATACTAACGGATATTTGGTCGTGCAGATGTCCTCGACCCCAGCGTCTCACCCGACGAGACGCGCCACTACGAAAACTTGATTGCTCTCCTGGCCCAGCTCAGCGCTACAGCAGATGTGAACTATGAAGACCCAGTTGTGGGAGAGATGGACTTCTCTTTCTGGTCCATGCGTGCTTTCAAAGATGCCTTCGAGCCCCGGGAAGGCCAGCGGGCATCCACGGACGCGGCGCTGCGTGTAGCCAGTCTCTGGTTCGTGCACGCAGCAGACAGGCTCTGGGCTAACATCAAGCATGGACGTGTTTTCGGGCGGAGAGGTGAAGGTCCCGGGACAGTGATGACTCGGGAAATGTGGGATAGGTGGCAACGCGACCTTGTGGCGGCGCAGGCTACTTGTAATGATGAGGAAACAGGAAAGTTGATAAGCAATGCTCTAAGATGTACGGAAAAAGCCTCGGCGCAAGACGAGAGAACAGTCTCGTAATCAAATATATAGACAGCCACAAAGTAGTGGAGAAAATAAGCATGTTATACCACGTCAATCTTAACTTTTGGGATGATATAACCGCCCAAGAAATACGTACAAACGCTTGGGCTAGTTGGAACTCGTGTTGCCTAATGAATTTTGTTGTGCAGATGAGGCAGTAGAGTGGTCCCCCCCTTCGACGTTCCCGCGGAGATCTTGTATCTCAACTAGAGATGTTGGATTATTCACAACGGCCGAGAAAAAGCCCTTATATAGCTTGGTGTTGACCATCTTGTACCTATATTCTAAGCGCGTGGCCGTGGTCGTGGGGTTGTCGTTGTTTGCTTTCGACTCAGTGAACTCGGCCCCTGCTGGGCCTGTCTCATGTTGATCCTCGGCTTTTATATTGACCCATCGTCGAGCATGTCGGGTCAGTCTAAGTCGCTTGTATGGAGGCTTGACCGACCATCTTTGAACACTTCGATCTTCGTTTGCGTGGGGTGAGACAGTCGTCGTGCAGCCAACTCTTGCATTCGCCGTTTGTACATCGAATTTAGTGAAGCGAAAATTAAGCTACAAGTCTCTCCCATTCGCTGAAGGTGTCTTAACCCCCTTGATAGAAGCCAGCAACCCAATGCTCTCCTTAAAAAAGTCGTCGCCAATCCCATATTGATCGATCCGCGCGCGCGTCTCGACAAGCTCATTCAGCGCGTTGCCGGCCCAGTCTCCCGTCGTTGCTCGCCGCTGCCGGCGCACCTCGAACAGTTTACGCAAGTCCGCGAGACGCGCGCGTTTAAGCTCACCCCGCTGCTGCTTGTTTGGGCCGCGTTTCTTGTCGATTACGTTCTCACGCAGCCGCTCCTCCTCGGTGCCGAGGTCGTCTCGCGAGGGTTCTATTTGGTACTCCGCCTTCTCACTCTCTTCTTCTGCTGTTGTGGTGTCGGATGCGGAGCCTGTTGCCGTCTCCTCCTCGCAGCGACGCGTCGCGATAATCTCCGCGAGGAGCCGGTCCATCTCCTGGTATGGCTTATCCGTGTCACCAAAGCCGCCAGCTTTAACGCATGCCTCGAGGTCTCCGTAGGCGTGTTCGCCTAGATCCAAGACGAGATTAAAGGCTAGTGATGAAGAGCCATGTTCTTGCAGCTTCTTCACGCCGCTGATCTGCTGAGCCATCGCCGCTGCGAAATTATCTGCTGTCTGGGACATATTTGTCAGCTTGCTGGCAAAGATCGGCTGGGCTATCACTTAGTCGGTCTCACTCACAATGCCATACCAGCCATTGGGGTTCGGCTTGTACTGCCTGACTAGCTGATTGAAGATCTTGTCTACGGCTTTGATGGTAGCTTCGTACAGCTGTTTGGCGGGTTCTTTCTTTTTGGATGCTGGAGTGCGAGAAGATCCGTTGGTCTTCTTGCCTGACGAGACTTTCGACTCCGTCAAGGCCTGCGATTGCTCGGAGGCTGTCGTCAAGGTGGGTGACCGTGGACCAGGGAGCTGTGTCAACTTGGCTTGTTTGGAACTAGCTTCGTTCGTTTCTATGCTCGCCTCGCCAGCGCGTCGCTTGACACCTTTTGGGGCCACCATTGTGAATTGAAAAAAACTTATGCCTAAAAATGAGAAACTAGAATATGACAAGACACGAGCACTGGCTCACGCTGCTCCCAAATTACTTATCGTCAAGATTCGGATTGACAGGGGTGTCACGGTGCGTAGAACGACCTATTCACGCTATAGGAGTTGATTTCCATGAACGCGTGAAGATTGTCCCGCGACAACGTCTTTTCGCATTTCTTCTCAAGATACCCAGGAACTCATAGATAGATGAAATTTCTAATCTAATTCAGGAACGTCTCACTATCTCTGGTCTCGTGCAAGCGTACAGTCTCTCCTGATGCCCCTTTAGGAACTCCCATTCGTATATCGTCTCAAGAAGGTAATTAGGTATGTACTTATTCCGCTATGCTAGGAGGTACCTAAATGGTTGCTTCAATCACCACCGCCATACAGATTCCAGGTCTACACTAAATTTGGAAACATAGACCATAGCTAGAGTAGCGCCTCTCACGTACGACCATAGGATCTAGAGAATGCGGATCCCGTCCGCTCCCCCATAGCTAAGCCAGATACTGATTTTTTGCCAGTTGGAATGGGTCGGGGAACGGTCATCACGTTACTCCGTGTCTGATGCAACGCACTTTGCCATCATTAGTTTAATCTATCAGTTTTCGTGAAGCATCTTGAGGGCCGTGGTCGAAGCCTGCGTCTTGCTCTCTAGGGTATGGCGCTGGTGTTTCGATATTGCTTCTTCCCCACCGATTTTTTCCGGTTGTGTGTCGTCAAGACTCATGATCAAGTCTGAGCTCAGGACCTTGAGCGGGCTCTCTCTGTTGTTGAGGAGGAAGTGATTGACAACTTGGTTTACGGGGTGGCATTTCAAGGTTGAAAGACTTGATGTATTGTGATGGAGTGCAGTGAGCGCCAGCTTTTTATCATAGCATAACTCCAAGTCAAACATGTGATTCTCGTAATAGAAAGGTCTAAAACTGGACTTGTAAATCGTCCTCGGCGATTTCAACCTTCACTAGAGACTACGGGAAGGCTCCCTTCAGCAAGCAAGCGATCCTAAAGCAGAAAACTTAGCAAGGCTAATAAAAAATGCAATCTTATAAATATACTACTACTAGGCCTATTACGCTAGAAAACCTTACGCCTTCCAACCTTTTCTAGTTATAAAGTTAATAAATCTTTCCCATTCCAAGTCTTCGATTCATTAGACCGTGATACTCTACCCAAGCCACGGTTATCTGTTAGACTCACTTCTCATCCGGCCCCCAGAACCTCAAGTCGGATACGCGGAAGTCTCGGAGGAACAACTTACCATGACCGACCTCAAGGATTTAGCAAGAAATTTCAATATAACCTGCAAATTTTAGTGAGCAAGCCAAAGCAGAGAGTTGCGCCCTTTTGATCGAGGGTATTGGCATATTATTTGTACCAAATGGGACTGCCACCCTAAGCTCAAGTGGTGTAGGGTTCTGAGATCTTTAACTGCTTTCTTTACAAGCTTTGGGTTCATATGGAGGCCGATCTAATCGTCGCATACTAGTGGTATGGTGAGAAGTCCTTTGACGAGTGCGTCGACTGGTTCGTTTCTGTTGGAATAATATAATCCCATTTGGCGCTTCTAAAATTATTATACTCCTTCCGCAGAAAGACCAAATGTTTGTCTCCGAGTATAATGTACATAAAGAGTATTAGTGTCAGTGAGTACAGTTCGCGGAGTAACAAAGTTCAAGGAGTGGCATACCCATAGCATTGACTGAAAGTGTTTCTCGCAGTTGTCTTCTGTTACCTTGGCTGCAACAGTTTCCGTCGAATTACCTTTGTTCAAAGGACTGGCCTTGTACAATTACCTCCGTAGAGCCTACCCGCGTTGTGATAGAAATTGAACTAAACAGGAGCGTGAATTCTAGTTCTTCATATTGGTATTTCTCGACACATAATTTTCGGGGCGTATAATTTCTCATTGATTCTCATTTTCTAGACGTACGAGTGCAGTCACTAGCCTTTTTCTGCTAGATACTCGATCACTAGTAGTTTTCTACCTGTGTCGAATAGATACAATTTAGGGCCAGGTACGCCTGGTAAATTGGCCATTATTTCTTGAAGACTTCGCGATGGAAGATTGCTGATTCAGAATTCACACACGAGGGAAAATGGTGAAGCAAGGAGCCTGAAAGTTTCGCGTCTTCTAATAAAGAGCACAGCTTTCGCAAGCGGTCTGGAACGCGACACAAAGGATAACGCACGAAATGACCAATTGCGAGAAATGAACAATCATGTGAGGAATGTGCCAATTGTATTTCTTGTTTTATCGCCCCTAGATCGATAGTGTCACCTTATCCTAGAGCCATGATACTTTAAAATAGTGGATGTATTGTTCTCAACAGCTCCCCACTCTAGGTCCTGATGCCGACCGTTCCAGCCCGCGATTCTCGCGGGTCTAACAGGCTCATATGTAGGGAATGAGAACCCGGCGCCATCATTCGATGCAGGTGCCGTAACGGCTACTCCCCTCTTTTCCCTCATCTTCTGTAACGAAAACATAACCGTCGAAGTCCTCCGGGCTCTACCCGCAGTGCTCGTGGATGGACTACGCGTAAGAAGGGTCTCCTTTATGCGGTGCCAGCGCTGTGGCACAAAAGTCTGATACATATAGGACCGAAATGTGGCCGTCGTGCCGAAGATAACGAAGATCGCAATGCCCGGCGTGTTCCCAGGGAGAAAGAGAAAGAATGTTAGACGCGCGCGCTGTATGCTTAGATCTGGGGCTGACGCCTGTATGTCTTTGAGCGAGTTCTGTTTAGCAGTTTGGTCAAACAGGACCGTGGACACCTGAAAGACGCTGTTTATCGCGTTAGTACTGACATACAACCATGGTGGAATTACTAGTTATTGAAGGAATGGTGAAGACGTACGCAAGAAGTATGAAGGCGATAGTGAACCGCGTCATCAACCATTTGTCATATATACCTTTGTGCCTCCATGCCGCCGTCGTTTGTGACATGCGATTAAAGGCATCGTCACTCCCGCCGCTGTTTAAGGACACCCGGTAATGCGGGTAGAAACGCACCAGTTTCCGCCGGCTTTGTATATATCGGTATAGGATCGCCAGCATCAGTATGCTCCCAAGTCCTACACTAATCGAAACTTCGTTTTGTTAACAGGACTTCAATGGCTAGTTGGAAGAATAGGAAGACTAACATGGAATTCCAAGAATTAGTTCGGAGCCAGCTTTTGAGTTCTGCTTTCGAATATGCGCCTGGATGGCGAGGATGAAGATAAGAGGAACGACCACTGAAGCTATCTTCCCGCTTGCGTTTACTCTACGCAGTATCCTTCTCCATGCCGTCTTTTCAATCAACAAATAGACTGACTGTGCAAGTTCGGAGGCCCTACAATATTGAGGGCTCAGCTATTGACTTCACTTGTCGAATGGCGAGAATTAGAAGGAGACGTACCAGAACAGCACAAACAATGACTCGGCAATATAGCTGTAGAACTCTAATCACCACATGAGTAATCGTTAGAGAGCATTCAAAGGAGCGGCGCTTACGAATATAGTATAGTATTAAATCAAGGCCTACTGAGCCGTTGGCAATGCTGATATCGCCGCTGTCGGGATTGGAGACCTTGCGCCTGTATTGCTCGATGGCGATGTCCCGCCACCACGCTATATCGTGAATCTGCTGTATTATTGATGCTGTTGTGCTTAAGAGAGTGAAGTACGCTAAGCATGCGACGTCTTGAAGCCTGTTTGTAAGTTATATGAAGCCCTTCGCGGATCAATCGTACTCACATGACAGTCGCTCATTGTGTGTCCATGTAAGCCATATCATGAGAGTCGAGCATGCCCAACTGATATATGCAAATATCATAGACAAGGCCACGGCACCTTCCGCCCCGTCGGGGAGCTGTCCGGACATCTCACGATGCTGTTAACCGTCGTTTTCTTAAAGAACATATGCCGTCTTAAGCAGGTCAACCAAAAAGAGGGGAATGGGATGATTAGAACATAGTAAGGACAGGCTATGCATTACTATATAGGCTTGATGGGAACTTTCCCTCTTGCTGCAGAAGGGTGTCTTCATGTTTGGCAACGGCCGTCTATCTGAACTCGGATACATCCGATTCTTGGCTGAACTACGGACAGGGGATTGATGAGCACAGATTTTCGAGAATCGCAGCGGAACCGCGATGTTTCTTGATGGTATCCTGTATCTAGAAGCGAATGTTGATGAAAGTGGTGAATATGCATCGGGGAGATGACCGAAACGGGCTACTATGAGCAAGCTTGGCATAGCTTTACAAGATCTAGGTCAATAGTGTTTAATGCTGTTGTATGTACTTTAGTATGTATGGGGATCACTTTAGTGACCACTTTGGGGTTGGATAAGCTGCGATGAAACCGTTTGGGGTGGGAAGAGGGGGTTGTTTCGAACCGTGATTGGGGGGCGCATTGGGATGCTTGTCAACCATCGCCGGCACGATGACACCTTGAATTCAAGAACACCAGATGTGTTTGTCAACTTGTCTGCTTGGGTAATCTTTCAGAAGTGAGTATTAAAACTCGATGAGTTACTAGGTCAAACTTGGTCATGATCCTTAGTAGCGAGGAGAGGTTAAGAAGCCTTAGTGACCAAAGCTGAGACAAAGGTGTCGAGATGTCTGCTTTTAGTCAATGTAAACAAAGGAGTTATAGCGTTGCGAGTCGGTTACCAGTAGTTTGTATATTGAGTTACGGTAGTTGTTAGCGCTATGCGTGCATTGCTGCCGATGCGTAATCCAAAATGTAACAACGAAAAGCTGCAAGAGATTTCATTCGCATGATAGGCAACGGGGTCAATAACGAAATTCTTTCCGGATCTACGTCCTCTCCCTAACGAGGTATGGGACTTCAAGGTCTTGACTTATCTCCCCGCGCCCTCCACATAAGAGAGCCGAGGCTTGGAGAAATGGTTCGGTAATCTCAGCCGGAGGGTCCTTTCAAGAAGGCTGGCGCAGACGATGCCCGAGTTGCGCTGATTGGAGATCTGGACGGCTTATCGGACTAATAAAGGACAGAGCGAGGAAACTATTAAGTCAATTGCGCACAGTAGGGCATCACAAACTTCAAAGGAATGTAGAAGCTCGTAGTCGCCACAACGCTTTGGTTGCTAGAGCCTAAAGTTCATCAAGAATCTCTCTGAGAATGAGGTGAACTGCGCGAGCTGGTAGCTGTTTTTGAACTTTGATGCTCCTGGTTGGGGTTGAGAAAATTGGAGATCTTATATGTGTAGTAAGAGAACGCGAGTTAATTGTCAGCAAGGCATTTGAAATGGAAGCAAGCCAAGCCTTGAACGGTGCGAGACGCAGAACTGAACACCGTAGCACCATACAACCATAACACTCAAATGTTGATGATAAGACAGTGCCAGGGATATCGGCGACTGTGTATAACGTCATAGCATCACTTGGTCCAAGCTCCATCAATTGAAACATGACAGCTCGAGAGCTCGTCAAGAGCTTATCTGCAACTTCAGCTCATCATTATTAGCCAATCCCACAAGAATTACCTTCCTGTCACACACGCTTTCTATATAAACCCACACAAACATCTTTGTATAAATGGCTTTCCGTGCTATTCGTCGGGTGCCCATGGCCGTCCGCCCACTCGCCGCTCGCCAATTTCACAGCACGCCGCGTGCTTTCGTGCAGGTCGGTGATGCTGTCCCGGATGTTGACCTGCACGAAGACTCGCCAGCCAACAAGGTGAACTTGGCCAAAGAGTACGGCAAAGGAATTGCCAAGGGTCTTGTTATCGGTGTCCCCGCCGCCTTCTCTGGCGCCTGCTCCCAGAAGCATGTGCCTAGCTATATCAACCATCCAAAGATCGCAGATGCCGGTCAGGTGTTTGTCGTCAGCGTCAATGATGCATTCGTGTAAGTCCGATTAGATCCTTGGTTCTTCAAGAATAGTATAGTAGCCTAACAAGTTGGAAATACACCGAAAGTCGGATTCTATAGTGTGACATTGACCGAATGCTAACTGACTGTTCGATAGTATGAAGGCCTGGGCTGATCAGCTTGATCCTACCAAGGAGTCAGGTGTAAGTTTAAATACGGACACTCACTTACAGGTAGTCAATGTATCGGAGGATGATGCTCACAAGTGATTTAGATCCGGTTCTTAGCTGATCCCACAGGTGCCTTCACGAAGGCCCTTGATCTCGGCTTTGACGCCATACCCGTTTTTGGTCACACACGCGCCAAGCGCTACGCCCTTGTCATCGAGGATGGCAAGGTTAAATCCGTACATGTTGAGCCTGACAACACTGGAACTGATGGTTAGCCCCCCTCAGTTGACTTCCCAGCCAGGAGACACTAGCATGCTAACCTTTCTACAGTTTCGATGGCCGACAAGGTTCTGGCTTAGATGCCCTTTTACGGCAGCTTCCTGGCATCACAACCTCCTGTGGCTACATGAATCGGCCTGGATATCCTTAGGTGCATTCCATCAAGCGAAGCTAGCAACTTGACAAGACCGGAATCAGCATGTGGCTACCTGTGTCCTGACTGTATTGTGCATTAGAACGAGCTTGTACACTATGTTTCTAAATATACTACTACTCTTTAGGGCTACAGTTTCATCTCGTAGTCCTACCTTCTCAAGAGAATTCTACGTGGCCGTCGTCTGTTGTTTGTCAATTGATACTCTCAGACCCTCCGTGACTGTAAACAGCAATGCTGAAGTTGATATGACAAGCTACTTAAGCAATGGTGTCTCCCAAATTAGTCTTCAGGCGTTCATCCAATCGGCAACCATCGGGGTGCACTCCTCCACCTCTTCCAACATCAGACGATATGAACCCCCTGCACCCCAGTTACATGATCAACTGCGCTATGCGCACTACAAGCACATGGCGGGCTGCATAAAAAGAGCTAATAAGTCACATTAAAGCAGCTGCGAGCACCTCATCACTTATCATGTGAGGTTGATCTACATATAAGCCTCCCACCGCCCTCCCCACGAAGAAAGAAGAGCAAAAGAAAGAGGCAGAGAGACACTGGAGATCTGGCCGTTGTTGCCGACTTAACTACTAACCTAGCAGCTATAGCTTTTTAGATATAACGCAAATACAGGTAATAAGGAAAGGCGCGGTAACCTATCAACAGTACGTCGCGTCTTATAACCTCCTCTAAATTGCTTATAAATTTTTTCGCCTTTTTCCAGGAATAGCTCCCGTGAACACTCATTCAGTATACCCTCCATCGAGATAGGCACTCGCTCGTGTCTCCTTTATCAGGCGATATCTTCAGACGGAAATATCGTGCTTATTGGGCACTGGGCGTACTGTGAAGTGAAGACAAACCCTCAAGGTCTAAGCGAGGTAGATCAAACTAGATCATTTGAAGGTGAGCACACTAATTCGCACTTCAGCCTCAGATTTATTACCCTCTATTCGAACACAGCATGCGCCAGACGATTTGACGCCCTAGTCTTCGCATTGGTCTCCTCTAGAGCGCCGGAATACGACCGAGTCCGTCTGAAGGCGAGTACATCGCCGCTGCTCCTACTGGTTCCAGTGACTCTCCTCCCGGGCGGCGTGGACATGGAGTATGCTGGTCTCTGTTTCGAGTCGGAATGGCGATATTGCAAGGCTCCGGAGGCGACGTTGAAAATCGGGTTGGATTAAAGATATATGATCTTAGAGCAGAACATACTAACCTGTAGCCCTGAATATATGCCAGCCAGCCAACCAGCGCAGTTCTATCAACAGGGGGGAAAAGACATGCCGGAGAAGCTAGAAACCTAATAACCAACCGAACCAATTTCCTAGAATACCTTAAGTTATCTAACTACGGTAGTTCAGTAAATTTGCCAGCCTGGCGAACAATATTAACGGCACAATGGGCGAATATCTGAAGATCACTGGCCTTGTCGTCAGCTATCAGAGTCGTTACCAATATGCAATTTGAGTTGTCTCTCTCAACAATACCTAGTGGCAACTCTATAGGATAGGTACCTAGTTTAGTTAGGGCCGCTTCAAAAAGCCAGCTCCTGGCCTGTTCCAAGGACGCTGAAAAGCCATCGACTCACATAGCGGGGAGTTGGATACCCCTATAGAAGACCCATCGGTCCCTTCTCAGCGGAAGGGGAGAAAAGAATCAAAGAATCAAATATAAATATATAAATATATATTTCAGGGTTACTCTTGTCCCCCCTTGTTCTAAGGCTACTAAGAATCTCCTATCTGTTAACTTTACTGCAGTTTACAGCCCTACGACAATCCTACTTCCACCCGCAGCTAGTTCAATGTGGAGCATCGGCCTTGCCTCTACCTACCTCCCATTTGAAGGTAACACTGGCGATGCCAGCAAATCCTGGCACAATCCAGCCGAGAAGATATTAAATATGCAGATAGCACGAACAGAAGCCTCATTTGCGCTATTGTATAATACCAGGAGAAAGTAGAAAAAAGAAGGAAAACAGATCTTTATTCATTCTTATCCCTTACTCCGGCCTTGACATGTCTTCCATCTATTTATTAACAGTACAATTTTGTCTCAACGGCGGATGCCAGCAGTGGCGCTCTTAAGGTCTACATTAAAGGTCCAGCGGCCTACGCATTTCATGTTAGCATAACCAACACGAATAAGGGATCAAATTTTCGACTCACCATTAGCAAGGTTGTCAGCTGTGTCCTCGAGCAGGATCACCCGACGTTTGTTGCAGTAGGCCGTCTTGTCCATGATGTCCACCTTCAGTTTCGAGTCCGCGAGCTCCACTATAGGCTTCTCAAACATCTCCGAGAGAGCCTCGACAGCTAATTCCAGATCCTTTTGATTGTCCTCGAAAATCTCCGTAAGATTGTTTCGAGCAAGATAAAAGGCAAAAGCATAGGTCCACTTCAAAGTCTGTCGGCATGTCTGCAGAGCCTGGGAAGCTGTGTTCAGATACTGGACCTCGATCCAAGACATCCCAGATGCCGTTTGTAACTGCACCATCTTCTTTTCCGTCTTCTGGTAGATATCCTTGTCTAGACGAGCGGATTGTTCATGATTTGCATAGCGGTTGTAATAGTGAAGATATCGCTCCAATGAAACACGCGATTTCGCTTGGGCGTCCCTAGCGTCCGTGCCACTCTTTTCTTCGAATCGGTTGCAGTTGTACCAGCTTGTACCATGCTCCGACCACAAACCCATACACATCCAGCAGAACTCGTGCTTACACTTTCTACAAGTCATATGGTTGCAGCCGCCATTCTTCTCGATCGTGGAGTTGCATTTCGGGCATTCCTTCGTGTTCGCAGATATCCAATTCGCGGTTTCGCTGTCATCAGCACACTTCTTCAACCACCTCTTCACAAGCTCGCAGGGAGCTGGCTGGTGGTCGCTGAGAATGCAACCGAAGCAGAAGCGATAGCCACAGTTACATGCGACCGTAGGCACAACCTTGTCCAGATCCTTCTTTTTGATGGCACACTCGACAGCACTGGTGCAGTCGGGTGCGGGGCACCATTTCAGTGTGTCTTTGTCCTCCACAAATGTCCGGTTGAGTAACTCTTGGTAACGATCCTTCATGTCAGTAGTGACCAAGAGATCCAATGAGCGTGAGTCTATGATTCTAGAGCATCCGTCTGCAGGACACTGAATACGGGCTGCTTCACCCTCTTCGCGAATCTTGTGTGTCAGGTACTGCCGGTAGCAATCGACACAATAGCGGTGGCCACACTTCATGGCAAAGGTGAGGAGACCCTCTTCATCTTCGCAACAGATATCGCACATAAATCCAGGTATAATTTCTAACTTCGGCGGCTCTGAGGCACTGGGTCCCAGACCTGCAGCCTCCAAAACCTTGGACGGATTGTCCATGTAGTCCTCGATGAGTCGTTCTTTGTTCCAACGAAAATAGCGAAGCATTATAGCGGTATCTTCTTTTCTCATTTCCAAGATCATGTTGACCTCATCGATCATCTCATCTTGTTGGCGTTGAATGTCGTCGGGGTTGTAGACGTGATAGCTGAGGTCGAAAGCTACGCCCTTCTTCTTATCGGATTTGTAGGAGGTAATGTTGGGGTCATCGTCAGGCTCATCATCGAAGACATCGAAATCTAAATACAGAGTCATGTTAGCTAAATGAAGGCTCAAAGCAAGAAGTAGGTAAATGTAGCAAACACCGAGATCCACCGCACTGCGATTAAGTATTGCTGTTCTTTTCGCGTTACGGGAGGGGGGTAAAAGGGAGGCGCGAAAAGAAGAGAGGGAGGACAAGGGAAAGACACATACCTTCTTCAGCAGGGGACAGATCGTTATCAGAGTCGTCCTGCATAATGTCGTCCTCGCTTGACATATTGGACACGAAGTCCTCGTCTGAGTCCATGCCTGTGACTGGGGTTGGAGGTGCTGCTAAAGCTGATGCTGAAAGTGAAGATGATGCCGAAGTTGAAGCTGCTGAGGCGAAAACTCGCTTGGCAGGCAGTGTGTTGAAATCGGAGGACACCGTCGCCTCAGCAGCTTTCCGCTTTCTTGTTATTGGAGGAATCGTGTCGTCGGGGGAGGGGGCCTTCGACGATGCTCGCCGATCGCGAGCCGCAGGGGACTCTATGGCTGTGGCTCTAAGGAACGGAGGGGCAAACGTGCCCGAAGTGTTTATTTCGAGTTTGGGTGTTCAGTCGGCGATGAAGACACGACGATGTAGCGGCGACGGCTTGTACACGGGCCAAGAATCTGTTACGCCGGATGTGATGGGCAGGTGGGGTGGTAAAGGTAAAAAGGGATAGCAAACAAGTGAGCCGTTCGTTCGTTCGTTCTTCCGGGGTGGCCGTTGATCGGAGACGCGGATCTAAGCGGGTGAGGCGATGGCTGCTGACTGGGAATACAGTTTAGGTTTCCGGGGTTTCGAGATTCAAGCATGCAGGCACAGACGACGACGACGACCGGGGGCGCAGGTATGTATGTGTGGAAGGGGGAGAGAGACGTGGCTACGACAGTAAAATATAGATGTAGGCAGGGTAGATGGGATGAATGGATGGTTGTAAGTCCGCTTTGGTATGCTTCATGAGTTGATGTGTAACGAAAAACCGAATAAGAGGTTTAGAATGAGACGAAACATGAGATAACAATGTCTGGTGTAATTTGGTTTGGATGAACAAAGAGCAACTCGCAACTCGTAACTCGCAGCTAACCTGTAGAATGCTTGTTAAACCACAACGACGATACGATATATGCAGGCTTGATGGATGCGACACGTAAATGGATCATACAACAGCAGATAAAGATAAAAGAGTGGGATGGGAATGGATGACCCTCCAGGGTTCGTTCAATGTTGGTGGCAGCCTGAATGGATCTGGGCAAGCTGGGTACAGTACTTTTTGGAGGTAGCCGTGAGGTCTCTTGCAGGCCGCTGGTGGGCTGGTGGGCTGTTGGTCCACTGTAGCGTTGCTTTTTTTTTTCTTTTCAGCAAGCACCCAGCCTATAGGTAGGTAGCCAACTGCACTGCACTGGTGAGCATTAGTGAGCACGCGTGCGGGCTTTTGGGTGTGTCAGCCGGTGCCATGTTGGACAAATCCATCATCATCAGTCCGATTCAGGGTCATCCGATAAGAAATGCAGCCACTTACAACGGCCCACCGAGGTCCACTTTAGTGACGCAACGGCTGGTCGCGGGTAGCGGAGCTTTTCGGCTAACCCGGTTTTACCCCATCTAGCCGCATCTCGCCTTAACACAGTCAGACAGTCAAACAGTCACTCGATACCTCAGTTCAAACAGGAAAGCCGAGCGTTAATAAATACCCGAGCAGTACCCGAGTGCGTTGACTCACACATGATCGTAGCTGAATAAAGTCGCCCGAAGTGTCTAAATAGACATGTCGAAAGCCTCAGTGCTAACTCTAATCCACTATATTGATGTGAGCGGGGTCCTCTTTATACCCTGCTTATACCTACTTATACCTACTACGTATATTCAATGCAGCGAGGCTAAAATATGGGTACATCATCCAACTCACTTCGAGACTCTAGCAACTTGCATTTGAAAAAGTCTCGGATAAGGTCACGAGAAGCGAAACAACGGAATTATGCCTATCTCAGTAGCTGACGATGAAATATAGGGGGTGCTGTACCCCTCACATGTTCCAATCCCTCCTGAATCTGCACTGTAAACCTACATAAGATGCAGAGTAGTACCATTGGATGTATATACTTCACGAAATAGCCGTTTGTCTGGCTGCAAGAAAGAGCTGTACTACCTCAGTATCGTCCAAGACTAGCAGCCATATTGATTGATTGTCTTAATATTATACCTGTGTACTCCGTACTGTAGACTGACAAAACGCCGGCGCTATGCACCCATGAATCCCACACAAACATGTATGTATACTAGCACCTCAATAAAGAGACACCCACCCATACATCACATTTCAGCTCAAGCAAACAAATACCGTGACAAGTCGATTGCCCTGCGACCTGTCTTATTACCTATTGGATTTATGTTCTCCAACTCTTCTGTCTCACTCTCGGGTAGTAAGAGATCCTCGCTACCAATAGGTTGATTTAGCGCTTCCAACTCTGCCACGTCCACTGGCGGCAAGGGTACAAAGGCTGGATTGACTGGGATCGAGTCAAGGCTCATCCGACCGAGGCTGAACCGTTTGGGTGGTCCGGGAACTACAAATTTCGATGTTGGTGATTCCGTACCCCGAGCGAAAGCCTGCTTTCCAAGTCGTTGTAATGGCGTGAGCCGTGGCGTTGTTGCCGGTGTGGCCGGTGTGGTTTTGGCGGTAGACAGTTGGCTCGAGGCAGATACCGGTGTCAGGGAAATCAGCGAATTCCTAGCGGATGACATTGAGCTTTGTCTCCGTGACCGCCTAGTTGGCTGCTGCGAATCGGGGAGAGCGTTAGGTACGTAAGCGAAGCGGCCAAGGGTAGACTTTGGAGGCGTATCGGGAATAGTAGTCTCTAACTGATCGTGTACCAGCTCTGATACATTGCCCGGTCCAGCCTTTTTGTCATCCTTGGAGGCATCTGGTTTGCATATCTGCGAATATTCGCCCTCGAAGACCGCAATTGTTTTACGACGATCCGATCGTTTAGTCCACCCGTCCACGTCTGGAAGGTCTTTCAACGCTTCCTCTATCGAATCATCTGACATAAGATACCCCTCTCCCTTTGCCACTGTCTGAGCTTTTGAACTGTTCGGCGAAAAGAATTTACTTTTTTCCTTCCTGGGGCTGAACCCCAACGCAACATCGTCACAGAGGCGTGCCTTCTTAGGGGGCCGAGGGCTAATCCCAGCTGCAGCATTGTCGGTGTGGTTCGAAGCTCTTATGTCTCGTCCACTGGCTCTTCGATGCGAGCTTGATGCTAATGAACGTCCGTCGTTGGCGAGTAGGTTGGATATAGGTTCTGTCCGGCGACGCAGTGCACGCGGCGAACCTCCAGCACCTCCAGTCCTGGTGATATAAGTACGGGACGGGCCAGGTACTGTTGATACAGTGTCTTCGATATAAGGCCTCGGAAGTGGAAACACGATCGGGCGAGCGCCTTCTTCAGTCATCCTCTCGGGGTTCACATGGAAACAATTTGGATCCATTTCGGCAAGAGGTATGCGGCGGTGGTCTTTGAAATATGCATCAATTGGCTTTTTGGGTGTATCTCGAGGGCTTTGTGACTGAATTGTGCTGCTAATGATGTTACTGTTGCGGTAAGCAGTAGATGCAGTGCGCTTCCTTGGCGAGGGAAGCATAGAAAGTACGATCTCCTCCTTCGTAATGGGATTGACGTCTCCAGCTGCGATTCGTTGGGCAACGCGAGGTTCTACAAAAGATCCGATGAAAGGAAGCTGGTCTAGGCTAGTGTCGGGCGGGAGAGCAGTAAGATTAACAAGCTGTTTGGATGTTGGGCAGAAAGCCCACTGGTACAAAAAGGTCTGCTCCGCTTGGTAAAAACGTGCTAGGTAATTCGCTGGTATACGGAGTTTGCCCTCGAACTGGAGCGTCTGTATAATTCGTTCAACTGTCTTGTGCTTTCGAAGCATTCGATGCGCCGTCTTCAACCCAAAGTTTTGAATGCCAGGGAGGTAGTCGCACCCACTCAAAATCGTCATTTGTCTGAACTGCTTATCATCCCAGCCAATGAATGAAACCTCACGGCAGGCATTGAAGTCTCGGCGGTTGATCTCGACACACTGACCATACTGATCTAGCTTTGTGATGAGCCGTTTGGCACCAAAGACCAGCAAATCCGAATCTTCCGAGATAATCCCACTGATGACTCCCTGGCGTTCCAAGTAGACTAGTTGGGCGTCTGCCTCATACGGTGCTACCACGTAAGGAATACCTGCCTGCTTCAAAGCTTCGATAAGATGACGAGCCATCTCAGGGGTGACATCAATGGCTTTTTTTAGCTCCTGGTGAGCTTGTGAAGGTTTCCCTGCCTTTAACAGCTCCAAACCCACCTCCCTGCCCTTCTCTCTGCGTCTGGAGCGTGACGCTTCTGTGGCGGCTTTACTGGGCAAGAAATCGCCATCAAAGACCATGTAGGGGGTAACACCGAAGTGCTTCACCATCCGAACACGGTTCATTGTGAAGTCGACATATCTATTAGAGAACATGAGAAATGAGGTCCACAAGGGAGTTCCGACTATTGGCATGTGGACTTACTTGCGAGTTGGCTTGCCCTGGGCAAGCTCGACAGCACCTGCAATGGCGCCTCGATGTAACCAGCCGTAGGCGTCTACTCCAAAGGTCTCGCCTGTGAATTTCTTCAATTCAGTCTGTCGGTGTATCGACTTCAGCAAGGGTAATAATCCTTAATTTAGTTAGTATATATCAGCTAAAACAGAACCCAATGTCCTACCCTGAATACCCATCTCGTATGACGTAGGATTTGCGTGTATAGCACCCCAGGAGTCCCGATAACTGATTTTCAGATCGTTGCCATCAAGGAGCCTATCAATCGCCGGTCAAGCAAATAAAAGGTCAAGCTAGATATTAGAGTAGTTATTGGATTTGTATAGGCGTTTGTAGGTGTAGAGCTTCGAAAAGCGCGACGCAACAAGATGCGGTGAAGCAACGAGCCGTGTTGTGGCTCAAATAAACACGCCAAGATCAATATCAAAGTACACAAGACTTGGACCGTATGCCAGACAGGGAGGAACACGGATCGGAAAGGTCGGAAAGACAGACAAACAGTAGAGATGAACAATTGACAACAGAGAAGAAGTCTTGAACCTCATATCACATCAAATGTCGAGATGGGAAGGAAAGCAGCACGCGAAGGAACCAACATGAAGACAATCGATAAGACCCGTAGCTTGAATGAGAGACCGCGTCGTGGACCGCGACTTTGCCCCCTGGTCGTCTATTTCCAGAGCAACGTGGGGTCAAAGGCTCCACTCTTTTCTTCAAGCACCGCCCCTTTTAAACGATAAAGATCTATGAATTAAAATACTCTTATAAATGCATATTTCTAACAGGTTCACCGGAGGGGGGGGGGTTCACAGTGTCAATACATACTTTGAGCACACAGATACAATTTTCACCCCACCAAAAAAGTCTGGGACTGCTTGGTAGTCCACCACTCTTACTACACGTTTGGGAAAGGGATGTAACAATCATCTTCATTTTTCTCAATCAAGTTCTACTCTTATCGCCCTCATCGCACAATGCCGAAAACTTTGGAACGCGCGCGCAAAGCAATCACGAAGAAAAAGGGTACTATCGACTCCCTGCACCAGTATTCTCGGGACTCTAAGAGGCTTCACCGCGCATCAGTGAGAGATGAGAAGCTAGAGAAAATTGCTGCCGCCAGGAGAAAGAAGGATAAGCCATATAGTATGTCCAATCCTCCAGACGAACAGAAACCTAGCGCTAACCGCTGCACTCATAGTTGAACGAGCCGCCTTCTTTCAGGAAGCTTTGAAGCAGAACGGCGGTCAACCACTCACCATTGATGTCATTCAGGAGCTCATCAAAACGTATGTACCACTAGGCTCTAGAATCTTCAAGGCTGCTGCTAATACTTTTATAGTTATGTTCATCAATACGATGGGGAACTTGATGAAATAAAGAAGGCACGCAGGCCAGGACAGCCCGCCAAGCCCAAGGAGGATCTTTTAAAGATGAAGATTGCTCATCTTCAAAAGGAGTACCAGAATGGCTTTCGTCAGTGTGGCCTCGCACCTCAACCAATACGATTAGCTAATATTTTTCCCAGTTCTCCCGGTTCTCGACACGCAGGAGAACGCCACCATTGTTGAGAAATGGGAGGGCTCCTGGTCATATCTTACCACGTTTAAATGGACGAGAATATGGTCTGATGGCAAAGTTCAACCAGCGAGCTTTCCACCCAAAGGCGATCATTAATCCACGGCTGGAAGCATTACACCCTGCATCGACGCTGGAAGAACCTTGTGCTACTCGTGCCGAGTTCGGCTAAACTTGCTATTCGCATCGACACCTGGCAGCATGTCGCCCACCGGCGCAGGGAGCCGCCAATGTAGGACTTTGCTCGACTTTCAATTGCTCAAAGTCCGGTCGCAGAACTTCGGCTGCCCGCATCACAGCGTATATCAGCTACAGCTTGTTTCACGCCACTCATGTCTGCGAATCATCTCGGGCCGTTAGACTATACGGACTCGAGGACGTCTTTTTCCCCACACGCCATGTACTTACATTGCTGTGCCTAGCCTACACACCCCGAATGCCGATTCGACTAGAGAGACAGGGTTTCGTTAGCTCTGAAGTTGGGGTAGGCCTCGACCGACTTTCACGGATCTTGTCAACACCCACCAGCCGACAGTTGTCACCAGGAATCGGGTACTGCTCCCAGTTGAGACTGTCCTACCACGCGAATCTCATGGGTCTCTAGTCATACCACCCCTCGGACAATTGTCTGCAACCGTAACAAATTCCAGACTTGTAGTGCGTTGTCAGCTCGGGCTAAGTGGGCAGCCGGCGGCAACACACAAACCTTAGATCTATCCGCCTCGTACAGATCTTAGAAATGTTCTTACAAGGGCCCTTGGCCCAGATATCAGAGAATGATAGACTCGATCGGCAAGCTAATCAGGGCCTTGTGTCCGTAGCTCACAGTTTGTGACTTTTGCCCAACTCCTTCATTCTTCACTACTTGAACCGCACGGGTACGCACACCTGTGTCAAGTATCCGATGAACTTCACATGTCATGTGTCAGCATTTTCTATTTTATATCTACTCTTGTTGTGGTTGGCACACCTCGCATCCTGGTCCTAGTTCCCCTCAATGAAGCAACCATATATGTATGTTATGTCAACCCTATTGGCTCTATGGGTATCGCGACGTATATCCGGTGAGAACAGACGTGTGTGGCAAAGAAACACTACACAAGCTTCATTGAAACAGAAGGCTAGCTGAGGATGATGCTTTAGTATAAGTATTAGGGGTATGTGTAATAATCCGTGTTCACCACCACAGCTTCGTATAGCCTTCCAGCCGTGACTTCCGTTAAAGCTTTCTATGGTCAATCTCATACTCAGTTCAACGGTGCGTTCCACCTCAAAAACAGACGTAACTAGCATGCTAACAATATCAAGGCATGTGTAGCTACATTACACACTTGAGGACGTGCTATGTGTGTGCCCATGAGGAGACGATTCTCATTTCGGAGAAACCGTGCCCAGCGGCGAAGAGGGGCATCTTCGGCTCCTGTGGGAAAGGCGTCAACAGCAGTAACAAGCACAACAAGACTCCGTATCGATGCTGGAGGTGCAAGGAACAAACCGACAGGATGGTATGCACGCGATCTCTGAAGATGAATTTGGTGTGAGAGACTCTCCAACACTCGACATATCATTCAACTTCCAATTTTCAATCGGGACATTGTGCATTTGATGACGAATTTCTCCGCTTCTCGGGTGGTGTTACACGCCTGGCTGAAGATGGATAGACATAAGATCCTTCACTATGGAATACACTGGCAGATGGCGAATATATATATGGTGATGCCGGGGTAAAGTGAACGCCTGGATGAGTACGTAGGTGATGAGGGCATTGATTGGAAAAGGCTACCCATGGCAGTTATGCCAAAGTAGTTCGATGCCTCCGGAGTAAAGGTGCTGGTCGTGGCTAGGAGGGCGTAACAAAAGGGTGCTTGACAGCCCCAACCATGACTTCTCTCAACCGTCGCGGCAGTGTGCGAACTCGAGACGTATTTTCTTAAAATTAGCCTCTTCAGGTGCCTCCAAATCTTTGTACATCTTGCCTCTAGCTAACTTGGAGGCTGACTACGAAGAGAAGGAATCAATAAGTCTGTTTTGCCCATGTTGTACGTAGAATACCTATTGCACATGCAAGTGGTGATAAGTACGTACCTATGTATATATGTACCTATGTACCTCGAAGCATGCAAGATGTTTAGAAAAGTGGGCTGGGCTAAGTGGAGTCTCCTCTAGTACACATTACACTAGCTCTGCCCAGAGTCTCGCAGGCTATTGGCCCGTGCAGAAAGAAAATCTCACTGCGACGTCAAATAAAATTCAAGTCGGCGCGCAAAGGGTCTCCGAGATAATCCTGCTGTAAACTCAAGATACCCATCCTTTGCCCTTTCTCCTCATCCTCAACATCAACATCAACATCATCATTACCATCATACCACCTCTTCCTTCCCTCTCTATCCATCTGATCTATCTATCTGTCTGTCTTAGAAAACCGCTAGAAAGATGATGTCCCTTCGTGCTGTCACGCGCTCGGCGCCTCGTACCTTCACTCGTCTCAGCTCAACCGCAATCCGACAATCCAGAGTAGCTCACCCCAGCTCCCTATTGAGGACAGCATGGGCACCTCTGCGCACATCACAGCTTACCGCGACCTTCTCGTCGACACCTCTGAGACAAGCGCCAGATAATGAGGCTGACCAGGAGCTTTTGGCGAAGCTCGAGAGTGAACTACAATTCGAGAGCGAGATGAAGGAGAGCGAGCAACTCCCTGCTAGCATCAAGGACTTTCTTGACAACAGCCCTTATGAGCTCAAGGACGAGCCCGGCAAGGAGGATGTCTATCTAATTCGGAAATTCGGCAACGAAACGTAAGTGACATTTGCTGTCCAGTCGCTGTCAGGTCATAGGACTGTTGGCTAACCCACATTCTCCCGCTGCAGCATCACTGTTTCCTTCTCCATCTCGGATCTTGCCAACTACGAGCCCGACATGTACAACGAGGACAGCGCGCTGACCGATGAGGAGTTGGACACACCCGAGGGCAAGAGACTTGCCGAGGCCGAGGCCGAAGAGGCTATAGAGGATAGTGAGGAAGCTGAGCCGGCCGTTCCCTGCCGCCTGAACATCGTCGTCGAGAAGCCCAACAAAGGTGCTCTGAACATTGAGGCCGTCGCTCAGGATGGTACCATCCTTGTCGAGAACTTCTACTACTACAAAGACCCCAAGATGGCTCACAGCTCATCTCCCGAAGCCGTCCATGGTGCCGAGGACGTCTACCCGGGCCCCCCCTTCGGCAGCCTCGATGAGGATCTGCAGATAATGATGGAACGGTTTCTTGAAGAGCGTGGGATCACACAGGCCATGGCCGTCTTTGTGCCTGACTACATGGATGTGAAAGAGCAGCGAGAGTACCAGACCTGGTTGAAGAACGTGAAGGACTTCGTCGAGGCTTAAAAGGGTTTAAATATGAGTGTACGAAAAGCAGGCGATGACGATCCCGGAGGCTTGCCAAATATGTAATATCAGGAGGAACTTGGTTTCCCCGTGTAAATTTTCCACTCTCAAGGCCGGTTACAGTTAGCATAATGAGCGATCGGCTATCGCTTGGACAATGGGGATATGAGGGACCTGTTAATAGCCATAATACAACGCATTCTCTTGTACACATCAGGACTTGAAGGATGGGTATGCGATACTCTATTTCCAGTACTACTTTATTACTGCCGCTCCTGTTGGCTTCGATGTGGGATGCTATTAATACTTGACTGAGGCATCGCTTGTTGCGTCTCATATATTTCCCTTGCCTGCCCTTCCAGTTCCATCAGACTCCCTCTTCTCCTTTGCGCAACACATTACTGCTTGCGATTAACCATCTTCCTCAATCATTAAGCATATCGCCAGATACTCTGTATCACAAGCCTAGCCTCATTACTCGTGAGGTACCGGAATTTGGTTCCAGTTGCTCCATCTAATCCATCGCCGCAGTTTTTTGTCTTGCTCATGCAAGTGCTTACATCACGTATCTGCTTAGGCAGCGACCTCACAAAAGGACACTGCATGGCCTGACTCAACATCGCCATGCACACGCTAGGTTAAGTCTTAAGACTCTATAAGTCGCGGTACATGCCCGCCAGCATGGAAACTCGCAGATATCGGAGGACGAGTCTCAGAGAGGGTTTCATCCTAACCGAACTGCGGCTGCGGGTAGAGATAAGCATCGCAGTGATGTGCGATGGCGGTGGATGACGAATATTTAGTGCCAGTCGGTTTCCCGCCAGCGCGTGGGTCGTGGAAAGCTTCAATCGGATTTGGGGGACGTTGAGCGGTGGCGGAATCAGGACTGCCGCGTTAAACCAACAAGTGGCAATTCAGAATCTGATTGATTGGCAAGACGCTAAAGTCGGCAAAGATATAGCGGGAGATACTATAACCTACGACGTGTTATGAGCAATTGATACGGTAGTTCCAAAAGGACAGACCATTCAATGGTAGGCTGAGCACGACGACGGCTATCCCAAGGACGAATAGCTGTCGGGCTTGGCGAACAGTACTACATGAAATAATAAATGAGGCATCCGCGATAGTGGCTATATAAGGCTCTATTTCAACAAGACATAACATAGTCACGAACAGCATAATAAGTAATCATAAGCAATATTTTAATGAATAAGTAAGTAAAATATATGCTTATACTTTTTGGTCACTGTTTATTGTTTGTGTTAAGTTGTTAAACTCGGTTGATGAGCGACATGGATTTGAATACGAAAATCGTTCATAATCAGCGGCTCGCCGGCGACGGACCCGACCTGAAGCGATGTGAACGCTTTGTGAGGCGACTAGCCGACAACTTACCCAAGCTCACTAGTACAATACTTATCCCAAATACTTCTTCCTAGAACCGTCACGCATTATTATATCGACAGTTGAGCAGAGACCCCGGCTTAAGATGCTTCAGCCTGTTTGCTACCTTAACTCTTCATGTCCTATGTACAAGCTCTTCCTTCCATTTCCTCGCATATATCAAATCAGCACGATACCGCATTCCATCACTCACTTCACTGCCAAGTGCAGGCGCGTCGGGAGCGAAAGCCTTAAGACGCGTGGACCTCCATCTTGGCCGAGCCGCTGCTCTGGTATCCCTCGGTGGCGAGGATCTGGTAGTCGTGGCTGCCGAGCTTCAAGCCTGCATTCGTCCAGGCGTTGAAGTGGTTCTGCATGGTGACTGATTGGGAAAATAAGTCAGCCTTTCTAGCAGATCAGGATAGGGCGGAATAGGGGGGTTGTACTCACCGGTGCCACTGGTTCGCTTCTGCTGGCGGACAGACCAGAATTGGTAGAAAGTGGACTGCGATGAAGGGTGTTGTATTAGTAATGACTTAAGTGTTTTTGATGCCCTCTTTGAAGTTGATGAAGGACCTTCCCGAGAGAGAGAGAGGGGGGGGGGGGTTAACTCACCGTGCCTTCAATGGAGGGCTGGTTGACACGCTGGGTCTGATAAATGTCGTAGGTGCCGCCGTCAGACTGGATCGAGCCGCGCTTGGTGGCGCCCGAGGACGGGTTGTACGAGCCGAAGGCCTCGACGACGTAGTACTCGATGAGCGGGCTCCTTGTCCAGCCGTAGACCGACAGGTACTGTAAACATCCAGGAAGTCAGGAATCCATTCTCTTGTAGGCGAAAATCCTCTTTTTTCTTTTTTTGCTGCAGTAGGTAATTTTCAGAGGGCAGTTAACTTACGCTGTTCACGCTGGCACCATTCCACGTCCCGTTGTAAGAGACGACGCGCGCCCCGCCGGGCTTCCACCCCTTGCCGGCTACGAAGTTGCCTACGTTGTTCCACGTCACGTCGTACTGCCCGTTCGGCCCGTTGTTGTACGACACGGAACCGGCGCCGTCCGTCCAGAACGAGTAGAAGAACTATCCGCGAAAGCATAAGGGTTAGCTACAGTTACTCTTGTATAGATTCATATGAGGTAGTGTGCTCGGAAGACAGTTGTTGTCTTGGTTCACATTGGAAGGACTAAAGAATCTCATACCCCGTTGTTTGTGCCCGTGCCAGGCGAAGTACGGGTGACGAGCTCCAAGGGTGAGGCGAGGACGCTGGCGGCCGCCGCGAGGGCAACGAAAATAGTTGAACCGATCATTTTGACTTATTAGCTGCTTTGGCTATTCGTCGAGAGGCTGAAGATTGGGATTTCAGCTGATTCCTCGAGCAGCTTTGTGCTCCTATATACGTGATCCGATCTACGTGCCAAGACAGCCGCCGGACTAAGAAGACGCGCTGTATGCTTAGAGCTTGTTCGATTCCGAGAATTGCGTCCTATAACCGCCTATCTTATTGAGTGGCGCAATATTGCCGGCATTGGGGCGCATAGTCGATCTGGGGTAGACATATTAAGGGGGCTATTTTGCCGGCGGCTAATATGTAGGGCCTTACGTCGATTGTTATTGAGTATCATATTAAATGCGTGATTGCGTCTACGATAGATGAAGCTCTTGGCGCATATCTGGGGTTCTATGAGGGGAGGTATATTTTGTGTCCAAGGCTGGGGCTCTGCGAGTGCTGGGGGAACTCAGTGGCAAGTCAGTTTATTTGTCAGATTCAAGTCCCGGATATAGGCGACAAGCTGTGTTAATGGATTACAATAATGTGCTATTGGAGTATGTGTTACTCATGTACCATAGAAATTAAAGCCAGGGCGTGCGTCGATCGTTGATCTGTCTTCGCAGATCGAATACTCTAAACCGGGCATCTATAGAATACCCTTTGCTAAACGTGCCAAGGCTCCTATTATCCGTGGCGCAATTTAAGACTATCAAGTGAATTTCAGGGATATCTATGCGGGAAGAAAGAACACGGGATCGGTTGCTTAGAATTCAAGGGCAAGTAGAACACATCCATACGACTTCGGTGTGCACATGACGATCCTACCCCATTCTGCCAAGCTATCCGGAAGAAGTCTTATTCCGTGACGGAAATCACGCTGCGTGAGGTCTGTTTTTAGTGACATGCCCTTGGATGAAGATTTGTAGGGAATCGCAACTACTGGGTTCTCGCTGGAGTTCGAGTCTGATAGGGCCGCCTGTAGGGCGAGCTCGAGTTGCGCCATAACAGGGCTATCAAAGGTCATCGAATAAATAATTAAGCGGAACTCGGGGCTGGTGCTTTCCGGTGCTGAAATGATATCAACTAATGTATTTCCATTTGTGTGTATGTTTACTGGAGCTGGCAATTTGTCCACCGGACGTCGCCACGCGACCAGCAGAAGCCTCGTTTGTTCTCAATGAGGATATCCGTGAGCGCCTTTTGGGTTTCTAAATCTTCCCACACGTGATCTAACAAGCGCTGAACGCACTAGGATATCCTGGCTTTGCTATTTTTACTACAAAAGCAGCTAGATGAGAAAGTCGAGGAGTGTATAGCTCGTCAACCACACGTCGGCAGCCCAGAGACGGAGCCCTCTATTTCCAGTCCTAGCCTCCGGTGGACCATAGAAGAAAAGGGGTGCTCATAACCACTTGACACTGATTCCAGGGAAGTGTGGTGATGTTCTTCTATCTTCTGCCATCCCGGAGTGGGCTGTGGTTGATATACTGCATCTTGCACCAAGATCCTTTAGTCAAAGGCCGAATACCCAAAGGAGGGAAAGGTTTGGAGCCTCCTATTTCGAAGTACGAAGGGTCCATATACTCGTACCTCTCTCAGTGCCACGCAGCTCGATTGAGAGTTCACAAGACCAAGTTATGCCCATGCCTGACATGGCCAAAGTCTAATAGCCACTATGACTCCAGAACCCAAAAGAATTATCAGGTTTCTGGTCACCGTGTCTACCGCTATTCTCGTAAAAGATTTTCAGAGTATGGGCAAGTCCATTCATCTGTTCAAGAGCCCAACAGACGAGCAAGAGTCACGAATAAGCGGAGCGCTTGACCTGTCTCGCTTGTGAAAACTCTCGATTGTCCCAAAGGTTGTGAATGTTGCCACCATCAACTCTAAGATATACGAATCACCTTTTTTTGCTCTTTCTTGCTGAAATGCTATAGGATTGACGATTACATGCTTGCGGTTCGTTTTATAAGGCATCTGGAACGCCCTTACTGTGTTCTTCATGCGGAGGCTCAGGTTCAACACCCTAATCAATCCAAGATTACTGGTGAATCATTTAGAGTCCATCTGCTAGTTGGACATGTGACAGCTACCCTACAGGGTGCTAATATTCATGGTTTTGGCTATATATAGGTGCTCTGGCACCCATCACCTTAACAGGTTCAGAAATCAATTGATCTTTCTATTGATCCCTATACTACAATATTACCTAGCCGTGATGGCCCTTCTTTTCACTTCGCAACCCGAACCCTTGACACCATCTATCTCTTTCTTGCACACACCGCGACCACCTAGCCTAGTCCAGGAGTCTCAGTAACATACACCAGGACAAGTATTTCAAAGTATTTGTCACATCTACAGCTCGGGGGTCGTCGAGCCTGTAGTCAAGAATAACAGTGACTGAAGTTCTGTTGCGGCGCGCTTACATATGGCAAACTTCGGCCGAATATCAAGGGAGAAGACGACAGCATCTTCCTACGGGTATGCTCCTAGAACCAGTCGGTTCTGGATATCGAAGCGTGTGAGAGGCACCCACTATGGATGAGGTGGTACAAGATCCTGACATAGTTTGAGCGATAACGAAAGGTGAAGCTCCTACCTACTGGCGATGACAATGATATAAGTAGGAATGAAGATTAGGTGGAAGATATCAAAGGCGGAGTGACGCATAGACCTATGGTTTGAGCGATATAATAGATATTTTGTGCACTAATACTAGCTCTTGCCCGTATAGAGGTTCTCAGTCTACATTTATTATTGTTAGTTTAGCATCTAGATAGGGTTGCCTTGTTTTGAGTGTCCTATACCCGTCCTAAACGAGTTCTTACAAATCAATCGAGATACATACGATATCGGAAGAGAACTTCCCTTACGCTTGCTTTAGGCATTTACAATGAGACAACATAATTGGAGAAGAGTCCGAGCCGCACTTGCATTGCAGATAATTTTAGTCTTCACCCCAACTCTTAGCTACCTGCGACAGTCGTATATATAGTTCATGATTTACCCTATTAGAATCGATTGTACATAACTCTGCGCCAACGAAATTGTATGCACATTCCGTATAACTACTGATATTACTACCATCGAGTTGCAAAACATCGGTTGTCATGAGGTGCCTATTACCACCCACATTGTCTGCGACTAGAACCCGGCTAAATCAGTACCAGTCAGTAGCGAAAAAGTGCCGTGAGTATTGGCTGGAAAATGAATGGTGGCAACCACTTCCAACCTTTCGATTCGTTCTGATGCTGTCTAGACAGAGGCATGGTGTTGAAAATGTGATGAATAAGCGTGAACCCCTTTGGTACTTAATAAACGACCGGCGCCTGAGATCAAGGCGTATTTTCGCAGGAGTAACTCACGTTTTGATATGCTTAATTGTGTGATCGAACATAGCATTATCCCTACATTGATGCAATGGGTCTGAACGTATACATCGCCGCCATTTTGGCAGCTGTTCCTCTAAGTCAATGTCACTGTGAGTTCGGAAGTTCCGAGACCTACAACGCCAACTAAGTAGTTAAACTGATAAATCCAGTCGCGTTTGTGCGTGTCGCCCTGAATGGGGAGTGGCAAGCCCCCACACGCTTCGTTCGGTAGGATGTCTTTTCTCATATTGAGCCGACTTCGTGAGGAGTGGCATGTTTACTGTCCGATTTAGCAACAAGACTGCGCCATACTTTGAGGACTGGACCCCTAACCAGAATTACAATTCGCGAGCATACATCGACCCTACATATGCATCTGACAAACCAGAATCAATTCGCTGCGGTCGTGGCAACATGGATCATGCAGCCGACACGGAGGTCCTCACCGTCCGCCCTGGTGATACAATCGAGGTCGCACACGTGAGGGACAACCCTGAGACCTGGGCGGGCGTGGTGGTCTGGGACAATTGCCCCTACGAGCGTGGGAGCTGTTATAAGGACAGAGATAAGATTGTAAGCAGTGAGCACCGGATAGGGTTGTACGTGCTATAACCATAGATAGTACAATCTCGACTGACGAATTATGGTCTAGGAAATCATGGATATCAATCACCCGGGGCCTTTCCTTGCGCATCTCTCCAAGGTTCCTGACGGACAAGATGTTCACGCATACGACGGCTCTGGAGACTGGGTCAAAATCTACACGCTGGGTTTGGAGATGATGAACAATACAGAGACACCGGTTCACTGGCTCGCTTGGGACGATCCCTCCTTTGAGAATGACACCTCCGTGTATAGACTTCCAAGTCGTGTAAGCGAAGCCTGTACTCTTGTAACAGAGAGGGAACGGGGGAAAATGGTAGCTGACACGACGCAGTTCGTTTTTAACATCCCGAAGCAGACACCGCAGGGTCAATATCTCCTTCGTCTTGACATGTCCTGGCCGGGTCAACATAATGATCCATACGAACCGAGCCCGGGCCAAATCTACGCAACATGCGCACAGATTCAGGTCGACAGCGATATCAAAGATGGGACGCTCCCGAAAGGCATTCGGATTCCAGAGGACATGTCTAATACATCGCCCGGTATGGTCTATCACAACAAGTGAATTCCCTTGGAATTATACTAATTGTGACCTACAGGGATGAGAATATCACGCGAAATGCAAGGCGGCAAGAGTCTAGATGAGGACTATGTTTATGCAGGTTAGCATTCTGGCGTCTTTTATTTCCCTTTTTGACGTGTCTTGGGAGTAAGAGTTGCCTGGTCAGGCATTTTCTACTCTTGAGACTTCTGCATGCTCCTGAAACCCTCTGAGGGTGAGCCCAATTTTAACCATGAACAGCAATTACTAACTCCTGATTTTTGACTAGGTGGTCCGTTGTGGGACGGCGTGAACTACGTGCAAGATAAACCGACACCTAGGGCAGTCGATCAGTAAGCAGAGCCCAGAGTTCTGACTACCTACTTGTTGTGTCGTGGTTTTAGGACAATGGTAACTTGATGTGCTGGGATCTTGAGGCTTACGTAGTTGCTTGCAGTGGAAACTGACTTTGGAGACACTGAGGCTTCAGTAACAACTCAAACCCACTCAGATAAGAATTGGGTCGCAAAGGTTGAACAATTTCACCTGCAATACCAGTAGGTCGGTCTATAAGAGACTGCCTTGTCAAACAGCAGTTAAGGAAGTTAATGCTTAGGTAACTACAAGAGTTAAGATAATCTAGTCTTCGTACTCCGTCCTTGTGATATCCATATATATTTAGTTGTCTTTATGGGAGTCATAGTATATGTTTCTTTCTAAAGGTAGTATTGGTTGCTGTGTCAGATATATATCCTTAACTCCCAATAAACGTGCAGTCCAGCACATCATGTCTTGATATAGGTACACACGCGGTGTGCTTCATGTTTCATACTTCATGCTCTAATAATATAAGGTTTCTGATCTAACAACTTAAGCCTTTTACTATCATGATAATCGTGCTTACTACTTACTTATATAGTTTGATCAACTCGTGCCTCCAACTCCTAGTAAGCTATTACCGGACTGATTTGTATCGGACTATACCTAGACTAGCGTAGTCTAACTTCACATACCACGTATATACTCACAATCACAAGCTAAAAGAAGATCTGCAAGAGTTTAAACAGACTACACAGTTGCCAAGACCTCCTCTGGTCTATAAATTAAGCTGCATAACGTAAAGTTTCCACTAGGGCCCGGAACAGAAGCACCCTGCTCCGCGATTAGAGATATTACCAGGATCAGTGAAGATCTGAATGCTACCGACAGGGAGGTCTCAAAATCTCATTAGCTGATGGTAACCAGCAGCCGTAGGGAAGTTGAGGGGACAGAAGATATTAGCTAAGGTTACCACTACTAATGAGTGTATATGTATCATGGCGCCGTTACGCCAAGTCTACTATCGATTATGAGCAGCACTCTCAAGTAGGACGCTGACTAAGACCCTCTGACAGAATGCGGCCGCTTTATGTACACTACATGTTTGCGGTAGATTGTTTTCGTAATGGAAACTTGTGGAGTTTTCACATGAACTACGTACATAATGGATGTCCCCGCAATTAACCTTGGATACGAACTCGTACAACGGAGCCTCTTCTCTTGCTCCACATCAACTTGATTCCTAGAAGATTGATTGCAATCTCCTTGTCTCTTGAGATCTACTACTATGTAGGGCCTTACAAAGTCCTACCCGCTAGTACTCGTATGGTGAAATTTACGGGTTTGTAAGTCGTTTGGGGGCTTACCTGTTCTAAACTAGCGAATCATTTCATGTGAAAAGATATCAAACAAACACTAGTTCTGCCGGCCTGACGAGGCAAATTCCTCAGCCTCATCGCTAACGCAAGTACGGCATTCACTTTAGTGGGTGCTCAACAGTAACCCACAACTTTTGGTAGATGACAAGCCGCAGTCACCCCCCGTTCTTCGGGTGCCCCCAAAGAGTATTTCTTGCGAGTAAATCTAACGGCTCGGGCCGGCGGATGCGTCCCGCGAGACAGCCAAGTGGCCGTGCTCATTCGACGTTATTCTTTTTGATTCACAACGCTCGTCGTCATGGGCATGAACATGGACATGGATAGGACGGGAGTCGAGTCAATAGGTTAGCATGCGCGGGGCGATGCCGTGGCAAAGATGACCTATCGAAAAAATCACACGACGAGCCATGGCGCAATGTCACATTGGGTATCCTTTTTTTTCTTCTGCCCCGGGTCGGGCCCTGCTGACGTGCACGGCCGAGTGACGATCACGAGTTGAGTAATCCAAACTAGACCAACCGTCTTTCTCCGAGGAATTTCCCGTACTGAGCGCGTAGACGGTGAGCCTGACGGAGGTTAGGACGAGAAGAAAAGAAAGAAGAAAGATCCCAAAACAATAACTTTCATGTACCCTATTAATGATCAAAAGGTGCTGGATTTCATAGCTTTCCAATAACTACACTAGGCTATAGCATACGTATACCTACGCAGCCTGCTCATGCGCCAATTTTTCTTATCACCGACAAGAACTTTTGAAGTGCTTACCTCTCTTACACCCCCTGTTCGTTTTTTCTCAGGGTTCCATTGGTGTCTTGGCGCTAATGCAAGGGATCGTACAGGTGCATCCTTAAACAAGGGTATAAAATACGTACACGGCTGTAGAATGACTATTATATGTTTCATTTATAATTTTGCCTCTATACTATGTATGTAAAGCATTGAATGCCTAGCATTAAGAAGTGTATTAATAGTGGGAACAAAGCAGATATGCCTAGGGCAGTAAAAATGTAGCAGCACGGACTACAAACTAACCTCAGTTCAGGGATGCACCTGTACATTGGAACGTGTTCGGGGAATTAATTATTCTCCAAGAAAAAGAATTATTTACTTCCAGGCCTGGCTTCTCAGCTGTTAATTGCTACTAGCGTAGGCCACCACCCTTGTGTTGTTCCGACAGAGTCTTGCTAGCCAAACGACCAGATCAGCTGTTTCAGCCAGAAATAACCCTCCCCAAAAGAGGTGAAGTACAGCTTTAGTGCCAAAATAGGTAATCAGTGCGATAAGCTGAATGTAGCGTTTCTATTGGGCGCATCACCGACGACGCCCCATAAATCTTGCTGATCGGTACATTGTTTCCAAGGGACCCCTTTGCATTACACTACACTAAGGTAGCGCGATACATGTTCGGGAAAATCCACGAAGTACCGACTCCACCCAAGATGTCAGCAGAGGCTATAAGCTGGAACAAGCCAGACTTAGTGTAGAGGTGAATAATAAAGTAAGCGTGCATTGCATATGCACACATCAGTCGTCTTTCCTTTTTCTAGACCCAACAACTGCGAGAGAACCCACACGTCAAAGACGAAGTACCGCCCCGGATGAGAACGAGAGCATACCCGGGCAGCCCCCAATGCTTTTCTTTTGCGTCCGGAACACCGGCTTAGCGCATCCGGTCATGGGGTTTCTTCTCTGATTTGAAGAGACTGGCAAGCCCGTACCCAATGGCATGGCTCATTGTCTCGGCGGTGCAGGGGTCTGGGAGTTTTTCTTTGTCACTGGCCAAGCTGTTATTGTGCGCTGTGACCGGTGATGTTACCTTGTGTACGTACTGGTAAGATGTTGTTGGTATACGAGCCAGCTCTGTTTGCCAAATATAGCTGGACATACTTATCAGCCAGGCAGTCGATATCACAGCGGGGACCATCAATGATGAACCCGAATAATTAGACGAGTTGGTTGATGCAGCCAGGTGTCCTGCAGTGCATATGTACGTGTTATGTACAGCCGTAGTGGGGCCGCGCGCACATAGGGTTATGTGAGACCAGACCACCTACACAGTTAGGTATTAGGTATTAGGTATTGCGGGCCATTGAATGTTAAAGGGCTATTTTACTTAGTATGATTTTGAGAGACCTAGGCGGAAATGAAATGAAACGGTAAAGAGTCGTATTAATTGCCCAAAAAAAAAAGTAGCGCGTCACGCCCGGGCCAGGCAAATTACAACATACACAAGTGTCAAGATAGGGGAAACTCTACGATAATTAGTTCGTGAGAAGAAGAGTTTCATTGGAAATAGTGTACGTGTATCAATTCCGGGGTATAGTCATCCTCTTATCCCCTTTACGCCGTGCCATTAGTCATCATGTAATGTAATCCGTCCCATCAACCAATAACCCTGTCAACCCATCGCATCCACCTCTCGTCCTGGCAAAGCGCCTCCATGGCGTCGACTGATAAGCTCACAAATAACTCCTGCCTGCAGGAGTCCGCCTTAGCCGGTAGAATGAGCGCACTGCCCAGGCCCCATCCACCATTCGCTCGCCTTATCGTGTCTGGTTTGGTAACGGGGACCCCAGGAATATCCCACTCAACGTCGGCCCCAAAGTGCCGCCATGTGTTGAAGCAAAGTAACTCTGGCGCGCGAGGATCGTAGTTGATACCTACCATCCGTGGGTCGGGAGCCTGGGACATCATTGCCATCCGCCGGATGACGTACTCTTCGTCCACGACGTCGATTGACTCCTTAACCAGGGGCACGAGATGCGCGAGATCGTGGTCATCGGAGGAAGCGGCGTTGACCTGCTCTCGCGAAGCCCTGGTCACCGCTGGTAGGACTGCGTTGCCGAAGTAGTTGTCCGTAGCGCCGGGGAATGCCCTTGGCCGCCAATTTACCGAGTTCCATAGCGTCGCGGTCTTACTCGGTTCGATCCCAGTGAGCAATGGCTCAGTCTTGATGCGAGCTTTGGTGATATGTGCGAAGGCGAGAGCGGCAAGGCTCATATAGGCTGTAGGCGGGTCGTCTGACCCGTTCATATCTCTGATAAGTTCTCGAAGCTGTTGTAGTCGTTTGTTGGAAAAGACGAATATCTTGCCTATCCTATCAATGTCTGGTATGGGTAGTCCAGTTTTATGCATCACCGGTTGTGTTGGACCGCTGAGATCTGCAAGGGTTGCATACTCGGGACAGCTTGCAACTAATCTCTTGAATGCAGAGATGTCTGAAAGCTTGTGACTGGCAGCACTGAGCAACTTGGAACTTGAAACACGGAGTTTCTGCTCAGAAGGTATGTGAGCTGAGGCATACCGAGTCTGATTGCCAAGGGCCTCTAGGAAAACTCGTAATGACCCTCCATCCGTAACTGCGTGCTGAAGGAATACTGAAAGTAGTAGCCCACCACGGGCGAAAGCAACATCGACTTTGGATACTGGCAGGGAGCTGCAATTGGAGTCTACAAGCCCCGGGATGCCAAAACGAGGGCGGGTGAATGTTCCTGGAGGGAACTCGTTGCGCCTCAGTTGTTCATAGTCGACTTCCTCCCCATCTTTGCTGGCTATAACCTCGAAAGGGATGTTATAAGCGCGTGAACGCCGTATGACAACTCTTCCATCGATAGTGGTGTGTAGACGGCCAGCAAAAAGTGGACGCTCGTTGGCTAGCCGCTTCAGTGACTGTTGGAGGTGGTGAACTGCATCTTCCCGTCGATCATCATCGCAGGGAAAGCAGAGTACAACGCAGATATATCCGCGGGGCGAGCACTGGTTGAACACCGATAATGGCTCTTGGGTGCAACAGTCAGATGCCTGCATGGTATGGTATCGTGACGTAGAGTCCGAAGCCAGCCGTGTCTTATGTCGTTTCTCAGGCTTCTCAACGGGTCGCGATAGATGACGGAGGCGACGTTTCCGTACGGTATGACCGAAAGTCTGTGACTGGACTATGTGCATCTTTCTATAGAAGTGAACAATAGGAGGATGAAATAGAGAACTTCTTGGCCAGCCAGATCCTAGGGATATATCACTGTGATGAGGCGGAGGTGAATGGGTAACCGGTGAGTGCTTGGCTTGTTGTTTACTAGATGCAGAACCAAAAGGTGACGAAGTATTGTATGGCGCTAATGAGTAGAAGACAAGTGAATTCACTCCAAGGAGCCGCAAATCAGAAAGGGGATGAAGTATTGTATGGCACTAATGAGTGGCGTACGAATGGATTCACTCCGGGGACACGCTTATTATTAAGGGAGAAGTGACGAAACAGGTTGACTACTAGTGAAAAAGGAAAACCTGAGTAAGTGGATTCTGGCAGCCGCAGATGGTGTGCTGAGAGGCAACGAAGATCTAAGGCTGAGTGTACTTGTACGTAAGGTTTTAATCATACCTGGGAATTATTACAGTAGACAAAACCTGGTCGATAGAGGGAGGTGCAGCAGAGATAGTCTAAGGACTGTTCAAAGACGTCAAGGCTGGGCTTCAACTGGAGAAACGATCCTAAAGAGGTGGCCTGCAGGACCCCCCGTCACTCCACGTTCAGGACGATTTTCGTAAGAGGCGTCCCGGGGTCTGCCCGGGCCCGGGGGATGAGCCGCGACAAGCAGCGCCATGGGACCTCCAGAAAGGAATCCAGCGTCTGGGTAATGCCCAGCCGCGGACCTCCTCCCTATGGTACCGGCATAGCTTGTACTGTACACATCGATGTCTCTGTGGGGACTCGAATGCATGTTTGGTCAGCTGGTCTAGATGTTGGGGTAGGTTCGCGACCCACCATTTCGGGTGACAATTATATACTTATATATCTAGCAAGGGTTATTACCAGCTTGCTAGGGGTAAGGTTACCAGGACTATGGTCCCGGACCCTCCACCTCGTTTCCTTGGATTTTCTATTATGCCAACATACGGCACAGTAACTTACGGTAGGAAGATCATATCCCCTGCTAATAGCATGCAGCCTTCGCCGAAAGCATGGGAAGTCATGACGGTGTCGAAACGCAGCCCTGACCTGCAAGGAGGGACATGGAATTTTATTTCCTATGTTGAGAGTGCATTAATGTCGTTGATCATTACAACTGAATGAATACCTAGACACATACCTAGCGTCTTCAATGTTGGTGATATCACGTCTGAGGAGATACGGAACTAGGGTCGTTTAATACAACGTACGAAAATCGTCAAAAAGGTGTACACAGGCCAACCGACCTACTAGACTACCTTATGGGTCCCGCACCCCCTCAGGGGTTAAAATAATACTCCAGGCTAGGTTTTAGGGTATTAATTAGCTATAGCATTACCAAGGTATTTTTGAAACCCTTAAAAGGGGTGCGGGACTTACAGAGCAATAGGTCGGCTGACCTACGCTCACTTCAAAGAGTGCATACTGCTGTACATAGAAGCGTCTGTAAGAAATATGAGATGCACCTTTACCTCAAATGGAAAGCCTGCCGGCCGGCATCCATGTGGCGATGATACTGAGTGTAAGCCAAAGCAGGGGTGGGAAGCCGGTCAATCGAGTTGCGAGCAATAAAACAGAACATTTCCTCATCAACTTGTTTTATTAGTGACTCAATAATTAATAAGAGACAAAGTTCGAAGTTTCAAAACTTATTCCCGCCATCTTAGAATATTAAAACCGTGCCAGTTCTGCCATATCGCCAAGCAAACTAACCCAGGCAAAATTTGGCTCTAGCTTTTTCCGACACGAACTGATGGCTTGAGTGCCCGTGGGGCGAACTGAACAGGAGGAGATTAACTATCTTCACCTTCTCATAAAGCACTCTGTTCATTATTCTTAGGTGAAGTAAGCTAGTATATGGCGAATCTTACTATTTTCGTTTATTTTGTACACGTATAGTACGGCTATGAGTGTTTGGATTTATGACAGGTCATCTCAGATCATCTCAGGCCCTCAAAGGGTAAGCTGTGCGGCTGGCTGACCATGTGTGGTTCAGGTTCCTCCAATCCCGAGGGATGCCGGTTGAAAATCAGCCAATACGTGTGTTATTGTCACTACGACGACGATAACTCGAGATTAGTATTGGAGCCTAGTGTGGCGTGCTGTAAGGCACGGCATATGCCTTACATACGTAACTAATGCTGTAAACATGGTGAGCAAGCGTCACAGCCCTAGAGACAGACATCCAGGGAATACGTCCCGGGCAGAAGCGGGGTCATGAAATCACCATACATCTGCCACGAACCCCCTATTCTCTATAACTTCAATAACTAATAACGCACCCAAATAAAATGAAATAAAAGTTAAGCAACTTCGGTTTTATGTAGAATAAAGTAGTACAATTATATTAGTATAGATGTTAAAGTACATATCAAGTACATAAACTACTTAGTTATTATTAGAGTAAAGAATCGAAAACATCGTTAATAACCTGTTGATTACACTAGAAGACAACCAAGCTTCAAGCCGATTTATAAAAAAAAAACAAAAACAAAAACATACACTATTATACATGCCCTGGTCTACTATACCTCTTAGCAAATTATTTGATTTTTGCGATTTGATTTAGCTGTGTTATTAATTGTTGGAATAATAGAAGTATCGAAGGTCCACGGCCATGTGTGGTGTTTTGATGAACTACACTACGCTTCTGCCCGAGGAACGCTTCGGCCCGGGAAGACTGTGCGTAAGCGGCACCCATGACGATAGCTTACCTGCCCGATAAGTTCAAACCAACAACGCCACCGCATGCTCATCGTTTGTTGCAAGCTTCAGCTGATAGCCGGGCCGATAATAGAACACACAGGTAACTGCAAACGTTAGATTCTAGGAGGGGTGGAAGGCGCAGTCAATCAATACAACATTGGGTTGTACTGTACCTATCGTATGCTCCAGCCCTACTATATGCCAAGAACCTAGTGCAACGTGTTTGCAGCTTAAAGCGTAGAGTTGCATGCGTCGGTGAGCAGGTGAGGACAATCCTCGTTCCCCCTTGAAGATCCTGATTCGCCATCGGTATAGTCGGGCAGAAAGTTGCCAAGTTAGGCGCCTAGTCAGAAAGTAAGACTTGGCTCGATATGTAGATTGCCTGCCTGTAATATGTGATGGCAACAATATTATAGGAAGTTTTGTTCGAGTAGACTCAGCAGAGTAGTAAGATCATCATGCTCGTAGATCATGCAAGCGCCAGGGTATAGTACATATCGGTACTCCAAGTAAGACCATGTATGCAGGCGGCGTAGGTGCATTAGCTTCTGATATTTGGGAATGATGGAGCACACACTGTTACTATCATTGGACTCGATTATGCATAAGGATCACGGATCAATTCTCTCGGTTCTTCCTGTGAAACCTCAAGTCCACGGTCGGATGGATGCCTCTTACTCTCGACAGGTATATATTTCGGGCTCATGTACTTCGGTATAATAAGCCTAGATGTATTACCGAGGCTGTATGTGGCCTCGTACAGGTCAATCCCTGAAATAACGTTATTTTATCGCCTCCAAAGCTACATCTCAGCACCTTGGGTACTTACTGTGCTCCCTAAAATTCGTGCAGCAACTTTTTTTTTCTCTATTATTGGACCTACTTGTTTATATTAAAAATGGATTTCGGGGAAAAACAACAAGAAATAAAACATATAATAACACTCCGTAGCCGTGTATATTTTTAAGCTTATAAGTCACTTTAAAGATCAAGAAATAACGTGGTTTCAAGGATATACCTGGTTTCAGGTAGTTAAGTTTAATAACCCCAATTGAATGTGTCGTATTTTCACGGCACTCGTTGACGCTAGCCTCTGTCCAAATCAGGAAAGTCATGCGTAGTCCGTACCAATGCATACAAGGAATAAATCATTTTATATCCAGATATTGTCGTAAGGCAAAGTTTGAAACGTGCCCAGACAAGGCTCTTGAGCGCCGAGAGCGCCATTGGAGTTCTAGTCCGGGTATGATCACCAAATAAGATTCGTGACATCTTCACCCGGGTCACGCCACCGTCCAAACGTTTTGCTGTTAATTCAGCTAGGTTGTATTATTTGCTACTAATACGGTACTCGGACTGCGAACATCGGGAATATCATACTGAATAGGCACTCAAAAGTTGGTGACAAAAAAATTGACGTACATCCCTTAACACTTACATACGCAGCCAAGACGATAATACTACCAAAATAACCTAAGATTAAGTCAAAAATATTAAATCACGCATTTTTAAGTGGTATTAAGTTAAAAGATTAATTTCTTAGTCAACTAGCCCGAGTTTCGTGGTGGAACAGATGTTCGGAATAAGATAATTGTTATTGCGAGTGTGTTAATTATTTTGTCACCAGCTTGGCACTGAATCAGCGCTTGGGCTTGGTATTCTGAACTTCCCCAAAACTTGTGGGCTCTCTATGCCCGCATAAATGCTTGAAGGGTCTTGATCCCTACTAGGTGGCTACTACACTATAGGTTTAGCCTTATGCTCCGATAGTGAGATTCCCATTTCCGAAAATTTGGGTTGAGTTAATAAGCGACTCAAGCTAGACCGCATGCAAGAAGTGCCGAGGATCATCACAACAAGCTAGAGCGACTGGATGTTGAAAGTTGAAGGCATTCAGTACCTGATTGCAGGGTTTGTAAGATAACTTGTTTTATGATTTAATGAATACAGTCTCCGAATGGCCCATATTTTTAATCCTAGCCATTGAAGGACCAGAATCATGAAGTTCAATTCAGGAACCAACTGCGTCACTGTTGAGGCTCTCTCTCTCCGATGCTGACCACTCCGCACTCTACACTACCTAGAATTGAGGGCTGAGGTAGCAGTGAATCATACAAAACCAGTGCATACACCCGTTGCAACGCGTTAGATTACTTCTTGTCGATCAATGCAGCCCGCCGCTTCCGATCTTAAAGTGCAGCGTGAGAATCAGTGAGGACTGCTTAGGTAATTCACCATTTTCAACCATGACGTTGTCGTTAGCGAAATTTAATTTATATAATTTTACAATTGAGCCTGCAAAAACCCGAGATGTTGTCTGGACATTCCATCTGTGTATGATCGGTTGCCCCTGAATGAAAGCTGTAAGATTCAGAGGTCAGCGAGGCCACGCCAAGCCGACCCTTGCAGGATGTAGGGTATATCATTCAGCTCGAATAATCCTAGATGCAACCCCGTTCCTGCGCTGCTTAATTCTTACGCGAAGGACATTCGAAGCAACCAATCGCCAACGATTAAGTGATGGTGCACCACTGGACGGTTGCTTGACAAGTCCAAAATAGCAGCATCAACATCCTCGACCCCGCACGATGCAACCAGCTCTGGGTCAGCTCTCCAACAGCGATAGTGATCGAGGTAGGCCGAACCTTTCGCTTAACCCATAAGCACGGCCCGAGGCTTCCGGCTAGCGAACGATTTCTTATCTAAAGACGGACGGGGTTTGGACAAAACCAGCACGTATTAGATACATACAGCGAGTCTGTTGCGAGCTTCAAGCTCGAAAGCATGAGGGCTGCGTGGAGAAAACGAATATCTGAGTCTTGAAATAGCCCGTGAAGAAATCAAGAGCGGCCGAGTTATCAGTCTGCGTGGAAGAGCCAGGATGGCGCTATCAGGACACTGCATAGTTTTATGTCCTGCCCTCGGCCTAGGTGGGAAGACATGCGCGCGAGCAGACAATTGCCGACGGGTCCGGAAAGACTAATGCACCCAAACTAGATGGTCCTGAAACTTGTCAGCTTATAGATCTCCAATACTCCAAGGTACCAACCGGTTGGTCCGGGTGACCTTTCATGCATGCGTATTCTTGGTGATCGGTAGCATCTATTGGCCTACTCATATCCGACGTTTGGGCTGGCTGGCTGTTGAGCCATTGCTTCTAGCTGACTTCCACCTATACGGTATGCCGTAGTCTCGTGCCCGAACATCCGGGTTGATCCGGCAGTTGTCATAATTTGTATATCGGTGCTGACTAGATTCGGATGTGCTAACATATCTGACGGCAGACGGACTTGTTTCATGATTCAATGTGCCACGAGTCTACTTGGCAGCATGCGAGTTCGAGGGTCAGGAAAACATGTAACGTCGTGAATTGTGAGATGAAGTGTAGAGGGTAGGTAAAAGCCCTTTGAGGCTCAGGTAGGTAGAGGTATATGATTAAGAGAGCTTGAAGATGCAGCATGGCGTCATCTAGTTATGAGTATATACAGCAAATGCTCCAGGTTAGCCCCATTGTGATGTATTCAGGGGTCCTCATACAGAGCTTTCAAGTCACATGCCCCACAAGAGCTTCACTCTAGAACCTGAAATTGCCAGCCAGCAGGTTTCATTTGAAGGAAGGTCATGAGAGACCCAGTATGCACTTACTTATTACCTAAGCTAGCTAGCTATATCACTGCCCTCTCCTCTGGCCTCCATCATCAAAACCTACATCTATCTATCTCTAAGTATCCAACATGGCTATGCTGTGTCCCCTAAACATTAGTTATAGGTCAAGGTCCACCGAGGTGTAAGGGCAACAGTACCTTACAACTACGTAAGCGCTTAACCTAGATAGGCAATCATGGTGTAGTATCCCCGCAATTACCCCACCCTAGCGTTTGTTTTCTGATTGCTTCATTAGGTATATAATAGCCAATCATGTGCAGGTCGACCATGGAATGATGACATCACAGCACAGCAGCATCATAGACACAAGGTAATAACGAATTGATCTTGACCTTTCCCCAAACTTTGATATTTAACTTCACTACCTCAATTCTCTTCTTCTGATTCCTCAATCATTCACAAACCACTAAATCACCAAATCACCAACACCCAACAAGCTATTCGCCCTTGGACAATCATCACCCCGCCACTCACAACACCCGATATTTTCAGTATACCCGAAAACTCTACACGTCAGAATGTCGTTCCTCACAGAAACAGCCATCCGCCGCGTGGCTCTCATCTCCCGAGTTGCCTCGGTTCAGGCTCCCCGCCAATTCAGCACAAGTATTGCCGCTCGCAAGACAGTGACAGAAAGCGCTAAGGACACATTAAAAACCGTTGACCGCAAGGTCTCAGACAAGCTTGTTGACGGCATCAACGCAGGCTGTAAGTTACCTGCATCAATAGGAGACTGATGTCACCTAGTTCCCATTCAGAACCTACAGGAATCGTTTAGTTACTAACACATTTCCCCAACAGCAAAAGCTACAGAGGCAGTAACGGGCAAATCCACCGAAGCTAGTTATAAAGCTGCTGGTACTGCTGAGGAGATCCGCGGCAAGGCGAAGGGCGAGTCCAAGGAGCTGAAGGGAAAGGCCACCGAGGCTAGCTACAAGGCTTCCGGCACCGCAGAAGAGCTGAAAGGCAAGGCTAAGGGTGCAGCGGAGGAGGTTAAAGGAAAGGTCAAGGGTGCTATGGAATAAATAAGTTGCATCACCGGCGTTAATGGCGTGTGGCAATTGGCCAAGTAGTCACTATCAGGTATTTGACCTGGTATGCACGGAGGCTTACATTTCTCAAGCGCCTCAACCGACTGCCCTGTATGAAGTTACGACGCAAATTGTCTATGTACGATAATCGTTCGAGAGGTAGCATCATTAAGTTCATTGCATGAGCATTCTTCGTCTTCAGTACAATGCGTACTGCAAAACTCGTGACATTTCCAGCTTCAGGTACACCACCGTGTGCTGCATTTGGTGGCTTTCTCTAGTAACCTTTCCTAGCAACTAAGTCCAAGTGCATGAATAATAAGGTTATGCGACAATGGAGAGCACCGGTACCGTACGCGCCCTGGATGTTTTTCTTTTCGGAGACTTGATGCGGGCATGAGCTTCTTTGTTGCTATTCAGATGGCCGGCAGACTACGTGAAGTCTGACGTCAATGTTCCCCTCCCTTCCCTTCCGCGAATTGTCCTCCCACACAAGACTGGGGCACAAACTAAGCCTACTCCAGACTTGCCCAGGCACCACATATATGTGATGTCCTAGAAGTGCCCTGGCATATCATCTAGTCCGTGTCTCATGGATCGCAGCATTTCGCCTCCCCCGCTACGAAGACAGGGTCATCAACTGGAAACCGGAAACCCGCCCTCAGCGATTGACACCATACCCAGGGCGGGAACACTTCGTGTTTTCACATGGAATGTGAACGGCATCGCGCCCTTCGTGGTACCGTATCTCCGGCTACGGCCTCAGCAGCAACAGGAGAGCATCAGGTCTTTCTTCAGAACGGACCCTCGGAGGCTTGCAACGGGCAGGAAGCGTAAGAGACGAGGCACTGAGGACAGGTATGGAAGCTCCGAATCCGAAGATGATGGCGGTGGTGGCCGATGCAGTGGAGTAGGAGCAGATGGCGAGGGTGAGGATGAGAGTACCCCGTCTCTTCGGAGGGTGCTGAAGCGGCATGCTTGGCCACATGTGCTATTCTTGCAAGAGGTCAAGATCAAGCATGGAGATGCCCGGACTATGGATGCTGTTCGTGCTGCTGTAAATGATGCGCTAGCAGTCTCGACTATTTCTGGGAGGAGCGGTTGCAACCCAGTATCTTATGAAGGATCGAGGCAAATACAGAGCGATGAGCAAACGAGTTGGGGGAAAGGAAAAAGAGAGATATTGCAAGATGGTGGTCCCATATACGAAGTGTATTTCAACCTCCCATGCGATCCGCATAACGCGAAAGGTTTCGGCGGTAAGATTTACGGCGTAGCTACTGTGACTCGCAGGGACTTCTCGCGGGCATATATCGATACTATCCGCGATGTGGCGTGGGATAAGGAAGGCCGCGTCCAAGTCATCGAGACAAGGGGCATCACATTTCCCGTCAGCACGTTCGGATCCAGTTCACCCCAACCTTCGATGTCACATTCTCTAAAGCCAATTCCTACGTCTGAAGTAACACCGCAAAGCAAAGGCAACATCAATTGCAACTCTGTTTATCCTAGAGATGGGAAAGAAAAAGAGGAAGCCAAGTTCGCCATCATCAACATCTACGCCGTCAACGGCACCTCCAACATATACCGATCCACTGACACGGGGTCCGCTGTCGGCACACGGCACGACCGGAAACTCGCAGTACACTACGAGCTACTGCGCGAGGCGAAGCGCCTTGAAGATAGGGGCTTCGCCGTCGTGATCGCGGGGGACTTGAACGTGGCGCGCGATACCCGCGATGGACACCCGAACCTGCGGACGTGGCCGCGACAGCACGTGCTGAACCGGGCGGATTTTAACGACAAATTCTTCTCGAACGATACCATAAGTCTGGATCCCGGAGCCAAGAGGACTCTGTATGCGTGGAGTGAACAATACTCGGAAAAGGAAGAGAGCGCACAAAGCGGAGCAGATAGGGGTGGAGGAAAGTTGACGGGCTTCAATGGTGTCGATACTTTCAGATCTGTACATGGTGACGAGAGACGGTATAGCTATTACCCACGAGGCAGAGACTGGGGGACTAGCTGCGATCGTGTGGATTTGATCATCGCGTCTAAGGCACTTAGTGGGTTGCTTGTTGATGCGGGTATTTGTGATAATCCTGGGGATAGAGGACCTAGTGATCACTGCCCTATATGGGCTGAGTTTGGTCGATTGGGGCGGGGACTTGTCGGATCATAGGATTGAGACGAATGTTCACTGTGAACTAATTCCCACGAGGAAATGCAACGAGACCTAGACGGCTTATCCTCGTGGTCCTAGGTATTTAAAGGGTCGTTGAGGAAGGATACTTCTAGCCTTGCGCGTTTCGGCATTAGTGTACTGTCGGAAGCATACCAAAAAACCTCCTATGGCAATGCTCAGTACTTGGCCTGAAATGTTTGCGGATCAAGTTGATTTAACTCCAGATCTCGTCACGCCAGGGAGAGCGGTCTGGTACTAGATCCCTACATCTGAAACATTCATATTTCCCTCTGGTGTGAAGGATACCACGAGGACTCAGTTACTACTCCAGTCACACGATGTGGGCAATCTTCAAAGCCCGAGGATTGTAAGGAAGTGAAAACTCAATGTAGAGTGAAGATGGGCAAGTTCCAAATACTGGTCGGCTGCTCGTATGCGCCTAAAGGGCTACTCGGGAGCACTGGAGCGAGTCTGGTTATTTTACGCCTACCAAATCGACGCCTTAAATGGCCTCGTTGATCGAACACTTGGATGGGAGTGTAAGAGTTGGAACACCACGGCAAGACCCCAGAAATGCCATCACCCCCAAGGAGACGGCCTGTGTCATTCTCGGCTTCTCTGATGACTCGGTGCTTAATACCAGAGCAAGTGATTGGATATACAGAGCAAGGTCGCGTTAATGATGCTCTTAGGAAATGCAAGCCAGTAGCTTAAAGTATCACCTCCTATTTTCACTGGGACGCTCTAAACACATTGATGGGAGTGAGTAGCTTGCTTGATTCCGTTGCTACTTTATCTTTGTTAGGGAACGCGACTTAGTAAGTCGTCTAGGTCAGTCCCCATTTAGTTAGGGTTATAAAATAGCTTTGACATTCTTTTCCTGACTTCGGATAGTCAACCATAACGATAATCTGCCCACCTTTATACATGGCACAATACCCTTTGCAATAGTGACCATCTCGTAACAGTCGTATACTCTGTATCATCATATAATGAGCAAATCGTCTCTTTTCATAGCCGGCATAAAATACACCTAGGCAATTAATTTATGTACTTTTGTAATCGCGACTGAGGCTGACAGATCCTAGCATACAATCCTCCAGAATAGTAAATGTTAGCTAACGCTAGCGGCGTGTATTTCAAGGGGTTTTTTTTTGTTAGTGCATGAGAAAATCTCCACTATCTACTCAAAAATTTGGCTGGGCAGGGGGAGTTTCTTAGGCGAATCTCATGATAAGACCGACTAGCTGTCAAGTTGCTATACAATTTCTATGGAAGCTTCACAGATCTGCTGTATGCTCATGGCGCCAGCACGGGCCAAGCATTAGTTCGGCGCTGACATTTACCATTCTGGAGGATTGTATATCTGTGTTGTAGTGTAAATTCAGAAATTGTCCTATAGCTCCGCTCAGGAAAATCTATCGTGATGATTCTATTTCAAGAGTTATTAGCCAGGGTTGAAGGGGAAAGACACGATTCCATGCGGAGGATCCTTGTTGAGCGCCAAGAAATACCCACAGATGCAAGTGGATCGCTAATCTGTGAACCTCGAAAGTGGCGGCTGACATACATTCACGGACTGACCCAAGCTCCTGGGAGTATGGTAGCAAAAGACTTTGTGTTACTACTATAGGATTACGAAGGTACTGCCAAGAACGATATTACCCTTGATAGGGTAACTATTAAGTAACCACAACCCGTGCCTATATAGTAAACTTGCATTAGACTTGAAACACACATGAGAAGGCGGAGAAAAAAAGAGAGTAGCTAATCAAATTGTTTTCGCAGCCGATGAGAGGTTGGTTGGATGGCGTCAGACATATTGGTTTTTAATCTACGGACACAGATTAATAAATGAGCAACTGCATCCCAACTAGCCTAGCGAGTTTACTTACTTGATTCGTTGGACAGGCACATGCTGATTGGATCGAGGAATAAAGAAGATATGCAGGCCACGTCGAGGATCACCAGCGGCCAGAAAGCGGCCAACATTACTAATTACACTAGAGCCCCTATATCAGTCCCTATGTATGATATATACGGAATGTGGCTAACCCGCATGATGTACTCGAAATAATGATAATCCCAACATTTGTGGTTATTTGATCAGATATGCTTTTCAAAAGATACACAAGGCCAGAATTCTGGCCAGATATAGCGGCCTATACTGCTATAGCCTCCGAGCAGCTGAGAAGCTTTGCAGTTATCAATAGATGTGCGTCGCTCCAACATCGGATTCTCGCAGTCGGGACGTTATCCATACAAGCGGAATTGTTAAACACCGACAAGCAGATGTACCGGGACCTGACTTATTTATATGTCTCGTTTCTGTATGCTGTCAAAGACACAGCAAAGACACAAGAGGCAAAGGTTTGTGATCGCTTTTATTGATAGACCTCACAAGCGGCTCAGACGGCGCATTGCCAAGAAGATAAGTAGGTAGTTGTGCACTTGCGTGATTGGATGGATGTATCATGTTAGAGATACCGTTTCGAGTTTCGACTCCATCAGAATCCCAGGGGTTTGAATTGCGTAGCCAATCCGGCCGGAAGGGACCCAAAAGTTCTTGTTGCGCGGGGCTCCAAGCGGCCGTCTGTCTGAGTTGCATGTGAGATGTTTTTCTTGATTTAACAATCGTCGGATTCGATACAGATAACGAATTGCAACCTGATGATCTCACTGTTAAGGTCGTGCAAGGACTTGTCGTACAGTACCTAGGTAGATACATATAGTTAGTACCTTGCTGAGCGCCATATAGTACTATACAGCAGGAGACGCAGATGAGATATATGGTATGTACAACATAGTTGACTAATAAACCGAAGACCACCTCAATCATTGTAAAAAGCCGGAGGGTTTTACGTGATTGGCCACACAGACGCATCAGCATCACTTGGTAGCGATCATGTAGACTGACGTACTCCTATATTACGAATACCATGCCATAATGCTAATGTAACCATTATTGTCTCGGTGGTATGGCTATTCTTGGCACCCCACACCGAGTGGAAAAGAGCAATCTGAAGTATATACCGCGTCGAGGTACGTTATTTCATCTTCATTACCTATCTAGCCACACGGAACAGATGCGTGATCGCAATTACCACCTGAAGGCTGAAACAGAATCGAGTTCAACACTACTCGCAGCCCAATTCCTTGGAAAATAGGGGGTTCCTCTTTGGCGCTGAGCTGGAACAAGTCAATGCAAGCCAAGAGGCCACGCAGCCAAGGACTCTTGGCATCCAGGAACGAGCTTATGCTGGTCTTATCAGTATCGCCGTGATAACCGAAAACGATAGCTTTTTACTTGTTGCCGCCGCCGTCCGCCGTGATAGCCGGCAATGATTGCTATACTAATTGCACACTCGTCTCCAAAGTTGAACGAGTCTACACGGATCTCAACCAAGACAGCCGAGAATTGGTCGCCTTTTATGAAAGATTAGTTCTTAACTTAGTGGACTGGATAACTGATAGTAGTACGATAGAATAAGACTGAAAATATGAGAGCGTGGACCCCTGTGGTTGGTACGAACTAGAAGAACCTAGGTTATTAATCCTTTAAACTCGGCTACACTAGGTTGTCTCCATATCACATCTGATCCATCTTTTTATTCCTCCTGATGACGAGTCAGGTCGATTTTCTCACCCAATCACGCGACCACCACATCGTATTATGTCTCATATTTGAAGCAGTTTTTCTTAGACCGCTGCCGCTGCTATATATATGTTCATAATATCAACAAGAATTGCTCTGTATGTACGATACTGAATAGACCTTCTTATGTAGGATATAGATCTTGAACATGAATATGAACATGAACATGAACATGAACGTGCACCTGCACCTGCACATCACTCTCCGATATTCGGATGGTGCAATATTAGCGCTACACTCACTTTTTTCTAGCGTCTTGGTTCAGCGACTTTGTTCAGCGTGTTTGGTGGGATTGCACCACACTAAAAAGTGAAGCCATCTTTTTTGGACGCCCTGCTGGGCAAATCACTTGACCCGAACAAATCCGGGGTTTCTGCTACCAATGATTGGCCTGCCACCCTTGTCCCGGCCCCTCCAAACTACAGAGCACGTTAGACACCATCTGCACCTGCACCTGCAGTTACCAGTGAAAAAAAAAAGGGCTTGCGGGACGGACGACGGGCGTGCACTGGAAACGGAAGTTCCAGGTGCCCCTATTCCACTATTCTTTATGCCTTTACCTATATGTACCTAGGTGGTTGGAAGTACATATTATTATTGATGGCGCCACTGTGTCTACGTAAGGTATGTATTCATTCTCTTCTTATCTAGCCCATGTCCCTCCACTTCACCCTCTACAACCCCCCCGACGAACTCCCGAGCATCTTTAACACCTCTTTCCTCCTGTCGCCTTTTGGTGTTTTCCTGTCTTGGGATTTTCCTGTCTCTAGAGATCGTCCTTTCTCTCTTGTGATTCAATTCGTCTCTATCTCAGAGCCGTCTGTTCCGACCGTTGATACGTTTAGTCGGTTGTTTCGTAACCCACCTCCTTTTCGTCGTTAGAAATAGCGTTGGATCTACTCTGCTACTATTATTATTATTTATTATTATTGTATACCCTTTGTCTAATTACCTATCGTATATTGTCTACCTCTTCTTGCTTGTCACTCACTCCAACTACTAAACAGTCGCTCGCGATACCTAGAACATACGCCAAAATCCAGCTTCCTCTTGTCTCGACCTGCATTGCACGGTTCTGTACCCTGTGTTCGTGTCGTGCGACCGCGCGTCTCTCCACTCGAAACACCCACCGTCTGTGCCGCAAACCTGGGTCCGCAATCTTCTGCCGAACTCCAGAAACCATCATTTTGTCCCTGTCGGATACCGAGGCACATCGCTAGCTGTCAAAAACACGCTTAGCTGGGTCTACCAACTCCCCAAAAAGACCAACGTTATTCGTCAATACACCCACATCGCCGAGGCATGATAATATAGGGACGTCAGTGCGAAAGCAATTGGAGGCCTTTTCGAATACGGGTAGTACAACAAAATGCCAATCGGCAAAGAGGGGAACGTCAAATGGGTTGATGTAAGTGGATATTGTCTCAGCCGCCTATTCATAGGTTTCCCGGAAGGACTGCAACACGAGATGAAGTGGCGACCATAACATCGCCGGCCAGCAGTCGCTCCAATTTCTACGACGGCATGGTTGCTAAGGGCTTCCATCACCCTGGCGAATTGGTGGTCAGCTGCGGCTGGGAGAATGCAGCCGTGATGCGCTTGTGAGCTGTCAGAGAATGCCAAGGTTGTTGGATGCTAGTCGAGTTAAGCTTGTACCAGGACTTTTTGTCCACGCTCATCGCACGCCTAATTCTCAGACAATCTGTGACCCTGAGAATTAGCCAACGCCACTTCATCACTCGTCCGCCAAAAGTCAATTGCTGATTTCCTATTCCTGTTTCTATTACTGTTCATAACTAAATTCATTGTTCTACTTATAGGGCCTTAGAGGTCTCGCCTCATCATTAGTCGTCCTAACCCATATCGCACGAGCTTTCGATGGCGATCTCTTTCTTCCTACCTCCGCCGCCGGTGCCGCACCTCGCGTACTTCAGTTGCCTTTCCTCCGAATCCTTGTTCAAGGTCGAATTGGTGTCACCATCTTCTCTTTCGTTACTGGATATGTATGCGCCCTGAAGCCAATCAAACTATACCGCCAGGGCAACCAAGATGCCGCCTTCAATGCTGTCGCCAAGTCCGCTCTCCGCCGTGTTCCTCGATTGATCATCCCTTGCTCGCTAGCTACTGTGATTATATGGTTTATGGCACAGCTGGGAATGTTCCTCGTTGGGAAGTCGAGCGACTGTTGGTGGTGCGGTAAGACCGCTCCAGACCAGATGAGCAACATCTTCTCCGGTATCAACAGTTTGGTTTTCAACATTATCAATACTTGGACGCACGGTGCCAATGCATATGATGGAAACCAGTGGACTCTTCTGCCCTTGTTGCGGGGAAGCATGCAAGTCTATACTTTCATTGTTGCAACAGCGTACTTGCAACCACGGTATCGGATGATTGCTAGCTTGATCGTCTACTTTTATTTCTACATTGGGGGCGACTGTAAGTTATATCCTTCCAGATTCCACATGCTGGGCCAATTTCAGTAGCACATCATTCGCTGACCGCATTTAGCTGCTTTTGGTATGCAGTTTTTCTGGGGCGTATTCCTCTGCGACGTACAGAATCATCCAGCAGCGAACGAATTCCTTGTTAAACGGCCTAGAATTTCTCGCGTTCTGGCTATCATCTTCTTGACCCTAGGTCTTTACGTCGCTTCGTATCCTGAAGGACACCCTGAGTGGGCTACCTGGTCTCGTTTGCAGTACAATGTCTTGAGCAAGATCGTTCCGAAGAACGCTGAGATCCCTCGGTTTGGCTCGGGTATCGGGTTGCAGCTGATTACTCTGGGCTTGCACTTTATGCCTGCCCTACGGGACTTCTTATCATCCAAATACCTCCTCTGGCTTGGCAAGCAGTCGTTCGCAGTCTATCTGCTTCATGGTCCCCTACTTCGCAGCGTTCTCTGCTGGATGGTCTATGGCATCTACGTGCCTCCTGATATCACGAACGAGGCTGGCGAGGTACTGCACGGCAAGCTCGTATTCCCTGGTACACTGAGGCTACTGATATCTTTGCCGTTCTGGATCCCTCTCAATTACGGTGCTGCCATGCTATGGACTGGCTACGTGGATCCCTGGTGCGCCAATCTGACAGAGAAAATTGTCAGTTATATCATGCTTCCACGTGATGAGAAGGGTGTGCTTCTGCCACAGCACAGCTAAATTTTCGACGAGCTATTGGTCTCATCTCGATGAGTCTCGCGCTTAACAACCGACTCTTTCGATCTGTTTACTCCTTCAGCCCAGGTAGCACGACATGAGCAGGGCCGCGATGTGAAAACGAGATTTGTACAAAAAGAAGGATGTCGTTGGGCGCTAAAAAGCAATTATGCAGGCCATTCGATTCTTGTCGATACAATTATTTGGACTTTACGAAGCAGGCGTTACTGGTTTGGAGTACGTAACCACATGGTTTATGGGGTGATCGCATTGGGGAAAGCAGCATGACACGGTGTGCATTAAGGGCTGGTAAAATCTCCTCCGACCCGGCGCCAATAGGTCAAAGTTGGATTAATATACTGAGAATAGCATGCGGATGAAGGAGACGGAGGCTACGACCCCCATTGCTCTACGCGCGGCTCACACTGGCGGGGAATGATACCCACTGATAGGGGGAAAGGTTAGATGGTAGAAGTTGGTGATAGCACGCATTACTTGTCCATAAAGATAGAGCAACCACACAATGTACAAAATCACTCTTCCGTCTTGTCCAGTTCCCTATTCTGCCGTGCGCCTCAATCCAGCGGGGTTGGCCATAAACTTGAACGCATTCGATATCAAGCAGGCGAATTTATTGCTTGCAATAAGGTGGTTGGAAACCAGATGGCCAGTAGTCTACTCGCCTTACCTAAGCGAGAGCTCGTGGGATCGTGGGGTCGTTGGGGGTACGTCAGAGGATTGCGGCGAAGACAGCCAAGTTGGAAGGGAAATATTCCTACGCTCGGCATTTGTGGCCTCTGGGACCTCTAGATATTTTATCTGTCCTCAAGTGTCAAGGATGGCGAGGAAGCGTTGTTAACTGTGTTTCATATCGCCAATCATTGTCGCTTTGGTAATAAGGCGACGTAGATATCGAGCGTATCCAAATCCTTGGAACTTGAGACTTATTATTGGGCAGAAGATGTGGTAAGGCAGACGATGGGGAGTTTATACTTAGATTCCACGCTGCATGCAGCCATTTCCACTGCGCCGCTTCCCCCACTCCTGTTCCGGCAGTTTGTTCTTCCCCCGTCTGATCCTCCTCGCCTCTGTTCGTGTGGTTTAAGGATTTGCTCGAGGCTGAACTGACATCATAACCTTCTGAGCCTCCTCGAGATATATTTAGCCTTGGGCTACTTACTGCCTTATGGTGACAATTGTGAACTGCTGAAACATGATCTGCGTTGATCGACACATTGGGGTAGAGGCTTCTCTCTCAGCTTGCTTGCCCTATCTCACATCATCAATTCAGCAATCGAGTCTCTCGCCTGCTATCTCATCGTGGTATGATTAAATAATTGATCGACATAAATTTTTATGAAGTTGCAAAAAAAGGATTGTGCTATTTGCATCAGCGTCCATGTCATGAACCAACCACAGGGTAAATGGGCTTATGAGATCGTCGCGAATGGGATTATCTGATGAACACCGTCCCTAGCGATAAAGCTAGGTATTTCAAAATCCTCTTGCATCATCTCTGATGTCAACGTCTTCAATGCGCGTATCCCACGGCTATCTCGATGCAAAGTTGTCTGAGATGGGTTGAACATAAATATTCGCCGTCCTGGCCGCGATCTTGGGCATAGGAAACCATACCAAACATCACCTACCTGTACTTGAGATATCTGCTACACACTTCAACTTAAAGACATCGCACGAGACATTCAAATTTCCATCTTCCTGTTTTGACTACGTTTTTTGAGAACAAGTTCAAGATGAAGTACTTCTCGGCTCAGGTCCTGCTAGGACTCTGCCTCTCTGGCGTTCTGGCTGATCTCCCCTATCATGACTTTGAAGGTGAGTGCATATCCTCTCAAGACTCAGAGGTATTCTGAAGACTAATTAAATCCAAACAGGGCGAGATGCACATATTGAAGTGTTACCTCAGAGTACTACTGAAATCCCCCAATCTCAAAATGGCCAACATCCCCCCTTCCACCATCCAACCGGCACCGGAAGCCACCATCACCACCATCATCCCACAAACTCACCAACAACATCAGAACACTACAGCAAATATGCGCTTCGACACGAGCCGCACCACAAACCTAACAATACGTCTCACCCGACTCTCCATCCTACCGGTGGACATTCAGACCCCGGCCATCATCCCCACCACACCCACGAACCGCCCTACCCGACCACCTACCCAGGAGGTATCGTCTACCACAACATAGATACGATGAAGACTGTGACGAAGACCCGCGGTCCAAGCGGCGGCTTCCCTCACGGGACCGGCAGCCCCGACCCTCACCCTCACAAGAAGGGTGTCGGCGAGCCGTGCGACAACACTAGCGAGTGTGCGCCGTGCGTCGTTGGGTACCCGATGCGCGTTGCTGACTGTGGGCTGAACACCGAGGGGAAGAAGTAAGTTCATATCTCGTCGCCTTCTTAGTTACTGGTAGTGGATGAATCGGACTCGGGCAAATGGGTGCTAATGCGTCGATAGGGTCTGCTTGTGTCTTAAGGGGAAACCTCTCACGCCGCCGGGTGGGCATTGATTGGATTTGATGTTAGCGATAGAAGGAGGGAAGGGGGAGCGGAGCAGAGTGGAGCGGATGTAGAGGAGTGTATCCCATTTGTTCTATATGCTGTGTACGAGGAGTAGGGTTGAGTTTGGCGTCATGACCTTGAATGTAAAGATCTTTGTATAACTAGGTTATTCTCATCACTTGTCCTTACCCTTTTCTCCAAAAGCTACGCGTGATCTCGAGGCATGCCCGAATACCTTAAGTACTTGGTGAATGTTGCTGGGTATAACTGCCTTCTTGTGATATAGAAGCGCCGGATCTGTTAGCAGCTCAGCCGAGTCTATACTTGTAAGGCGGTGATTACCTAACGATGGTAACTTATCTATGTGTGAAGAGAATTGTATGAAAGATGTCAGTGAAGCCTGTTCATTGACTCGGTTACGTACTCAACCGGCGTACTGCGATGTTGCGGTTGTACGTACGAGCTTCGCTAATGTTGGGAATAGGATCGAATACTACATTCACTATGCAGTATACGAGTGCCCTCCTCTGGTCTGCACCAAGGGCACAATCAGACAGGCAGTTCAAGACTGATTTCCTGCAGTAAGACGTACTAGTTACTAGGACGAGGCGAGTTTCATAAGGATATGCGTTTGATGCCATCGAGATATAGGGACATGCGCTTCAATTATAAAAAAATACTATAGCACCATATGAGGCCGCAGTTCCTCACCCTTGATATCGCCTATGAACATAGTTTGATTGGCACGATATTTCACTTTATGCCAAGCGCTTTCCTTATGACAGTCGTATTGCCGAGCCTACTGATTATTGCGGCGAACTTTACAGGGCAGTGATCTCATTGGTACGGCTCATTACACACGTACATGCAGATCCCGGTATACAACCCTTTTTAACCCTCACCATTCTAGATAGCTCTCTTCTGCACCTTTAGAGTAGACACATAGATTAGATGGCACGGATCAATGTAACCGGAATTTCATTAACGACCACATCGGTAGGGCCGGGAAGAAGTCGAAAAGTGAAAAGGTTGGGTCGCTTGGCTGCGGTTCGAATCAGAAGCAACGAATAGACGACAGTCTGGACCTCGAGGATTGCCACGAACCGTACAATGATACCCTGCTTCATTATCCAGGAACCGAGATGCTAGCAAATGAGAATATAGGATAAAAAGGCGCTGGGATAGATAAGCTCCCTCAGCCCGCCATGACTCTCTTGTTGGCTCCTTTCTCTTGTTTCACTTGGTCGTGGACATTGTCGCCGCCGTTGATCCTCAGACGGAGAAGAAGAAAAACAAACGTCAAGAGGACTGAGATCATCAAGATCAAGATGCATTGGAAATCGATGACTGCGCTCGCCTTGGCGGCGCCAGCAACTGCCCTCCTCCGATTCTCGTGCACACAGCTCACCATCGACCGAGTCGACCCTCGTGAGTAGCATCTGGCGTTTATTCAGCATACCGTTCCCCATCTCTTGCTACGATCCTTGATAACGCGTTGCTATAACGCCCGTTGACGTGTCTTGTAAGATGTGAGGAACAACCGCTGATCAGCTCTTCAGTGGTCAACCCGGGTCTTTTGCCAAGCCCTCACCTCCATCAAATCATTGGCGGCGTGAGTTCAATATGGCCTCTTAACGAAGCCAATACGCTGATGCATGATAGAGCTCCTTCAATGTGACGATGGACCCAGCCAAGGACATGCCCGTCGAGTCAGACTGCACCACCTGCCAGTTCCTTGAGGACTCTTCCAACTACTGGACCGCGGTACTCTTCTTCCACGCCAGAAACGGCACATTCAAGCGCGTCCCCATCATCCCGAACGTGGGCTTCGAGGGAGCCGAGGGCGGCATGACCGTCTACTATATGCAGAACGGCCTAGCCGACTACCAGCAGACGTCAAAGGTCACGGCCTTCCGACCCGGCTTCCGAATGATCATCGGCGACCCGCTGACGCATTCCGTCGCCGACGCCAACAGGTTCAGACAAGTCACCTTCACCTGTCTGCAAGACCCCGGTACTCGCTTCCCCGAGACCAAGAACTTCCCTAACAAGCCTTGCCCTGCTGGCATCATGGCTAACATTCGATTCCCAACGTGAGTGCACGAGAGAAAAAAGAAAGCAGTGGTGAGAAAAATGATCTATCTGACATGCGATGTTAGATGCTGGGACGGCAAGAATCTCGATACCAAGAACCATATGGATCATATGGCCTACCCAGCCAGTGGCACATTCGACTCTAGGGGTCCCTGCCCAGAATCCCATCCAGTTCCTGTACCACAGCTGATGTACGAGACTATCTGGGACACGCGCCAGTTCAACAACCCCGAGGACTGGCCCGAGGATGGATCGCAGCCGTTCGTCTGGAGTTTCGGCGACCGGTGAGTACCTCGCCGATCGGGCGACATGTTTGAGGCACCCTTACTGACGAGTGTCTCATCGCACCGCAGATTAGGCGTAGGTAGCCATGGTGATTACCTGTTCGGCTGGCAAGGTGACGCGCTGCAAAAGACGATGGATACGCCTTGCTATGTTAACTGCCCAACGCTCACGACGCAGCCCGTGGCAGACCAGAATAAGTGCAAGGTCGCACGATCCTACGATGAGGATATCGATGGCTGTAAGTGCCCCGAGCCCCAACTAACGTCTGGCGGTTCCTTTGATGTCGTGCTGGTATTCGTAGCTAATGATTTTTCTCGCAGGGCTTCCTGAACTTCCAGGTGGGCCAGTGGTGTGGAAGCGATAGGAGATTGAAGACTTGGGATGCAAGGAAACACCAGTATTTGAGAGCGTTGTTAACCGGGCACGCCCGAAACGGCCCGCCAGATCTCTGACGACCTGGCGCGTGCAGCTAACCTTTAACTGCTTCGATTTTTATTGCAGATTTGTTCGAATTAGGGCTGCTGCAGTTAATCCAGCCAATACAGTTAATTGCAGTCTATATAGCTATATAACTAATACAGCTAACTGCTCTCCGCAGCCTTCCATAACCTTCCATAGCCCTCAATATATTTAATGGTCGGTACGCGCTGTGTAACATACAATCAATCAGTGGATGGATGGGGTTTTACTACACGTACCTAGGGCCCGTGGCCTGGTATAGCTATTAACGTATTGTAACCCTAACTTGCGACCGAAATAATAAATAAAGCATTCGCGATAGTGGCTATATAAGGCTTTATTTTAACAAAACATAATATAATCATGAACAGTATAATATGAAATTAAGAGCAATGTTCTAGTTAATAAATAAATAAAATATATGCTTATACTTTTAGGTATTGTTTATTGTTTGTGTTAAGTTGTTAAACTCGGTTAATTAATTTCAGTATTATTTAAGGTGCATAGTTCAGGGCTGGGTGCCTCAGTTATTTTGTCGCTCCCATGCCTAGATCCCCGTGGCACAGCGTACAACAGCGAAGACCTTATTACAGACGGCAGTTCTAAACGTGCTGTCAAATCCCCTTGCAGACTGCCACCATGGACTTGTAACAGCCGTTTCGTTTTCGGGTACTACGGGTGATGGCATATCTTAGCGCCGTCAGCTGAAAAGCAAAACAATGCCCTGGCAAATCCTTGCGGATTCCTATGTTTCCGACGCCACCAGTCAGTTGCCAGTCATTAATCAAGTATATACTTGTTTATATTAGATAAGACGAGCTCCCTCGCGTCATCATGCCAAAATTATACCAGTAGCTTGGTTGAAAGGGATTTCTAGATGCTCGTATCCTATCTACCAATAGATTGCTTGCTCTTTAGGGTTACTGTCCAGGGGTCTTCGGAGAGTCGGAACCTTTCAGGGTCGTTGGATACCCGAGCTCCGTACGGGCATTCTCATAAGAAATTGCCTTTTTGTCTGATTTCATCGGTTTTCTCTCAAGATACTTGATAACTCGAGGATTCACCGCACACGATGGGTTTCAACGCGATAAACTCGATACTTATACGCGCCGTCGGAGTTATTATCGCAATTCTATTGGCTCGATTCGTTTATCAGGGTTGTGTACAACGGTTGAGGGTGAGAGCACTGAAGGCTCAGGGAGTTGTGAGTGAAACGCAACGCGACTAAACTACGTGAGAACACGGCGAAGACTGACCGTTTCATCAACATAGCCGGTTTTACCTCACTCTCTGCTCTTCGGCCACTTGTCCGTTCTTGGAGACTGGCGTGCTGATAACCCCTCAGACGCCAACTTTTATTCATTTCACATATGGCTTATCAAGAACTGTAAGAAGTATTTCCCGGACCTCGACTTTCCGCCACCCGTCGTATACTTGGATATTTGGCCCGTCGAGGTCCCGCTAGCTATCGTTTATGATCCCGTTGCCGCGTCGCAGTTCACGCAGACGCCGAGTCTACCCAAGCTGTCTCTCACAAAGGAATTCCTTGAACCGCTTACGTCTGGGCTCGACATCGTGTCCAATGACGGAAACGAATGGAAGACCTGGCGGTCCAGGTTCAACCCTGGATTCAGTCAGCGAAACCTGATAGCCATGCTCCCGGAGCTCATCGAAGAAGTCTCTATTTTCGTCTCGCAACTTGAAGGTTTAGCTGGCACCGGAGGCAAATGGGGTTCTGTATTCCGGCTGGAGGAGAAGACCACGAATCTCACCTTTGATATCATCTGCAGGGCAGCGCTGTGAGTTTATTTTTAAGAACATTTAGACTCTGCAGTGCCAAGGTGACCGCAGGACCTGTTTCTAACTATTTACAGTGGTCTGCGACTCAATGAGCAATTGCGAACTGAACCTAGCCCGCTCAAAGTCGCAATGTTTGATCAGATTCGTATCATGAGCGCAGGCGCCAATGCTGCCCGAACTCTGCCTATGGGTCGTATGCCCTGGTATAAGGCAGATGCACGACGTAATAACGCAACTATAAAGGACATTATGATGCCGCAAATACGAGGCAAACTTCAGGCAGACTCGAATGGTTCACAGGTTAAGACGATCGTCGATTTAGCCATCAAATATGTCGACGAGGACGACCCGAACGCCTCGAGAGAGAAACCCAACGCGGCGTTCGTCGAAAGACTCCTTGCTAACCTGAAGGCCTTTCTTTTCGCGGGACACGACACGACAGCGTCGACCATCTGCTTCATGACTAAAGTATTGCAGGACAACCCCGAGTGCTTGGCTAAGCTTCGAGCCGAGCACGACGCTGTGCTGGGGCCGGATCTGAGCCAGGCCGTGGACGTCCTCAGACAATCCCCTCACCTCTTATACTCGCTTCCCTATACCCTCGGCGTCATCAAGGAGACATTGCGGCTCAACCCTCTCGCGGCGACCTTACGTACGGCGCCCCCGGGCTTCTGCTTGACCGCGCCAGGCTCAGAGACTCGCTACCCTATGGATGGGTGGGGGGTATGGCTATCAGCTCCCGGCGTTGCGCGGAACCCCAACTACTGGCCGCGGCCCGACGAGTTCATCCCCGATCGATGGATGGTGCCCGAGGGCGACCCGCTGCACCCCGTCAACAACAACGCATGGGCGCCATTCTCCATAGGCCCTAGGAATTGTATCGGGATGGAGCTCGCGCTGATCGAGCTGAGGATCGTCTCGGTCCTCGTCGCTCGGCGGCTGGATATCGAGGAGGCGTGGGACGAGTGGGATGAGCAAAAGTGAGTCTTGATTTACCCTGATTATTCCCTCTCTGCCGATGGAGGTTGGTCGATGAAATTGCTAATCTTGGTGCGCGATCTGCAGAGGCTCGAAGGCTACTCCGAATGCTAAAGTGGGCGGGGAGCGTTTGTACTGGGGCGGTGACGGCACTGTTCATCCCAAGGACGGCATGCCGGTGCGCGTGAGACTGCGGGAACGTTCATCGGCCATATGACTTGGTTTAAATGCCTCAGCTAGATGACGTTGTGTCTTTTCGGACTTGGTCTACTACACTATTATATCCCGCAAGGAGGTACATTGGCAGGTAGGCATAGAAAAAATCGCGCCTCAATACAAAATAGAATTTATGAACGAGCAACTTACGTATGAGGTGTCTGTCTCGATCTACTTCGACTATGCTCTAAATGAAAATGCAAGGATGCAAGGCCGTCGAGACGCGGATATCCCTATCATGAACGTAGTCTAAAAACCAAGTCTGGTGAACAACGGCATACAATTCTTGAAATGAATAAGGGCTAGTACATCGCCGGAGTTGATGGAAGAATAGACATGGGAACCCCCACGAATATCAACGCCGTAGCTAGTGATGAAGCTAACTTGCCTTCGTCCATCGCTCCCACGTGTAGCTCTGCGTCGTTACCAGAGGCCCTTTCAGGTGGTGTCCCTGGCGTTTAGACAAGCATCTGCTGTAGCTTTTATGAGCGCCCGAAGGTTCCTGATGAGCTTACGCTCGCCCGCCTCGTCAGCGCCACCATTAAACGTCCGTCTCGTATATTATATTCAAATCCCCCCCACGCCGGAATCGCAGCTACTAAATAGTAATTAATTGTAAGGCCCGCTTCCTACGATGTATACTCGACTTTCCCAAAAACGTCAGATAACGTGACAGCAGGCCGATGCACAGCAGATATGTACATACTGTATTACGTGCATTACAGTCTTACACCGTCATAAACTAATTTCTCGCCTGGGTCCCTTTTATGGGGTTAGCTTGTCTCATCTAGGGCTTTTGCCCACTTGGCCAAGCATCGTGACCGTGGAGTACGGAGTAGTAGTAGTAATTACGCCCCGTTACACAGAATTGGAGGTTTATTAATTATTATTAATACTACGTCAAGTTCATTGGATGTAGTATAGGTAGTGTACCTAGACTAGGAGGGGGATGCGCGGGCGCCCACTCGATAGTCTATATCCTAGATAATGAGCTGTGGGATGGGCATGCGTTACTAGACTTGTGTCATAGGCACTTACAAGTGTAGATACAGGATATTCCCGAATCCCGAGCCGCTCCGTCAGCAACTTGCCACAGCAAATTGTGGACATTGAAAAATGATAAGATAACAGGCCCAGAGCCAGCTCGCGCCTTTTTACATTGATAACGTCAAAATGGTGCGCATTGGACCCAACTTAAGGGGGGGCAAGTTGGAAAGCCATTCGGCCTTTAAGTTGTTGGTCTCGGCGCGAGATGGCCGCTAAACTCATTAAACCTTGGGAGGTGTTATTGAGCTTCTATACGAGTGGGATACTGGTACTAACTAGCTGACGATAGCGTCGTCAGCAGGCAAAGCTCTTTTTTTCCTTATCATTTTATTTTATCCCTTATTTTAGCTACTCTTATTTTCGGTTCACGTGTTGCTGCACACCCAAATATCAAATGGTTTGGAAGCTATCTATTTTCGGTAGGTCCCATCGCACGCAGCCAAGAAATGTCAAAACAGATAGGAGACTAGTTGAACAACATTAACATGTTCCAGACACACGTGAAGGAGACAACAAATCGATTGGGTGTGCTTTGATCTTCTCTGTTCTTGACTATCTATTGTAGGACTAGACAGACAATAAATGAAAATGCATCAATGGGCCTCGACCCTCTTCATCTCCACCTCTCCTTTGCTCGGAAGTTTCATCGTCTCCGCCCTGCTCCAAAAATGTTAAAGCAGGCCAAGCCTATCAAGTTTTCATGCAAAGAAGCAATCTCGAATCTCGCAGCCGCGTCGCCACATTTTGGCGCACCGCTGTGGAAACGCTGGGACCTGCGTGGATTCAGTGGGTTCGGTGGACTAGATCTATGTGGGCGTGGTGGGCTTGGTGGGTTTTAGTGGGCAAAGCCCCTAATTACCTAGCCAGGTTCGTTTTGCTTCAGGCAGATTCTTCACCACCGTGTGACCTTCAGCCCCTTGTCAGCCCTGTCTTAGGGACTTCTCAGCAAAGTACTCTTTTTTATCAGTCACCCCCAAGCTTCATGGTCCGATGTTCGGTACATCTCACAGCGTTTAGTGAATGAAACCATCATAAATTGGAACCCATATCGATAGATCTACATAGATATATTGGTGTAAGCCTCTTTTAAACAACCCCCCGCTTCAACCTCTGTTGATATGACATAGACATAGACATAGACATAGACATAGACACATTTTCTATACCGGTAAATTCTTGGTGTTTGGACATTTGGTTCACCTGACACTCGCTCTATTCATCGAGAAGTAATTTTGGTGAAATTCCTCCCATAACCACGAGAAGGGTATAATATGCGCGGCGCCGCCATTCCGCCAACATTGACCGCGCTTCGGCCCTTGGCTACACTGACCAGAACCGGCCTGTCGCAATCGAGACAGGCACTCAACAACGTAATCTACGGAAGTAGTGCTCGCTATGCTAGTACCGTCGAGCACTCTTCTGTCTTACCTCCGGAATTGATAGAACCGGGTGTGATACTGAGAGGATACTCTGGGAAAGAGTATACAATCCAAAATGTGCTGCAAGACAGGCAGAACCGCCAGGTTTATCTGGCAAGGTGAGCAGATCTAGTCCTATACTTGAAATGATAACATCGCAACTCATCAGACATATCTAGGGCGGATGAGAAGATGTTCGTGTTGAAGAGTCTATTCGAAAAGGACTACAACTACTCTTTGCCCCTGCAGCTGAGATTCAACCAATCTCCGTATTTGAGGGCGTTGCGGGACACTGTTCCTGAGCAGAAGATGTTCGTCAACGAGTATTTGACCGATCACCTGCTTAACTTCGCCTTCAAAGATGTCTCTTTAGCGACCCAGAAGCGGATTCTTCGAGATACTCTGCGAGGCCTGGCTACCTTGCATTCTCAAAACATCGCTCATCTCGGTAAGCTCACCGGCATTTTGGTCTATTAGAAATATGCGACTAACTCTATTACCACACCAGATGTCAAAGCTAATAATATCATGATCGATTACCGGGAGACACCTGAGGGCATCGTTGTCGACCGAGTTCAATTGTCGGACCTGGAAGATTCTACCCATATACCGCCGGGACAGGCGCTCAACGGACTTCAGGTCGGCAACCAGCTATGGAGGAGTCCCGAGGCGCATGTTCAGGGTGCAGTGGGCAAGCCGTCGGATGTTTTCTCCCTTGCGATAGTAGTACGTCTCCCTCCTCATTAGCTCGAACTGAAATATAGCCCCCTGACTAACGGCACGACACAGTTCATCTTCCTCCGCCTACGCAGCGTCATATTCCTCGTCGACGGCGACCGCAAAATTGACCCAACAATCGACATTCTGACGCGCCAGATCTCGTACTTCGCCAACTGGGACGACTTCGACGGGTTTTTGAACTACCTCGGCCGACGCCACCCATGGGCGTCCAACTTCCGACGTATGGCTGATACGTTCGACGAGAAGAACCCGCGGCGTCCGTTCGCTCTCTGGAAGAGCGACCTCCTCGATCCCGAGTTTAAGGACCTGATCGGCAAGATGACGAACTTCGATCCACGGAAGAGGATCACGGCTGAAGAAGCCCTAGACCACCCGTGGTTCTTGGACGCCGCTGAGGAATAAGAGCGGATCTTTGAAAACAACACAACACAACACAATCGCTGTATTGATTCGTACCTTTTCACTTTGTGAACTTTGATTTTTAAGCGCGGGCGTACCGGAAATCAGAAAAGAAAATAGACTTGGGCGAACCGAATGATTTAGACAAAAGAGAAAGAAGGAAGTCTGATAGATAGACTTTCGTGGTTAGACTAGACTAGACCGGGTGATAGATATAGACGCATAGACGCATGCTTTCCATATTTTAATTTTAGTCGCTACCAGAAGACGCCAATGGCGCATCGACATACTTGCTGCCTTCCTCCTGTGAATTCTACTAGCAATGGTTATGATGTCGGTTCCGCCTTGTTGTGGACGATGCTAATGTTGATTTGGACGTATACGACACGGTGTAGCGCTTAGACCTACTGAGAGATAGATTGAATATTATACTAAGACTGCGGTATGATGATTTCGAACGAGGAGAGTAGACACACTCCCAAGTATTGACCCTCTTTCACAACATCTATTCTAGTACCATGCTCTACCAAGGCTTGGAGAGTAAGTTCTATTACTAAGTCATCAACTACGAGAGCTACGTTACTCGTCGCACCAATAACTAAAACACGCTGGAGGATGGAGCATCTCATATATGATCCTTGATAAAAGTTATCTGTTCCTCTACTTTTGCCATGTGTTGGTTGACCTGAGTTCTGATGTGAGTAAGTTGACTGTTGGGTACAGCTAACGCTGTTGTACGGCGAATTTTCTAATGACTTTGACTTGTTAGAATGTCGCCCTGCGATGTACAGCCATGAGATGAGCTGTAGCAGAAGGCTAGCGGATAGGCAGGCAAACATTAGACGTCATTGAGGCTACCTATTAATTCTTGTGCGTATTGATAGCTTGTATCATTGCGATAGCAGACCACTTTTACTTATCATGTCGATCTTAAATCTTCATCATCCATTGTCTCATTATAAGCTTGCCCGGTGCTCACTACCGCTGTGCAAGATGAGCCAACTATACCGTACCATATTACATTTTGCAAGGCAATCTGTCTGCTTGTTTACAACAGTGAGCGCATTGATTTCATGCAGCGCACCAAGTGCTTCAAAATTTCCGGCAGGTCCTTTACCTAGACGAAACCGAAGAGCTTGATAGCAGGGTTATATTCACGATACTTGAGTGGCGGAGTCGGGGCTGCAGGGTAGCTTTGCCGAGTTGGGGGCCATTTTCTGAAGTAGTTATTCGTTTTCACCCTTACCCGCCGCCAAGATTTAGCCCCCAATGCCCAAATCGCATAAACACCCAATCAAATGATATAATATCACAATATTCCTTGTTGAATTTGTTCTAAATATGGCCTGACGCTGCATGAAACTACAAGTCCGCAAGTCCGCAAGTTCGAAAGATGGTAAAGCTAGCGCCGTGCTTAATTCTTTGAACAGAAAATGTACGTCAGATAGTAAAGATGCCATAGTAAATCTATAGCAAGTTGAGCGGTTAATCAGTTCTGCTGATCGGTTTTGCTAGAACATCAACCCCCTACCAAAGAAGATCTGGAGTAGACAAATAACCCCTGAAGTACATGTATCTAGCGTCACGCTAGCTTTTATCATCCCTGAGACTTGTATTTTCCCTTCAACCAGGTGTTGCCACCGAGCATCATGCTTGTGCGTGGGCGCAACTACATCTACTTATATAATTAGGTTGGCTCTTGGACATTTGCTATTACGCATGTCCTGTTCTTAATAGCTGAAGGAGATTCAGTATTATATGGTCAGAGGTCGGCAGCATGCATCGCCAAGCTAGTGGTGTGTATCAACGACTCAGACCTGATGTAGAGAATGATAGCGCACACACCACGAGCAACACGCCAATTAACCTTCAAGATTTGCGCCCAGTCAGTCCCGAAGAAGTTCCATCCGAATATTCATTTCTAGCTGCCACCGGAGTTCCAAGGACAAGCTCAGATGAAGAAGCATCAGAAACCCATCACATATTGACGAGAGCTGCCGCGCTTCCGTCTTCGTCTTTGACGAAACTACCATGGCTTCCTTACACCTTGCGTTGGATTCCACTATCCCTTATCCTTGCATTTTCTTTGCTCCTAGAGACTGCGGTTGTCGTGGTTCATATAGTGTCTTCTCAAAACTCGGGCCTTATAGACGATAATGGGTCAAGAGCTATTGTAGTCGGCTCGAAGTTCGTGCCGACTCTGCTCGCTGTCGCCTATGGTCTGTTGGTGATGGTCTTACTGGACGACGTTAAACGTACGGAGCCGTTTGCGAGGTTGGCATCGCCATTAGGAACGACAGCCAAGCTCTCTCTAACGTGGACGGCCGACACTTGGTGGAGTGCACTTTTCCGCAGTTTTCCTAGTCCGCTTGCCAAGGCCAAGTGGGTGCTACCTTGCGCGACGACTGTCTTTATTCTAGGTTTATTGGCTGTGTCGCCGTTATCTTCTACGCTCTTCGTCTCCCAAGATGTCGTTTTCAACGAGACAAGACCTTTCTTTGGGCTTGACCTAGATTCTAGTTTGCCTCTTCAAGCCGCTCCCCTTCCTACCACCTATTTCAGGACTATCGCCAACATTCTTCAAAATGTGTCAACATCAGCATGGATAACCGACGAATACGTGGTCGTGCCTTTCTGGCCGGGTAATCTAAGCACTGCGCCACTGTCTCCTATCTTGTCAAACAAAACCGAAATATGGGCGGCGAACACAACGATCTTCAGTGCCCATCTAGAATGTGAGCCCATGGAACCAAGATGGAACACCCCGCCACCTTCTGGCAAGCTCGCGAGTACGAACCTGTCGCTCACACTCGCGTCGCCGACGGGATGTACGTTGGATCTGGAATTGGGAAACTCTTCTGATTTCTACACAGCGGGAGGGGAGATTTGGTCTGGGATAAACAATATTTCCAGCATTCTGCGAAATGAGTACGGCGGCTTCGGCACGAGGGAATTCAATGCAACAATGTATGGCTGCAACGAAAATGAGATGCTCATTTCTGCAACAGAAGGGGACCTCGCAGGGTATGGTACCAAGACAACCAACTTTTCCATGGCTGGTCAGGCCTGTCAGAACATCTATTACATTGGATATTCCACTGCCACCGTAACCTTGGGACAAGGACAATCTCTCGTCCACATCAATGAGCCCGAGTATCAGTCAACTAGAGTCCCAATCTCGGCCAGGGTCGCAAATATTACGGCCTTTGACAACGTTTTCTTCGATTCGAATTGGACTGTCCACCTAAATGCGAAAGACTTCAGCGCTGGTTCTCTGAATGATAACATCCACTACAGCACAGGCCCAGCGAACTTGCTTGCACCTTTGTACGGCTTTTCTCCTGAGCGGATGATCGCGGATACATCAATCGGCAATAGAATGGAAAGAATCAGGAGACGATTTTTTGCCGAAGTTCTCCGTGATGCTTTCGATCTTATGGCTATGAAAGATGCCATCGCAATCCCAGGCTCTGTGCTAACTACCTCACGCCGGGTTATTGTTGTGCCACCAGTAGCTATTACACTCGAAGTTATCATGGCAGTGCAAGCCATTCTCCTCGCCACTGTGTTATACCTGACGCGGCCTTCCAGACGACCGCTTGGACTTACAGAGGACCCAGCACCAGTCATGAGCGTGGCCAGGTTAATATCCCACGATCCGTCGACAGTCACGGTCTTTGCGAAATCTTCCAATGGCATCACGAATAACTTAGACGAACCATTTTCCAAGTTCCTTTTCACGTTGGCTGACGATCAGATTCGTACGACTTCAGTTGCCCCGCCTGACATCGAAGGTGAAACTCGAGAGCTGGTAGGTCAACCTGCTGATGTGAAAAAGAAGCTCCAATCATTTCCATTCTGGACTATTGCACTATTCTTCACTGCGTTGGCACTCACATTGACTGCTATTGCGATCCTATATCATTACTCTAAGGTTCGCGGCCTCTATCAGACCTTCTTCGTCTATAGCATTGACGTGTCAATTGCTGGCCAAAACGTCGGCCAGGTCAGTCCAGCCTCTGTCATCACAACATTGGTTGCCGTTGTCATTGGTCTCTGGTGGGGGAGCTTTGACACCACGCTGCGCAGGGTCCAGCCTTACCTGGCGCTGGCAAAGGGTCCCGTTCGGGGGTACAAAGGCGTCGCAGTGTCGTATAGGTCGTCTTACCTTTTGAAGGCTGCTTTCAGGGCTATGAGAAGAAAACACTGGGTTCTGTTTCTCATATCCACAGGGGCCTTTCTTGCCGAGATTCGTAAGTAGCATCGGAAATTTGCTTTATGAGAGGCCGCTGAACCCAATACCGTAGTGACTATCGCAATGTCATCATTGTGGACTAAGGCGCCCGGGGCTCTATCCGACATGATGACAGTACCACGAGCCCTTGAGTTACGCCGTGTACCTATGCTATCGGCAGCCCAGCTGCCAGTCTCCCCAAGTTCGCCAGATACCAGATCCAGCTCGATCAAGGCAATCTTCGCGAATATTGCGACTTCATGGATGTACGGAGCGACCACGCAGTTATCGTTACAAGGGCCCGAGCCGCCGTGGAGCTCAGACGGTTGGAGTTTCGTCCCAAGCGACATATCCGTGATCTCTTCCCAACACTCTCAGCAGAACGGAAACAGCACGGCGGGGGTAGATTTGCCTGTTAACGTAACGATGGAGACCCCTGCAATTCGCGCTCGGCTAGAATGCTCACCATACGATTTTCTAGATGACAGAACCATCTGGCTCACCAAATGGGACTTGACTGACAAGAAACACTGGAACACTACTCTAAACCCAAAGGATCTAAAGACTGGATATGAACTGGGGGTTAATATGGAAAATCGTCCTGCGGCCACCATGTTGTATTTAGGTCAAGTTCCTGGCCCCTTCGATACATACAAAAACTTCAGTGGCCAATACACGACATTTTTCGCAAACTCTCGAAGGCTACAATGCTGCGACAATAGGACTGCCAACTCAGCAGGCTCGGCATCTATTGGTTACTGGTCTTCCAACCAAAGGCTTGCGTTCGCTTATCCTTATATATCAGACACATGGCCAGTGAACTTCACTGTCAAATGGATTCGTGGGCGCCCCATCCAAGGTATCATGAGAGCTGGACAATGGCCAGGTGACATAGGGAAAAGTCTCATCTGGGTTGACCCACCCCAGATGACTGCCCTGAACTGCCAGCCCATCATAGAAACAGCGAATTCCCAAGTTACCGTCGATGTCACTAACGGGCGAGTCCTTTCCTACAAAGTCTTGGGGGTACCGCGTGCGGACGAAAATGCCTGGACCAGCCCTTTCCGTATCTACCAAAACAACGTCAGCGATGACGATCCCAATCGCTACACCAATAAGGCCAACATCACCACTAGCCACGGAGTCCTCTTCGTGACGGGGCTTCTCGGGGCCGCAGATACCGACAACTTTGGGGGCACTGCGCAAGCCCAACCATCGGATGCGCTAGAGAACATCGAAGAACAAACGTTCAACTTTCGGGAGCCCGGGCTCAACGTCGATTACATGACTTATGCAATGCTCTCGATGGTCAATTACGATCACGAAAAATTGCTAGATGTGGAAACGTTGAAGCGTACCGCCCAGCGCACATTCTCCACCATGTTTCAGCATTTTGTCAACAATAACTTGTCTTTGACGCATGGCGGATACGCTTACCAGGCGGTAGGCGAACAGCTTCCGAATAATATAGGCCAAGAGCAGACCTCGGGGAAGAGGAGGAGGAGTGACACTGACGAGAGCTCCCAAAACATCACGCTCCACATTTCGAGGCCGGTTGAGCTATTGTACATATCCGAGCCCGCGGCATGGATCAGTATGATCATCATCGTGTACCTAATTGTCTCGTGCGGCATCTTGGCTATTGCGTCGAGAAAATATAACCGCATGTTGCCCGGGCCGACCAATAGCGTCGCTGACGCTGCTGCATTGGTGGCAGGAAGCACGAAACTCTTAGAACTAGCCAGACATCGGTCTGTAGGTAGTATTAAGAACGACTATAGCACACTGGCAAAGCTGGGTTGGTTCAAAGGTGCGGAGGGAGAAACGAGATGGGGTATAGAGCTTGTAGATGCGGAGGGTAAGACTTAGGTGGGTTTATTCTTCAATAGCTCGATCATATAATCAGACAATCACCCCTGCGTCGATAGACTAGACGTCATATCAGTGCACTTGCGTGAGAGGAAACAAATAGCTTCAATTGTTATTCTGGAAAGAGGACTGAATCCTTCGCCTATAACTGTGCTGACAATACACCCGTCAGTCAAAGGAAGGACAAACACACCACACTATAAGCTAGATTTGATAATCGAGTTTGTGATTTAGGTCAATACTTCAGCTTCGTCGGAATCGCTCGAAGTTGAATGACTGCTATAACCTCAAGGCTCTTGATACCCTAATCCGGAGAACCATACTTGTATAAGACAGTGATACGTATAACAGAAAGTGAGTTACTGTGAGCTTGGACGGTCTAATGACTCAAGTGATCTAGTTAGATATTGCTGAGACGATCTAATAGGTATTGATTTTGAGAATCACTAGATCTGCTGTAGTCCCTGCACTAGATCTGCTGTACTACTGTACTGTGTAAGTTACCCCGCACCTAAAATTATACAGCAGCCTCCCGACCTAGTAGTACATCATACTTTAAATAATAGGTTTAACTTACTTATACAGCTATGTTATTATGCACATACTTAAAATAAGTAGTTTGTTATAATAGGATTGATTGATTAATGAACTAATTAGAGTAGGTGCTATGTTGTTGAAGTGGATAGGTGTCCGTGTTGTAGGTAATGCAGGTGATGAAAGTGATGCAGGTGGTGCAAGTGGTGCAGGTAGTGCAGGTGCAAGTATACTTCTCTTCTCGAGACCGCTGTGTGCTGCTAAGTCCAGTGCTTAAGCTGCAGCACGATTTAAGGTGTAGAGTACCTCGCACGGTACAATGCTGCTGTTCTGGCCAATCGGCATTGAGCCTGTGTGCTATCGCCCACATTTGAAATAACATTGACCAATGAGGATGACCTCCCAACTCCAATACCCTATTCCTCCCGTGAAGGAGGTAGAATCCAGATGCAACATGCCGAATTTGCCCCAGATTCATGGTCTCCAGTGTGCTGACGTTGCAATTATATACTTTGTGATTCTCAACAACCCCGACTCTCCTCAGGAGCGCCAGCTTTCAGTGTTCAGTCAATATCTTCCTCTAGTTACAGTAGCTTCGAAAAGCTTCGGAAACCACAGCTAGAAGTGTCACGTACCTAAGTGCCCCGACGCCGTGGTCCACCTTGCGAAGATAATGGCTGAAGCGACGGTCGCGGACGAGCTGATGGTTGCCGCTATCACGGTGGGCCACAACCCTTCGAAGAGTGCCATATCCATGGTGCTTTTGCACAGCAGGCGTGCGTTGGTAAAGGATACTGCGAGAATTAGGAATAGGTAGTGCATATGTCTGGCAGCAGGCGGGTGGTTTGTGATGAGGAAGGGGTGGCAGTCATCCTGGTGACTCTTGCCCTTTATACGTATACTTGATATCGCTGCTGACCAAGTCTTGGTGCCTAAACTAATATACCATATGAGCAGCATAGCCGCAAGGCTCAAAAAATCACTCACAAGATGACAAGACCTTCAGTCTTGCTCACTAGAATTTTTACGTGCCATCAGAACTTTTAGTTGTCGAGGTTCGAAGTTGGGGCCTTGCAACAGGGGTCACCTGCAGATCACTGGTGATGCGGGTGCGGGAAGCTCCTCGTTTACCTGCTGCAGTAGGCGGCCCTTGCTGCGGCGAGTATGCGCCGATAGCGAGGAAACTAGAAGCGTGTTGGGGGTTTAATCAACTCGCCGCCAAGGGTCCACTGGTGTACCAAGGCTAGCGACCCCTTGCTGGACTCGCTTATCCTTGACCTGTTTTCGATCGTTAGCTTGGGGTCAGAGAAAGGCTGAGAGTATTCTTTCACCTAACCCCGCGGCACAAGGAGACTGCGCTCTCATCTTCATTTCGGATCAGTGGATCGCATTCCTGTTTGAAACTTTCGATGTTCGAATATGCCCGGTTCACCTACTGGTCGACTAAGATGCCTTACCAAGCACTAATTATTGGATATAATTCTGATCACAGGATAGTGATTAGGACTTGGGCTCCCTAGAAGCACAGGATGTTTGAACCTTTCGAAATTCAAATATGTCTGGTCTAGCCACTGCTCAGCAGAGATGCCTCACAAACGCATCACAGCCATGCTAACTAGTAGTTGAGCTACGAAGCTCTGTATATGTATATAGCGACATGTCTTCCCTCTCAATCAATTACATGCTACGCACAATATCCTGTCCATTCAATCTACTCACCAACTGAGAACTTATTTCGCCTTGTCAACTTCAAACGCCGCAGCATCTGCCCAACGCCTCGCTTGAGCACTCCCCCCCAATCGTATTACGAAGCTGAATAGAAACGAACTACTATGGCATTTCACTCAAATCCCCTCCATCGTCTTCCTGTTTCTCCTATCCAAACACTCGTTTGCACAGTACCAGTCGGCCCTAAGCAGTGGGAGAGCAACATCATCTGCCCCTACTGCATCTCCGCCTCCATTCTTCAGCATTATAAGACAACGGGGCAGTACCATATCCATCTAAACAATGCCCATCCGGATGAAGCTGCCAAGGTACGAGCTCAGTATGAGAGTATACACAACAATGAGAACATACACAACATACCCGGAGCGACGACAGATATGGGCTTAGGCATTGGAGATCTAGCTCTGGACCAAAACTCGGTGCCTCTTGCCACTGCTACCACCTTCTCCGCCTCCACCCTTCCAGCGGACTTTAGCAGCGGCTCCTTTCTTCCTCAAGCCCTCGGCGGCTCCACTCTTCCGGGAGACTTCAGTAGCACCTTCTCCAACCCTATTCCTGCTGCTACTGAGGGCTTTAATTTCAGCTCTCACCAGGGACCTAACAACCACTTCCCCCAGACATTCAATGGCAACAACCACCAAGACTCTTTCGACGGCAACTTCCATCGTTTCCAATAGGGATTTCAATTCTTAGAGGGGTTGACATCGGCTAATATCTCTGGTACCTTCTGAGGTTGGTCATCACAGGGCAATAGGAGGAGGTCGTGCCATCTCGGTAATGGCAACAGCTCGCTCGTTAAATGCTCATAAGCTTTGTGGTGCAGTAGATGGAACTTATGTTGGGTGTCTCTTCATCAGGGTGTTGGACTTGTTGATGGAACTTATAGGTCTTATTGAATGATTCTCGTTCGTGCGTCGGGATAAGACAATCTACTTATTTAACATGCATTCATTTCTCCTTTTCCAGACAAAGATTGCAATGTGATACATTTCACTCTTCTTCTGTGCATGGCCACCAACGTGGTCACGAGCATTAGCATGTCATCCTAAAGCTAGTTATAGAGCTAAAAGTAGATATTAGCTAACAAATAGAGTTATAGAGTCTGATAGGATGGTCACTTATGTATTAGTCAAGCTCAGGTTGAGACCGCTTTATGTGATATAAAGATATTACAACGCCCCATAACTAATTACCTACTATCTAAGCAGTAGCGAAGGAATCACTCATAACTCTTAATACTAGCTTAGCCTTCTGTAGGTTAAACCGTTGTGAAGCGCTAGTGTTGACACTCTCTGGATTCGACCATTTTCACACGAGCCGAGCTTTTCGTCTAGTTGTCGGTATAATCGAATGCGGGCTGGATTACCAAGGGAGCTAGTTGAAAAATATCTGTAAAACTAAATCCGTTTGGGGGGAGGGGGCTCGAGTTAAAGAACTAGCCGCTATTTAATCTTGCTAGCATAAAACCACGTTATTATAATAAAAAATCGATAGCTCACGTAAGGCGTTATATTTAGGTTAAGAAGAGTGGCAGTCGAGAAGTACAGTAGTATATGCTAGTTAGTAGATAGATCCACGAGCTGTGCCGGTGGTTAGCTATTGTGTAGTATACCGGCTGCCTTTGCCTCTGGATTTAATAAGTTAATGTATTAGTAACTGTCGTTCCCTCATCCAGTAGACCGTTAATTCTTCTTCAACTATATTACTAAGGCAAACAGCTTTAATAATATGAATGCCTCCATAATGAGAAGGCTATAGCTAGCGATTAACTAGCCACCACTAAGGTCTCGTAATGAATTGCGGTCCAGCTTTTAAGTCTTATATATGTTATTCATGCTAAACGCTAGAAATGATTCAATTTTAGAGTTATAGCATAAATGATTGATGAATGTAAAAGATGTAAGATGGTGATCACACCTTTACCTAGGTATGCTCCGTGACAGCTCAAGTCCCAAAAGCTCCAACTTATACCAACCTCGCTGCCATACTGAAAGGGATAGTGTAATGTTAAATGCTAGACTAGAACGTTCGCCCTAGAGAGCAGGACAGGTTCTCGGTCTCGTTACCGCCCTGTCGGGATACAGCGGTTTATGTTAGATCCTCAAATTATGGCCTTTCTAACAATACTCTCAGCGACTCTCCTAGTGTCCGCGATGACGGGATTCGTTACCACGAGCTCCCTTCAAGAACTACCGTACGGCTTGTACAATTGGCGTCCCCATCCGCATTATCCGCATCGACCTCCTCAACCCGTTCCAAGTTCTCCTAGACTAGAAAGTTCTCTTCGAGCTTCGCCGCCTGCCCTTTATAGGATAACGGCTGCATTCGGTATAACTAGCGCAGATGGGAGATTGAGGACAGATATCGCTAGTATTCCGAGATGGGAGACATCTAGGTCTTGGTCAGGCTGTTGAAGAACTAGGTCTACATGAGCGATCCGGATGCTTTGATGTCGGTCTTCCGGAGGGGATCAACAGCGTTACCCTAGCAAGCGATATGTTCCGCTACTGAACGTCGAAGACCTCAATTTCCATAGCTTCGGAAGACCTGCGCACATGGTCTCTTCATGTACTATCTCGAGCTGGCTGGCAAGTCGTTTAAATTCGTGGGCCATGGCGAGAGACAATCCTCTGTCAGACCGTCAAACAATTATAAGGAATCCGTGGAGGACATCTTGGAGAATTGTGTTCTTATACTCGCTTTGGGCACTAGGTTTCTCGCAATCCATTGGCACCCACGTAAGCTCCGACTAGTCCGTGAGGCCTGGGTCTCGTTCTGAGCATATATGGCGGCCCTCAACGAAGGAGAGAAACGCGCATTATGGGCAGAAACTCATTTCTAACTGAAAAATAATCTTCTAGGTAAATAGTGATGAAGTGTAATATGCGATATGCGCGTCTTTTCGCACTGCATTTGTCTAACCGTCTGAATTGATTTCTTCATATTGCTGACCTAAGGTATATCGTAGTGCCGAGCGAAGGACATCCGACCACAACCTTATCATTTTGCTAATTCGCGCTTCCTAAGACGAGGAGCAGATGTCCGGAGGCCTTACAGAGAGCGAGATCTATAGTAATATGTTTGTCCTTAACTTCGCTAACAACGACACCACCGCCTACACGTTGGCCTTCGCAGTGTACTTCTTGACGATGCGTCCTAATGTACAAGACTGGATCTTAGAAGAGATCCTAAGCATTTTAGAAGGCCGAGAGCTAGACAATGGAGATTACCGTGCCGACTTCTCTTGCTTTATCGTATAATGATTAGACAACATAACTATTATAAAAACTACCTACTAAAAAAATAAACGCTAAAAATAAAGCTTCATAGTGTAGATTATCAACAACATATAATATACACTAAATTTTTTTTTGAAATCCTAAATTGGTCAACCTAAAGTAGACAACTAAAGGTAAAATTATAAATAGATAAACAGATGTTTATGATAAGGCGAGCTTAATGCGGTGCGACTAAGATATCCAGGCGTAGTCTAAGAACGAGGGAATATCTTTATGTCCATCTTTCCTAGATATCTTCGTAAAGCCGGACTTGGCAGCATAGTGTGACATCTGCTATCGAATAAGCGGGCCAATGCCACTCTTGTCCCACATGCGGTCGAGTTGGTTTCCTGAAGGATACCTAGACGTCGCATAAGACAGAAAAGGAGAAGAAAGGAAAGCAAAACCAGCTCCCGTGAGGGTAAATTTGCCATGAGTCTTTGCCCGTATCTGTCCCGTGTTATTATCGGTATCCGATTAATGTGAATCAGCAAACAAGACAGAAGGAATTTAACTCAAAATAAGAAATTTAACTACATCATACAAAGCAAGCACAATCAACATTGACTAGGCTACTCTAGTAGCACTTTAATTGACTTGTTGAAGGCACTACTCCCATTTCCCCTCGACACCGAAGTCAAATTCAACGTCCACAGGGTCGCTCAAGTCGAACGACAAAAGATCATGGTTTGACAACACATTATTCACCGCGGGGATCGTTGAATTCAGTAATTGATGCGGCGTCTCGCATCTCATGCCCTCCAGCCCTTCGCTACACTGTGTTGAGTCGTCCAATCGACTGCTCCTACCCGAGGCTGCACCTTGTATATTATAAAAGTCGTCGAGGACTTTTGCATTTAGTCGCGGTAGCAAGTCGGCAAAGCGCGCACGAAGCTCGTCGCTCAGATCGTCAGCGGGGATGGTGGACAATTCGCGTTGCACGAGGGGAGCTAGTTCATGCGATTGATACTGGCGGTAGTCGTTCAGCAAACGGGAATCAGCCTTAGAGATGCAATGGCCACAAGACTCGTCATAGTCTAGAGTAAGCAAAAGGATTAGTTGAGAGCGAGCCGTTGGGGAGTGTGAAAGTATATACAGGGACCTGGGACATAATTATCGTCTGGAAATAAAACACGATACATGGATTTCCATTTCTCCTCGTCGCTAGCGTCTGGTAGCTTCCCGCCACGGTGTCGCAGTTGGGTCGCCTGGTCTCTAGTAATGGTCTCGGGTAGGGGAGCATCGTGGACTGGACACGGGATCAAGGTTCTTAGGTGGGCGGCAAGTTCATTCTCACTGCTGAAAACCTTGCGACATCGACAGCATTGATGCTTGGGTGGCATATGACGTCGGTAAATATGCTCTCTGAAACAATAATGAGTATAAAAGCTCACTTAATTAATCCCTAATAAGTAGAGTTACACTGTCATCCTTAGTGACTTACTTGACTCGACCAACCGAACTCCAGCCTGGCCCCATGCAGATTCGAGTGATAGCTTTATTGTGCCCATCTCTTTTAAAGAAGGGACAAGCGAGCTTTCTATCCACTATAGGGCCGTCATGGTTCTTAACCTTGGGCTTCGACCTCTTGATAGGTGCAGAATTCCGGTCTGCGATGCTTCCGGTATCGTCGTAGTCGATGTTTTCCTCCCCAAGTTTTCGCTTTAGAGCTTCTGGCGAGACAGTGCTATCGTCCCGTAGCAGCAAGACCTGGGAGACGAGCAGCTCATCCTCGCTGGAGAACGTAGCGGTCCAGGTATCATCGGCGGGAGGATTCATTGGGTAATAAAAGTGGACAAAGATCTCAGTTGAGCCAATCACGTAATGCTCGCGATGGTTACCCCGCACAATCTTGCTCTGTCAATACCGATGCTATCGTCGTCGAGATTTTTTGGAGCCCTTCGCCTTCAATTTTACAGAGGAAAATATGTAGAAAGAGATCATATTACAGACAATTAAAAGATAAAAATTTCAAAAATCTCCTCCATTTCTCGAATTTCTTACTCTGCGAGCTACTACGGTGCGCACAGTCCAAACGTGGCATAATGTGCAGGGTTATGGACGGTGGTGATTGGTCAAAATCGTTGGAAGAATGTGGTGCTTTCGTCTTATGGAAATCGAGCCTGCCTGAGATTTGCAGCCCGCCTGGAGTGGCCGTCCCATTTCACTACAGTGGCCGTGGCATCCACTTATTTCTATTATTTCTTAGTGGATGCCACGGCCACTGTAGTGAAATGGGACGGCCACTCCAGGCGGGCTGGAGATTTGATAGTCGGATGCAGCCGAATCCAGCCAGGAGGGCGACCCAATAGCCACCTGCAGTGGCCCCGGGGAGCTCAGATTCAAATGGTCCAGGACCATCAGCTGATTGTGCCACCGCTACACCCAGCCAGGTGAGTGACAGAATAATTGGGCCACCCCACTAGCAACTATTTAGTCCTCTGCTTCCAACAAAGAACAACCTACCTACATAGGATGCAAAATAAGATAAATTCGCTTTTACAAAATTGAAGAAGTAAACGGTATACTTATAGTTTTATATAATTATTATATGAATGTTATGTGGTGTAGCGTGCTAGTTAATTTAAGTACTGATGAAGAGAGGAGGGAGAAAATCAACGAATAGCGAGGCTACCAATACATATGCAGTCAAAGTAACGAAGCAAAAGGCTTCTCAGAAGTTCCCACTGCATCATGCCATTACAACGAGACACCGAACTTCGATACTCTCTCGTGTACACGGCTCATCCCCCTCCTCAGTCAACCGAAAGGACCCGTGAGCACACTGGGCATACTTCAATCCGCCACGATCAGCGCCCTCCAAACGCCGCTCCCGACTATCAAAACACTGAAAAAGCAACACATCAAACGGCATCATATCACTCCAATACCGGAACCGCTGACCATATCTGTACATGACAGCATACGTCTCCCCCACGTAGTCGGGATAGACTTGGCGAACCGGTACCAGGTCCGCAGCCTGAAGAGATCGGAACTCCGCAACGGCAAGTGGATGGTCCCTAACGGGGCGGAAGATGGGTTTCCACACATTAATGATTCGGAAATGAGCTTTTCCATTCTCGATCGCCGCGACATCTTTGGGCGGCAGGTGGCGACGAGCACGCAGTAAGGCCCCGTTCGGAGACTGGTCGATATGTATCTTGTGGACTTGCCGGCTTGGTCTCTTCTCCGACGATGCTTTGCGCAAAGTGTAGTCGAATATACACACACTTTGTGAGCCCGGGAGTGTTTCGAAGAGGAGATCCTTCACCCACGGCAGATACTTCTCGGTAATGTCTTCCGGTTTCGTGAAGTCGATACCGAGGTTAAACCTATTGGGAAGAGCAGTGAAAGAATGCGAATCCAGCGTGAAATCCCTCTCATGGCCCCTGATGTCCCTAATCGGCACCGTTTCCTCTCTGTGGGGGTAGTTCCGCCTGCCCGGCACCTCTGTAGTTTCGGCGATATATTCGGGATCGCTTTCATCCTCCGGGGGGCTGTAGAAACACAATTTACGATGGAGTATTTTCTCTTTCAAATGTAAGAATTGTTGGGGGTGCTGGGTCGATTCGGCCATTTGGTCTACTTCCCTGAGGATTTCGTACGATGAATAGGGGTGGCGCAGAATGCCCGACGCTGTGTGAGCTGCATATTCGTGCTCAATGTCCACCGTTAACCGTCTACAATATATTGTTTTAGATACCTGAATTAGTCACTAAGGATCAAGGTGCTCTACAAATATTTTAAATTTCGGTGACTCAGTGGTGTACTACTGGATGCCCTGATTTTCCAAGTACTAGAACGGTGGCAGTGAATGTCATCTTTATAATACAAGGCATGACAACATGATGGTGTAAGTTACGAGGGCAGCATAGCGTGTAATCTCTGCTCATTCACAAGATCAGTTGCTACAGGCGATCGTGAAGGAGTCTATGAGATTTTGCATATAAATCATTGTTTTGTGGCACAAACGTTTCTCAAGACTGGAAGGTTTGAGTGTAAAAAGTCTAGGCTCTCATGCTCAATTACCATAGTCACCCAAAGATGATCACGTAATTCTTTTGCCAAACCCCTACCTTTAATCCTGTCTCGCCCGTTGCTTATTATAGGTTAATAGTTTTCTATTGCTAATGCCCTTGCTTAAAACAAAAGGGGAACGACCACAGTGAAACAGAGGGTTAATATGTCAACAAAATTCGCAGTACATCTCTGTGACTGGATTAAGAAGTATCGATGCCTATTCCGGTTAATTTGTAGTAGCTAGCAGAGACTCTATTGGTTCTTCGTGTTCCATTTCAATAGCCGTCGATTGACACAGCTACTTCGATCCTTATTTCCCAAATGGATAGGAGTGGGGAAGCCGTTTATAGCCCACAGATGTAACGGAAAGAATACCGGGCCCACCGGGATACAACCCTATACACGTAGACGGGGGTTTACCGGAGCATATTCTACTCACCGTTCCGATTAGGAAATAAACTGCCGTCAATCCCAGGATCTGCCCAAGCCCTGCCGTTGAGGCGATACGCAGGGGTTCGAACAGGGTGGAGAGAAAACCAGCGTCATACAATTTGGGGGTCAACAACGTCATTATGCCTTTCCCTGGCTATTTCCTGCGCGACTTCATGTCTTCTCTTCTGATTCCTGTCGTGAGCTGCGTCGTGGGACACGTAAAGAAGCCTTTATTATAACTACAAGTAACTTCAGGGAGATACAGTGACCATGAGTGATTCAAGCATCTTCATCAGCAATGGCACGTGCTATTCAGCAGCAGGAGAAAAACTAGACAGCAGTTTCATCCCGTGCGGAAACGTGGCCTACGGTCATCAAACCTGTTGTGGAAAGGGAGACAACTGTCTAGCTGATAAAGCTTGCTTTGGATATCACGGTACTGGGTATGGGAGTCAACTGACATATTTGGCCGGTTGTACCGACCCTGATTATAAAGACGCGGCTTGTCCCAAGAAAGAGTTTGGTGAGCATATGATAGCAGGCCTAGGCGACCTTGAACGGAAAGGGGTTAATAACTGACCAATCTAGATCAGCCATGGATCGCCCTGACACTCTGCGACAACAGCGACGGCGTATGGGCCCCCTGTTCTCAAGAGGGAAATCCCACGACGCTGCGGCCCGGCTCCTACTGCAGCTGCACCGACGCGTCAAAAACTACAGCGGCGTTCAGCGACGTCAGCAGTCTTGCCAACTTCGCTTCGCTCCCCCAAAGCACGGGAGAGTCTATCCAGTTCTTCGTAGGCCATGTCCCTACCGGTTCTCCAACGCCTGGGACGACTACACAAGTTTCATCCACTGCCGGTACTACTAACGGCGGCACGACAGGAGCAACCGGTTCTTCGCCAGGCTCGACACCGAGTCAGACAGGATCAACTACCTTTTCATCAAACGGCAGCAACGGCACGCCGTCACCAAGCGAAACTGGCACCACGTCTTCTAACCCCAACACCAACTCAGGACTGAACACAAGCGCCAAAATTGGCATCGGTGTCGGTGTTGGTGTCGGCGTCCTGCTCCTCTTGGGTGTAATAGCAGCCTTCCTTTACCGTCGTCGCATGCGTCGTCAAAGTCTACCATCGAAGATCGAGAGCGGCGAAAAGCTGAAACCCATCCCCGATCCCACAGCAACCGAGGCCGATGGTACGGCTGTGGCAGAAGCCGACGGACGGGCTGCACAGCCATTTGGTTTGCGGAAGGAGCTCGTGGGCAGCGAGGTGCCGACTGGTAACCCGGAGAAGGGCGCCGCCGGGCGCAATTTCAAGCCGTTCAGAAAAGATCCTGTGGAACTAGAGGCTGATGGTCAGCCCCTCTCAGAAGCTGACGGGCGGGCGGCGCAGCCGTGGGGTTTGAGGTCGGAGCTTGAGGGGAGCGGGGTGCCGTCGAACACGGGCGGGAAATAGAGGGTTTGTGGGCGGTGAGCAGGGTAGGGTTCGCCGGTCCAACCCAATGCCAAGAACCCAAGCACCCCAGTAAGCCCATGGGCGCCCACTACTTTTTTTTCAACTTGGGTTGGGCTTTGCCAAGAACCCATAGCCTAAGTTACCATGTACTAATCGTTTTATTAATAATTAAACTATTTTTGAACATTTATAAATAAAAATTAAAATAGTTTTCTTTTAGTTTTAATAGTAAATTAACAATTAATAACTTGTATCAAAATTTTACAAATCAAATTTAGTTGGGCTCCCAAGTTGGGTCCAACCAAACCCAGCCCATGGGTTGGGCTTTACCGAAGCCTAGAGCAGGGGAGTAGAAATGGATATATTGCCGAGTTGCCAGGTAGTGAGAGGTTCCCGTAAGGTTTGGTTCCATGGCGCATATCACAAAAGCAGCTTTCCCGAGGAATGCCTACCTACGAGAAGAACTTGTTGCGGTTTACTTCAGTGGAATAGCAGGCCCACCCTCCGAGGCGTTGCTGTACATATGGGTCCTGGTGTGTATATCTTATACGGACCACACTATACTAAGTTAGATTAATAATAATATAATATGAGGAAGAAGATGCTTAGGTATCTCAATGATGGGACCACTGGGAAATTTGCTCCACTTTGATACGACTAATATCACACGTTGCTAAGAAGCCAGCTGATCAAGGCGGAGAGATGGGCATTGATTCTGTCTGAGCTAGGGCATGTTGATATGCGGTGGGACAACAAGGGACACATAGTAAGGGACAGATTATATTGGTGAAGGATGAGGAGCGAACAGGTCGATCGGTGGGCTTAGGACACCAATCTATAATTCTCGTTAGCCGTACCGTATTCACAAATGCAAAACTAGTTCCACGTATAGGATATGAAAACTACGCATTCTCTTCGTTGCAGTGTGGTGCGGAGTTGTTTGTCTACCCCAGTATTCTAGGTTGATATGCGCCTTGTGTTGTAATAGAGTACGCACTATTGCTTCCTGTCGCTCCACCGCAACTAGTGAAGAAAGAGTCACTGTAATTGCCCGTGCTGGATCATCTTGAACATCTGGAGCAAAAGAATGATATATACTCAGCCTAAGTCCGTCTACATTGTGTTTCTTTTGAACGGCGAAATTGTTCTTAACAGCTTCAGAGAGTAGACGTCAAAGATAATTGTTCGTCGATACCTTAGGACGCAGTTGTTCGATGAGTTTCACACCCTTAAAGGTGAACTCTGTCTAAATTTCAATAAGAGCTGCCAGTTTATCAACCGTGTGCCTTGTGGTATGGATGGGGACCGCAGCACCACCATATAAGTTAGCAGACCCTTCCGTACTAAGTTGTCAATATTGCTGAAATGGAACCATCAGCTCTTTTTGTCTACTTCACAGACAAGTTTTTGCGCTTAGTATGTTCATGACTGTATTTTGTAACAAACGCTGGAAGCTAAGGACGCGCAATGATGAATGCGACTACGAAAGCTATCTAGGTATGGATACTAATAACGTGTCCTCGCTCCTCTAACTACTGACATATCCATAAATAGGCTTATTCAGTCAAAAACGAACCCCCCCTTCTGCGTTTCTCCAACTGCTGAAGCCGCCACGCGGCAGAGCTCTTATTCCAGACTTCTTTCCGGGCAAATATGTTGCCGATCTCATGAGCCTCCCTTCCGGTGCTCATTTTTGGAAGGCCATACTGCTCCAGTGCAAAGCTGGCGGCAATTGCACCACGCAGGCAAGCTTGCTGCGGGTTTTTGGATTCCACGAAGTCAACCGTGAAGGCTCCTAGGAAAGCACTGCCTGCGCCTGTAGGGTCAACTACCGTCGGTTTTCTGTACTCATCGAAGTATTGGCGGTTGTAATATGCAGGCACCCATCTTTTTTCTTTCTGGCTTGTCAAATAAAAGCAGCCGTGTTTGCCACATCGGACCACAATAAGGCCATCTTGCTTTGGTCCGATGCCGGCTTGAATGAAACCTAAAGCGTGTCTCTCGACCTGTGAGCGCCTGAACCCAGTCGCAGGTCCGCTGTATAGGTCGAGGAGGGCACGCAGCTCCTAGCTGTTCGGCGAGAAAACATCCACTAATGGCAACATCTCAAAGTGACTAAGCAACTTGTCTGGGATGCATGTGTTAGGGGCAGGCTCCCACGTGATCAATGGTCGCTCTGGAATGCCCCCAATGTCCCGTAGGCGGAGTAGTACTTCCACATATTCCTTGATTTCGGCAGGGGATGCTAAGAAATGAAAAGATTTGGCGCTGAGCAGGGGAGTACTACACAGATCCGGGATATCAGGCGCCACGATTGGGGTGAGAAACTTGAATGTCTTCTCTATGAAAATGTTCAGTTTTGGCCACACCTGTGGTCACCAAGGTGTACATACGGGTAAGAGTATCGTCCTGGTAGAATACGCGAGCTTTGGTACATAGTTCCTCTGATGATTCGCGAACATGAAATCTTACATTCCAGGAGACCAGCATATCAGTCACCGCTGGGGGTAAGTTAAACCCAGCGGCAAGACACCAGCCCACCTCAGTCGACTTTGGTCCGGTCTTGAAAAGTCGGGCGCCGAAGGTAGCTGGGTTCGGTAGTCAGCTATTCAAGCGCTTGTAGGCCAGTCAAGGTGCTATGGAGAATAACTGTGGTGGAGTGTGCTTATAATTACCGTATAGGCCTGCGCCTCCAGGGTAGAGATTGTTTGTTCGGTTGTCTAAGATGACCTCTTCTTTGAGGAACATGCCCAACGAGACGAAACAAGGAGGCGTTTGGTCACGATACCCATGATAATAAGCCCGGGCCCGGAACCTATCTGCAAGAGTAGAAATTTGTTGACCCATGATGATATGATGTATTAGATGTAGGTTTTAATAGTAGTAATTAAATCTAGAACCAAAACTGCCCAAAAGAATGAATTGAGAGTGGGCGTCTGCACGGTATTGTCTTTGGATATGTGCAGCATTCAAGTTTGTAGACAATAATTATCTGTTGAATAAAGCAGTCCAAAACCTTATCACCTTCCCCCAAAATAAGCCAATTCAAGTGTCTGCAGGTGCTTGGTGAGTTTTTAGGCATGACAGCTCAGTTTACCCCATAATTTTGACGTGGTGTGGCATGACAACTTGAGATTAATTACCTAAGGTAGTACAATGGAAGCAGCCGTGCTTAATCTATTCCCTTATCGTCAAGTGTTCCTTCTAGTCCTCACCTAGGTACCCAGGTACTTAGCCACCTGCACTTTTCTCTACAATTCAAGGGTTATAGCTAATGGACTTCCCAGATGCAGACTTGTACTAGCAGGAAACACCAATGAACTTATACCTGTGCGGCAAACTGCGGCCATCGAAATGAACCGAGAAATATCAACCGCGCCGAACAAGGACAAGCCCACTGTCATTGGTTTACTAGGCGGGCCTGGCTCAGGAAAGGGTACCCAGTGCAGGCTGCTATCCGAAGTACTCAAGTTCGAACACATCAGCATTGGCGATATCCTACGCACAGAAATGAGGCGTCCGGGCAGTGACTATGCTGCCATCATTGAGCAAAATATGCGTGCCGGGACTGTGGGGCCTAAGGAAGTGACAGTGGGCATTCTGAAGTCGCACATACTTGAGAAGTCTCGGAGTGGAATTGACCTGTTCATCCTAGATGGTACGTACACTTGACTTGACTAGTAACCTCGTTGGCAACGTGATGATGCTGATTTTGGGTGATCCTGCCAATGTAGGATTCCCACGAAACTTGGAACAGGCTCAATACTTCGAGGAGATCATTGCTCCAATTGAGCTAGTCATTGTGCTCGAATGCCCGGACGATATCTTGATAGACAGGCTCTTGCCTCGGCGACGGTTTGACGACAATCTGGAGAACATCCGCAAGCGGCTTCGAACTTTTCATGAGACTACCTCCCAGGTCATCGCGTTCTTTGGGGGAAAGGACAAGGTCAAGACGATACAAGCGGATGACTCTATTGTAGCTGTCTATGAACAGCTTAAAGGAGTGCTGGAAGTAAGGCAAGAGAGCAACGATCACTAAACCATGTCCTATTATCTTCACACATATCGTTCTCTACAGAGAACTATGTGCTTACCTGCCTATTTCTTCAGATCATCACCCAATCACCTGCCAAGTAACATTCGTCATTCAAGTTGTACCTCCCTAGTGAAGCCCCGAGCCGAAGCTAAATGCGCATCAGAAGGCAGCGAACGAGCTGATGCCTCGCGACCATTGCTACTGACTAAATTGATATCTTTAAAAGCACACAGCGAAGTAGAGGTTGAATGAAGTCTGTGGTGACTTTCGAAAGATCAACATTGAGTTCTCTCCTATCACTACTAGGAATACGAAGCGCAATATAGCGATTATAAACCATTCAAGCTAATTAAAATAGCAACTAAACTTCGATCACCCATCTCGATTACATAAATCAGCGCCATCTTATTTGTTTTCTTCATGTCACCCACGTGCAATCCAAAAGCGCACACGGTACCAAGCAACAATGGAAAAAAACAGCACAGCCAACAACCCATCTCATCCGGAAGATATTGAGTCATGGCCATGTCTCGTCAAGATGCTGGCTTTATACATCGGACTATACGTCGCTGCGTTACGGGAACACGTTGGACCATTCTACACCAAAGTCCGCTGGTTTCGTCAACGCCTCTACTCTGAGCGCTACAGCCCTGACAAATCCTCGGTCAAAGAAATCGCCGGCCCAGACATGGATTTTCCACGGACCTTCCAGGAGATCCTGAGTAGGAAGATCATCGAAGCCGAAGACGCACCTACGATCGTGTGCAGCATGTCAGTATACGGGCTACTCTCGCGGATCCTCGAGCACTTGTTTTATTTCCTCCGTTGGCGCTGGGACCGGTTCACCCTGGTGTGCTTGTACGTGTGGTTGGACGCTTTGACCTTCCTTCCGGAAACCTCGAGGCTGGAGTGGCAGCGGTCGTACTAGTCGTGGGCACGGGCTGTGGCATGTGCCGAGTACATCGAGGTCGTGGTCTTGCATGTGGAACCTCTTTCCATGCCCAGTAATGGGATTCTGAGAGATGTTAGAGGGGCGGCCGTCAGGGGTCAGTCCATCATTACCGCCGAGGCGGAGGCGGTGAGCCGGATTCTGATCCGGCGCCGTGAGAACTGGTCCTCTATCCTCCCCGCCAAGGAGTATATGGATATGACGGATGTGATGGCTGAGATGAGCTGGGGCTTCGTGCGCTATTACTGGTCGGCGGCGAGGATGAAGTTACTTAGTATGTATTTTTTGAGCGTGTATTTATCTAACACTCACCCGGATTGTGACAGTAGGTTCACGCCAGACCTCGACATGCTAGACTTGGATTAGTTTCACAATCGTGATACCTTCATTAAATAATACAGCGGACAAGGCGCTGGCCGAGAAATTATTGGAGACAATACGATTGCAATGCACCGGGTAGGAGATGGTCAATCTTTGCAAGGGGTGGACAATACAAATCAATGCGTATTCATAAAATCGGCATTTCGTATATACATTACTCATTATACAAATGGCGAGATTATCTCCGTCGACGGAATCGGCTGCCAAACCCAGGTCCGCCCTTGGATCCGGTGTTTTTTAGCTTCAGACGCTTGAAGTTGGCATGTGCCAGCTCGTTGACCTTCCTAGCAGCCTTCTTTACTTTGCCCTCCTTCTTATCTGTGTTGGCCGGCGTTTTATTCTTGTTGGCCGACGACTTGGAGATCTTATCTTCCCGAACGTCTTCTGTTGCATCGTCGAAATCTGAATCTGAGTCTACTTCTGGCAGATCTTCTATAGGCTTGTTTGGATCGAATTGCGTTTCGGGGACAACATCACCGTCCTCGTCGTCTTCGCCGCCTTCGTTCTTAGCCTCGTCCTCCTTTGACTGCTCTAGTCGTTTGGCTCTTGTAGGCCTCATGTTAACGCGCCGTGTTGTTCTCTTTTGGCCCTTCTTCTTGTATACCCTCAGAGGCTGGCCATCGCGTCCCTTCCCTTCCTCTGTCGGACTGTCGTACAGACCTTCGTCATCAAACCCACCCAGAAGCTGAGGCGCTTGACTATCTAATTCCAAGATTTCTTCTTCAGGGGGCCCTTTCGATGCCGGTATCGCAGGCTTCGCGACGCTGGATGAGTTCGTCTCATTCTCCATCTCGTGTAAAACCTCCAAGTCATCATCGAGCTTCTCCTCTTCCAGCTTCCTCAGACCCGCAACCACACTGCTGAGACTGCGGCCCAGAGGCTTCCGAGGAAGCCGTAGCGGCGCAGGTGATATGTAGTGGCCGTCCTCGCCTACAGTCGGCATTGGTGCTCTTCTCAGGAACGCAGGCGTGGATAGATGAGGCTTAGAGACAGAACTGGGTGTTCTCCCCTCCAAAGTATTGTCTTCCTTCCGTTTCCTCGGCGTCATAAAAGTATTGAGCATGTTGCGCTTAGACGATGACATGGGCGTCCTTCCAAGCTTCAACTCTTCCATCTCGCTAACCGGTTTCTTGCTAGGAGTGGCGTGGATCTTGGAGTACTTTCCTGCTAGCTCGCCGTTTGGAGGTTCATTCTCGATGTTCTCCTCAAGGAGATCAAACATGCCTAGGATTCGGCCGTTCTTCTGTGGTGTCGGCCCAATCGAGGTGGGCATCGCAGGACTGAAGAGTCTTCGAGATGGGGTCTCGAATATCCCGTCTTCGACATTGACGGTACGGATTTGAGATGGCGTGTGCGCAGGCTTGGAGCGTTTAGAGGGGGTTTGCGCAGGATCTTGCACAGACTTGCGCTTCCGAATTGAGGGCGTTGGTGGTAGCTTTCCAGCGAGAACATCTCGAACGTGGTTGTAGTCTTTATACTTGGAAGCTGTAATTGGGATTGTCAGTTGCCAAAGTCCACATGTGCATCAAATGAGAGAGCAGCTACCTATGCTTGGATTCTGCTTGATGTCTTGACGATTGGGTTTCTTGCCCCCATTGCGGCTCGCCCAGTCCGCTTCGAACTGCTTCAGCTCGGCGCGCAACTTTGATGATTTCGCTTCATATATCTGTCGTGTAGCTTCCTCCATTTTTCAGATATAGTACAATGGATTCAATAAGTCAAATAATAGGCTACAACCTGCTATAACTCATGCAAAAAGATGATACTGTCGTGGCTTGCATAGAACAGATGGGATCGCGTAACGCGCTGCATTACGCGATGGACTAGCCCCGCGACGACCCACTGCTCCACCAAACCCGTCCATTACGTGACATGACACTGTGCTGCTGGTGGGGTTCAAGTTTAAGTGGGATAAGCACACGGTTTGGCCATTAGGAGGTACTGGACCGAGGCCCCTACTTACCTATTGGTAAAGGCGCTGACAGCTGTTCGCCTGGTGTCCACATTCCCTACCATCTGACTAGCGGTGCCTTCCATGAAACCCCTAGTCACCACCACCTGGGCATGAGGTACAGCTCTTTCACGACGTTGTTGCCACATCCCCGAGAGCGCTTCATTTGACATTCCGACCAATCTTAGCGCTGCAAACATCCTCATCCTCGATATCAAGTAAGCCGTCTTCGTCCCTCTATGGATGCTGAAGGTGCCGCGGACGATTTGCAATCAAGAGTTCTTCAGAGCACACTTGCAGAAGTTGCAGCAAGGGGTGAAGCCGCCAGCGAAGGACAATCGACCGAACCATGTTGTGTTATCTGTCTCGATAGCATCACAGAGGCTTGTGAGGCGAGACCTTGCAAGCACCGAAATTTTGACTATCTTTGCCTATTGAGCTGGCTTGAGCGCCTATCAAAGTGTCCTCTATGCAAGTCCACGATCCATGAAGTAGTACACGACTTCAACAGTGATGGTCCAGGAACAAGTCGTGTATACCTTGTGCCTCAGGTGACGAATGAAGCTCCTCGGAATGAACAGTCACAAGCCCTGCAGGATGAGCGACGATGGGCAGCGCAAAGACCAAACAGGCGCCGCTACGAACATCTTCGGCGTCAACCCGTGACCCAGGATGAAGCCATTATTCGTCGCCAGCAAATTTATCGCAATGGCCTCTATTCCTTACACGTGGGATCCAATCCTACGTCACGTCATAGAGAAATAACCCCCACTTTATTTGAATCGGAACCGGAACTTCTCTCACGCGCACGAGCATGGCTAAGGAGAGAACTACAAGTTTTCGAGTTTCTCCGCACTCCAAGCAGTACACAGGGCAGTCAGGATGCCATGACACGGCGTCGTGCAAACAATGCCGAGTTTCTTCTAGAGTATATCATCGCCATCTTGAAGACGGTAGATATTCAAGGCAGCCAAGGCGCAGCAGAGGATATGCTCTCAGAATTTCTAGGCCGCGAAAACACGAAATTGCTTCTTCATGAACTGCGCAACTTTCTAAGAAGTCCCTGGTCAATAGAAGCTTGGGACCGTAAGGTTCAGTACCCATCCTCAACCGTAGAGCGAGTCAAATGCGAGCATGAAATTGCCGAGCACCAAGGTAGTTCTTCGAGGGGCGGGCCTATTCGCCACAGTAGCCGCCCGGGCCAAAGACGAATGAGAGGTGATTCCTACCGTCCGTCGTACTCCAGAGCTCCTTATAGCCAGCTCGAAGTGCCCCATCATAGGGGCCCAAGCTGAACGAGTACGGAGGGTATTGGAACAATGTACACTGACTGCCATAATCCTCCCGGCTTAAGCGCTAAGGGCCTGACCTCCTCCCTATCCAAGATCAAGCATCTATCCATTGCTAGGAAGTCCAGGTTGCTTATTCCTGAATGCGCTAGGGCTTCGGACGTTTGATGAAACCCGGGGGCAGTAGCCCTCCACGCGGCTTCTAGAATACTAGTATACCAAGATGGTTCCTACAAGCCTTCTTGCGCTCTTTTCTCGTAGCACACCGTGTCATGTTCTCCTGCCAATCTTAGACATCAAGGAGCCGAGTGAACAGCTCAAACCTTGCACTGGCGCCAGACGACATACGTAAAAGCCAGCTGGCAACTTACGTCTATGGGTGGTTCTTCCGGCGAGGGTGCGGAATAATCATCTGAGCCTCGCAGATACGAAGATGATGTGGAGATGATGGGCGCAGACTAGGAGACAAGACCCTAGACGGCGAGCGCGACAAATGCCGATAAGAGGGTTGCCTTTGCCCAAGGCCTCAACTATTATCAATATCGAACACTAGAATACCTATGGCCACCGACGAACACAAGAGGATGCCGTTGATCGTGGTCAAGCCGTCTTATACGTGACCTTAGTGTTAGGTATTTAGAGCCTATCATAACGACACACGAGTTTACGCCGGCAATGGTCTCAACCAACCAACATGAGTCCGATCGAATGCGACAGTTATCTACTGTGCCGAACCAATTCGGCACTACGGTTCTCAGTACGGGATCTTAAAATAAACAGCATGTACGTCATCATGTTCACGTGGTTCTCTTCGAAGATTCGCCGCTCGCCAGGAGGAATAATGTCCAAGGCTAGGGTGCCATCAGCCTTTCAGGGCAGTCTGCATACATGCACTTATGTCCCTTACGGAATACTAGACAACGTCGTAGTTACCATAGTTCTAGCATATTGATTAAGCTTGCAAATCCTCAAGCCCATCACCATCTATCCACGAACAGGCTTCTAACGATTTCAAATCCCGTTCTAGTATCAAGTTGCTCACTTGATGCTTGTGGCAACATCTTCTTCATTTTCAGCTCTGCCCTTGAGCCAGGATTTAATATACCACTCCCACATTCTCGACCTCATACGGAGTTGTCTTTTTCAGCACGTGGCCTGGCGATAGATTGATTGATCCGAGTTGGTCTAAACGGATCTTCCCCTTTTTCCCGAAGAGGCCTAATCTGGATAAATACACGAAGGTTTCCACACACCATGTCAACACTTCTGACTATTGGATGTCACTGTATGTGCATCTTAGTTTAGACCATCCGGTTCATCACCAAGCCAGCCAGATAGCCATGGCAAGGTCACCCGTGCTGCGTCGGCAGTTGAGGCCTGTAGCTTGGCAGGCGATTTGTTGCGCTGTGCTGTGAGATAAAATTGTAGTGCAAGCCTGCATCGTGAAGAGCTTATGGTCTTTCTTGCGTTGCTTCAAAAATCGGCATCTCGTCGCCTCCAGCTCAAGTATTCCCTTGGTTACCGCGTAGCTAGATCAACAAGTCAACCTAAGCCACGATGTACTGGCGATCTCTTCTTGCGGCTGCGGCCATCGCGCCCGTTGTAGATGCTGCTGCGACCCTTCGTTTCTCATGCTCGCAACTTGTAGTTGATCGACTTGATCCGTGAGTCAAAACTTCGCTCCTCGTGACGAGGTTTAGCAATTCTAAAGGATCACTGACAGTCTCGTTAACCCCGGCGCGCTACCCTCCCCTCACCTTCACCAAGTTGTTGGAGGAAATGCTTTCAACGCCTCAATGGACCCAGCAGTGCACGATCTACCGTCGACAGCAACTTGCACTTCTTGCACACCCGTAGAGGACTTTTCCAACTACTGGACTGCAACTTGTAAGTTTTTTCTCTGCGGCTAATTCCTCACTATTTATGGCTACGAAGATAATATTCCAGTCTCATGGCTAACTTTCTTTGCAGTGTTCTACCGGTATGAGACTTCGATGTTTAAATAAAGACGTCCGGTTGTTTTGGGTTCGCTTGCTGACTTCCACAATCACCAGCGCGCGAAATGGGACACTTCACCGCGTCAACACGTTCGGCAACGAGCTCGGCTTTACTCAGGCTAGCGGAGGTCAAACTGTGTACTACCTCTCATCAGGTCAGCAAGCTACAATGTTCCACGCCTACTATTAGCGTGCCTCGGGGGCATGAAATGCAGATTTCCAACTCCCATCACTCCTACATATCCCGAGCCCTCTGCGAATATTTTACGGTCAACGGCAGTTACTGACCCGTGGTTTCTGAATAGGCAAGGTGACAGCTTTCAAGCCCGGCTTCCGCATGACCGTTGGAGACCCGAACTTCCGCACTGCGGCACAACTGCAAGCGAAATACAAGTATATGGACTTCACGTGTCTCCAAAGTTCTATGACAAGAGGTGGTCAGACATTGAACTTCCCGACCAAACCTTGCGCAGCCGGTATCATGGTTAGCATACGCTTCCCAACTTGCTGGGACGGCAAGAACACGGACAGCCCGGATCACCAGAGCCACGTCACCTATCCGAACGGCAACAGTTGCCCTGCTACTCACCCCGTAACAGTGCCTCAGGTATTCTACGAGACGTGAGTAACATCTTTATAATATAGAGTTATAAAAACCATTGCTAACCCCGGTTCCAAAGCTACTGGGACACTCGCCCATTCAACAACCAGGCCGATTGGCCAACCGACGGCTCCCAGCCATTTGTATGGTCGTTCGGTGACAAGAGTAAGTAAAACCCTCCGTCTAAAGAGACAATAAGCCATGGAAGACTAACTTATAGGCCAGCCGGGTACGGAATCCACGGTGATTATATATTCGGAGTACGTAATGCTCGGTGTTGTTTTCTTCCCATTCTGGTCTTTTTCAAGAGTTAAAGGGCTGCTATTCGGGCTAGAATCATGCCTTAAGAGCTTTTCATGCTCCTGAAACCCTTAAAACTCTCGCTCAAGTAGGCATTTACTAATCCCGACTGTTGTAGTGGAAGGGTGACGCTCTTCAACGGGCGATGGACCAAAATTGCAATAGTGACCTGTTTGCGAACAAGATCAACTGCAACACGCTGAAGACGCAATCCTTGGCCGATGCTAACAAGTGCACGATGCCCAGAAAGGTCAACGATAATCTCGACGGCTGGCTCAACACGCTTCCTGGTGATATGCCTATCATGTAGATTCAGGGCTCAGTATAACCATGCGGTCACAGGTGTCAGCATTTTGATATGCTCAGCGTATGGCAGTTTACTTTAGTCCCAAGTTAATTTCAAATTAACCATAGTATTATACATTATAATCAATCATCTACATGTATTATCGTGATATATCTTGGCATGGACTAGAGCGGTGCCTGTTACTGGAATTCGCTTGTGATCGACTGTAGTTGCAGTCACATGACCCGATCACATGACTCATAAGTAGTGCACCCTGAACAGCATCCCCAGGGTTCCATGACCTGCATTCTCTTTAGCTTCAGCTTCTTCTTAATCATTATCTAGATAGGTCTCGAGGATTTAGCCACAGAGTTACACTACGAAGTCTATCCGTTGCGTTTGGCTTCTAAGGTTAGTTTGGGCTACTATATCAACACAGGCTTCTTTTTGAAGCAGGAAAGTAGTACATCAGTTAACTCGAGGAATTCGAGACTGTTCATCCGATATTAGCCAACATACGATTGGATGCAATTAATCCTTAGACCAGGCCTTTCTTCTTCTCAATATACCCCCCATCTCGAAGTAAAACATCTACAGGTGCTGATTCAAGCATTCAGGGCAAGATGATAAAGACTTTCTGTACAATATACAAGTCTCCTAGTATCAAGTAAAACACGATTAGCAGATGTTGCAACGCCAGATCAGGCCTGCAAATCAGATACGCAGTTCCAATTTCTGGGAGCAGCCAGTAATTCTGATTGGCTCCAGGGAACTAGGGTTACAAGGTAGGTAGTACGACGTTGCTGGGATGGGTTGATCCGCTTAGTTGAGCCTCAATATGAACGTCCGTCAGATGTCAAAATCAAATAGAGCCAATCATATTACAGGATCAAATAATTAGACATTGCCTAAGTACCTAGGTACAGGTATATTGTAGCTAATAATTGTAAGGCCACATGGGGTCGGCCTCACCTCTATTGAGCCTCAGCATGGCTATCCTTCAGTTACCAAATTCGAACAAGCCATTCATATTGCAGGATCAGCAGAATTAGAGATCACATGCTAAAAATGCATATACCATAATACCTCGTAGCAAACAATACTATTGGTCGCATAGAGATGGATAGGTCTGGATCGAGCCTCAATATCAAAACCCTCCTCGAATCAAGCTACCGTGGGCCAATCATATTACAGGATCAGCAAAATCAAAAGAACAATACAACGATACATCCATTGTGAATGGTACAAACAACTGTGGCAGTCACTGTGGCAGGCCTGTACGGAATCAGATACCACATCAGTAACCCACCAGCTCTCCCTCCGCGGAACTATATAAGGGTCCTTTTTCCTCCCCTCTCCCAATCTTCTCCTCCCTTCCTTCTACATCTTCTTTTTCTGTTCTTGTCAACCATCTTCCTTCTGCCAATAATGCAAGTATGTTCCAGCATCCTACTAATAGACAACCATATCCCTCCAGCATATCCCTTCCTTCTTTCCTTCAACACCTTTCTCCTTCAACGAACTCCTCTCCCTCCTCCAACCTTCTCCTTCAACAGCGAACATCTCTCCCTCCTCCAGCCCTCTCCTCCCTCCAACCTTCTTCCATTTGGGTATTTCAACAGTTCTTCTTTAACTTACCTTCGTCTACTTCAGCAATTCGTCTTCTACCTACCTGCTCGCTCTTCTAACTTCGTATGTATCCCCATCCTTCTCACTCAGTACCCTTTCCTACAGCCTCACTACGATCTCGTTGCATTTTTTTCTCCCATACTCACATTCCAATTTCTCTATTTCCTCTGCTTTGCATGTCCCTCACTTACCCCCAGTCTATCCTCCAACTGCACCAAGATCGCGTCCATCGCCGTTTTCAACTAACAGAGCATACCACCGGGTTCAGAGACAATTTGTTCTCTATTATGTGTACTGGAGCATCTAGGTATGTCATTATTCACAGTCACGCGCCCCTACACGCGTCTCTACACTCAGCGTGTTTTCCCACCTCCCCTCCATCTGTTTAGGTACCTAGGTACCAAGGTACATTCATTGCAGCAAACACTCTGCCACATTTGAACCACAACCACAGCAACACCCACACTCACACCTGTATATAAACTGCACTTCCACCCTCCTTCCACTCTCAACCATCCATCCTCAACCTTCCATCCTCAACCTTCCATCCTCAACCTTCCATCCTCAACCTTCCATCCTCAACCTTCCATCCTCAACCTTCCATCCTCAACCTTCCATCTTTCTTTCACATCTCACATATTTCCATACTTCACTCCATTACTTCCATCCTTTTCCACCTTCATCTTTCTTTCTTCTCAATACACCCTTTCACTTCATCTTACCCTTCCACCATGCTCCAGATGTACAACTTCCTCTTATGCCTACCTAACATGTTTCACCATACAGCAAGCAGCTCCTCAAATTTTTTCTTTTTCTTTCTTTGTTGTCCTAGGCAAGACACTAAAAGGCCGCGGACACTACCCTCCGCCGCCGAAGAGACTGCTGCCATCACCGACGGGACAATGCACCGATAGCCGCCTCTCGACCGTACGACGACTCGCCTTTTCCCGGACACGCTCCTCCGGGCCACCACACGACTGAGACTGCGCCATCACCGACGGGATGTGCTGGAAAACAACAATGCCGCCTCTCGACCCGCGCCGGAGTGGAAGGACCGTAGCTCATCACCATCTTGTCCGTCTAGATGACGCGGGATGCAGCAAAATCGATTCGCATTACCCCTTACCACGCAACGGCGAACTCGGGACACTATCCTCCCGCCACGCCTGAGCTACCCGGGCGGCCGCCGTAACGACGATAAGGCACCGGTTCGCTCAGTAGTACTTTGCAACCTCGACATGTTCTTTTTCCTTTACCTCTATGGAACTGAGCAACTGCATCAAGATGAAAGAAAGCGTGAGTCACCGAGTCCACGGAACCATGGCCGATAGTAGTAGCCCCCGAGGGGTGAACCTTGTTGCGAGATGGATGATTTACCTCTATGTCCAATTGATCTCGCGCCGGCACACAAACTACATGAATGAGATAGCTGCCAGTCAGCTGGAACATGGCCGAAATACCTACGGGTATGAGTCGAGACGGGTGTTAAATCCACTGCCCGGGGAGAACTCTCCTACTCGCGTCGGTAACAAAACCTACAAACATCCATAGAATAGTTTAGTTTCTTTCTACTTAATAGCGTGTATAGTAGCATCAATACACACACCCATTGAAGTGTTACACTTCACAACCAACTCATTGCACCTTATAGATTTCTGTATTGATATTGGTGTTTTGCTCTGTGCTGCTCAACTGAACTAGATACTCGCTCTACATTAATATCTATCACGAACTGCCACCTGCGTCAGGGATTGCACAGCCCCCCTAAGATCTTCAGTTTGTGACATGTTGATTCTTCTTATCTAGTCATAAGCTACAAGCCTTGGCAGAAGGAGTCTTCCAATTTATGTTATGGGAGCACTCCAGTGCAGTGCCATGAATATCGCCTGTATGTAAGTCTGCCGCTCCCTACCAACTTCTTCTCGGCACTGGTGTAGGCAAGTTTCTGAAGACAGCCGAAGTTTCTACCATAACAATTCCTATGCGCATCAGATCGAAGGCTAACCCTTATATCGCCAGGCATCTCTTCCGCATCAACCGCCCGCGTTTCTACCGAAGCCGTCCACGCCCTTCATCGTTTTGGGTGCCGAAGCACCTTCCGCCGCAGCAACTCACAGAGCAGATATTGCTCGCACTACTGTAGGCATTGCGACTGCTCCTCCACGCACCCGTTCAAAGACACTGAGCCACGCCTCACACACCGCAATGGAGTACAGGAGTTCCTAGTTGCCGCTGACATGACGGCCGGTACTCGTGTTGAGTTTACCTCTGTGTCCCTTGCTCTCGAGTACCGGACCACAACTCGTTCTTACTCTCCTTTCTCAACTCCACTTCTCTGTCAGGATGCTTAAGGATAACGTAGCGGCTGTTTACGATGCGGCATAAATAATGCTATTCTTGCATGCCTTAGCAGAAGTGAAGCGGGAGCTAAAGTATGTTGTATAAGAGGCGTCATTGTTCATGAGTCTATGTGCGAAGGTATCTAATTATGTACATGCGAAAGTGAATCAAAAGATAACATGTCCCGGGACCTGTCCATCATGTAAGGGCTTCCGAGCATAAACCGACATTCTATAAAAGCGCGACACCTATTAGCTCATGTTCGCGCTGGGATGATCTGTACAGAGTAGCAAAAAGGGAACTCGACTCACATAGGATAATAAAAATGGATATTCCGATTCACCAAGTCCTTGCGCACATCCACAAGCAGCATCTCGACCGCCTCCGAGCTCATGCCCAAGAACTTGGTAAAGAGGGCAATGCTCATACCATGTAGGCCCTCGAGGATATTCTCCATCTGCATCGCGCCGAGCTGTTTCTGCTCATCGCCTTTCGCCCACGGGTTTCCGGGCACGGCGAAGACCTCTTCCCTTACGTCCTCGAAGCCGGCCTCGCGCATCCAGAGCTTGTATTTCACCGTGTGCAGACCGCTGCGCCCCGTGAACGTCAGCGCGTGGTTCAGCATGTAGTTCCAGCGCTGCAACGCCGTGCCCTCGATGGTGCCGTCGATGGATTGCAGTTTGACGTAGTAGTCCTGCATCTCGACCCAGCCGCCCGGCGAAAGGTTCGCGTAGATGGTGCTGAAGAGCTTGGGGAAATCCGTGATGGAGCCGACCATGTGCCGCGCGTGGATGTAGTCGAAATTGGTCGAGAACATCCATTCGTCTTCTATATCGTCGATCTCGAACCGGCAGTTAGGCGGTGCGCTGCGATGCATCAGCTACATCCCCCTCCTTGTTTCGTTCCAAGGTGTCCAAGGGAAGCGGGGGCAGACTCACAAGTCTGGCTGTATGGGACTGAGATCTGTCCCGAGAACATCGGATCCTGGATGTTGTATCGCTAGTATGCCAGTCAGATGAAACTCGGTTAGGTGCTGTTCGCTGAGGGGAGCAATAACATACCGAACTCTATCGCCCATGTCCCAGTCCCTGTGCCGAAATCCAATACTCTGCCGGGCTCCTGGATAGGCGCAAGAGCAAGTCGGTTACCGAATACTTTGAGACATATCACATGCTGCAAATCTGTCGCGCCACGTCAGCACAGCGCCCATTTCCGTACGAAGGTCCGACAGGGGTTCTTTTTCGTACCTAACCGATCTTGTTCCCTCTACAATATACACATTGAGCATCAAAGTGATCGGAATTCATTTTCGACAGATACTCACCTCATCATTAGGCATCCAATATTCTGCGTATCAATTCCACGTAAGTCAAAGACGGTAATGGGATATCGCCGGGGGATTACGAGGACTGGCTCACTTCCTTCTTTATATCGATGATACGTCCGTCCGTGCTCTTGAACAAAATTGTATATACTGGATGTCACGGACGTGCTCGACGGCCTAATTAGAGTCAGTCAGTTCCATCTGCCCATATACTTTCGCCGCAAGACCTTCTTTAACTCACGCGTGATCAAGATCAAAGGTAGCAGAGTCGGCATCGCTATTATCAGTATCAACCTGAATCGCCGGGCCTGTCAGTTCCGTCGCGCATATGCGGGGAAAGGAGTCAAAAGGCCAGGCACACGCACACTCAAGTCGGCAGAGAAGCCGCCGAGCGACGATAGCCCAGAGCTCGGCGTGTCGCTTTGCGCTACGCTCGGGACCCGGGCCAGATTCGGGCGGTGATCCGCGGGGTCCGAGCTGGAGGGCTCGCTTGGATGCCACGACATCAGGTAGGTAGGTAGGTAGGTAGGCAGGAGTCGGTCCTCGAACGCCTAGGCCGGCCTCCGAGACCACGGCACGTTGCACGTTGCACGTTGCACGTTGCAGATTGCAGATCGCACGGACTCACGGCCGGCGGAGCCAATACTACATATGAGGACGAATCGCGAATTGTTCCTCGGCCCTGGCTTGCTTGGCCCCCCTGCAAAATAGTAGCTAGTTAGGTAAGTAGTTGCGGTCGCGGAATGACGCGCTGATTAAAATCACGACGGGGCAATAGGCGGTAAGATCTCCAATAATAAAGAATAGACGGCGAGCAGAATCAATTAGAATGCGACCTCGGGCGACAGCACTGTTGACGTGAGTGGCTCAATTAAAGCAGGAATTCTAGTTTGTTCTCTACGTGAAGCTAATCATGTCCATGGATAAGGCCATGTGAGCATACCTAGCCGATGACATGACAGCGTGAGCGTGAGCAAGCCACCTTCGCTTGGCAAAATGGTACCAGGGCCCCGGGACTTCGAGGTCGCTTGTCTCATCAGCTCGCTTAGAGATTGGAGGCGTAAAGACTCGGGATGTGGGAGCTTGTGAGGGGTTTTACCGTCGGTTTTCAACTACTGTCCTTCTGTTTTCACACATTATGTCACACACTATAAGAAAAATATCGATCCCATACTAATGATTTCTTCGCATCACATAATCGGAGCGATAATTGCCGCACATAGATCCGCTTCCCCAGAGTGAACACAAGGGGGGTCGGCTCGCATATAATGGAGGGAGCAGTATTGCTGGATGGTGTGACTCTGGCTGGCCGACTACGCGATCTCAACTGAAAGTATCCTCAGCTCTACCCTAGTAAAAAGAAATCCGTGAATACAATCTACAAGCCATCGTATGTTTATTAGCTGTATGATGCAATATCCCGACCCTCTGACCTCGTACTATATGAAGCAGTCTCACACAAGCGACGAGCAATTTTGTACATATCTCTCAATTGACTGACCCTAGAAGTACTGAGTCGTCGACGTCATACTCATGGTAGGCAATGAGTGAGTGAAGCCAGTCTAGCTGTTCGCTTCACGCGATGGCGCGCACAACACTACTTTGCCTTGTCCTGGCTGCGCCTTCTCATAAACCGAGACCAATGCAGGCCACTAGGGTGGTACAATCGGTCGAATTTTCATGATAACATCTAGTAGGTCCTCCGGCCTTAGCGGATGCGGGTTGCCGAGGGGTACAACTAGGCCTTGTTGTCCGTGGTCTGCGCCGCCGTGTGGGTGGTTAACGCGGCTAATGCTGCGACTGCGTGGTCGATAGGCATGATATCGACTGCGAAAGGCGGTTGCGATGGTGTTCCGATTCGAGGCACGACGCCGGTTTTGATCATGCCGAGGACCATGTGGGTGGTGAACTCATCGAGACCCGGGTTTGCCGTACTGTTCTGGGCAGAATCGAGGGCTAGCATGACCGAGGCCCGCGTAATGGTCACAGGGAATCCACGCGTTGCCGCTTGGAAGAGCAAATTCTCCGCTACCCAGCGCGCCTTGAAATAGCCGAAGTCATTCCCTGGCGGTGGGAGGAAATGCGTTAGCTCCTTCTCGGCTCTCACGATGTCTCCTTCGCTGCACTTGGAGGCTGGCCAAGCTTGCAGGTGTGCGATGCTCCAAGTTGAGAGGTAGTGAATTTCAGAAAGAGAGTCCCCGATACCTGAGAGCCTGACTAGTTCGAAGATTGGGATGAAGTTGGATGCCTTCAAATGCGAGTAAGTTTGAAGTAGGGACACCTCTCCACCCACAAAGTAGATGCAGTCGACCGTCTGACCCAGCTCTCTGAACTCGGTCAAGGACGTCGTCCGCAGTAAGCTTCTCGTCGAGCAATTCGTATTTGGACAGTTGCTCCACTATAGCGGCGAATGTGAGGACTTCAGACCATCCTAGAACGTATATGTAAGCCTGGCGTTTCGTTCGTAGAAGTTCTGCCAGAAGATGTGTGGAGATTGTTGAAGTCGCACCCGCAACGAGTATTGCGGACACATCTTCACGACGTATGCGTGGGGTACCATAGCGCGGTAGATATCGGCTGTCCTGGGGAAGCTAGATCTCTGCCAACCAGTTGACGTTCATTCCAAGCGCACCAGGTGCGCTCGCGTCACTACCATTACTGTCTATAAAGGAGCTAACTGCCGCAGCTGTTAAGTCCTTGAAAAGATCAATGAGGGCCGGAGCCACGTTGTACTGGCGATGGATTGGATCGCAGCCTGGCAAGAGTAATGCTTGTACCTCCTTTCTCGAAGAAGTTGTCTGCCAACTGATTGTATCTATCTGCGCCAAGAATGCTTTGAAAGAGCTGCAGCACAGATCTCTCCAGATCGCTAGTGGTATTTGGGACAGATGTAGGAGATGATGAAGGTTGCACAAGCTCGAGAGGTCTACTGAGAAGTTCTCCGCAGTCAACTTTTCCGCCTATCGTGACTGGCAGCATTTGAAGAAACCGGTATCCATTGGGAAGCATGTAAGAGTTCAGCTGTAATGAGATTGTCGAATGTACTTCAGTGGCGAACAGACTCTGCTCGTCCTTGCCAGGCTGTCCTGCAACGAGGAACGCAACAAGATATATGTCAGTCTAGTCGCTATCATGTGGCCTAACGACAACGGCGATGTCGCTAAGTCCCTTTTGAAGACTTCGGGCTGCCTAGTAGATGCTTTGCTCCATCTCTCCTAAGTCTACTCGAAAGCCACGAAGCTTGATATGCTTGTCTCCTGCGATGCGGCCGTGGAACTCGAGTGGACCGTTAGGTAAGAACCTACCCCTATCGCCAGTTTCAAACATTCTTGTCCAACCACGTTCGTGGTCTTCTTTCGAGCAGAAGGGGTAATTAATGAACGACCGGGTATTCTCTTCTAGCCTGTTGAGATACTCTTCGCCTACTTGGGCCCCGCCGACAAAAATCTTACCGACAAAACCGACGGGGAGCGGGTGGCGACGTGAATTGAGGATGTAATGGCGACAGTTATTTAGCGGATATCCGGTTGGGAAACTGGCTACGTCGGCGTGAGGATGGACGGTTTTTGCGATGGTCGTTTGAACCAGGAGCTCGCTTGGAGACCAAGTATTGTAGAGCGTCGCAGGCGTACCCAAGCCATAGCGATTGCTAAAGCACCTGGGCACCCACGGCGATGTCCTACATATACGATTGATTCTTAGGCTACGCGTTCAAGTTTTAGGTCCCGTGATAAAGCCACCCGTGCCCATATACCCAATAAACTACCAAGCGCTATTAGAATATACTCGGAAAAGATGGCGTCTTCCTCCGAACGCGTCTTTCAGGAGGCCAAGAGCCTAGTCCACTGGTACTATTACTGGATGGTGGAAATCGCCATCGTCAAAGTGTTCATCGACCACACGGCATCCTCGAAACGCCTACACGAGGACAGAATCAAGCTACTATTCCGGCATATATTCGACTTCTTCCTGGTGCCCGCTGCGCAGTGGCCGGAGTATTTCAATCACCACGGTCTCAGGGAGCCCCCCGCCGCCAACTGGGTTCCGTTCGGGCTAACGGCGGGACATCCGGAAAAGACGTTGTACGAAGTGCTCGAGACGAGGCCGAAGCGAGGACAGAAGTTCAATCGGGCCATGCAGGCGACCGTGGAAGGCATGCCGGCCACGGGAATGTATGACTTCGATTGAGTGGGAGACTATGCGGGCCAAGAGTCCAGCAGGGCGCTCCTCGTGGACGTCGGTGGCGGGAAGGGTCAGGCGTTGAAAGCGATTCTCGCAGAGAACCCGAGGATTCCGGCCTCACGCTGCGTCTTGCAGGACCAAACGGACGTGATCCGTCAAGCCGTGCTAGAGGTTGATGAGGCCCTAGGCCCGGTGAAGAAGGTTGCGTTAAGATTTCTCAGCAACGTCCACGCGGCGTGTGCTAGAGATTCAAAGGTCCTCATTTCTGAGCAGCTTCTTCCTGATGTGCCATCGCTTGACCTTGCGGCCTTTGACATATGGATGCTGAATTTCGGCAAATAGCGCCGCAACGCACGTACATTCAAAGATATAACTTCGAAAGCCGGTCTGAGGATTGCCTCCGTCTTCGACGACGAAATGTCAGGGACCAGAGTTATAGAGATGGTATCTGTTGAGGTAAGATTTGGGGGAGGCTTTTCATTAGACATTGTCCTTTTCAACCATTAAGAGGCATTCTTACCCTGTGTATCATTTCCCGAATCCCTGCACCTTTGTGATTTTAAGCTGGAGGCCAACGAGTTCTTGATGTTGTTGAAGTGGTTCAATATTCCTAATACCGGGGATTTCAGCGCCGAGGATATTGTATGCAGCAACGATTCTGTCGTAATCGGATTGCGGGTTATTCTGCCCCATGGCGTTGATGTTGTAGCTTTGTTATATCAGAGTAGCTAAATCCACATACAAAAAGACACTCTCAACAGCTTAACACCTGTACCTGCCTTGTGCTATTGCTTTAATGCACTAAGCAGTTCGTTAGATAATAACGAGGTTGTTCCAAGGTTACGAGCTATCATAGTTTTAGCGGGCCGTATCGGGCCGGACCCTACGCACCTAACAACGCTCTATAGAAAGGCTGGAGGTCTTCGCCCTCGTAATTGAAGCCTATAACAGGTCTTTAATCCGGCATAGTGAAGGTGTTGTTTAGTCCATGTTAGAGATGACGGCGTGATGACAATAGGCCTGCCTGGCTATCATATAGCTAATTTCCTAGCGTTTGACTTTAAAGAGAGTTTAAACTACCTAGAGGGCTATTAAGAGCATACACGTCAATTAGACTTTAGTGTTAAACCTTCAGTTATGGTACGTTCTTGTTTTCGCTAGCACTGGGGGGAGTTAAATAATACTGTGTTAGAGCTGTTCTGGCCACATGGATCTACCCTAGTGGCATTGAGCCTGTCAAGCACTGGCCATAATAATCGGAACACCTTAATAGCGAGTAGTTTATAAACTCTCTGGTTTGGAGTTTGTCCGAGCACATCCAAAGCTCCCATAACCCCAAGACAGGTTATTGCTAAGGGATTGAGTACTCCGAGATGATTACCGGAAAAGAGGCCTAATAGTGATTCCTAGACTGGAATAGAAGTACCTACCTAGGTAGTTATCGACATGTACTCAAGGTGACAGGCCAGTACATACTTACACGGAGATTAATCGGTGATAGCATCGTCATGAAGTGGTGTGTGCCCGACGTTGTACCTAACAAGTGAATGCTTCAATGTACGGTGGAAGATGTTAGTCCCGACGCTGGCCGTCTCGAAAAGCTCTTAACCGAAGTTTACGACCCCTCCCTTATAGGTAGGTGCATAACAAACTTCCACGAGACCCAGTAAAGACTCAAAAGTAGCAAATCGCTTAGGGTGTAAGCTTTCAATTAGAACATCATCAGGAAATTCTTTCAATTGTCTTGGAAACAATCAACCGAAATGGCCATCTACCACATCGTCATGCTCAGGTTCAAGGCACTGCTCCCTCTGGAGGAGGTGAAAGCTGTAAGTGCCTAATCTAATCACAAGGCAGTCGCTTGTATGCTGTCCGGCTGACGATATACTGGAAGGCTTGCGACGGATTTCTCGCACTCGGTGAGAAGTGCGTGCATCCTACTACTAAGGGGTCGTACATGAAGATATTGGGCGGAGGAAAGGACAACAGCCCAGAAGGTCTCCAGGTGTGTGCGTCCGCGTCATTCTCATGGTGAGAAGTCGAAAACTAATGAACGGCAATGATGATAGAATGGACTCACGCATTGCTTCGTCGCTAAGTTCGAGAATGAGGAGGACAGAAAGCATTACATTGAAACAGATCCTGCTCATCTCGAATTTATTGCAAACATCAAAGAAAAGGTTGACAAAGTTCAGGTGCTAGACTTTACACCTGGGGAGTTCTAGGTGGCATCAATACTTGCAGCCAATGTTGGAGACTACCTCCCTACTACCTGAGTATGTGTTTTGAAGGCGTGTAAGCCTTCAAGAACGGAAACGCGCAAAGAAATGTAGTAGAATTATGTTAGGCTGCGAGATAGAATCGTCAGCAAGTTGAACTTCTTATAAGAACCTGTAGGTCCCACCATAGAGTGTGGTGGCGGACATAACTAAATAGGAGAGACTGAAATTTGCGTATATAATACTCGTCAAGGCGCTTTTCGAGTGAATAGTCGGTTGTCATCTATTCCATTTCCCATGGTCTAGTCTACCTACTGTAAAAACCAGCAACAGATACCAAGGCAATACCTATGTTATTGTAGAATAGGTAGATACACCCAGCCCCTCAACCTCTCAACCCCTCAACCCCTCACCCCACTTGGCCAAAATCGGTGGTTGAAATAACGCTAGTCCTACTTAGAAGTAGCTGCAGCCTACGTCATCCTCCGCTTGACTCATCTCAGGGCTGGTACTGCTGTACTGCTGTACTGCTGTACGGGCTGAAACTCACTGATAACCTACCTCAGGTAGGTAGGACCCTTTAACATGGAACCTTGGAACCACAAAGCAGCTTCCCTCAGCCCAGACAAGACGCCCCAGCCAGCCAGCCCTACCTGTGGAAGGATGAACACGGCAGACATAACATGTGATACATACCACCACCAACACAACACAACACAACACAACACAACACAATACAATACATACATTTCGATCAGGTTATTACCTGCAATCTATCCATCCATCGACTACTCCAAAACAATCAATACTACACACTCTGTCTACCATATGATTCGAGAATCGTGTCAACACGCGCAAGCCCAAGTCTGATAAAGCCCTGGCTGCATTAACAACAGGCAGCTGTCTTAGTTCTTGACCTCATTGCGCCGATCCGACGCCTTTGCCTTCTTTGTTTCCACGTCGCTACCTTGCTTTGTTTGATACCCTCACACCTCAAGCTCAAGTGCTAGGTGCACGACCAGCTTCAGTCGCTCAAAGCACGCGGCCGTTGTTGCAACTTTGCTCTATTCGTCCACATCATCATCCTCCTCCTCCTCTAACCTGCCGCACCAAACATACAGAACAGAAGGAAGGCTTGATTCCAGTTCCATCATCGCCATGTCTCACCCGCAGGCCGGCCCCGTGCTCATCAACATCCCTCCTCCACCCTCTAATCCAGAGACGCCTAGTGACGTGCCGTACGTGATCTCTTCCTTCTTATCTTGCATAATTGTCTACAGTTAAAGTTCTAGGAGAAGCTGACCACCATTCTATCTACCTACCATAGTGGCACACCAACGAGCGCCACTACGTCGCTGTCAGCTCTCTCCACCACCGCCATCAAGGATGGCCACCGCGGTCATGCTCACCTCGCTCTCGGCGGCCCCAAAGGCCATGGCCATCACTCATCTACTAACAGCCTAGAAGCTGAACGTGCCGATCGCATTAGCCGTCTTGCTGGTCTCGAACGTGTCTCGACCCTCCGTGCGCCGAATCAACAACACGGCCATAATCCCGGATCTCTACAGACAACGCCGACGTCGACCGGCTTCCCAGCCCAGAACATACCCGCCGCCTTGACCCCAGCATACTTTGACGCGAATGGGCAACCCACAGCGATCACAAAGATGAGCACAGTCGGCACTGCCTCTGCGACAGGCAGTGTTGGTGCGCGGACCACAACAGAGCCTGGCGAGCGCTTCGAGACAGACTTGACCGAGGTCGACGAGGACGGCATGAGCACGGATACAAACTATCGCACCATGGATTTGGACTCTACCTCGGGCGCTATTGACCCGATGGACGAGGACTTGACCAGTCGTTCCGTTGGCGGATTCGAGGATCACATGAGCGATGACGGAACTGCCAGCCTGGTCGGCTTCGGAGAGGGCGCCAACAGCACCGTCAGTGGTCCCATTTACATCCGCAGATCACAACCTGGCACCGCTGGCGCCAGTGGTATTTGGGCTCTGGAGAGAAGCAACTCAGGCTTGAGTCACGAAGCTATGTCCAGACATCGAGAGATACGAGATGCTCCTAGTAGCGATACGCCCGTGAGCTCGTCGGCTGTTGCCGAGAGACGCGAGGCTAAATATGTTGATGGGGTGGCCATGGACGGGGGAGGACATGTAGGCACAGCAGATGACGACATATTCGTCGATACGACCACCCACGGGCCTGTTCCTATCCAGCCTGGCCAACACCAAACGAGCGCTCTTCGAGAAGGTGTCGGGGGGCCAGCCTCCCGCGAGGCTGCGGAGCGCATAGTCCGTGAGCGACTTGAGCAAAGCGAGGGCCAAGGACCAGTCCTAGGCAGCTCCCAGGGCAGCGAAAAGCTCGGCAAGTTCTATTTCGAGGACAAGAAATAGGACAATCTGCCATCGCATTGTAGCTGTTTGTTGTTGGTGTCATCTTGCCGTTTGTCTTTTTCTTCCGGCGTTCTGGGGTTGGGAAGGGAAGTGATGTCTCTATGGGTAGGTAGATTTGAGGCACGTTCGCTACTACTGAACTCGGAGCTCGGAGTACGGTTGCTTTCGGGGGTTTTTGTGATTGAACTGTACAATCAATAGGTAAGGTATTTGTACCACATCGCAGTTGTTAAAAGACAACTTTGGTAGACATATCATAAAGTTGTGCTATGACACTTGGGGCAGCAAATCCAAGGCACTAAAGTCAGATCCGTGAGGCAAAAGGTGAATACAAGTTACCTTGTTCACGGAATAGGGAGATATAAATACTCGGGTGATATCTTAACTACAATCCATACTGATTATGTTGCAGGAATAGTAATCAGAACATAGCTGCTGTACATGCATGAGTAAATATCTTGCACAAAAAGAGCAAATATAATGGGTAGAGTATCACCAACTGAACTGAAGCGATCAAGAATTGATAACTGCTAGAAATGCAGCAGATAAGTCTCACACGGGTAAGGTTTACAAAATAAGAGTTCTATAAGACTGATAGTTGGTAGAGGCCTAGTACATCGATCTCTACACGTCACTGCCTCTGGTCTCTCCGAGGTACGAGGCATCTGTGGTTGCAGTACGTTCGGTAAGATTCCTCTGCTTTCACATTTTCAAGGTCACTGGTGCTCAGTCCCCAGGAACTCGGGGTAGCTAATATCACGGTCACCAACAAGGGAGATCGATGTGTCTCATCGCACCAAAAGACCCATCCACCTTGCTCATCACATCCATCTAGGAGCTAGATAGCGAAGATGTGTGACTCTTTTGTAACAACTTGCCCCCGGACCTCATACAGACGTAGATGAGAGTAGTTCGCCGAGTCTACGAAACGTGGCCCTACACCTCAAATTTCTGATAAGCCTGGTGTGGACGTCAATCACAGTATAATAATCCGTATATGTTTGTTGGTCTTACAGTACGATAGGATAGAAGTTAGTGTTCGGATGGACGATCGAGGTCTGCTGTTGTATCGTTCGTGTGGCGTCACATCCGGAATCCCTTGCGCAAATCAACTAGGTCGAACCAACCTGCTGCTTCAGTCGCCAGCAAGCTGCAAAATTAATCGTTCCCGAACGGTGCGACATATACCGGTGGTGCGAGTGTCGATTGGCAAGAGCCATATTCTTTGTGAGGAATGGTGATTAGTACGGATTTCTGAAGGCAGTATGGGCGACCGAATAGAAGATGAATGTCCAATAGCCGACATATTGTTTATTGATCAAAGGCAGGTTTCAGTATGGTGAATCGGAGTAGGATCTAGCGCGAGAAGTGTCCTAACGGCAGAATAATTGCGGCTCTCGTAGAGTTATTGCTTAGAGTATGTCTAAGAATCATGGCTATCAAGGCGCCTGTTCCCTCAGTCCCCTGGCATCGTTCGGTCCAACTGACTCTGTTCAGTTGCCTATGTGATAGTCTTCCGGGTAGTCTCGGCCAACCAGATATGGTGACATGTACGGTCGTTTTCGTTGCTGATAATGAGTCGTGGTTTCACATCGAAGCCTATACTTGTAAGCAGTTCGGTACATCAATTTCTTTGAAGCCCATTGATCGCAAAGAGGGGTGGATGATCTGTGAGGGCGCGTCAGCGCATGAGAACAATCCTACTAGTCATATTCTCATGTCTGAGATGATTCGGAACCGACGCCATGTCTGATAGGATCGATACACTACAGCGTAGACATCTTCCCTAGGCGGTCACCAGCTCCCCGCGAAATAATCATGACCACATATCCGTTGTAAATGGTCGAGGATTGTACAGCTCTAGGTAGGAGAACCCATCACAAGCAAGTCGGACTATCGTCAAAACGAACTAGAGAATGAGAGTAATTAGAAACTCATAACCATGGACGAGACTATAAGATATCCGGCCCCAAGAGTTACTATTGGAATCGATCCAGAAAAGGTGAGATGGTGCGACTAAATTCCCTAGTACCTGTTGCAAATACGGGAGTTAGGAGAACCAGCGGGTAAAAAGGAGAAAGGCCAATAATGGTTGTGTGACAGTCATGCGTGGAAATTGCGACAACTGTGTTTAGCGCTTGTGCCAGCAGCGTGGCGTTGAGCCGCGATCAAGGTCCTCGTACTCTCAAATTGAAGGTCAGATCTCGCCATGTGAGCCCCGTGTCGAAGGAATTCCCATAAAACCGTAAGACCCAATGTCGATCGCCTGTGCATTGACGACAATGATGAGATCCAGCGCACCGGCCATCCTTTATTAATAAAATCCAGTTTTATTTCTCACTGATCGATTCTTTTTGGGGGGCCAGAATCCCAGATATTGCCACTAGAATAAAATTGCATCAGTGACATAAAAAGATCCCAGGAAAAGGCGGTGCAGGCAAAATGGCGTCGATGTCGCATGTATTTGTGCAATTAAAGCATGTCAGGCAATCAGGAAGCTGCTTGCGATTCCCCTATAATTGGGCCTTCGTATTTTGAATTTGGCCAACAGCATGTCAGACGGAGACTCTCATCTGAGAGACCGTATTGATTGATTTGAGATGAAAAAGGTCAAAACAAATGGGACCGAGAGGCAGGCCGAGAAGAGCCTGGCTCCTGTTTAACTCAGGGGGCTATGAGCCTAATCTGGGTATAAGATCTGCTAGATTCTCCGTCAAGGATGATGAGTGGCTCTTGTTTAAGATTGGTCTCTTGGCTGTTCTCCGCTCGTTTGCGCCTTTCAGGCCCGTGAGTCCTCCAGCGTCGGAAGGGCCTGCAGAAGGATGTGCTCCGTACCTTGCAGTAGTGTACTATGTAGTAAACTTGAGTGGTGATTGATTCCATGGGTTCCATGGGGGTGTAATGCAGGAGGGGGAAATGCAGGTCCCGTAATAAGAAAAAAAATGCAATAAGCCAGGTACGGTAACGGCACAGATTTGGCTTGCTTAGGGGCTGACTCGGTTGGCAGCATCTGGGACGAATCAACGATGCAGACCGACAGAATCCATCTAGAACTGCCCATATTTAAAACGATGATGGCGTTGGGCGGGCGGTTGGGGGGATGTGCGCTGCACTGTACTTGTACCGCGTATCGCGTAACTGGACAGCAACACTGAAGTTGACTGTAGTTATACATAATGGCCTATTGCAGTGCATATGGGTTAATACATACGCAAGGTAGGTAGTGTATGTATATGTAGATAGGTAGTGAATACTGTAGTAGTTACTACTATGTAGTTACATAAAAGAAGCGCCCGAAATCCTGTTTTCGGCAAGCCTCACTCCGGCTAATGACTGCAAAAATGGGCAATGACAACAGAGTCCGGCTCTTGACTCGACTATCGAGAAACGGACCAGGACAGAACCAGGATCCAAGATACCTAAGGATGGGTAATGAGAGTACCCACATGGTACAGCGAATAGTAGTACAGCGTTAATGAGACAGACGGGGCTGGTTTTCTCGTGTCGAGGGGAAGTTCCAGGGGTGCTCAGGGGAGAATTACCTAGTTACTGCACTAGTAATTTGGGGAACATCTTGATTCCTCGCCCCGAGAAAATCCGTGCACGATACATGGTGCACGGTACATGGCAATGCATGGAACAGACAGTGGCAGCTGATTACACCACACTATCCAAGACAGCACACCATCGTGGGGCTGTGGCATCGTGGGCATAGCATCGTCGACCACTCCCAACTCGGCTTTCGCGCCCAATAGCCTTGCCAAGGCTCGGTTCATCTTCTCGATGGTGGAGAAAAGCACCCACACCCCCTTTTTTTTCTTTTCTTCTCTCCTTTGACAACACCAACGCTACTGTAGATGTAACCTGGGCAGACATGGGCTGGACATGGGGCTTACAGCCATCTAATCTCGCCAAACGTTGCATGGGGACATTGGGACATTGGGGACCCAGACGACCCAAAGTTCAACACTGGGGCAAATGAAAGAAGGGGACGCTAAGATATATAAGCAGATGATCACTCCTTCATCCGAGATTTCTGTTTTCTCCTCTTCACCACACTCACAACTGTAAATACAGTCCAGTCACTCGCTTTTGCTGGTATAATCTTGTCGCTCTCTCACTCACAGTCTTTCGCTTCAGACAACTAATACCCGTCCTTTTCGACACATCTTAAGTAATATCTAATACTTTCAAATCAACCCAAACAATCAAAATGCGTACTGCTGCTGTCGCCCTTGCCCTGGCTGGCCTTGCCGCCGCCAACTACGACTCTTACCCCGTCGCTGGTGGTTATCCCGTCGCTGGTGGCTACCCCGTCGAGTCTTCCAGCTCTGCTCCCAGCTACCCTGTTGAGACTCCCTCCAGCTCTGCTCCCGGCTACCCCGTTGAGAGCACCTCCGAGGTCTACCCTACCAGCACTCCCGTTGCTACCTACCCCGTTGAGACTCCTAGCTACCCTGTCGAGACTGTGACCTACCCTGTCGAGACTCCCAGCTATCCTGTTGAGACTCCTAGCTACCCGGTTGAGACTTCCACCGCTGCTGCCCCGACCTACCCAGTCGAGACTCCCTCCAGCTACCCTGCTGGTGGCAGCTATCCTACCTACCCTGTCTCTAGCTCCAGCGTCGCTGCCCCGACCTACCCGGTCGAGACCCCCAGCAGCTACCCTACCGGAACTCCTGCTCCTTATCCCACCCCCGTGGTCACCCTGACCACCTCTGCCGTTGGCACCGTCTCGGCTCCTGGTTACCCCACTTCTTCCACCAGCCCCATCCCCACCGCTGGTGCCGGCCGTGTTGTCGCCTCTTTCGGTGTTGTCGGTGCTGCTTTCGCTGCTCTCCTTCTGTAAGTGATGTCCCTCGGGATGTCCTTTGGTTGGAAATGACGGCGCTGTGGCGTGATGGAGTTACTCCGATATAAAAGGTCTAGAGGCCGTCTCAGGCGGTAGGGGTTGTTGATATATAAGTTGGTTTGGATGTATTCTAATTCTTGAGTCGTCGATCATGAGCTCATGATGATGATGGATAGACCTTTAAATAATGATATTTTAAGATGTGTCAAATCCATTCGTTTCGCTTTAGTCTGATGTGATATTTGTGCCTCTTTGTCTTCATCGCTATTTTTGTATTAGATATCTAGTTTCACTGTATGTTAGGCGTCTTCCACTCAACTTCAGACCTGCCCTAGGAGTTGTCTATTAATGTGTTGAGAGAATTCAAGCTAGCTAACACTTATTCGCAAACAAGGAACTTGTAATGAAGACGAGAGAATATAACCAAGCTTAACCCATAGATCTCGAGCAGCTTATTTCGAGTATAGCTTCTAGAGTTCTTTATCGGTTGACAGGCATACGAAGTACCCGAGCCATCAACGCTGAAGACAAGTGCTAGCCCACCTAACTTGAATCTCTATGCAATCCAACATAGCATACGACGACTCGAGTTAGGACACACGGATGAAATGCGCGTACTGTAGTAGAGCACGGATTGTCCGCCAGACTGCTTTATTAAGCGCCAACTTCCCTTTGCGAGAAGCGTTGTAATGGGCTGCTGCTCACTGTCGTGCTATTAATAAATCTAAAAACCCAGTCAGTCTCTGTAGCACAAAACGTCGTCGTTTTCGTAGACATGTATTACCGTAGCTGTAAACCATATACACCTGCCTATAGGTATTTTTTCCATGTCGTCGCAATTGAGTTTACAATCCGATCGCCTGGAATGTAAGGAAATACACTCTCCCTACCTACCTCTAGATGGTCCTCATGGCGAATCGGGGGGCGGGTTACCCTGGAGGAGAAGTGTGCCTCTCAAAATCATCAACCATATCTCACCTGAAAACAATCGCAACTTACCTACCTACAAAATGTCGTCATCTTGTTCATTGTATCCGTGTGGTTTATGTGAGTTGAGCTGAGATATACATCTACTTTTACCCGTCGAATGTGGCGGTCTGGTCATCTGTTTGTTGTTGCTCAAGTTGTATTAAGGTTTTAAGATTTTAAGTTCTCAAGGGAAAATCAAGCTTGCAAATCATCACTCACACTTCGCTTGAAATTCCGATAACCACAAACATAAATCTCTTACTTCATAGCCACTATCGGTCAATCACAGGTTACCTGTGAAATTATCTCTCTGCTACATACAGGTAGGTAGTCGACCACCCAGGAACTCTCCAAAGTAGACGGCACCCAAGCGTTACCAAAAACGTCGAGCTTTACTATATTCTTTTCACCTTCACACACTTAGTCTAGTCGAAGCTCAGGAATGTCTTCATTATTTGGGTATAATCCCTTTTCCACAGAAAATTATTTCCTAGCCGCGTAGATATTAACCCAGAGTATTTGCATCAGTTCGAATTACGGAGGATCCTGTTCTGTCAAACTCGATGTTGGCATTCACGGTTTCTTTCCTCGCCATCGACCAAATCCTTGTAAATACTCGCACATATCAAGAAAATGGAAGGCACCATTCATGTTACAACATATGACCCACGATGACAAAAGCGATAGGAATTCTCCTAATCTAGGGTACAATAGATGGATACCGTACATCACCTCTAAACTGCTCCACATATATGTAGGATGATACTAGGGATGAATTAGAATTATAACAATATTTAGAAAGGAGACGATATGCTTCTGCATGAAGCCTGACAGCAGGTATTTGTTCAGGGGCTGAAGAGGGCATCTGAAACATCACATAAAGTTTGCAAGCGGGTAGGCGGATCCTCACCTATCACCTTGTCAGACGAGTCCAGCGACGGAAAGTTTCCTAACTAGGTATGTAGATATTTATTACAAGGTATATTCCATGGTGACACCCAGTCTGCCACTGGAGTAATTGGCCGCCTTTCCCCCTTTTCATAAACTCCGACTCCCCTACCATTAGAGACTAATATTCAAGGTCCATTCGTATTCCATTTGTATGCTTGCAAAGGACTAGGCATGAATGGCTGTTTGCACTTGCGGATATACGTGCACCATAGCGGCGTAAAGATCGGGGTGATTCTGCATTAGTTTCACTGGATCCCAAGCGCTGGCGACGAAGATCGTGTCGATTCCACTGCTTAGCGGTGTAGTGAAGATGTTGCAGATCTGTAGACCGATGAGAAAAGCGAATGCGTCGACCACTGCGCGAAGAGCTAGTTAGTGTATGTCTGAAGATTGATCTGTATTGGCTACTTACCTGGGGTATAACTGCCGCTGCTATTGTATGCTGGGGCTGTGAATTCCTAAAGCACAACACAATGAGCCTCACGCCGCATTAAGACTAGTGGAGGAAGGAGAGTCTGTGAGACTTACTAGATATAGGTGCGCCAACAAGGCGCAAAGGTATCCGACACACGTCGCTCCCATGGAGAAGACTGGACCGAGAAGACATTCATTGATTAGAGCATCGATGCCGCGTTGCTTGATCATGGTCCAGGTGTCCTTGGCCGCTGCAAAATAGGGTTTTCCGTATAGCGCAATATAGGAAAAGGCATATCGGTTGAGGAATTGGACGGCCCAATCCAGAATCGAAATGATACAACCAAGGACTACGAACATGATCGAAGCGATCACGTTTCCTTGAGCCATTTCACTGCGCTGGGCGACTGAACATAACTGACGCAGGAAGTTGATGATAGCCACCAACAACGAACCGAGCGAAATGGATCCAAAAGAGTAGGTAAGAGAGCGTTTTAAAGCGCCTCTGGTCACTGCCCTTGGGCGTTCGGAAGGGTTGAAGAAATACCATGATCCAAAGACGCCTGAGATAGTGGTATGTGTCACATTCTTGATTACCTCTGAGATCCACTGGAAGAAATTGTGTCAGCCATGAACGTCTTGGGAGGCAGGGCACGAGTCTAAGTAAAGCATCGTGCCTAGATTAATGATGCCGTATTATACACAGGGCCTGGCTTCGGATGCGGCTGCACACAGCGAGCAACGAGAAAGACTTACGTAAGCAGCAAATGTGATGAACACTAAAAGACCGATGACTTTAGCAGTGCTGCAGCCACCGCCTCCCGTTGTACATGCTGGGTTGCCTCCTCCAGGGCTGTATTTGGCATATACAGCGACAAATGTCACAGAGTAATATGCTGCAAAGGCCGTTGCGAGTATTCCAGCCAAGAAGCTTACTAAAAAGACGTGTCCGTAACTTTTGGAGACGTCGACGGCGGTCTTGAGAAGGAGAGCACTGAAAGGGATACGAGGGATCCAGGTCTGTTTTATGTAAGCTACGGTAACACAGAAACGGGAGATCGACGGACAATAAACGCGAAGATCCAGAACGCAACGAAGATAAGAAACACGATGCCTCCCGACCAGTAATGCCGATAGAGCATATAGATGGCTGTGACTAGGCCGAAGACGATGTTGAGGATGCCTACATATTACTTAGCAGAGGTTTGGCGATTTGACCTGAGTGCATACCTGTGACCCAGATGAAGGCGCGGGGGAATGTCCTGGCAAGAAGGACGTAAGCATAGCTGAACACTACCGCGACAGCTAATACGAAGGCGAACAGGACGATAGTGTTCGTATTCAAGCCGGCACGGGAATTCGAGTCGTAGATTCCATCGCCAAAGGTGCCTTTGTCAGCATCTATGAGGGAGTTAGTGTATTCAAACAGGTGGGATTTATCTTTGATGCTGAATCAAGTCTCAATCGTGGAGCATGGACTTATCCCAGACAAGTTCTATGCGAGACTGAAAACTAATAATGCATACCGTAGCCATGTATTGCGAGGCCAGAGACAGCAACGAAGCCAGCGCAGACGAGAAGGAACTAAGTAGAAAATCAGCTCGCACTTTGGTACAGACTCAGGGTAATCAATCATACGAGGATACCAGCCCAGAGATCGTTGTATTTTGGTCTCTCTAACTTGAAAGCCTGATCAAACATGGGCTTCTCATTATATTGATTTGGTGGTGCACCATATTGTTGCTGCTGTCCATAAGGGTTCGCCGGCTGGGTGGGATTGTTGTAGTAGCCATTGGCTTCGCCGTAAGGTTGTTGATTAGCCATTAGTATTAAGAACTGATATTGTGAAGAGTATGAGCTAGAGAGCGCCAATAGAACGCAAGCGTAAACACCACGGTAGTTAGCACCGGGTGATGGCTGATTGAGTGCTCAATGTTTTGATGTTTTTGATGTTTTTGACGTAGCGTTGATGTTTCGGTTTGATGAGGTGTGGAATGCACGCCAAGTTTGTTGATGATGTTGCTATGGAATACCTACGGAAGGCGATGGGGGTGCATCAGTGCCCGCCCGACGTGTTAAACTAGCGAAAGCTAGTCGAGATGCTGATCTCCCGATCCGTACAAAGTTCAAAATGCTATTCGATGACGCATCTTCTATTGGCCGCTTTTGCATCATAACGTCACTGACATTTTGCTGTACCACGCCAATCGGCAGCAGAGAGAAGAAACGGGAAATTATGCTATCTTGGCGCTGGGAAAATGTCACCGCAAAACGAATGTTTCAAAGCGCGGACCACGCGCTAGGCATTCCGTATTGCCTCGGTCGTTATGTGGTTAAAAATAATTCTGTATCCCATCACAATCATCTTAATCATCTCGATCAAGCTGCTGAGCATTTACCTGTTCAGACATGCATAGACCTCAGCCTACTCTGATACTCCAAAGAACACACGACGCAACAAGGTATATGAGCGATGACGCGATGTATGGGCTGCCATAGAATGAGACCTGGATACCATAATACCACAACGTCGCCATTAAAGGTGCCCCGACAAGGGATCCGAAGGTCTTCACCATCATGACGATGGAAAAAATATGACTCTGCAGGTCACTCGCATCACTCGTATCGCTTTGTGTACGAGGCCACATGGTTGGTGAATTCGCGAGCGATAGCGTGAAGATGGAAAGCGGCACGCCTAGAGCGTATATCAGAAGACTAGGAATTAGCTCCCAGATGACGGCCGACAATCCAATGGCGAGAGCGCCCAAGACTGACGAGACTAGGCAAAACCGTGCATAGCGGAGGTTGGCTCTATCCGAGAGAGACTGAGATGCATTTCCTCGTGTGGTCAGGAAGAACGGAATCACAAAGGTCAATAGAATGAAGTTGACCATCGCTTTTGCCGAGAGTAGGTATCCTGCTGATGCAAACGTCCAATGGTACCTTTTTGATATATATTGGGCAAGAAGTTTTGTGTCTGCGCTGGCTAGACTCGTGAGGAGCATTGACAGGAGCAGCAAGGCAAGCTGGAGATTTCCCACAGCAGATACCAGCAAATGTATGCGATCGACGACAGAGGCAAGGAGCGACGCGCGAGAAGCCTGGGCCTTTAGGGTAGGCGATGAGATCAACGGGCGTCGCGCTTCACTCGTGTCATCTACGATATCATCATCAGGTGGCAACATTGATATGATCGGAATCGCTAGTAGGAGAAATATAATTCCTAGCCAGAACGGGAGAGACAATCGTATAGTCATGACAGCAGCTGCTATTGCCGGGCTGAGGAAGCCAACTACGGAAGTCAAAGCTGTCATTCTACTGAAGTAGATTGCTCTGGTGGAATATATCAGTCAGCGAATATGGAATATTGAGTCAAATGACAAACCGGGTTGTGCCATCTTCCGTTATTCTGGCTGCGAGCCCATATACAAGAGAATTGAATACTGTATCAACGCCAAGCACAGAGAGGGCCGCCCCAGCGATTGCGGCTCGCGGCGGAAGATAGTCTTCGAAATAAGCAACGCTAAGAGTCCAGAAAAGCATGAATAATCGAGGGACGAGGTTTAACAATAAAACTCTTTTTCGACCGTATCTTTCAGATAGAAAAGTAAGAGGTATCGTCATCACGAAGTCTTAAGCAGATTAGCGTCAGCACTATTAGAATAGACATATACTTGTTAATGCTTTCGCACTCCACTTACCACCGACAATCCATAGTGTCTCAAAAACTCCCATGATCCAGGCCAGGTCTTGCTGTACACGATCTACTTTGCAAAGCTCCTCGTCCACATCGTGCTCAGTGTCATAATATATTCGACAGAGACGTCTTTCAAGGAGTCGATTCAACGGGATATTGGATATGCCATTAGTGAGGTTGACTAGGAGCAAGAGCAAAAGTACAAGCCAAATCGCATAACGTGAAGGTTGGGTGCGATGGGCAATTGGCAGTTGGCGCTCATTTGATGTAAAATGATGAGAATCAAGGACTGAGCCTCGGACACTATCATTCTCATCCATCCTAAATAGTACGTAAGGCTCTGTCACGGATGTGGTCGCACGCTGTCCTAGTTGTTGTAGGTTTACGGATGGTTTGCTCGAGGTACCTAGGATTACACTCGGGCCCTTGAGCCATGCCGAGAACCCCAATAATGACATAATATAGATATATGCTTAAACTCTACAAGAAATAACCCCGAAATATGCACTTTAGGTATCAAAAGCGCATGTTCTGTTAAGTGAGCATCCGCCCGCAGTGGCAATCTCTCCACGAACCTCCAATTTGACACTCTCATTAAAGAGTATCTTCTGCGACCTCTCTACGTTTTCGCGTCACGTATGGGAATTCTCCAAGCTATAGTTTCAATACATCAGAAGTCGCCATGCCGAAGGTTAACGTTTTCGAGGATGAGGAGTTGGGTGTGCTAGAGGACAAGACAGAGGCTCTGACCCTCCATTCAAAGCGGACGGAGCGAGCTCGGAAGAGGCAGACGAAGAAGGCCATGAAAGTGAAAGGTCCCGCTCAAGGCTTTCTAAGCGTACTACCTTATGAGCTGGCCATCGAGATCCTCACTCTTCTTAGGCCGAGTGATCTTTTCAGACTGCAACGGACGAGCCAGTCGTTTTATGCCTTCATCACCCAGGAGGAGACCAGGATCGCCCAGGCCGTCTCGAGTTGGCGTTATTCATGTTTGGAGAAGTGCTTTCGACTGCCAGCGCTGCTCGCAAATATCGACCCAGCCATCCATCATCTCTTGCAAATTCCAGAACGACAGGAAATATTTACAATCCACAAGAAGCCATATCAACATGTAAAGCCCCCAGAGCCTAGTGAGGTGTGCACGTGTCTTACTTGCATGCTGAGATGGACTGCGCTCTCCATCATCGTTGATTTCGCCCACTGGCAGGAACATCTTGAAAAGGGCGAACCCATTCCGGTAATCCCACGAGGAAAGTTTCCAGAATGGAACCAGACTGTCATTGCTGCTCATGCGACTATTGTACGCAAGGCGCTGTACAGCCCACTCTGGCATGCCCGCCTGCTGGAAGTTCACCTTGATTCGACCACGAGGTCAATACGTCGGCATGCCGCAAACAAGGGAAATAAGCGGCGGAGATTTCGCATGACACAGGATGATGTGAATTCAGGGACAGATGCCTTCCTAGCCAGGAGCGGGCCACTAACGCTCGACTTACCATACCATCGAGATAATTACTATCTACTGGAGACCTTCATGCCAAATCGTAGTTGGAGTCAAGATCTTTCCCGCTGGCTCTATCTCCCTGCCGAACAACACGACAGGGATATTGAGTTTGTGGTTATGTGGGCGGAACGTCGAAGGAAAGCTGCTCTTGAGCAAGAACGGACCGACGGCAGAGCGATGGAACAGACTTCGACCCCCGGACTACAGGCTTGATGGCCATGATGGGTTTTACCTAGTCTCCGGGCTACTTGAATGGTGAAAACCATTCTGATTACTGTTAGACTACTTTACGTGGATTGAGAAGATATTCTCGTTTCAGCACTCGTTAAAGCTACGCCTCTATCGCTTATCGACATTATCTTCTCTATCTGTACTACCTCATTCTACTGAGTGCTAGACACTGCTCATGCCAATAGCTTGACCAAAGAAACGCAGTAGCGGTTACTTTCACCTGAATCCATTCGGAGGCTGTTCGCTTGATTTCCATGTAAGCTCACAATTGCTGGTGATCCGACTTAGTAGCCGAGCGATGGTCTGGTGCGCGATGGCAATGTACGCTCTCTCCGCTCTGATGTACCGACTACATTTATGTCGGTCGACTTCTCCTATGCAACGACCTCTGCATCTAACACAAGCCGGCTTGGTGCTAGTGCCGGTACCCTGTAGCACAGCGTGCGCGGCTAAGTAGATGAAGTAACCGTCGCATAATGACTCACACCGATCGGGCAACGCGAAAATGAGCTATTCACGACGAATTTAGTTCTTCAACATCGATCCTGGTGTCCTCATCCTGAGCTACGATTCCGTAGCATCCGCGACGTTACTGTGAATATGGCAAATGGAGAAATCCTTCGTTTTTGGTCCCCTCTATTCCTTCAGTCGACTTGCGCGATCTGAAGTGGAATGCGATAAGCGCAGAAAGCAACCGGAGTAGTTTTCGACGACAACCGATGAGGGACTCAAAAGGCGCCCGGTTTCATTTAGAAATTGATGAAGTATGAGATAACGAACAGGGCTATAAGTAGACGATGATGCAAGGGAAGGAAGTAGGCTTCATACCTGGATCGCTGTGGTTTCACTACCTTTTTGTTTACTGCAATTTGAGGACTCGGAGAAACATGAATGATTCACGATTTGCCATAGTAATGCATAGAACACATAAAACAGTTCAATCGATCGCCGCTACGAAAATTACCGGTGCCTTTCCGGCGCTGTTAATATACATTACTGCTAGCGAGCGGACATGCTTGCGGCACAACTGATTTGAGGGTTGACAGGTGTTACAAGACATCTATCTCAGCGCCACCCAATCCCTGATTAGCATGTGAAAGCCTCAGCTTCAATCGCGGCGGGCGGGCTAATAATAATTTCAACATGCCGCAGACTTTCTGCGTGCTTACTACGGTTGGCGAAGTCCGAAACCTATTGAGAATCGGAGCTTTTGTGATTGGCTTGGCTTGCTGATGCTATCGAAGTAGGTAGTCTACGCCGTTCGAAGGGTTTCGGGCTTACCTACCCGCCGACTCAGACTTCAGATATTCCGACCGCGTTGATATTGGCCGAAAAAACTTAATTGGCCCCTTTGCTGCTACTACTGAATGCATTGAATCAAGGTCTTGTTGCGCTAGGTATCATTTGCTATGGTAGCTGATTGATCGTAACAAATTTCACGGTCCATGACCTCGGGGAGCGATCGTCTTGGAATCCCCCGTAAGACGCCGCAGCACCACTCACTCATCACAATTCATCCAATTCTCCAAGTTGCAGCGTGAAAACGGCTCACCATCACTCCCGCTACCCTTTCCCTCCGCTCTCTCTCTCCCCATAAGCACCAAGATGGATTATAGAACCAAGAACGGCATAGACCCAACCCTGCATCATCCACGCATCCTCTGCCTCCACGGCGGCGGGACCAACGCGCGCATCTTCCGCGCGCAATGCCGTGTGCTGTCGCGCTATCTCGAGCCTTACTTCCGGCTCGTCTACGCCGAGGGTCCGTACCCGTCGGCGCCCGGCCCAGACGTCGTGTCCGTGTACGCGGCCGACGGGCCCTTTAAGCGCTGGTTGCGCTGGCTGCCGACGCACGCGGCGCTCGAGGACCAGGCGGCGGTACGCGACGTCGACGCCGCCCTCAAAGAGGCCATGGACGCTGACGACGCCGCGGGCGCCGATGGGCCGTGGGTGGCGCTTCTAGGCTTCAGCCAGGGCGCCAAGTTGGCCGTGAGCTTGTTGTTTCGGCAGCAGCAGCGCGCGCTGTGGCGGAAGGGGCGGCAAGGCGTGGGGGGTGTGGTAGTTGGGGAGGATGGGATCTACGAGGGTTGGAAGTTCGCCGTTGCGCTCGCGGGACGCGCGCCGATCGTGAATCTCGAGCCCGGCGTCTTCAAGTCCTCGTTGCTCAGCGAGCCCTCGGAGATCGGACTTAGCGGCAACCCGGACCTCAGAGACCTCGCGAGCGGAAATCATATCTTGCACCTGCCGTCGATTCACGTCCATGGTCTGACGGATCCGGGATTGCATCTACATCAGGAGTTGTATGAGCAGTATACTGATCCTGCGTGCACGAAGCTTGTGCAGTGGGATGGCGGTCATCGTGTTGTGCTCAAGGGTACGGATGTCCAGCCTGTTGTGGATGCTATTATTGAGATGGCGAAGGAGACGGACGCGCTTTAGATGGCATTTACTTTTTAAAGAGGTGGAAAGGAGTATGATATATATATTGTTTGGGCTCATGATTTAATGGAAATATAGGGAACATGGAGTTTTCACAGGGCTTTGCATAGAATAAGCAAGGTAGAGGATCTTTGTGTCATACTGGATGATATTAGTAAACTAGCAATTAGGTGTTATTCCTCCAAATTTTAACTCTTTCAACAAGACTCAAGGTACTTCATAGGAAGACCCCTTCTGCATACTTTTGCCGGGCCGAGGCCATGTTACTCTTCGTAAACAAGAAGGGAATCAAGAATCATTTTTCTGTGTTGTTTGGCTCGAACCACTAGGTGCAGAATCGGTCTTACTCTGCTTGTATTGCTCGAGCAGCTTCTTGCAATAATCGGCCATCGACGGGTCAGGTGCGCTTTTACTTGGTAGGTCTTCTCCTATTGTGAGAATGTGCTGTAGTTGCCCCTTATCATCGGAAACTACTTCTGCGCGAGGAAAAGGTTCTTCAAAATCAAGTCTGCATGACCCTAGAGCTTGGCTCGTAAACAACCCCTTCTAAGACTGGTGAAGAATACATACCTTTGGCTGGAGGATTCAGGATCTTGTTATTCTTGTCGGGTGGAAGGAGGAAGTGCCGGGATGTCCCAATCTGCGAGAAAGCGATACTGAATCCCTGCGGTATTGCTGCCGACAAGGAGGGGACGGGGATCTCCTCATGCCAAACCAGCATTGGAAGATGGCCGTAAGCTGATTTGTAGCAATCATCAGGCTCAGGTCGACTCTGGTCCATATACAACTTTATAAAATCCCACAGAAATGCCACGATATCCAATATAACAGCAGAATGATAAGCGCTGTCATCCAAACGGAGCCTGCTGCCGTCAAGCCTGGGGCTTATCCGCTTTATAGACGCTTCAATATCGTCATTGGCCTATAAGCGTAAATTAGCGTGACATGGAAGGATGATCTTAGACCTGCTTGCCTTTTGAAGACGTTGACCCAACCCAGAAGATAGGAAGGTAAGCAAGTGAGAATTGTTCTTATCCGTTTGGCCATCTACGGTGACACTATACTGGAGAAGACGTTGGAAGCTATCTACGTGTTCGCGGAAGGTGCGCGCTTTATCGCTTCTCTTCATCTCTTCGCGCATAGGGCCATCTATGTGGTGTACTGCCATCGAAAACAATCTCTGCGTCCTATATACATATCAGTAAAGAGGTTGTGCTCTGACTAGTGAAATTCACCTAAGGGCAACTACAGTGGTAACATACGATACGATAACGGTATTAGGAGGGTTCGGTTGAAGATTTATGGTTGCTTGCCCGCTTCCGGATGACTCCGCGGGTGGGTTCGATGATTGATTGGTCGCCATGGCAGTTTGATGTAGGTGGTCAATGCAAGAGCCGTTCGTGGTCCAGTGTATGCAGCGTGGGATAGATGGCCCGGATGATAAGGCAGCTAGGTCGTAGATTTGAAAGTTATGATATAAAAGAAGGGAGGTTTTAGAGGAGAAAGGAGGGTGAGAGGAAAGATCTGTGCTTAAATACCGTACTGTATGTGTGTCGGCACATGCCTGGGAAAAGGCCTCACGTGTTGGTTTACCAATGCAGTGGAGGAACGCGATCAGAAACTGACCGGAATGAACCTTTTTTTGGGTGCCCGTATGACTAGAGGGTGTAGCAGCTCGAAAGGACTATTTGCTAGCCCGATATTTCTTTATGCTGGTCATGGTGATACCAACAACACCAACACCAACGGACACGGGTGCGGATGAAATGTTGGGACCTGCTGAATTAAAAGATCGACTGGGGCTTTAATTCATTCCTATGACACATGAGGTTCTCCCGATATCTAGGGATAGTCTAGCTGATGTATTCGATACAGTCGTTGGCAGCACCGACGGTCTGTCCACGGGCTGTCTGGAAGTACCATGAACGGTCATGGTCTGTATATCCGACGAGATCAAGACACTGTTAGACAAGGTGTGCGGAGAATTTGGTACATGCATCATAAGGCTGCTGGAACTCAATAGTCACCGCGTTCATACGTCGATGTTACCAACGTGATGGAGATGAGTGTTGAATCCGGCAGTGTGCGCTAATTTGTGCGACACGAACACATTCTTCGCCTGTCACACGGTCCCGAGGACACCTTGGTGCTGTTGGATGTTGATCCGGCAGTGACAAGAACAAAGAATTAACAGAATTTCATCGTTCAAAAAAAAAAAAAAAAAAGACCCTGGCACCTATGGAATTTTGTTAGCGATATGGCAGTGATAGGGAAGTTTGGCGTCTAGGTACCAAGTAAAGTCACAGGGGGTATTAGCAGCATCCTGGTCTGTCGCGTGTAGATCACGTGCCTTGCAGTCTACGCGCGCAGGACCCAAAGGTCTGTTTCCTGTCACACTTGTCACCGACAAAGCGACGAGTGGTGATCTGTAGAGGTCAACAAATTGTTCTACGGCAGTGTGATTCTTCGATTTTCCCTTGGTGGATAATTTCTTATACTCGAGATTGAGATCTCCATTGGCATGGTCACTAACATGTTAGAATAGACCTCGGGTGGCATCTCAACCACCTCTTGGTCAAAGAAGCTACCGTTCGACAATACGTCGTGCACCGTCACTCTCTCTACAGCTGAGCGGCAAGCACACACCTTTGACTTCTCTCAACCTTATCGCAGGCTTTTGGCGCCTGTGTCTTGCCATATAGCGGGTGGGATGGATTGACGATGGACATGCTGGTTATCTGTCCCCTTCACGGGATGTGCTGTCTTAAGTCCGCTCGTTGATTCCTCCAATCGCCCATCCATTTTTGCGCGTCTGATTAGTTATCAAAGTTAAATACATACTATGAAGTAACACGCTCCTTTCTCTCATCTTGGCCAAGTTTGAGATTGAATGCGACCGGTTGACTTACAGAGGGCGCATGGTCGCTGGATCTACCACAGGCCTTCAAAGCAGGGCCAGTCATAGCTTATATATTTCTAGACGACAGCGTAGAAGATTAAGGAGTACTACACTCTAGAACAATCTGAACGCGATCTCAAGTGTTTCTAGGTTAGCTTCTCTCTGCTGGTATGTCTCATCAAAAGCTCCGTACTCGCCAATTGGATCACAATAGACCTCAAATTCCTCATCTTGGGTTCGGGCTGATGTGATTGGGTATGGACTATAGGACTACGTCTTCATGAGTAGTGTCCAAACTACATACGTTTAAAATCGGTACTGACCTACTCGCTAGAACCGATGCGGAGCACATCGAGGTCGTTTCTAGGGCCTGGGAGCTGGGAGGCACGTTATGGGATACCGTAGCCGGTTACGGCGTGAATGAAGCCCTCGTGGATAGGTAGTCCAAGCTGCAAGGCGTGAGGGTATTTTCATTGCTACCTACTAAGTGCGGCCTCAGACTTGAGCATGGCGAATATGGCAACGTTGCTATTGAGGACGACAGTTCGTCAGAGAACTGTCGACAGATCTCTGAGAAGAGTCTACAAGGCCTTGAAGCGAAGTTAATTGAATATTCTATCTGTATCGATCCAGAGCGGCTATCGTGGCATAGTCACCACTTGGCCGAGGGCTTCTGTCGTGCACGTACAAGTCTCGAGGAACTGGATTCAGCAGACAAACGTCATATTTTTACCGTCTGAAACTGGTTATTTTCTGAACAATCAAAACCTGCGAAGATTCGGAGCATATGGCGGCGGCTAAGAGCTGCACATCCGCCCAGATGACACTGGCGTGGATCATGGCTTAGGGGTAGTACTTGTACCCCTATCTCGGAGACTAAGACTAGGAAGTATTTGAAGCAGAACCGGGTTCCATCAAGATCGAAATCTCTCGGAAGAGAACGATCATCCTACGAACATCGCTAAGTCCATGGGAGGGGCCAGTGGTGTTAGACAGGTTGTTCAGGAGTGCGCCTGCTGACACAGCAGATCTCACTTAAGCGAGGCTTTGCGACAATGAGATGCTGGAAGAAAATGAAATAGGTATATTATTTCTTACACTCTTTGATTTCAATGTCTACTTCTATGTTCATCTATTTATTGACTACAGCGCTGTAAGAAGTCCCCTACTTACCTTAGAGCCATGGGTGGTCTGGAGCTACCAAGTGGTGGTATCTTGTCCTAGAGCTAGGTAGTGTATTACTGTCTTAGTTATTTTCATGCTGCATCTGTCCCTACCCCCCACGAATCTTGTATAGAATTCTTAAAGTCGTCTAGTCAAAATCGGAGTCGCTTGTATATGCTCCTCTATTCCATGAATCACATACTGATGGTCATAAAACGTTGACCCCCATACTCCTTCACGTTACGGCCACGGTCACGGTGTAGCCTAGAGTACCTTCAGATACCTGGCATGTATTGAAATGTAAGGCTTCACTGTACCTATGCAGATGCTTTCGATGTTTAGGTAAGTACCTACCTGAAGTACCTACCCTACCGATACCGAACAAGTACCGCATTAAATTCCCCGAAGAAGGTACATGAGGTGTGGCTCCTCGTCGTGGTTGCTGTTTGACACCCAACGCCAAATCATGACCCCGAGTAGAACTCAAACGAAGTACCGGATACCTGCATCATGCATACAGGACACGCTCCTTCCCTGTCTTTGTACATCTACCTTTTTATGCCACTTGCTCATGACGCGACATCCACCTTTCCGCATCTACTCAACCTCTCTTGGAACTTCAAGTTTGCACCTACATCCTGCAATTCCCAGCACCTTCTATTCTTCTCTCCTTTCTGCGTCACCAACCCCTTCATCTCTCCCAACTGTCTAGCTATTGCGTTTCACGCCATTCTTGAGCGGAAGGACACACACTCAACAGGTTGGTAATATCTAGTTCCCGCTGCGGAGACAGAAACAATCGTCACTCCCTGTTCACGTTCATAGCAACTTCTCGCCTGCCACCTTGCAGTCACAATCCGATACAGTAGTACATGTGAGTTATCACATAACTACTTCCTCAGGATGGTAGTCATCACTAACACCAGTGCTATAATTTAGTTCACACACAGTCACATCCGAGAGCCGCAATGCAGCGGTGTCGGCTTTATTTGACACCGGGCGGCTGCCATTTTGGTGACTCGTGTAAATTCCCTCATCTTGATCCAAACTCCCAGATCAATACACAGGTCAACGTGCAGAGCCCGGCGCTACCAAATCAACAAAACAACGGAGCAGCAAGCAAAAAAACCTTAGATAAGTCGACCACCAGCAATGGTGGTGAACAGCGTTTCTACCAATGGCGTAGGATCATCCCACGACAGCCAGCTGATCCTAACGCGTCTTTCGGTCAGAGACTTGGACAGTTCTTTCAGATAGGTCTCACTCTCGTCGAGGGCGACCTCGGCGTATTGCAGGAGACGGTCAAGTTGCTAGCAAGCGAAGGTGGCTTGCTCTCCATTCGCGAACTGATTGAATGCCGTATACCTCTGTGTCGTTCCGACGCTGCTCGAATTGAACTTTGGAGGCAATGCGTCCGCCCACTATTTGCAATGCTGACTGAAAAAAAAGTCACTCATTCTACTCTCTTGGAAATGTCCACTGGTGCTATCTATAACGCCATCCTTGGGTACAACGCCTCTCGGCTGCAGCCTTTATACGACTTTCTCTTCTCTATCGCTGACAAATGGCACAAGCCAATCATCAGCGACAAAGATGGCCAGAAGAGTGAATTTTTGGAGTTCTGCACAGCAATACTTGCTAGGGTTGTTGATTGCAACACTCAAGCCTTGGTCAATGACACGATTCCTCCTATTGTCGAGCGTTTCAAGGCATTGCTTGATAACGTAAAATCTGATATTTCAGACTTCTGGGTCTTGCAAGCAGGCAAGAACATCGAGTACATCCGAAAACGTCTCTCTGTCGTGAGAGGAGTCGCTCAGCCCCTAGCAGCAACCGCTCATTCCCTCACGCGTGCTAGTTTTCTACTCCGCAGAGATCTTCCAGGCGAACTGTCGGCTGAGGGTCCGCGACACGACAACGACCATGCCGATTGTACCAAGATCAGAATCTTGCCAACAATGTCAGAGATAATGGCAACACGTCAGGACTATCGACCATTCTATGATCCGTCTCAGTGGCACCTATCAGGAGTGCAAGGCCTGATTGACCGACATTTTCGACTTCTACGCGACGACATGGTTGGGCAACTGAAAGAGTCTATCAGTTACGAGCTCGACCTGCTTAACGGTCCTCAGGACCAATCGACGGGGAAGCGTGGCGTCCGAACGCACTCATACGATATATTTGATATTGTTGATGTCACTTGCAACAAACGCCATGGGGTAGAATTCCACTTGCAGATTGCGCAGCCATTTCACCCCGACCCACGATCAACAACTACCCGTGAGGAGTACTGGGCAATGAGCCGACGGCTAGAAGCGGGTGCACTTGTCTGTGTTCTACAGAAAGCGACTGCTATATTCTGCGTTGTTTCCGAGTCAACATTACGACCCGACCCGAATCGACCGAAAGCCAAGAAAAAGAATGAGGAAGGGGGACAGACAAGCACCAGACGTGACCTGTTTAGTCACGAAGATTTTAGTTATGTAAAGCTTTGCCTCGCCGAAGCTCAGGCGGTAGATGTTGAAGTCATGATTCGGGCTTTCAAGTCAGGGCTGTCCAGTCAACGAGTCTTGGTGGAATTCCCTGGTATCCTCTTACCATCTTTTCAGTCGACATTAGTCGCTTTGCAGCAGATATATGAAACCGCGGACCTACCTTTTAGTGAACTTCTAGCGCCTGATGAGGATGGTCCTGAATATATGACGATCTCGCCGCCCCTGTACTCGACGAAGCGGGGGTTTACCTTCAACCTCAAGTCGATTACGAACGAAGGCGCCGACCTCCTGTACTCACCGCAAGATCACCTAGACCCTGAGCTACTTTCTCGTAAATCTCAGCTTGACTACGGGCAAGCTGTGGCGTGCCTCAATGCACTCAGACGATCTTTCCAAGTGATACAGGGACCTCCTGGGACTGGTAAAAGCTGGACCGGAGAGGCAAGGAGATTCGGTTCTATAGTGATTTGAAGACTATGCTAATCTATTATGTTTATAGGCAATTCTCAAAGTTCTTCTTGACAACAAAAACAATGCGCAAATTGGTCCAATACTCTGTGTGTGCTACACAAACCATGCCCTAGACCAATTGTTGGAACATCTTTGGCATCGAGGTATCACCCAGATCATTCGTATCGGTAGCAGATCAAAATCTACGCTTCTTGAGGATGTCAATTTAAGGAAGGTTGCGAAAGACATTGAGCGTACAAAGGCAGAGAAACAGGCAGGAGGCAGATATTGGAATAAACTCAACAAGGTCGAGACCGAAGTCAAATCCTGTCTAGACAGATTGAAAATCGCCACTTCAGGAAAAGCGATAAAAGCATACCTGATCGAATGCGACGAGTCTTCTTTCTATAGTGCCATATTTGGCGCTGAGGCGGAGGAAGGATGGACTTTGGTTACCCATAAGGATGAGGACGAGTCGTTGAATACGTGGATTCGTGGTGGTGCCATCACACGGGCCATGCCACGTCCTGTAAACGAATTGAGGAATCAAAATCCTGGTCAATTGAGCAGACAAGAGCGAGAAGCCCTCTGCCATGTTTGGGTTGAAGAGTTAATGGCAGAGCACATTGGGGAGTTCGTGTCCCTGGAAGCAGATCATCGCCATGCCAAAAGCGACTTCGAAGCTGTGCAACGCGAAATCGATCTGCGTGTCCTTTCAGAATGTCAAGTTATCGGTCTAACTACCACAGGACTCGCCAAGAATCTAAAGCTACTTCGAAAAGTAGACTCCAAGGTTCTACTTTGTGAAGAGGCGGGTGAGGTGTTGGAAAGCCATATCCTTACAGCCTTGCTCCCTTCGTTAGAGCATGTCATCTTGATCGGCGATCATCTCCAACTCCGGCCTCAAGTCGCAAATTACGAGCTTTCTGTCAACAATCCGCTAGGCGAGCAGTACTCCTTGGATGTGTCGCTCTTTGAGCGACTGGTGAAGCCAATCCATCCAACGCAGTCAACGTTGCCATTCGACACACTGACTGTACAACGAAGGATGCATCCGTCTATATCAAGATTGATTCGAGAAACGATCTATTCGGATCTTGAAGATGCTGCTCACTTATTAGACTACCCCGAAGTTGTTGGCATGCGAAAGCGTTTGTTTTGGTTGGACCACAATAGTCCTGAAAGCAAAGCGGATCCTACACAGCCCCTAACCACTTCCCATACGAACGATTTTGAAGTAGATATGGTGGCTGCCTTAGTTTCGCATCTTGTTCGGCAAGGTGTATACTCTCAAGACCAAATCGCAGTATTAACGCCATACCTCGGACAATTATACAGATTGAGAAAGAGGCTGGGTAGTTCTTTCGAGATCGTCCTGGGCGATCGGGACATTGAGGATCTCGACAAACAGGGCATAGAACTCGATGTTGCAAGTCCCCCAACCATCCAGAAGAAAGCTCTAGGGAAATGCTTGACCTTGGCTACAATCGACAATTTCCAAGGAGAAGAGGCGGCAATCGTAGTGATTTCCCTTGTCCGAAGTAACCCAGAGGGCCGGTGTGGATTTTTGAAAACGTCAAACCGCATCAACGTCCTACTTTCGCGTGCAAAGCACGGAATGTACCTTCTTGGAAATTCTGCTACTTATGCCCATGTCCCAATGTGGTCAGATGTTATTGGTATGCTGAAAGAGGACGGCAACTTTGGCACCAAATTGCCACTTCAATGCCCGCGCCATAAAGAAAAGGCCATTGAGATCGGAAGCCTTGATGACTTTGTCAGGCTGTCACCTGAAGCGGGTTGCGACGTCCAGTGCCTCCAGCGACTTTCTTGTGGCCACACCTGCACTAGTCGATGCCACTCGATGGTTTTACACAAGGCAGTTAGATGTCTCGAGCCTTGTCCGCGATCAAAGTCCTTCTGTGACCATCCTTGCCCGAATTTCTGTGGCGACCCATGTGAGGAGAAATGCTCAACCATTCTCAAAGGACAGAAGCTAGAATTGCCTTGCGGTCATTTTTTGACCTCTCCTCGGTGTTGGCAAATCCGCGAGCCTGAATCCATCAAATGTACAGCTCTTGCCGAGAAGACTGTACCTGGCTGCGGCCATAAAGTTCACGCGCTATGCTATGAGGATACAAGCAAAAACCTTTTCAAGTGCATGGCTACATGTGATTTTCCTCTCCCATGTGGACATCTATGTTCGCAATCATGTGAGAGATGCAGAATACGGGTGGATGGCAAAGTGACGGTAGAATTTCACCCACCATGTACAGCTCCTTGTGGCCGAGCTTATAGCACGTGTACGCACTCCTGCTCGAAGCCATGTCATCCTGGCGAAGAATGTCAGCCATGCGACAAGCCTTGTGAGATACAGTGCAACCACAGCCGCTGCGGTAAAACGTGCTCAGAGCCTTGCACGCCTTGCGCTGTGGAGACATGCTGCTCTGCTTGTCCTCATAGTCAGTGTACGATGCCGTAAGTAAAGCGACGCTTAGCGTAAGGAAGGCATGGGTACTAACAGTGAGCTAGGTGTGCTGCCCCTTGTAACTGGACCCCATGCTCAAATCGTTGTGCACAAACTCTGGCATGTGGCCACCAGTGTACGTTTCTCTTTGAATCACGTTTGTCATTACTAACATTGATAGGCCCATCACTTTGTGGGGAGATTTGTCCTGAAGTCGAGTACTGTCAGATCTGCGCCCCGGAAGAAATTAAATCAATGGTAGTCGACATGATAGAAATGAGAGAATACCGTGAGATTGATCTTGGCGTCGAGCCGTGCATCTTTCCTGACTGCATGCACGTCCTTACGATCACGAGTATGGATGGCCAGTTGGGCATGTCTGACCATTATGATATCGCGGACAATGGACAAATCAAGGGAATTAAAGAACCGGCAGATTCCACCCAAATCAAGTCCTGCCCGACCTGTCGTGGAAGCTTGCGCAATCTCTCACGATATGGTCGACTCGTCAGGCAAGCACTTCTCGACGAGTCGACAAAGAAATTCATCGCCTGGTCTCACAACCAAGTAGTGAAGTTTGAAACGCGTCTGCTAGATGAGCAAGAGCGACTGGATGACCCAAAGATCGGGAAGGAAATACTGGCGACAATTGGGCGCCAAGGTCAACTACACATTATCGGACAACGCATCCGCCAATTGCTGGCCATTGATGAATGGGTCGGTTATGGTCGATATAGCTCTGTCTTAAAACTATATCTTGAAATCGCCGGATTTGTCCATCATGTCGCGATTGAAGAGCAACCTTACCAGCGAGTCCATGACCTCGTTCAACATGCCCGTCGTCGTGGAACGGGCACCGGCCAATTCTCATTGAATGCATCCAAAATTCAGAATAGTGGACTTCTCTTGGCAGGGAGTCTCCTCCTCCGCTGCGATCTTTTGATTTTGACGGACTTTGTGAATCTTCGTTGCAGGGCAAACGAGCACCTGACAACCATCATCATTGACCTTGAGGCGGCACTAAGCGATTGTAAAGAGCTTGTCCGGCTAGCCAAGAAGAAGAAATATGTTCGACATGAGGCCGAAGGTCATATCTATTTCGTTCAATTCGTAGCTTTGGCTCGACAACTCTACCGTGAGAAGCAGACTCGAACCTCGGAAGAGTCGAACGACATGGATCAACTGATGGAGCAAGGCTATGGCCACATGCAGAAAGCCAGTGTCCTTCTGGCTCTCTACAAGGGGTCAACATCCCACTTAGTGAAAGAGTTTGAGGCCGCCAAGTTAATGTTGAACGACTCTGTTTTCTACGCTCCTATCAGTGTAGAGGAGAAGCGCGCCGTCTGGCTTGCAATGTCCAGGGAGTTGCTTGGCACGGGTCACTGGTACACCTGCCAGAATGGACACCCCTTTACCATAGGTGAGTGTGGGATGCCCATGGAAGAGACGAGCTGCCCTGAATGTGGTGCGCCTGTAGGAGGGCAGCATCACGATATTGCCGAAGGTGTCCAACACGACGAGGACATGGACGCCCTTGGTGCTGCCACTGAGGATTTACTTATTTGAGAGATTTTGTATCTTTCGAGATGCTGCTCAGTCGGTCGACCTGACTGCCAGGGAAAATGAAGTCGTTGGGCTGCTTTTGCTGCTATATCTTGCTAGAGATCAAAAATTACCGTAGACAATGAGAAAAGTCTTGTTCCGATTTTGCCAAATAGGCGGTGTTTTTTACTAATTTGTGACGCGATGATGGCGAGTAGTGGTTGTGCTACAGTCATGACGAGATTTTGGAACTCTACCATATCCCCCGTTCTGTTCGCGGTTTCGTGCTAAAAAGTATGAACCTCTTCTTTATTTGGAAGGTGGCTCCATCGTTCTTCGACCAAGCCCAGACATATACTGAGCGATTAATATTATTCTTGAGTAAGATGACGACCCATCGACTGTAAGTTCTATATGAATAAGCAAAAGTCACAGAGAAGGCAGACGACACCATTAATGCCGCGTAATGTTGTTTAATTACTCGTATCAGTCTATTTTGCAGACTCCTCGCGCACGCTACCGATTACCAAATTTCCCACTTCTGACCGCCGATGGCACAGAGTCTGTTGAAGAGCTGATCTCGACGAGGCATAGCTGCAATAACCTTCTGATCGCCATACCTATCAACAATCTCGAGCCCGTCTCTTATCTCTTTTTCTAATGCCCACCCGGCGAGCAGCTTGCTCTTCGAGCCGTACCCGTGATACTTGTTCAGCGTTATGATATCGTTGACGGGTACGGTCCAGAGTGGGTGCAACCCTTGGTAATCTGTACCATCTGTGGGTGCCTCGGTGCTAAAACAGACATAGGGATTGTCGATGTGTGAAATGAGGTACACGTAGCCTGGTATCCCATGGTAGCGAGCGTCAAACACCGAGGGGAGGTTATCTGATGACTTGCCTTTGGGGGGAACAGCACCGAGACGTGTCTTTGCCGATTCCTTTCCGGCCTTTGCCCGCATCTTATCCACGCCCATAGCTGTCTTCACAATCGCCTTTGCCCCGGATCTAGCGAGGTGAACCGCCCTGCCACGCCACTTGGCATGGCTGGCATTATCGGTCTCGGGAGCCTCACCGTCACCACCACCAGCTTTGTTCACCATGTCATGATCGGGCGCCGTAGCCTCGTGAAGCTCGAGACCCGTGGCTCCAAGCGGCTGATCTCCTTCCATTGAATCAAGGACATCTTCGTTTAGCTCATATGGTTCGTCCACAGGCACTTCGCGGTTTAACGGAGGTGGCGGGAGAGGAGTCTTCCTGGCCTCGCCGAATCGTAGAATCATGATAGTCATTTGCACATCGGTTGGGACGCCTTTCAATATAGTGCTACATAATTAGTAGCTAACTGTTGAGAAGTCGATCGGCTTGAGGGGATACATACTTATTCAGGCGGAGGTTCTTAAGGTCAAGCCAAGCATAGGCTCTTGTTAGAATAGGATCACCAAATAGCCCAAGGCCAATCGCAAAGGTGGAGACCCTGTAGACCATTTGGCCATTGATGAACAACGACACAATGAACAGAGGTATCATTGAGCCTACGAGGCGCTGTCGTTGCTTGTCGTGGGGCAAAGCCCCCATGGGACGCAGAAGACTATTAACAATTAGTCAGGATCCCAGGTAATTACGGAGTAGCTAACTCACTTTGCAGAGCGTTCCCAAGTATCTGAGACACGGCAGATGAGGTGCATAATCGGTTTCATGGCGGACCACATCGTTTCCTCCATTGGTTTCTTCGTTTTGTCGAGCGATGGTCTGTCAACCCCGGTTGCCTTGTCCTTCGCAACTGCCATAGCAACAGCCACCTCATTTGGCGCAGGTAAAGCATCGCTTTTCTTGCTCGATTTCTGGTCTTTGTCGTGCTGTGGGTCCTCGTCTGTGAGAATGTTCATAGCAATCGCAGCGAGGCCAGTCACAAAGTTACTCGCCTCGTTCTCGACCGCTTCGCCTTTGTAGTTTTCCGGGGCTCCGGTGGCAGAGTCGACGGATCCAAGTACGCCAGCTTTGGGTTTCGCCACTCCGCCAGTCTCGTAATCTACCAAGGCTAGAGGCGCAGGTGGAAACATGATTGCTCGAACCTTTGGCGATGAGATGAGGGCTATCGTCGTGGCTATAAGTAATGGCCCTAGATAGTTAACAGCCCATGCCGCAAAATACGTCTTTCGAAGTTAGCGATGTTCGGTAGGCTGGGAGTCTAAGTATGGGTCACTCACCATACATAATAATGCTGTGCGCCTTGGTTCGCGCCACGAACGGAGCCTCACAAGCTGCTTGAAGCATCCCATTAACCCGACGAGCTAGGACAACAGTTAGATCAGCCATCGAGTATCAATTTATCGTTAGGTACTACCACTCACCACTCCCATATATAATCTTTCGACTTGAGCTCGAAACTTATTGGGAGAGAAATCTTCCTCTTCTGCTACGTTGAAATCCAGCCCGCCGGGTAGTGGCCCCTGAGATTCCTTGAGATGGAAGATTTGCTAGAATATTGACTACTTAGCAGTTGTACAACCTAGGGCTCGGTTCGCCAAGCATACCTTGTTAAATCTTCGTGTGAGACGCCAGACGTCATCATTGCTGATTCCTTCAACGAGTGGTCCAGTTTCCTCATCATTGGAGCCGTTTTCCATATGGCCTTGGTCATAACTGGCCCCAATCGAACTCTGCCCCTGGTTAGTCATGATCGAGTGTATGTCGATGGCTTGTCGACAAAGCTAGCAACACACACTGGAACCGTGAGGAGTGTTTTTCTGTGAACGCGTGGTTGCAATGATATCAAGACAGCCTAGTAGATAATAACACGGCGATGGGAAAGGAGGGAGTGGAAGGGAACTGTAGGATGTAGTGGTGGTCTTTGATGTTGTAGAAGCAATAGAGTCATTGATTTAGACGGCCAGTGCCGAAGTGTTTAAATACACAGTGTTTCGTATCTTCGTATAGAATACACCCCCAAGTCATCACTAGGTCCATGTATTAAACGGCTCTGCATGAAGAACAGCTGCATCACGCATATTACACACATACATACAATCAATGGAATAGACATTCAAGTTTGCTTATATATGACACACTCTGTGTCTAGAATGACGTCCTTGTGCCTTTTACTAGATTTTCTTGATTTGGTGGCGCTTCTATACGCGCTGGATTAGGATACCTTCTAACCTCTTAAAGAGCTTGCGTGGGTGTAACCTGTGACAACGAAATGGATTACGTCACTTTAACAGCAAACAACTCCCCTGATAATCGCCCCTTTAGGGGAAGCAGCAAGAAATAGAAGTTCGCTTGAATTACCTAAGATAATGAGTATGTAATAATTGTAGGTGGCATTGATATTGTCGAGAGAATAGACATCTTAGACTTGACTGCCACTATGAGGGGTTCTTACATACGCACCGTCCATTTACAAGCGCATCGTCTAGGCTATCATTGGCCGAAGCGAATGCATCTCAAAGTATATTCACTGGATACCCAGATCCCACATTCCTTCGATCAATGCGATCACTTACTTTCATTGGTATGCTCAAGTCTCAATATCTCGTTCGATCACAGCAGCTGGCAAGACTGGCTAATGCTATAGTCCCGATGAGGTGCGCGGTATCCGTAAGTCAACTTCTCCCTAAGCACCGCGCCGTCCTCGTCCTGCGTCCTGCCCCGGAGAGGAAGAGGTATGTTGAGCAAATGACTCTTTATATCGCTTAACTGTCAGCAGGAGGTTCTCTATAATATGAATCCAGGTTTGCTAGTAGTGAATAGCAAAGGTAGGACTTGATGACGCAATCGTAATCGTAACCGTAATCATTTATTATCATGCTTTGCCCCTATGTGCCTATAAATGACCATCGTTCCATGGTACTATCTATAGTTCTGAGTCGTAACGTAGCGTATGCGTGTACTTTGCCCATACCCATATTCTATAAATCCGACCCAACCTATTCCGTGTCGATCGGTTCATGATTATGTCGCCAAGTTTGGCAAAGATATGCGTACCGCCGTATGTATTACCCACATCAATCATTTCCGAAAATACAAATTGGTATCCCAATTCTACTAAAACAAGCGTCCAAATGTCTTCAAACGGCCACGGCTGAGGCGTTACTGGCGACCACCACCGAACAGGTTACTGAAACGAAATCGTTCTTTCCCACCCGTCTTCTGCGACGCACGACCGAATGACTGCGTCGAGTTGATGCGGCGCCCCGGCCCATACGGCGGAGCAGCGAAATCTTCATCGTCCTCGTCGAGATCGTCATCATCGACGTCGTCCCCAAAGCGCCGCTGATGCGCGCTAACAGGGCGCTGCTGCGCCATCGGTCCGGCGCCCTGCATCGTACCCGGCCGCTGTGGCTCTCTGGGCGACATAGGCAGTTCTCCCGACATGGCGCGCTCGACGTCGTTATACTGCCGTCGGTACTCGTCATGCTTCGACTTGGCCTCGTCGAATCGCGACTCGGCCTCGGCGCGCCGCGCCTGCAATGCGCGCAGCTCATCGTCCAGGCGCTTCATCTCGTCTTGCTCGCGCCGCATGTGCTGGTCATACTCGCGGACTTTGGCCTCTAGGGGCTGCAGCACGCAGTCCATGACGCTGGGGCTTTTGAGGCGCTGGATGGATGCCGCGACGCTCTCTAGGTCACCTGCGCCGGATACCGGACGACTGCCGTGCTGTGGATGCGTGGGTGATGAACCACCTGAAACCGGAGGCGTTGGAGAGCTGGCCCGTGGCCGCGGGCCTGATGAAGATGAAGGAGGCTTAGTTGGAGCGCCGCGTCGCACATTCTGGCGGGCCATCTTGGCGCCTTTGTCGACGGGCAACTCTTCTGACCGGTTGCTTGCGTATGAAGGCGGGCGTGAGCGGTCTGGAAATGAGTTTGTCACTGGTGGTCTGCTTTGGTTTGCTAGGTTGCGCGGCGGTTGCTGCTGCTGCTGCTGCTGCTGCTGCTGTTGCTGAATTGGTGCTTGCGGAGCGCTCATGGCCACTCTCTCATTGGCACTGGGACCACCTGGATTCGCCATTGGCGGCCCTCGGTTGCTTTCCAGAAAGTCGTAGAAGTCGTCGTGACTGTCGAAGCGCGAAGGGTTCCTGCGATGGGAGCTAGGCGGCCCGTCTTCTAACGTCACGCCCCGTGGTGGTTGTGGGTGATGTTGTGGTGGTTGTGGATGTTGCTGTTGCTGCGGCGGTTGGCGCTGCTGCTGCTGGTTCATGGCGACTGTGTAGGCGTCCATAAGTTCACAATCACATTCAGTGAAATGACGAGACGGCACAGGAATGTGTGTGAGACTGATGGAATGAGTAGTTACAAACAAAGGATAAGAAGTTTGAGAATTGAGAACTGAAAATTGATCTGTCTGAACTGATCCGACCAAGTGCAGCCTGCAACTCGTTTAAACTGGTGCTGGACCGCAAATTCCCGGTGGTTGGGTCGGCGCTGGAGAGCCGTTTGGAGGGTTCCCCAGCCACCCGTGTTGAAAATTCGGAGGGCTGACCTGCAGGTATCCGCAGCTAATCGGATTGCTTCGGACCATGTGTGATCCCTGCACCCTACGTAACCATACGAGAATCTGTAACATTCTTACGGGAATTAGGTTTTAATTTCTTGAGGCCGTTGAAAAAAAATTCTTTTATGGTGGTTGGACTTCATAATTCTACACTCTCTTTACACTGCACCTGACAGTAGCGTGTATATCAAAGCTTGGATCACCCTGTAGTGCTATTTTATGAGCCAATCATGAGGTTGGAAGTCGAGGGTCTTACCTAGAAGAGGAAATCCGGATGATTACTTTTAGGGTATGTAGGGTGCAAAAATACAGCAACCAAATCCTACAATTCAGCACACTTTCCGAGCGGAATTGCCCGTGTTATAACACTCTCTTCACATACCACTGCGCTTTCAAAAGCTAGACTACCTACAAACTTGATTCTTTATCCCACCTAATGGAAGGCAGAGTCAAATAACTTCTTCACCTGAGGCGGGATATCTTTGTACGGTTCCAGCTTCCCTTCCAACAGTAGCTCCCGCAGAGTCGCTTTCTTGTAACCTTCGACCTCCCAGACGTCTTCGCCTAAACCTCTCACGACATCTCCAACACCCCATGCCTTACGGCAGTACCAGCTCAAGGCCGTCGGATTGTCGCTTTTGAGGCACTGATCAATTTCACCGTCGACTTTCTCTAGAGTGTGCACGAATTTCTGCGGCTCAGCGCCGTATTTCTCTTTCAGCACTGCGGCGATCTCGTTTCCCGTGGCTTTAAACTCCGAGAGGCCAATGGCACGCCCTTGCAGCTGCGCTGGAGGCGTCCTGGCGAATATCGAAGCGTAAGCTGCGGCAACGTAGTTTCGCGTACTGAATTGAATCGCCCCTTAGCTAATGTTATTCATGATAATGAGCAACAGAGCGCTTACCAAAATGAAAGTTGCTGGTTGGCACTGTCGCCGGTGACAATGATTCTGTTACCAGGCACATCAATGCCCAGGATCCTGTTGGACAAAGTAAAACGAGATCAGCAACATGCTCACGATGAGATGATCAGGGCGTGCTTCTTTTTGTTGGGACTCACGGAAACGCAAGAGATGATTCAGTGAAGGACCCCACCAGCACCACTGCTGTGGGAATACCGGCCGTTTTGGCCGCTTCCTCAACCTCATGCTTAGCTCCGTTGGCAGGGATCCGCAACCCTTGCTTGTCGACGCGGAACGCAAGATCTGATGGCACGAAGAGCTTCACGTTCGTGCTTGGGATGGCTTTTATGAAGCTGTGTTGCTTTGGGACTACCTCGCGGGCTGCAAAGGATCTGTGCTTTTTGTTAGTGGGACTGCGAGGCCACAATAACTGATACCTGGTAACGTATGTTCATGTGTGGGTGGTATCACTCACAGGACGATATCTATGTCTTGTAGGGCAGGAATGAGGCTCTGCGGGTCGTCTAAGTTGACCTCCGCTGTCCTTACGCCTGTGGGAAGATTGGATATGTCGGAGCCAGCCCGGTGGAGGACCTTGATTGGAGCACCAGTGGCAGCGAGGGCACGTAGGACAGGTGAGCCGACCCAGCCCCGATGGCCGTATATAGCGATACGATTGAATGACATAGTATTTGATATTTAATATTAAGGTATGTATGCTGATAGTTGTGGTTAGTTCCTGGTTAGTGTGTCTTCTCGCTGCAACACAATGAGCTCAACCAAGTGAGGGGCGAGCTGCATATTTATAGCCAGCCGTTCCCGAACATCCGAGGAGCTACTGGCACTTCCACTTGACGACGGTTGAAGTCATAGCCTCGCACAGATCCTTACGAGTAGCGAATAGGCAGCTTGTATCTTCTCAGCCTTTACCCTACGGGCAAAAGTGCAACGCACCTCTGACAGACTGAACCCCTAAATCCGGTCGTTGTCTATCTCGGCAATATAAAACCCGAGAGCGGTGGAGATAGCCCTCCGTTTCCAGGAAGTCGAATCCATACCATATTCACAAGACATGATTGGGCGAGAATTGAAGAAAAAGGCTAGAATGGGTTAGCATGTTTCAAGGGTCTCCTTCGCTTGGCACTACGTCGGCTTAAATGCTGGATGACTCCTGCGGTGAGATCCTGTAGATTATGTGTCGCTGACAAATGCTCACTACATTCAGGTGCAAACAAGGCTGATGATGAGACAGGTGTATGATGAGCAAGCTAATGGGCAGTGTTTTAACTCAAGAGACGTACTCGTCTGACTTGAGACTTGAGGCTTGAGTAGCAATCTCGCAGCCAGCTGTCGTTGCTATCCAGGCAACCAGTGAACAGAATAAGTGAGGCATCCAGCTATAAAGTCTATGATAACGCACGTGTAGTCGATCGAGTCTCAGATCTTTGACGAGCTGCTTTGTTAGCAATGACCAGACCCTCACGGAGTAGTCATCATGCAATGTCACACAGATTTGGCGCTCCACGTCACCAGTCGTGCACCGAATGCGCTCGGCACATACCAGAGCTATAATGAAGTGATAGGGTGACTCTTTAGTCTCTGCGTTGCCGCTTTCCAGAAGAGGGGCCGTTGCTGAAGCGGTCATATGACTCCCAGTTGAACTTCGTTCTTGAAAAGGTGTTGTGATGGGGGCTGAAGGCGTGGCACGATTGACCCCACCTGCCACGGTCCGTTCTGAAGCTGTATATGACCATGGCTGTCCAGTCACTTGGTTCCCGTTAGCTTCCTATCTGTTTCTATATTCGACGGAAACTGGTGGTTCGATTTCGTTAACATCCCGGTCATCGGCTACGGTCTCTGCATAGAGCGTCAAGCTATTGAGCCAAGCCTCTAATCGAGCTCGCTCTCCGTCTGATACGCGATCATATGGAAACTATACTCGAAGTCTCTGAGTCTGTTCTTTGATCTCTTCGGTATCTCGCTTTATATCGGCAGTATCTTCTTAGATTGCGTCCGTGTTGTTCTTGATTTCCTTTGCTATGGATCCAGAACAATGTCAGTCTCGAAAACGCTGCTGTAAAGTTCGAAGGAGTAACAAACAGGTTGACAGTATCGAGAGCAAGACTTAATCTGCCTTTGAATGCCTCGAGGGAAACCCTGATCGCCGTTACCTTCTCCTTGTCCCTCAAAGTTCATTTTAGTACTCCAGTTCTTCCATTGCAGTCCGCAACAATCTTCTCGATATCTTTTATAGAGTTCTCACAACTCACTAGCATCACTTTGAGCTGGGTTTGTAAGGCTTCCGGTAAGCACTCGGGCGCGGCATCATTGCCTTTGATGAGCTCGAGGAATAATGTGAGCTCCGACAGCTGTTGTGTGATATCGGTAAGATCGGCGCGAGCATCCTTGCAATACTGAATAAATCTATGCTAGATTTCGGGGTAGCTCTGATGGCGCTAATGACTACTGAAAAGATATCAGCCATCGCTATATTCTACCGAAATGGCCGGCATGCTAACCCTCATAGAGAATCGAGGTGAGAAGAGAAGAGAAAATTCACCTAGTGCGGAAAAACATTTCATGAAACGATGAAACCTCAAAGGCGGCGGATGCGCCACGGCCGGCTGCGATTGGTGGTCTCATCGTAGCAATGGCATCGATGACAGCTAACGGGCCACCAGTTCACTTCTATTTGATGATTTTAATCAACTCATTAAGCTAATAGCATGGTTTGAGGGTGTTTGGAGACAATGGGCATCGATCTGTTCGAGGTTGAAACTTAGGTAGGTAGTCGCTGTCCGAAATGACATAGAGGACGGCAACCCCCCTAAGGTAAATACACTACCTTATTAATCAACACCGAAAAGATACTCTTAGACAGTTGTCTGATATAACGTATGTTTGATATTAACTATCCTTCGAAGTCATCTTTATGTCAAGTCCTTCATCTAGCCCATTGAGTTATGGCACACCAACCACCCGTCCTAATAGTCGGTGCTGGCGTCGCGGGGCTCTCACACTTGCGTAAGGCCTGCGTTTACGTTCAGTCGCATTCCGCCATTTTGAGCGTCATTCTCGGCCGCACATCTCCTAAGGCCATCGATTGCGCATCTTCAAAGAAGGATAGCGTTTTATATCCTCACTATTTCTATGTTAAAAACCAACAAGGAAATGCACATGTGACACGCTCAACATTCTGTACAAAGCATAGAAATGCCTAATGTACTGAGTCAAGCTGAGAAGAACGAGGTGGTGGCTGGAAGTATGAGGCAACCGAATCAGCAACTTGCTTTAATTCGCCCAATACCTCCCTAAGCAGTTAAGCTATGGATGTATTCTGCCTTGGTGAGGTAGAAAAGTGGCGGGTACGTTGCATTGTGGCGGAGTCAAAATAGTCATGCGCAGCCCCCTCTCTGCCAACCAGCATGTGTATGAGAGCAACCACAGGTCTTCTGGGCCTTTTTGTTTTTTTTGTTCTGTTTCAATAACAACCCCGTTTCTTACATCCTCTATAATTCCCATTCTTGTCAGATGGTGAATGGGTATCGTAGTACCCTCCATTGGTACTATGTTATACGTATTTGACAAGTCGCCAGCGAAATGGATCCATTGTCAGCCTTAAGTCTTGCTGGGAATATTGTGCAGTTTGTAGAGTTTTCTTGCAAGCTGATCAGCAACACTCGAAGTATATATTGTTCCTCATCGACGACCACCGAGAATCTGGGCTATATCGATGGAATATATGAGAGGCTTGTATCTTTCGAGGCTCAATTGTCCCACCAGGACAAGACCCGGTCTCAAGATACTGCGACTGGCTCAGTTTCGGCTCACTCTAATGCTCTCGATGAACTTCTAGAAAAGTGCCGGCAAGAATGCAACATCCTGCTCGGGCTTACTGGTAAGATTAAAAGGATCAAAACTACCAAGGGACGTTTATGGGAGAGCTTTCGGAAAGCTATGCTTGAAGTGTGGCATAACGATGAAATTTTGAAACTTCAAAGTCGGCTACATGAGTATCAAACTGAGATCATTATTCGGCTCTGCGCCATTTCGAAGTGAGTACTTAGCCATTGATACTACCTGTCGTGGTATAGTCGCTAAACAGCAGCAGAGAAAACACCGAACAAACAACGCAAAGCATTCAACACTTGTTGGCGGATATCAGCTCCCAGCGAAATGAGAGGCTAGTCCAATTTGACATGCTAGAAAAGTCATTGAGGGATCTTGCGATTAACGTGAAGCTTATTGCCACGAGGATATGCAAGCCTGACGGAACGGGGATTATACGGTCCTGTACAGACGACGAATTTTGCCTATTGACAGATAAGGTATCGCAACTAGCGTTGAAAGAGCGCAGCCTTGCACGAGAGGAGGCGATGCTGAGAGGCTTGGACTACGTTCAACGGCCTGTGAGATATGAGACCATCCCTGACGCGCACAAGAGAACCTTCTCGTGGATTTTCGACCGGGGTCCTACGAGCCATGGTTTCGCCGAATGGCTAGAGACTGGAAAAGGCATCTACTGGATCACCGGAAAGCCAGGTTCTGGTAAATCTACTTTGATGAAATACATCCTCCATCACCCAAAGACGAGTCAGAAGTTGTCGTCATGGTCATCTTCCACCCCCATTGTGGTCGCGAGTCACTTCTTCTGGAGTGCCGGTCTATCAATCCAACGATCCCGCGAAGGGCTACTCCGGTCGTTGCTTTACGATATTTTTAGCCGAGTACCAAAGCTTATCTCGAGGATCTATGAAGATAATCCCGAGAGTTTTGGCCAGAGAGGGAGAATGACACAGTCGTGGTCCCTGGCGTGGCTAGAAGATGTTTTACGCCAACTGACCGCCCAGAAAGAGCTTCCAATCAAGTTCTGCTTTTTCATTGACGGTCTAGACGAGTTCGAAGGGGACACATTTGACATATGCAGCACACTGCAGGATCTCTGCTCCTCCTCTGATATCAAGATGTGTGTTGCAAGCCGACCTTGGAACATCTTTGAAACGTGTCTTGGCGAAAGCGCGGTACACAGACTTCCCGTCCATGATCTTACACATGACGATATTCGCAATTATGTGGACTCCGAGTTGCGAGGCCATCCTAATTGGGACCCCTTAATTACAGACGGTGTTGGGGTTCCGAACTTGGTAAATGAGATCACAAACAGAGCTGAGGGAGTATTCTTATGGGTGTTCCTGGTCACCAGAATGCTTCGCGAGGGGCTCATGAATGACGACAGTTTAACGGAACTTCGGATGAGGCTCGACAGCGTCCCGACAGACTTGGAAAAATTCTTCAAGCATATACTGGGTTCCGTTGAACCTTTCTATCACGAAAAGCAATCGGGAACACTGCAGGTTGCCACCGTAGCTGATGGACCGCTTCACGCACCTCTTTACAGTTTCCATGATCTCGAATACGATTATGATGACTATGCTGTCAACCATGATCGACGCCTTCTAAATCAGCGTGAGCTCAGCCAGTTTTATAGTCCATTTGCTCGACGGTTGAATGGCCGATGCAAAGGCCTACTCGAAGTTCGAAAGCAAAGGGTCGAGTTTTTGCACCGGACTGTTAGAGATTTTTTCCGCACGCGCGAGATGACAGACTACCTTCGAAGCAAGACGAAAGACTCCTTCAACCCTTATCTGTCCATATTCAGAGCTCATGTTGCATGGTTGAAGAGTAGACTCTCGGTGGGAGATTTCCAGCATGACAGCGCCAGTAGCCTTTCCTTCTTCTCAACTCTGAGTCGAACTCTAGACTATGCACAAGCTACCGAAGAACAGAACGACCGCTGCCGAGGATTGTGCTCGGAGCTTCTAGATGATCTAGAATTATCGGTGGAAACACTCATCCTGACACAGGGATCGCGTATCATGCCTAGAACCTCCGAAGACAGTGATTCAATTGAAACAGCCGAAAATTTCCGGCTAGTATTCAGGCATGCAGTCATACAGAAACAACTAGCTCACTTTGTTTCAACCAAAATGGATAAAGAACTTGACTACTTCGGGGACCTTGAGCAAGGACCATTGCTTCTCGCGCTTGAATCATACAGCACAAGTCGGGACGACTATTCTGTGTTGGCCTGCGCCGGTGAGGAGAGCAAACCAACCCTACCAAAGTCTACAAAACTTATCCAGGTTCTGCTAGAGAATGACTGGTGTCCTAACAAAATGTTCATTCTTAACCCAGCAAATGGGCTCACAACACCGTGGTCTGAATTCATGTCTTGCATGGTGTCGTGGCACTGCAGCCGGGATCTAAGCCGGGATTTAGATGACGACACGCAGGAATGCTTTATACACGCTCTCACTTCCGGTGTATTCCACATGCTTCTACAACACAAGGCCGATCCCAATGCTAGAATCCCGAACTGGCAGCGCAAAAACAGAGACGATTATAGCCTTACCATAGGTGTAATATGGGTTTATCTCGGCTTAAAGGTCAAAGACGTTTGGAAATACAGCGAGCTTTATATACGGGATCTTAAGTTGATGATAAATGCTGGAGCAGATTTTGGGGACTTCAACCTAGGAGGAACCTTCGAAATTGGCGGGACTAGCCCTGCGCTGAATTCCCGGTTTCTTATAACCAATCGGTATCTGCCCCTACAGACGCAAAGACTGAAACAAGAGCTGCTTAGCATGCAGGGGGTACCCGAGCAATTCCCCGACCTCAACTTGGAAAGAAAAGCGTCGGAGTATAAACATGTGGCTCAAGGAGACAGCGAAGAAGAGCAGATGCTTCAGAATATGCAGGACTCAATCAACATGTCCGCTCCCAGCGATCAAGTAGCAAGCGGCAAGAGGTTTCAAAATGACCTAGAGAATTGGAAGAGTCTCGTCAAGGCTACTCAAGAAAAAGAGGAGAAGGAAAGGGAAAGAGGCCCGAAGGTATGGCAAACACGATGGGGGTTGCTAGGTGAGCTTTTAGGGACCGGTGGCGTACCCGGACAGAAGCTATTTCAAGCCCGTCTAATTGCTGAACTTGCGAAAGCTGATCAGAAGAAGATCCTGAACTGGAGAAGTCTCAAGCCTGTTTTTCAGAGTCGGTTTCCAAAGGATATCGGTCAGATAATGCTAAAGGCTATTCACGGGAAGTAGACGACACCATGCTAGGGGTATAACGCGGATGTACTAGACACGATGCGCATTTTCCTCAGCAGCGTGACGATAATTTCCCAAAAGCATGAACTTGGCCGGCCCTATATGTCTGATTTCTATTGCCATTCAACAGGGTGATTTTCACTACGATGTGGACCTGCAATATGAATTGCAACTCAAACCGAGGTTCAAGTCCACTTCTTAGCTGGAGCGAGCCTTGTCACTCTTGGGGTTTTCTTGCCAACCTTGTGATAAAAGATGCCTTAAAATACAAAGCTCCATTTACATGGGCTCCTCGGATTTTCCGCACTGCATTGCATGCGGCTGTGTTTATGGACCAACCAAAGAGCAGCTGCAAGCCTAAGGGTATCAACTGAATATTCAGTTGAATTTCGAGATAGTTGAGACTGAAGACTCTCTGTTGCGGCTGTCTACGAGGCGGAATCTCACCACCGACGAATGGATTTCAAAAGCCTGGGCTCGGGGTTCAAGTAGGTAGCAATTTGATTTCTGTTGTGGTAGTCATGACTCTCAGCCCAATCGACATTGCTGAGGACGCGAGCGACGGGTCGACCGTAACCGGGGCGCAAGGAAAACTATCGGTCCTGCGACACCGAGTAGAACTGATCCACTAGTGCTGCCGACCTAGCCCTTCGAAATCGGCTCGGAGTTTACTATTCGAACCAGCTGTCTCCTGGTCGACGTTGCGAAACTGCGACCACAAGGAATCCAACGGCTACTGCTGGTGTTCGACTGCGAGGACTTCAGGAAAACATGCGGGGCCGGCACAGCGAGCGGCGGTGTTGGCCGGGCGAGCCAGCTGGCGTAGAGTTTTTTCGACGAACAGGTTAGTGTTGTCGTATGCAGCAGTAGCTGCGCTGTAGGTTCCATCCTTAGCCGCAGCGACCATATTTCGAGACGATAGCGACTTGGATAGTAGCTGGGCGCCAGAATAGGAACAAAATGCGCCAAGTACTATAGTAGAGCTAGATACCGCTGAACGCGCTGGTCTAGAATTTACTAGCAACCAGAGTAAGTTAGCTCTGTACAAAGTTATCCAAGAGTTATCGGTACTGAAACCATGACCAAAGCGATAAGGCCGACAATTCGATCAATATCGGCAGGCGACTGTTAATTAGTATGAACCGATCGCTAATACCGCGTAGATAGAGCGCCGTGTTGTGTCAAGCAAATGAGAGACCCAAATGTGATTGCATATTTTTCGAAATTTAAAGAAGACGGAAAATGTATGTAGTGCTAATGTAGATACTGCTTGAACCAAGCTACTACTGCATCCTTCGCCCTCTCCATTGCCTCCCACTCATCCTCGTTTCGCTCATCTCCTCGCTCAAGGGCCCCGTGACTAATCCCAGGGAGGTGCTGGTAGTCAAACGGTACATTGAGCTTCAACGCTGTCTGGAAGGTGTAGCTTTTAAGCTCCGGCGTGTATGACTGGTCATACTCGGGGGCGAGAACTTGGATGGGCACGGTGATGTTGTCGATGTCTTCTGCGACGAGCCAAGACGGATGTGCCATAGAGATAGTGTCAACAAGTGGAATCCCTTGCTCTTTAGAAGCTAGGTGACAAACGGCCCAGCCCCCATAACAGTACCCAACGGCGCCGAGGCGTTGAAAGCCTAGCTCGTTCTTGATCGTGCGCGCACACGCAACGACCTCTGGCCCGCAGATCTCGCGTGACTAGTTCTTCGCAATGCCGTCGAGGTCGATTTTACTCTATCGGTTTTCTTCAACGGCTTCCCAGTCAACGACCCACCCGCCGAAAAAATCAGGCACGTAGACGGTAGCGTTGATCTCGCGCGCGAAGTGGTCGGCTAGCAAGCGTACATTTGGATATTTCCACCCGAAAATACCGTGCACGAGAAGAATTGCCGTGTTTTTGTTGTCGCTCGTTACATAGCAGTCATTGTTAGCGAGCTTAGTCTTCGTGCTAGTGGGTGCGCCACCCAAGGTGAAAGTCTTAAGACAGCAGGGATTGAATGACATATTAAACAACCGTAGATATGAACGTAAGTTCAAAAAAAGGTACTTGGTAAATTTCCCAAAATCTACTTCGTTAAAACGCAAATACATTAGTTCCTACTCATAAGCCTGCCGTATTCTCTCGTTCCGCGGTGTTGAGGATGCGCTACCGGAGTTGAACCCTGAGCTCCGGATCTACGTGCTATAGCAGCGGCTCAGCTCCGAAGTCCGCTATACTTCATGTCATGATTTAAGGTGTGCTTTACCCTGGTACAACAAGGGACGACCCGAGTTTATAAATCAATCAGTACTCACCTATACTCTCATATTTCTTCAAGATAATCTTTTCTTTACTAGACACATTCACTTTTACAGCTTCTTTAGACATACTAATTGGCCAAGTTATCAATCTCATATTATCATCGCACCCTAATACTCATCACGCCTTAACACACCTCACCAAAATGACAACAGGAAATGAGCCTCTATCCGATGGCCATACCACGGAACCGTATAGTATCTTTGACAAGAGGCAGAAATGGCTAATCGTACTCATCGCCTCAACCGCCGCTACATGTAAGCGGCGCCGATTTATCGTGCAACTAAATGATCACATGCTGATAATGAATAGTCTCCGGATTTGCCTCCAACATCTACTTCCCAGCGCTTTCTACGATCGCAGACGAATTTAATGTCTCCTTAGAGCTCATAAATCTCACTGTGACATCGTACCTGATATTCCAAGGCATTGCGCCCAGTTTCTGGGGGCCACTCTCCGACGTGAAAGGACGCCGGCTTACATATTGCTGCACCTTTCTCGTATTCCTGGGAGCTTGCGTTGGCCTAGCCGAATCGAAAAATTACGCCACGCTTATCGTGCTGCGTAGCCTCCAAAGTGCTGGGAGCGCTAGTACGATTGCTATCGGAGCAGGTGTCATCGGAGATATTACCACTCGCGAGGAGCGCGGTGGGTTTATGGGCATGTTCCAAGCCGGCCTGCTTGCACCGGTGGCAATAGGGCCCGTTATTGGAGGCGCCTTGACTACACTGGGGTGGAGGGCGATTTTCTGGTTTTTGACCATATACAGCGGCGTATTTCTCGTGCTACTGATCATTTTATTCCCGGAGACTCTTCGATCTGCGGTGTCCAACGGAGGCGCGAGCCCATCACATCTCATAGCCAGGTTTCCCCTGACGATATACCAAAAAACCACCAAAGTGAAATTCAGTCCACAAGCCGCGCAGGTCGCCAAAACGAGCCGCATCGACTTGACAGGGCCATTTCGTATTCTTTTTAGTAAGCAAGCGGCACCTATCATCGTTTTCCTCGGTATATACTACGCTGTGTGGCAAATGACGATTACGGCCATGTCTACTCTCTTTCAGAGCCACTACGGGCTTACCGAAACGCAAACCGGCCTGACGTACATCGCAAATGGTGTGGGGTCCATCATTGGTACCCTTATTACTGGAAATATACTGGATGCGGATTACCGCCGGGTTAAGGCCAGGCACGAATCTCGAGCTGGTCAAGACGACCATGACAATGCTACGTTTCCAATCGAAATGGCTCGGCTGCGACTCGTCCCAATATTTGCTGGCCTTCAGTGTGCATCGGTCCTCGCTTTTGGCTGGACGATTCAGTATTCACAACGTGTACACATCGCTGTGCCCATCATAACCACTTTCATCACGGGCTGGACGCTCGTATCGACACAGTCGGTTATTATGACGTATCTGATCGATGTCTTCCCGGACCAGAAAGCTGGGGCAAGTGCTAGTATGAACTTGGCAAGATGTCTCCTCGCAGCTGGCGGGACTAGTATTGTCATGCCTCTCATCAACGCCGTCGGCGTAGGGTTAACCTTCACGATTACTGTCGCTGCGCTGCTTGTTGCCTTGGTTGGCATAGGCATACAGTGGCGCTATGGTGGGAAGTGGAGGTTGGAAGCGGACGCAAAGAGGACATTATCTGTTGAACGGAAGACTTAGTTGAGGGAGTGAATGGACTGTGAGTTTTATTTGCTTGCTTCTCTACCGGCATGTTAGCGCCACAGAATCGCGGATCCTCCGCTGCCTAGGAGATCTGCTAGCGACGTTTAATGAGTATTTCGAGACAGTCGACCGGACTAAGGCTACGATGGCATCGATGCTCATGCATGAACTAGCAGTTACTTAGACAAGCCGAGCAGTATGCTTTAACTTTGTTAACTTCTTAGTAGATCTAGCTCTTTTTAAAGTTTTAGGTAAAAACAAACTATACAACCAGTTTAAGATAAAACCAACTTATCGAGGTTTTCATTACCTACTCTAAAGGTTATTATTAGCTAGTTAATACTTTAATAAAAATGCAACGATTAAAATTTATATTTAATTAATAATCTATTAATATACGTTAATATTTTGTTAAAAAATAAAAATTAGTAAGAGTAACTTTTATATTCCCTTATTATTAAAGCGGGTTAAAAAAAGCTTTTAAATTCGATTTTAAATATGCGCTATAAAAGGGTATTAAAGCCAGCAAAGAAAATAATGGGCGAAAAAGTGTGAAGTAATTACAGCCTCTTTTCGCGCTCCGTCGAGCCTCTCTACCTCTACGTTTTCCTGCTTGGCTTAGGACTTAGCGTTTCTAGTGTTATTATAGCGTATTCATATAGTCCGCACTGCAAAATTCTTGGATTCCAAGAAGACTAGGGAATGCTTAGGTCTTAAAATAGAGAATCACTAGATCTGCTGTAGTCCCTGCACTACATCTGCTGTATCCATCTGTTTCCAGTTGGGGTCAGCTGTACTACTGTGCGAGTTACCCCGCACCTAAAATTATACAGCAGCCTCCTGACCCTAGTAGTACATACAGCTATATTAGTACGTATATACTTAAAATAAGTAGCTGCGCTTTAATACGGTTGATTGATTGATTGATGCAGGTGTTGTGCTGTTAAAATAGTTAAATGTTAGTGTTGTAAGTGGCGCAGGTAGTGCTTAAAGTAGTAGGTGGTAGGTGTGTGTTGCTAAGTCAAAGTGCAATATAATTTAAAGTGTGGAGTAGCTTACACGGTAGTGCAGCTGACCCCAACTGGGAACAGATGGATACAGCAGATGTAGTGCAGGGACTACAGCAGATCTAGTGATTCTCTTAAAATATACCGGCTACTAATTTCTTGCGAAAAATGATCTTGGCCAAAAGCTTGAAGTCTTTGAGGAAATAGATATCATTGACTCACTCACAACACTAACATACCCTAACACACTAAGAGTAGCGGACCGTTATATCTGAAAGAAACTCAAACACTCTTTCTCACGTGTCTTTGTGCACCTCGACACTCACCCATAAGCATGCTGTATTCTCTGTTCTTGCTGGCGGGCTCGATCACCACCGCGCAAGAAGCCGCCCTAAGCCCTTGATTAGAAATTATCGCTTGCCGTAGAGATCCACTAGAAGAGACTTCGCTTTCCAAACATCGTTGGACTTCCATCAGGATTGCTTCTTCAACGTAGCTACCATTGCACCAAGCGGGATACAATATCGAAACGTGGAAGACCTCAAGCACAACAATATCTACTCCCGCGACCGGTGCAATAACGGTTTCTGTGAGAATGTACGATTATTACTTTGAGGAGGACGTATCCTCTATTGTTGTTGTTGTAGTATCCAACGCCGTAGATCCGCTGCGAAGCAGCTATCTTGAGAGCCTCCCATAGGACATAAGCGTGTGCTAGGCTAGGAATTGCATACAGAGAAGCCCTATCTAGCAGATCGAGACTCCTGAACTGCTCTGAAGTTCGCAAATGGCGTAAAGTACTGTTACTCTCCCCTTCGTCCGAAAGCCGGGCCCGAAAACAAGCTTTATGTCGCTATCGTCCACCGCTGTTTATGGAACGTATGCTACCATGAGCAGTTCTCCATAGAGTCGTCCTTGGACTCTATGGAAAATACTCCCATATTGTAAGTCTTGACGAGTATACCGCCGATCGAACGCACGCTTTGAACGGGTGTTGCATGGAGCGTTCTCTCTTCCAACGTCGAGCTTTAGTGAAGAATCGTTTGTTTGGTGTCGATGTCGTACTAAGCTCTTCGACACGATCGTTGTGTTTGTACGTGTCGATAGACTAGATTACTTCCTAGGTGATGTCGCTGTGGATCACCTCGTCGTCATCGTCAAACTGCGAAGTTGAACTCCGTGGCTCTCGTTTTGAAAGGCGGCTGTTAGCTTCCTGATGGGCAGTTGAAGCCGTTTGTATGGGGTTGCGCACCAACTTGGCTTTTCCCCTTAACAATGCACTAACAGTGTATATGCTAAAAGAGGTTCGCAGTGGAAAGTTGGTCTCCTTTGTTGGCACTGCCCCGGAGCACGAGGCTTCGGCCACGCGCACGAATGGAAGCGCTATCTGGTGCTGTTCGGCAGAAAACTGGTATCGCCGGTGGGGTAGTAGATAAGCCCTTTAGCTGTCGAACTGGTCTATTCATCAGGTTTCAAACTGTAGTTATTTCCAATGTGAGCGATAACGCACAGGCTTAATGCCGCGAAAGCAGATCTAGATAGCTAGAACAGTTGTAGCATAGTATTATTTAGCTAGCAAAAACAAGATTATAACGTAACTGAAAGTTTAACACTAAAGTTTAATTAACGTGTATAACTTTAATACTTTTTTAGTTTAAACTTTTTTAAAGTAAATTATTAAAAAGTTAGTTATATAAAAATAAAATAAACTTATATACTATTATTTTTAATATAAACTAAATAATTTTATTAAATAATTTTATTAAACAATAATTTTATTATATTAAACTTAAAACTAATTATAAGCTTTAATTATTAAAATAAAAGCTTTAATTATTAAAATAAAAGCTTTAATTATTAAAATAAAAGCTTTAATTATTAAAATAAAAGCTTTAATTATTAAAATAAAAGCTTTAATTTTTAATTAGTTTATAATAAGCTATATTTATTAAGTGGCTAGGGGGTACGATATTGTACGTTTAAAGGGGTAAGATAAATAACTGTATTATATTGATCTATTTTTTATCTAACTTGTAAAGGCGAAGCCTTCGTGCGAGGAGAATTCCCTTAACAAAGGAATTCTGCCTACGCATACCGCTTAAAACTAGGCTGCGTACGGATGAGACATCCGTACAACAGCCTCGTACGCAGTTAACCTAGATATTGCAACAATATTAATTTTTTTTAACTTTAACTATATATAATTATAATTATATTAAACTATTAATATAAAAAATAAAAACTTAAAAACTACTTAGTTTTTTTAAATTAAAATAATTATAATTTAAAACAAGCTTATTAATATAACCTTTAAAAAGGGTTAGTTATAAATAAAATAAGATTAAATTAAATAAAGGCTATAAAATTAGTTTAAACTAATTTTAAGCCCTGGTTTTATTTTAAAACGTTTTTTAATCTAATACCACGCATTTTTACTACTTTAATATTCACCACTTTTAAGTGAATGTATTACTTATATAACAATAATAGCTTAATTTAAAAATATAAGCTTTTATTAAACAATAATATTATCGGTTTATACGTTTAATTAAATGTTTTAAAAAAAGTAAAATAAAAACAGAAAACGAAAATATTTTTTTAACAAACTATTCTATAACGATTACATAGAATAAATATAGCAATTAAAAGACAAATCAGCGAACTTATATAGAAACTGGGCTGCAACGGCGTGAGCGCAATCGAGAGAGAGATAGAGGACCAATCAAAGACTTAGTAAAAGACTTGAACATCTATAATATGAACACCCAGGCAGTTGGTAACCCACATACCCAGGTGGGGCAAACTGTTGTTATTCTTGGTGTTTGGAAAAGATGCCCTATCACGCTGCCTTCGTTTTGTTTGTGACAAGTACATTATCATGTGCGTCAACAGCCACAACCGTCACTCACGTGAGCGTCTCGCAACACGAAAACTGGAAGATCAAGCTGGTTAATAACGTTCACTAGGACGGTGACGGGCACCCTCAAATCGTCTACCATCAGGACAGCCAATCGATGCATAATTTCCGTTTTGCCAATAATAAGGTCCGAAGGTGTATGTAGTACGCAAAGCATCTAGGGGGAATTAAATACAGAGAGGGTATGAAACATTCAGAATCGCTCAAGACAACACCTTCACACATAAATATCTAGATATATGAAGAGGTTGAGTGCAGTCAATTTCCTCAGGGATCGATGTGTCTCGTATAAGGACCTAGCCACACTTGGCAATCTGACTATTATCCTTTATGGGGACCTTCTTCGACTGTGATCGAAGCCTTGTACGCGGCTCTTCTTCAGTACTTTTGTTTTCCTGACTCGAATCCTTCTTCTTGGAACTTGATCTGTGGTTCTCCAAATGACTCGTCTTATGAAGCTCGATCTGTTCAACCAGGGGCTTCACCATAGAGTCGAAGCATTCGAGATCGTAGTGAATGTCTTCCATGATTTGTGCCTGAGTCCGAAGGCCCAACGAGAAGCTTAGATGTGGCGTAGTGATGGCAGTGCTGAAGTCGAAGAGATGGCCCCCAAGGTAGTTCTCCTTTCGAATATCCATGTTGTAGATGCCCATATCGTTAAGTTGTTTCAATCTGTCTTTCATGATCCTAAATTTCGAAGGTTTATAGAAGGATTTGTATCTGATGTAGTTCTTCACAATTGCCCTAAGAGGCTGGTTGTTGTCTTCAGGCGCACGGTTCCAGTCAAGGACTCCGAATTGTTCTTCAATTCGACGCTCCACAGACATGCTAAGAAATACGTAGCCGTGACAGCGAATAGCCAGTTCGTGGTCCTTTCTCTCTTTCGTCAGACGTCCGAATGCTCGACATTCGGCGAAGAAAGGATCCAAATGATGTCGAATTACATTATCACTTATAAGATGCTCATCTGTTAACACTGGAGGGCGGAGGTCTTCGAGACTGACGAAATTGAACTACAAATTCATGAGTTTTGGATCACGTAGTCTGCTCCCCTAACTTACAACTTTGATAGCATATGTGTTCTCTTTGATGAGCACTTGAAATACTCGACCATGGAGCCCTTCACTGGAGGTGTTCTCATCCCCTGAATTTAGAAGCTTGATGAATTGGGCATCGGCTAAATCTCCATCGAACGGGAATAGCTTCGGCCCTCTGACATTCGGAATTAATTTTGACATCGTATTTTTCTGGCTTCCTCTCTTCTACTATATCAAAGTTGCTACACTAAAACTACGAGAGGAATTGACCTCATATACCGAATACGAAAAGCCGAATATACGCAATGTGGGGAATTGTGTTCGGCTAGGGAACGATCCGCACCGCATCGGCAGCCATCCCTTTCGGGGTAAGATTATGCAGTGTGATATTATGTGTGATAGCAACTAGCGAGCCATTGCATAGTTATCAACCTCAGGGATTGGTTAATTCGTCCGATACGTCGATAAGAAAGCAATATTCCTGCACAATTCATTCATGGCAACACCTCTCATGCACACCCAGCCGAAAGATTAGGTCACACGTGCGCCCGGTTTCAGGGATCACTCAAATATCTAGCCTCACTATGATTGAGCGGCCTCATATGAATGGTCTGTCAGACTAGAATATTGATATGGAACGATTGGTCCATTTAACGATCCAGAATGTCGGTATTCTGACTACGATATTGCAGCCTACAATGTTGCATATATGAAGAGAGGAACACCCCTTCCGCTAATATGGGTAGCAGTTGTTTTCTGTCAGACATCTGGCCTCCGAAGGTCGCTCAGCAAGATGGTTTCAACATTTCTTGATTACCTTACCCTACCAAATCCAACCCCCAATCCTAAACCATGCAAAGAAGGCACCAGCACTAAGATATCTACGGTCTATGGTCCGCATAAAGTGCGACCTTGGACAGACTTCACTTGGGAAAACTTAGATGCAAGTTTTGGCGAGGTCCTAAGGAAACAGACCGATAGCCCAAGAATCAGGGATAGAGACGATGTTGATTCCGAGCAATTAACCATCTACGAGGAAGATTCGGTTACAGTTCTGGCGCAGAATTGGAACATGAAAGTGGTTCAGCATGCATTAGATGGGACAAGGAAGACACTGATGGCAAATCATTTTAAGGAATACCTTGCAAAAGGAACCCTCCATTTAACGAAAAATACCGGACAGGGACATCTCCCAAACGAAAAAGGTAAATTACAGAAGCCGGATTGGTGCATTTACCAAAAAGGGCAAGGAAATCACGACAAGGCCAAGTTCACCTACCTTGTTCCAGGTGACAGCAAGCCAGCAAAAAAGTGGCAGTCAGACTGGATAGAATGCGATGATAAGCCACTTAGAAGAAAAGCAGGCTTGGTTATCCAGCAGCTGACGAAATACATGTACCTCGCGCAGACCCGATACGGATTTATCATCAGTGAGGAGGAGTTAGTTCCGTTGCGGCTCTCGACATTCGACAGAAATTCAGAGACTATAGACAGACGTATACGAGATATTCACGCACGACAAATTCTAGGCTCCACACGCGGGAACTTCGAGGAAGATGACGAAGACGACGAGGGCTACGATCGGTTTGAGCAGGGTATCGGTCTACAGTCATTTCAAGAATTAGCGGAATTTTTGACAGAAGCCAATAACAAAACCGGTTTCCTACTTGAGTACTGCCGGATCCCTTGGACAGAACATGGCGATGGGATGCTTACCATCAATTTGACTCTGTGGTGGCTTCCTATGCTGGCGATTCAAAACTCATCTATTGAGGAAACCAAGGCTTATTCGCCATTAGGTCCGTCTACAGGACAAATGAATCGCAGTCTTAGCAGGCGGCGAGCAGCAAATAAGGTCGAGAATGAGAGCCTCGAAACGCAGGCATCATCACACCGCAAACGCAAGGCTCAAAAGTCCGACCAGCCCGAAGCCAGGTCAAAGTCTCGGCGGACCTCAATGAACTACAACAGTGGAAACCAGCCTACTACATCACATTCAACACCATTTCCGTCTAGAAGATCTAGTCGAGTTAGTCGGGACGGCGCAATTCCTAAAGCGGCATTGGACCTCTCGTTTCCATCTGGTGACATGTTTAACCGCCGTTCCAGCCGCCAGAGAAACAAGGGCGAAGGAGCATTGATGCACTCTTTCACTTCCGTGGCGAGCAGCTCGCAAGCGCCCGATTCCGTTGCAGTGTCTTTCGCGTCAACTCTAGGATGATCAGGCAAGTTGGTGGAGATCTAGAGAATTATATCGAAAGGTGATACTAAATGGAAAACTAAAATGGGGATTCTGAGAGATTTAAATCTGGAAGTCTCCATATGCTGGATATTTTATAGGAAATTGACATATAAATATAACTAATTTAGCAGAGCATCTGTGCACTGGCTACTAGCCGGTATTGCACTCCTTTTTCAACCCATATTTAGGCCTCTAACGCATTTCATGCTAGATAATCGTACGTAAAGAGAAATCGACAATTCTTCATAAGGATTAGACGCTTTATAGGCGAACTATGCTGCTCCGTCAGAGTTAACTGGTGGTGGTAACGAATATATAGTGTAAGGTAATCATTGCCTTCAAGAACCGCTCTATCCACGTGCCAACAGAATCTGTACATTCAGACTGCTTCAAAGCTTCTGTATAACACGTGCCACATTTTCGATCTTGACAAGTTATCATTCTCTTGTGTGCGCGACTTGAAGCCTCGGCTTCTCATCAACCAAAAAGGAGCAGAACCCTTGATTTTCGCACGCGCCTGCAAACTTAGAGTCGGTGGGCGAGTCGGAAACGGTTGTAATGCGGGGATTGAGGTTTTTCAGTGAGATACGCGTTTGTTGTCGGCGTTGCATCAATTCTAGGAGCTTAAAGGAGGATTGGTGGGTTCTTGACATTTTGTTTTATAGAAGTCCATGTTGCTCGTCATCACGTAATTGCGTTGGTAGGAACCGTTCTGTGTAGAAGTGGACGGCGTGGCGTTGAAATCTCGATGTCGAACTCGAGCCATATCTTATCCCAACTGCCCAGGATGTATAGCGAATCTGATGGCATGGTCTTGAAAAAGGAGTAGCCGGGATATATATATGGAAAATCAACTTCGTAGATCTTGTTTAGGCAGCCTCCTTTGATCCGGGCATTTTTGGTGAGTGTGATGGTCAAGGGGTTGTCGGATGGGCCTACGACACCGACGTCGTAGCCCGAGTATTGCTTTTGGTCAGGTGGGGACCCAACTGTATAGGTCGATCTACTAACTGGGTCTGGAGCTGACATGACCGACTGAATTAAGAGAAGTGCAATCGTCGTTGTTCTTTGTCATGTTGACTGGGCTACCGCCGTTTGCTCTATTGACATACTCCCAGCAATGGCATGATGGGTCAGGGTTGAAAAGCGTCTATATGTTGGTGACTGTTCCGATCTTTAGTGCAAGTTTGAAGAGGGGTTATAGAAAAATGTTGAGTCTCGCCATCTGAGCTGCAAATATGGATTATTTAGTCGTTTGCTGGGTATTGTTCTTGTAGTTGCATGGTCCATCTAACTTTGCTTGCGCTAAGTTCACCGTCGGAGGGGCATATGCTCTAGGACCATTTCAAACAAGATCGCGATGGATATGGCATGAGAATTAATAGACTATACATGCCCCCTCAATTCATTGACTCGTTTGTACATATTGGGGGATATAGGTATGCATCCCCCCACCTGGGTATGTGGGTTACCAACTGCCTGGGTGTTCACATTATAGATGTTCAAGTCTTTTGCTAAGTCTTTGATTGGTCCTCTATCTCTCTCTCGATTGCTATTCCTCTTCCCAGTTGTCGGTCGCATCGCGAAGTTGTTGTAACCATTCTGCGTAATCTTCGCGGAATAGTATAGTTGGGGCCGATAATGGGTCTGGAATCCGGCATGGTGAGGTTATTGTTTGATGAAGTTGTTTGATGAAATTGTTGTTTGGTCCATGTTGGAAATGGCAGCGTGCAGGCCTGCCTCGCCCTTATATAGCGTAAGTAGCATCTTTCGAGTGGTTGTTCTACCAACGATATCTTGGCTGACTACCTCCTAACGGACAGCAATTTCCTGGCATTTGACTTTGAAGAGAGTTTGAACTAGAGGGCTATTAAAATCATACACGTCAATTAGACTTTGGTGTTGAACCTTCAGTTACGCTATGATCTTGTTTTCGCTGGCATGGGGGGGAGCTAAATAATACTGTGTCACAGCTGTTCTGGCCATCTGGATCTGCCCTAGGGGCATTGAGCCTGTGCGCGATCGCTCACATTGGAAATAGGTATGCATCCATTTCACGAGTTTCCCGCATTGTAGCCACCGTTGCCAGGGTTCAAGGGTTGTTATTCTGCACCATAACCAAGCCCATCCCGAAAGAGGAAGGTTTATTCCTCTAATTGGACCGGCTGAAGGTTCCCTAAACGAGGTGGCGCCGAAGGGCTGAAGCGTCTAGGTGAGCCTATTAATCGGCATCAGCGCGTTAATTATTCGACCTTGCTTCCACCTAGGACTGGACATCTTTTAATATCGAAACTGACGAGTGGATTGCATTTATAAGGAAGCTTTAAGTCTCTTAACGCGTTCTTTTACTTTATCTGATCGATTAAGGCATGATTCTGAGAATATTGTGTTGTGTAAATGAGAGTTTTATGAAGATTTATTTTTTCTATTTCCTTTAGTTTCCATGGACAGTGCTAGACTCACCGAAAGTTCATCTTATAGCAAAAGGACCACTTGGTGGACCATAATAAGCTATCTTTCAGCAAAAAGGAGTTTATATCGAGCTATCAAAACCCATAACGTCAATCTACTAAACGAGACTTAACCACTTACATTAAGCACCAAAAACCACAACAATGGACAAAGCAACTAACGGTGCCACGAAAAGCCTGCCCGATAAGGAAGCTGTCGAAGCTGTGCTCCTAACAGGGCGTTCATTTCCAGCGCCCTTGTAATAAGGAGGCCGATACCCACCTGAAAAACTCTTGTAGTCACTTGTGAGGTTGTAATCCGCGTACGTCGCGTTCGCGCTGTGGCACTTCTTCGTCATACAGCAGATATGACAGCAGCAGTAATTCGGATGCCTTGGTGGCGGCGCCGTGCTATTGCGGCCGGAAGTGCCGTTGTGAGCCGGCTTGTGAGTTTCTAAACCGACGAAGCCGCCATAATTAGTACTGGGGTGGGGAGCAGGAGCACTTACCGCAACGGACACGAGTAAGAGAAGGATGGTGGAGAAGAGCATAGTGCGGGTGGCCATCTTGGAGGCAGTCATCTTGAATGTGGTTTGGGTCGGTGGTTATTCGAAGATTGATTGCCTTGTGTTGAATGTTGTTGTGATGTTATTTTGAGACGAGAAGACTACTGAGTTGCGGTATACCTCAACTATATATAACTGGGTAGAACGGTGTGGGAGTAGTCAGAAACAAAGAAAAGAGACAGGACACAGACCACAGAGACGAGTGAAAGACGTATCCTTTACGTTAAAAAGAATGCCCTTGTCTTCGTTCTTTTAAGAGCTGGGCTGACAAGGCCGTTGTTCGCCCTATTCAATCACTCTCTTTGTCACTCATCTCTTCGCATTGTATCAGTAACCAGACTTGTGTCTAAAAAGCTACCAAGTTGACTTGGCTTCTCAGTTTAGTTACAATATTTGTACACTCGCTAGCGAGTCACTGTCAAAGCGGTAAATCAGTAAATGTGGCAGCCACTTTCGGTGGTGTCGTCTTGTCAAGCGGTAACATGCATTCAAATTGAGTGATCACAACACGTGACCGTAATCACATATATAATAGTTTTATCAATAACTATCAGCCCATAATTATATTCATTAAGACTCAGTCTTCGTGACGCACAGGTACTCGATAGTGTAACCATGCCAGGCCCTGCCCAACTCACAACAGCTCACTCCCAAACATGGAGCACCAAGCAATCAAGTCCTTTAAAGTCATAATGACAGGACAATATTCATTCAGAGCAAGAAAATTGCATCATTACTGCATATAAAAACCACCTTTCCCTCCCCTAAGGCTGATCCAAACAGACAACCAACAACACAACTCTGACACCAAAACGATCAACACACACTGCAAATAAAGAACTCAGACAACCCTACTTACTTTCACTTTCATAATGTCCCAGAATAACCCACAACCACCTCCCGGGACAGGCTGGTACTATGGCTCCCCGCAACACACCAATAGCGTAAACGGCTGGGTCCAATCGCAGGCCTACCCGCCATGGGGCAACCATAGACCTGTGGTGCCGGCAAATCAGCCAACAGGAGGTTATGCGCAGGTTCAGCCAGCAGGTTATTGGGCGATACAGAATGGGCAAGTGGTGTGGTGGCCGCGGCAGTGAGTTCGCAAAAGGTGGTTACTGCCAACAAGCCATGAGTCTAGGTAAGGGGGTGGACACTGGCTCCATAACTAGATGTCAGGGAAATAGAAGCTGTTATTCATAGAATGAATAAGTACAATCTCAACAAGCTAGCTGATACCATTGATTACTCGAGACTTGCGTGCAATCTGAGATCCCTCGAGCTCGCCCCAACATAAGCAGTCTTCGGATAGCTCGTAACCTTCCAATCCTGTGCCTCCGAGTCCCAGTTACTCAGATCCCGATAAGTCACATTGAAAGCGACAGTTTTCATCTCTCCTGGCTCGAGTTTCACTTCATCAAAGCCGCGCAACAGAACCTTGGGCTCGGTCGGACCACCAAGGGAGAGGTACTAAGCCATGACATGTCAGCAGTTGACTCTCGTAGTATCTAGGTAGACAAGCAACGATACATACCAACTGAGGAATATCAGTCCCAGCCACTTTACCTGTATTCTCGATGTCTACATTGATGACATAGATAGTCTTGTATAGTTCCGGGTTTCCGCCAGGCGCGCCGCCAGCGGGTGGTATAGGCTGCGCTGACCTATTATGAGCTGCGAAAGGAATATCGTTCGGATCGGTCTGATCCGAGATGTCTGCGCTGTGAATCCACGGGTATATCATACCAGGGATCTTCTCAAATCCCTCCGGCATAAGCGCGCTCTCGGGATCGAAATCGATGCGTCCGAAAGTAGGTCCTGCGATCGTTTCCCCACTCGCAGGCGTATAAGGCCCTACATCCTGCGGCGTAACCGTGATGTTAGAGTAAGAGAAGTTGGTGTAGCTGAGCCCGAATCCGAATTCGAAGCTCGGCTCGATACCCTCACGGTCGAAGTATCGGTAGTCTATGAACAAGCCCTCGGCGAAGTCTTGCTGTGGCTGTGGTGAGCTTGAGTTGACGAGCGTCACGATACCCCAGTCCCCTGCTGCTTTACCCCATGTGAAGGGGGTTCTGCCTTGCGGGTTGACCTTCCCGTACAGGACGTCAGTCAGCGAGTTGCCGGATTCCTGGCCTGGAAGACCAGCCCAGAGGATTGCAGTCACATTCGGATGCGTCTTGACATGGTCGATGAGCACGGGTCCTACGCTGTGAATCACTACGATGGTGTTAGGATTGACTGATGCCACGGCCGCAATCAGTTCATCGCCGCCGTTCCAGAGTGTCAGGTTCTTGCGGTCGCCGAAATTGCCGTCAAGTGTTTGGTAGCCTTCTCCTGAGTTGGCGTTCACAAAGACAATGGCAACGGATGAGTTGCTCGCGGCTGCGCGAGCTGCGCTTAAATCCCAGTTGCTCTTGACGTTGGTGAAGATGGTTCCATCTGCACCAGCTTGTTTTTCGAGCGCAGTCGCTGGAGATACTAAGTATGGGAACTCGGCAGTTGCAGAACCCCATCCCATCGCCAGCGTGCCTGTGTCGCATATTCTGTTCAGAAATTAGGAGTCAGCAATAAATTCCCTTTTATGATAAAAACCGGTCTTATTTTAGGAGGAGAAAATCCCTGAGTGGGCGACTTTTGCTTTCGAGACACGTCAAAAAAAAGAAAATATTCCAGAATGCTAACCTGTCAACGCAATCATTGGGTCCGTTCGGGTTATCTTGCGCGTCCTCGCCAATGATCGCAAGGCTGGCTGGTGTCTTCAGTGGCAAAGCATTGCCGGCATTCTTCAGCAGCACGGCCGACTTAGCGCCCATCTCCCGTATGAGCTCAGCATGATCTCCCTGCACATCGACATGCTTATTCACCGTCGTGTTTCCCATCTTCGCAGTCCAGTATTGAGGGCCAACGGTCTTGTTCGTCCACGAAGAATAGTTAATGTCAACCTGCTTCGTGTCTCGCCCAACCTTGTAGAACGCAGCCATGATACGGACGGCCATGTCATCGATTCGGAACTGCGGAATCGCGAGCGTGAGGACCGCTTCAGTCAGTGCTCCACCCCAGTAAGAGCTATACGTGCTGTTGCGAACTCCGTCGCCGGGCATCGTCATGTCAAGTCCAGTGAGCGCGCTAAGCGCACCAGAGTGTTGTCCACCCCAGTCCGAAACCACTGTAGTTCACGGTTATTATATTGCTTTCCGAAATGGACATTAACCCTATATCATATAATGCCATTAACTTATTCAAAATCCCCAATTCAAAATGTTTTATACATCATTTATTCCACCTAGTGCCGAGTTAAAGGGTAAGTTAGAAGATGTATCACTTACCAAAGCCCTGAAAGCCAAGCTCGTTCTTTAAAAGTTGATTGATGACATACGAGTTCTCGCAAGCATATGTGTTATTGATCTTGTTGTACGAGCACATGACGCTTCCTACGCCAGCTCGCACTGCATCTGCAAATGGCCTGTAAAATCAGGACTTGTCAGTCAACAGTAACTAGATCAATCCCTTCAACTGTTGCCTGGGCCACATTCTCCTCTCCTTGGAGCCACGTGGTGATCCTATAGACTTACCATAAATAGACCTCATGCATAGTCTTATCATCGATATTACTACTGATCCCTCCCCGGAAGTGTTCCTGCTCGTTCAATATGTAGTGTTTCACGCTCGCAATGACGCCCGCACTCTGTGTGCCTTCGACCGTTTGCGCGACAGCGATGCCAGCTAGGTATGGGTCCGGGCCGAAGGCCTCGAAGTTGCGGCCGCCAGCGGGATCGCGGCCCAGAGGCCCAACCACGGGTCCGAGTTGAACGTCTAGTGTGCATTCAGGTCAGTAATAAGAGTATCCTCTCCTCTGCTTTGAATAGCCATAGTTTTATTGAGATATTTGAGGAGGGGAGACAGAATGACTTCATACATACCAATTCCCTTATCCCTAAATTCCGCCCCCAGCGCCTCACCTCGTCTGCGAATTAGCGACCTCGAAAACGTGGCCGCAGCGTTAATCCCCGCAGGAAACGCGGAGTTCAAATCGGCTAGAGAAGAACAAATCGCACATTAGCAGAGCACTTGTCACGCGATTGTCAACATATTCTTCTTCAGTCGCGATTCCTATCTCCTTTGCATCCGGTCTCTTATCTTCACTCCTGATACCAACGTCACCTTATTCATGAAGTAAAGCAAGCATCATAAAGCTAGGTAGTCGTACTGTACCTGATACCAACCGGCCCATCCTGAAGACACAAGTGCCTGAACCCGAGTCGGGGTACGCTGCCAGTATTCCCAGTACACAGATCGGCCTGGTTGCCAGTGCCGGTAGTTAAATTGACTTTCTCGACTAGCGTTAGTTTCCCGACGAACTCGCGAGCCCGAGCATATGCATCGTCCCAGCCGTCCGGACCACCTGCGCTCCAGGGAGAGGGGAAGAACTCGGGCAAGGTGGAAGATGAGTCCGCGAATGAGGTGCCGTCGCGTGCTATAAGAAGCGCGAAGCCGAGAGCGAGCGATCGTAAATACATCATGCTACTAAGAATTCAGTCAAGATCTAGGGAAGGTCCCAGGCTAGAGAGGTCAAATTACAGGTCACAACCGAGGGACGCGGGGATCCCGATCTCAAATTTGGAGACTTGAGTATGACAGACCTTATCCCCTCCGTATATGCGTGGACTAAGGATAATATATCCCTATGACTGAAGATGGGTGAAAGAAGGGTAAACATGGGAAGGGTTCATTTCCGGCAGAATGCGGGAGATCGACAGTCAGGTACCGACAAGCGAGCCTCTGGATAAATTCAACGGCCGAAGTCAAGCGGCGACACAAGCACAGTTTGGTAGCTTGACAATCTCATATCGTAAAATATAGTCCTAAGAAACCCGATCGCCTTTACCAGGTTCCTCATCAAGCCATGTGGAGCCTTTCTGTGGCTCTCTGTCTCCCTATAACTCCGTCAGTCCTCGTAAAACAATATCAGTAGCCGGTTAACATTTCCCTCAACACTCAAAGAAATTTGCTTGTGACACTTCCTAGCAGCATCTTTCTCTTCTGACTGCTGACAAATTTGCTTGCATCCTCGGACCATTTCTGGCTACTTGCTGAAATATTCCCCATGCTATCATCCATGATATTCAACTTCTCCGTACGCTCATTTAGTTGACGGGTAAGGTAATCGCCCCAGCCTTCTTGGCTTGGACTCGATGGACCAGCCCGAGCCTGCTGTTCCATTGCCGCCGAGGCATCAATCATTCTCTTGCTTGGTGGTCTCCCTGGACCTCCAATTAAGAGATCTAAATCTGTTGGCGATATGTATTGCGTTCCAGAAATCCATTGCATATTCGAGATGGCTGGGCGCGATGGTATCGGGAGATCAGGGTTGATAAGCGTGTCAGCGGTATTTTCCAGCGCCTTACCCGTTCCCCATACCTGTAGAACCGCCAGTTCAGACGGCCCCGTCCAGCAGAGTACTTCACCGTCTTCCGTGACGAGCGAATTTGAAACACGGCTTCCGTCCATCATCGGCAATGGAGCGTTACCAAGCTCCTTTAATCCCGGTAGACTAAATGCTCGGGTTGTTCGATCGCCAAAAACACCAACCAACGCCATCCCATGCAATTCAAATTCAGTTACCGCAGCAGCGCTACACAGATAGTCGCCGAATGATTTTGACGCCCCTTTCGACGCGGTAGGTTTGAATATACGGATTTCCGTTTGTGTGACTAAACAAGATTAGTGAAGGTTCAATGCAGAAATCAAAAGTTTACTGTCCTTACCAACAACAAGTAAGCCGTTTACATGTTTGCCTTGTCGGAGGCCAGCGACAGTATGACCTGTCGCTGCTGCTGGCTTTCCAGTATCAGCCACGATTGGACAGATAGACACAACCTGGTCACCCAAATTGGCTACTCCCGCGAGCTCAGCCTTGAAGCTCGGGCCAGAGGGCAGAAGCTTCAAGGTGATTACTTTTCCTGCCTTGGTACCAACGAAGCAGCAGATGCTCGAATATTTGTCCTCGTCCAGCGTCAGAACCGAAAACTCAATAACCACTGGCCAGTCCTTACTGGCTGACGTATTGGAGCGGCTCTTGAGAAATGATGACTTCTTCTCTGGCTTTGTCAAGTCGGCTATCGAGGATTGGAACATAACCGAAGGGCCCCTTAAGTCAATAATACTAAAGAATCCGTTCTCAGAGCCCACCGCGACGAAGCCTACATCGGATACCTTGATCGCACTTATAGGTCCCTGCATCATCTCGTAAAGCGAGAAAGGTTGTAGGCCACCCTTGAGGTTCGGTTCTGATCTGGCCCTGATGTCCGAAAGCCCCCCAGGATTCGACTGTATTTCCTGATTTGCGTTCTGGCCGTAGAATTTGTTAGCGTCCCACCTATATATGACTAGCTCGCCGTTGCTCGTGCCGACGGCGAATTCCGGGCTATCCGCAGCCATACTCATCGCAGTGATATTCACATCCTCGAACCGATTCAGAGCTCTAGCCACGTCGACTTGGAGCTGCTTAGGGTTTTCAATCTCATCTCCATGACCAACATCCCATATGCGAACAGTGCTGTCAGCGTGAGCAACCTGGATGATTGTTCGGCCTTCGAAACGCCGCCGAGGTCGTCCTGCTTCGGCGCCGCCTTTGAGGATCGGCTCACCCCCAGGCCGGTTTTCAACCATGCCGAGCCACTTATCACGGCTAAGTGTAGAGCTTGTGACTTTAGTAGCATAGGGGTGAACGAAAGATAGCGATGGGTGGAGTTGATTTGTTGGTGAAATTGGATAACCACTTGGGAAGCTCATTGTGATTATCTCTCCCGACAGCAATAAAGCTAGTACAGCGATTGGATCTTGGGCGCCAGAAAAATGTGGCGATGCACGGGGAATGAGAGTAAAGTTGGTCACTTCGGCACCAATTGGGGTCTCAAGAGTAAGCCGCTGCTTGCCCTTAAGATAGTCTGCTAGAACCTGCCATGAAGAAGTAGCGTAAACCGGAGTGACACCAAGCTCTATGAAAGTCAGCCCGGATGGGGGGCCGTCCAGTGTCTGGCCGCCAGCAACTAGCAGGCCCGAGTCCTCTGGGTTTTGCTTACAACACCAAGCTATTTTCAAGTAGGGATGCTTTGGCTTGGACGCTTCTGGGTGTGGCATTGACTGGTCGACGTTAACATCGTAGAGCGTACGTGCCATGACTAGTCGTCCATCCTTTGAGGTATCCCAAAATACCAGGCTAGCATCATCGTGTGCGGTGAGAACGAAGGTTCCGGTAGGATGCCACAAAGCTTGAGTGAGCTTAGGTTTCCTCAGGGAATCTACAGCTTGGTGGCTGCCGCCCGGCGCTCCAGGAGGAATCTGGTATTCATAGAATCTAGTCGGCTGATTCTGCTTGAAGGAATAAATTACAGCGCCATGGGTGTACCCGATCAAGAGCTTGCCGACGTCGCGCGGATGCATCTGTAGTGATACAAGAGCGACAGCTCTAGCTCGAGGATCTCTGACGCTCCAAAAGTTTGGAAGGCGAAACTGTGACAAGTGTTCACGGTCGAGGTCGTAGGCGTACACCTCACCAGTTTGAAGTCCCAGAAAGCACCAGTCCAGCATAGGATCAGTTAGCATGCACACAACGATCCCCGGAGCGTGAAAGCTGGTAATTCTAGCACCGGTGTCGAGGTCCCATATAACAACTTCATTCTTCGTGTCCAGGCTAACCAGGCGGTTGGCGCAGAACTGAAGGTCCGCAAAAGAGCATGGCCGTAGAGGAGTGAAGAACTTCTGAACCCTGGATTGGCCAAATACATAAATTTTGCCACTACCAAACCTGGATTCATTCGTGCCAATGGCGATGAGAGACTGGACAGGTTCATAGGCCATACAGCTGTTCGGGACAGTGAGTGAGCTTAAGCCCCCAATAAAAAAGTCTGTAATAAGCCTGTCTTGCTTTGGACATACCTAATCTGAGAATTGATGCCATATCGGGAGCGCTCATCTGGGGCGAACAGGCCTGGCAAGATGTTCGCAGACAGGTCATTCTGCATGCCTGCCTGCTTGCCTCGGAGGAAGCTTGCCATGGCTAGTAATAAGGCCAAACTTAATTGAGACAGTAATACAGGGGCATTTACGTGACAAGATACCCTCAACTACAGCTTCAGGGTTTGCAGGGTGAGATGAACAACTTCTGAGGCTTGTCAGCCGGCAATGATCGAGTCAGCCTGAGTGACCAACGGCTAAGACGGCTTTCTCTTTTACAGTGGGCATACGTCACTTTGACTGCCCCTCCAAGGTTGTGCTCAGTACTTGCATAAACGTTTTAAAAGCCTATGTTGGATAGATAACCAGCACTTCAGGCCAATTAGAAGCAATAGAACTTGAAGCTAACACAAGGTTGGTAGTTAATATTGGTAAGAAAGATTCATAAATATTTCAAGCGATGTCTTTTCTCATCTCTTTAGTGTCTTAGCATACGAGTGAATGCTACAGGTCCCTTAAAAGGAGGAAGATATAGGACGATAACAGCCGCTACATATCTTCTTACTTTGAAATCTCGCAATACATTAGCCAGCTGTGAATGTGGATTGCCTCAACATATTGACTTTATGTTTTGTACACCTTCATCTATCTTGCTGTATTTGGCTGGAGGTCTCATTTGACCAATAGGAATCGTTGGCGCCAGTACCTTAGAGCAGAACCACAGCGCAGGGGTGTATATGCACACCCCAGCTACCCTGAGACGAGGATGCTACTTGCAAGTTACGGGACATTCGAAATGACATACTGCAGCAAACGAATCGCTAACTATCCTATAAAGTAAGCGGATTATAGTTGGGTGGAAACCTGGGTACTTCCTATAAATTGCAGGTGGTTGCCTGCATCTTGGCTCTTGTCCATTTGAATTGAAGATGTTGCAAACGCAACCTTTAACTCCGATTAGTCCAATTGTAAAGCCTTTGTGACATGTTAATTTTGCAGGTTGTGTAAACCCCCATGGCCACATCATGATACTGCTAGTGGCAAATAAAACAAAATTGTATTTGTGGTATAGGCTACTCACCGACCTGGACAAATACCTGTCTTTGTCTGTGTCGAGGCAACAGACATATTTTTCTTGATACTTATGTAAGGTTCATAATGAACATGCAGTCTACTCAAGCTCGACTCAACAGCATTCTTAAACCACTACCTAGGTAGTTAGGGGAGTTCTTTCCATCTCACCGTAATTGCCAAACGAACGGAAATTGACCGCCTCCAAGCTCCTTTCATCCAATATTTCTCCCTGGCGAGTCTCAGGAATCTGAGATAGGAAAGGTTATACCAAAGCAAATACGTGTTCCGTTTATTCTTGAGAAAACGTTGGATTCAATTCCCTTTCAATTTTTCAAGATAACTCAGGTAATTGCCCTGAGTATAGGTACTTCCCCCTGGGTACCTAGGTACTACCTGGCACCTACTTCCTGATTTGTGAAAGCATGTAGAGGTGCCGACCCTGAGTTAAAGAGGAATCAAGTGACGGGCATCAGAGCTTCCTATTCGATTTATTTACGACCAAACTCGAAGATTCACAGCTCCCAAATGATTAGCAAGGCTTTTCTCTTCAATCCCATCTACTTTGGTACAACAACGCCAACAAACCTGGGCCGCCTGTTCATCAGCCTCTATGTGAGCGCCCTGAAAGCCGTTACCTCGGCGATACCAATCCCTTATCATAGCCAGTCTATCTGTTGCTATGGTCCAGTGTTTACCGTTTGTACTTTATTTAGCCTCGATTCGGCGGTTAAGATATGATAAGCATCCTGCTACTCATCGCTCACCTTCACCCTACACACCTGGGAACAATTCTCTGCTCTTTTACTTCCCCTCGTCTTAGCCGATCTAGTTAAAGACTGGGTTTGGTAACAAGATGGCGACAGTCAAGAAGGTCAAGGCCGAGGTCGATGTACGTATCATCCATGCGTCGTCCCTTCACTGTCTCTAATCGTTGTAGAATGAGGCCTTATCCTCTACTGAGCCACGTCCAGCAAGTTCCTTCTCGAAAAAACGTGGAAGCACCAACTCAGATCCCATTGTGCTCAATGACGAAGACGACGACGCTCAAGAACGGAGAAAGCCGGCTGGAAAGAAACGACATACTGCCGCTACCGGTCTTTCTCCTAGAGCTGGATCCAATAAGAAGTGGAGGTTATCTGCTCCTACTACTCCTGCAGCTCCTGCAGATGATACGAGCAGTACTATTACACAACCACGGAAATTTGCTGAGATCTTACAAGATGACCAAGTGGATGAGGACAAGTCCGGGCTCCAGGAAAGAATAGCAATCCTTGAGACCGCTTTGGTGCGCGCAGAAGAACAAGCGAAGGACGACAACGAAAAGCTTAAGAAGGCACAACTCTTCATCAAGAAGCAGACAGAAGATTTGCGCAAATTTGACGATGTTCGACGATATGCTCTCACAGAAGAGCAAATAATTGGGCTAGTTGCGGAAAAGTTACAGCTCCTCGAAACAATCAAGAAGTTGGAAACCGACCAGAAGAAGCTGGAAGCTACCCTAGCGTCTGTCAGACTAGAGAACACTAAATCAACAGAGACGAGGGAAGCCGTCCAGAAAGCATTAGCGGCCGAAAGACAGTCCATGCAGAAGCAGAAGACTAGCCATGCCGAGACACAGCAGGCCTTGCTAAACGCTCAGAAACAAGCTTCTCTCGACACAGAGAACCTCAAGAAAGCTCGCGAGGTTGCCCTCAAGTATCAAATACGACTCAACGAAGCTACCACCACATTGGCCACCTTACGGGGTGATCATAGTAAGCTTGCTGCGGAGCTAACGACAGCCAGGGAAGAGCGCGAAGCAATGAATACCGTTCGGTTCAAACTGATGACCAATACGGAGACACTCAAGAAAGCTCAAGAAAAAGAGAGAGAACTAGAAGAAGACAAGATTAACTTGCGAAGTCGGATCGTCGACCTCGAACTTGAAAATGCCAAACTCGGTGCCAGCTTGAAAGCAGCGAAGAAAACTTCACAGAAGGACATGGAAAAGCTACTGCTGGACCTTGACACCGCTAAGGAGGACAGCGAGACCATCAATATCGGGAGCACCAAGCTGCTCGAGGAGAACAAGCAGTTCATGAATGAGATCGCAGAACTAGACAGTCGTATCAATGTCTTGAAGGCTGAGAGAAAGGCTAATGCGGCGACAATAGAGAAGCAGGGAAAGGAACTTGCGGCATCGAGGGAAGAGGCTTCCAGGCTTGCCGGTGTTGAGTCTGGCTCGCAGGTAAGAAAATATCGATTACTTTCCATTTCCCATGATTTTTTTCTTTTTAGGTTTGTTATCCGGCTAGTGTCACTTACTGATGAACTTCGCACAGGTGACTGAGCAGCGTATCGCGGAGATGGAGGAGCATATGCGAACATGCGTCGTCGCGAATAAGCCCCCGGAGTTCTGGGATCATTGGCGCAAGGTGACGAGTGATATAAGCGCCAGTCTAGCTGAGGATCAAGAGAAGCGATGCCTTCTAGCTGAGAATCTAGATGAGCCACACCGCTGCTGACGAGTCCTTCCCCCAGTTCACCATGCTCATCGGTTGTTACTACTCTGGGAGGGAGGGAGGACCGTTGAAATTTCGTCGGCTGCCGATTAGGGGATTTGCCCATTTTACTATACGGCGTGTTGGAGAATTTTATAAAAACCATGCCCAAGGTAGGCAAAGAATGGTGCGCGATGATTTCTTCACATGGAAGGCTGGTAGGAATCTTGAAGAAATCCAATTCAAGAATGCGATTCTCTTCGTCTATCGTGGTTACGCTGGCCTAGCTCAAGCATGATCCATTCGTAGGCGGCCCATTGCACGGCGTTGACGACGAAGGCCCTCACGCTACACACCATCAGACCACGAAAAAATACACGTGCCCCTCCCTCTCTGTATGCCTCCCTGGCAATCTGTACAGCTCCTTTGCGTTTTGTTGTACTCGTGCCTAGAAGCGGTGTTACAACTCGGTCAAGTGCGGCGGTTGAATAAGCCTGTCCCTGAACGCGTGTCTTTATGACGTCGAGCGGGAAGACACTCGCCCACGTCACGACACCTGCTATGCCGCCGCACAACAAGACCTTGATCGTCTCCTGCGTGGAGAATGCCGTCGCGCTCAGGCCGTTGCTATTGCTGTCTATACCGTCTAAATGAATAGACGATGCCTGTCGTGTGAGAAGAGACGTTATCATACGGCTTCCAACCTCGTAAGCCCAAAAATAAAACCCGTAGCCGATGCTATCCCGGAGTGCCGTCACCACGCCCCCATGATAAAAACCGCGGATCCCTTCGGCGCGGAGGATGCCTCGGGCTATGCGGTAACTTGATGATGATGATGAGGAGGAGGAGAAAGAGATTGGGTTGGGAGTGGAGGCAAGTTGGGCCCTACATTTGATCAGCTCAGTTGGTGTGCTGATGGCCCATGTCGCGAGACCGCCGGCTGCGCCCGCGAGCCACGTTGTCCAGAGGTTGGAGCCTGTGGTGCTGCCGCCGTTCGTGTTTGAAAGCACAGTGTTGGAAGAGGCGGGGGCTAGAGCATGGTTTAGAGCGTCCTCGGTCCGGTTATACGTTACGAAAAGGAGGGCGTTGAGGGCGCCGTAGCCGAGAACGGGCGCCGCAGTCCCAGTCACGAGGGAGGATTTTGTTGTTTGGAAACATTGGGTGAGGGATAAAGAGGTTGCTGGGATTGAACTTAAGCGTAGTGGTGAGGATGAGGGTAAGATTTGTCTTGATAGGGTAGGCTCGGCCGCTAGAGGTTGAGATGGGATCTGCGCTTGAAGACGCACTTTGATCAGGTCTAATGGGTTGCCGATCAAGATGCCCACGGCGCCACTAGTGTAGCCTGCCCAGAAGTCGGCCGACATGATTGATTGACTGACTGCTTGGGAGAAGCTGGGATTGTGAGTTTCTCTGTTTCTTGTCAACGAGCCCGGATGCCCTTGGCAGTAGTTAAGTTCACGTTTGGTTAAGATTCATCGATGGCAACCCAAAGTGATCTGTGTCGAGCCATAATCACATGGACACAGAAAAACGAAATCAGTAGCATCAGACTCGCGCTCGAGAAGAGATCCAGCTGGTCATATTGGATCTTGAACAACGAATGAGGCAAGATTTCAAGCCGTACATAAGCTCAGAAGTCATAGTAGTATACCTACCTCTTCCCAAGCGCTTACACGTGTAAGTGACCCCTCCTTTATTAACAGTAAGACTATGAGATAAGGAACGAGGGACTACGGACGAATGGAGCTGATAAGCTCTCGGCGGCTTTGAGGCTTTCATATTTTGCTCATGTTGATAGGTCCAGCAATGATGACTGTAGATGTTGAATAGAGTCAAATGACTAGTAGCTCTGTTAGTTCCTAATTGAACGGTAAGAAATCGTAGTGAATGTGGAATCAGAAGAGGAGAGTTGACAGCCGAAGAAATCGAGAAATTAGTCTAACTAGCGGGGGATGCAGGTCCACGGGTACAATTAAGACACTGTACTCGAGGACCTGCAGAAGCAACAGGTCATGTGACTTGGTGTCGAATCCCCCGCGCCAAGACACCTGCTCACTGCTCACTAGACGCGTTAACGCGCTTTCCCAAAGTCAACAAGCCAACCAGTGCCTGCTTCAAACTCCAACATCTTGCTTAGCAAGCTACGTATTACATTTATTACCTAGGTACATAGGTAGTTTTACCTAATCAGTGCCTCTCTACACCTAGTTACCTACATGCCTACGCCGTCAGTGGCAAACTGACCCTTCTCCCTTTCTTTACATTAGACTTCCAACATCAACACATGTGAACTGCGAACTGCGAATTACCACTGGGGCGTGCTCGAATACCAAGTACTTGCAATGTATGCAAAACAATTCCAAGAAACCGAGGTGGATTCCAGTGATGCATTCTGACCAGCTGTATAGGGCGAGTCCCGCCAGTCCCGCCATACCGCTGGCGTCGGTAAAGTCGAAGCCATACACAACACCCGGCAAACGCCTCCTCTCTCAGAAGTCTGTCGATCAACTGCATAAGCCATTCAAATGCCCCGGATCTGCCACGAGAACGCCAGCATCCGATCGTCCAACGCGGAAAAAAAGAAAGGTCGATTACAAGGGCGCCGACGCCGATGCTGATGACTCGCTTGACAAACCTTACACCAATGCCGACCGCTTAGCTCTCGCAAACAGAGATGTCAACCGATTCCCCGTGTTCCAAGCCAAAGACAAAGAGAAGGTGTTTAGAAAGGCCTTCGCTGTGCCATTGATCAACAAGAATGCGGGCGGTTACAATCCTAATCGCCCTCCGCCCACCCTTGGTCTGCGCCAAGGAGCTGTTTTTGTCGCGAAGCCTTTGCACGATCCCAGTGGGGAGTTTGCCATTGTGCTTCACGATCCAACTGTTGATGATAAACCGAAAGAGTCTGTGACGCCGGCTGAGGAAAAGACAGACGAAGAGTCGAAAACGAAGATAGATGCACCTCTCGTCCATAAGAGCCTAGCTGAGATTCTGGGTATCAAGAAGAAGGTCGAGGGGGAGCGTCCTAGGGTCCCCGTCGTTATCGACCCGAGACTGGCTAAAGTCCTGCGACCGCATCAGATCGAGGGTGTCAAGTTCATGTACAGATGTGTAACGGGCATGATTGATGAGAAGGCCAATGGCTGCATCATGGCCGACGAAATGGGTCTCGGAAAGACCCTACAGTGCATCACACTTCTTTGGACCTTGCTCAAACAGTCACCCGATGCCGGCAAGACCACCATCCAAAAAGCCATTGTTGCTTGTCCTTCCAGTTTGGTTCGCAATTGGGCCAACGAGCTTGTCAAGTGGCTGGGAGCGGACGCCGTCACGCCTTTCGCTATTGACGGTAAGGCGACGAAGGAGGAGCTGACCCGGCAGCTCCGGCAGTGGGCTATCTCAACCGGTCGCGCTGTTACTCGCCCCGTTATCATCGTCTCTTATGAGACTTTACGCCTGAACGTTGAAGAATTGAAGAACACCAAAATTGGTCTGATGCTATGTGATGAGGGTCATCGCCTAAAGAATGGAGACAGTCAGACATTCACAGCTCTCAACAGCCTTAATGTTACTAGACGCGTCATTCTTTCCGGTACACCCATTCAAAACGATCTATCGGAATACTTCGCCCTCATCAGCTTCGCGAACCCAGGCCTCCTTGGCTCACGACTCGAGTTTCGAAAGCGGTACGAGATACCCATCCTTCGAGGTCGAGACGCCGATGCCACGGAGAAAGATCGTCAGAAGGGCGATGAATGTCTCTCAGAGCTGCTCGCTGTAGTCAACAAATTCATCATTCGGCGAACCAACGATATTCTCTCTAAATACCTCCCTGTCAAATATGAACATGTCGTTTTCTGCAACCTCGCTCCCTTTCAGTTGGATCTGTACAACTATTTCATCAAGAGCCCGGATATTCAAGCCTTGTTGCGTGGCAAGGGAAGTCAACCTTTGAAGGCCATTGGCTTGCTCAAGAAACTCTGTAACCACCCAGATCTTCTCAATCTTGCTGAAGATCTCCCTGGTAGCGAGAAGTGCTGGCCTGAGGACTACGTCCCCAAGGATGCCCGAGGCCGCGACCGAGACGTTAAGCCTTGGTATTCAGGGAAGATGCAAGTGCTTGATCGTATGCTTGCACGCATTCGACAAGATACAACCGACAAGATTGTATTGATCAGCAACTACACACAAACTCTTGACCTGTTCGAGAAGCTCTGCCGTCATCGCGGATACGGCTCATTCCGTCTTGACGGTACTATGGCCGTGAATAAGCGGCAAAAGTTAGTCGATAAGTTCAACGATCCAGAGGGTTCTGAGTTCGTTTTCCTTTTGTCGAGCAAAGCTGGCGGCTGCGGTCTGAATCTGATTGGCGCAAATCGACTGGTGTTATTTGACCCAGACTGGAACCCAGCCGCGGACCAGCAGGCACTAGCGCGTGTATGGCGTGATGGACAGAAGAAAGACTGCTTCGTATACCGGTTCATTGCGACGGGTACAATCGAGGAGAAGATATTCCAGCGACAGTCTCACAAGCAGTCATTATCGAGTTGCGTCGTCGATTCCGCCGAGGATGTTGAACGCCATTTCTCGCTTGATAGCTTGCGAGAGCTTTTCCAATATCGGCCCAATACCCACTCCGACACTCATGATACCTTCAAGTGCAAGCGTTGTAAGCCTGGTGCGGCTCGCCAATCCATCAAAGCGCCTGCTATGCTATATGGCGATACCAGCACGTGGAATCATTTCGCCAATGAAGGACTTGCGCCTATTCAGGATCTCCTACTACGGCAAGAGGGTGGCGAGAAGGAAGTCTCGGCTGTGTTCCAATACATTTCGCATTAAGCATTGCTTTCGAATTACATATAAAGTATCAGGACGACAGGATGGGATGGGATAACGAGTTCGATTATGCATTCACTGGGGACATTGCTCTGTTTCACTTGCTTTCAAGGATATGAGCATGAAATAGAGCTAGAGCCTAAATAACTTACATTTGCATCAGCATGGCGCACAGAGAACGGCAAGATAATAAAATACTTATTTACATAACAAGTTGTGCTCCTTGTTCTTTTCCCGGCCTTTATACCCTGACTCGATGGTACCCCTATTTAGAGAAATGTAGGTCATACCGACAGCTTCTGTTGGTGCAGGCTGCAGGTTTGGCCCTGATCTGCTTCGCCAGTTGACTACGACAGGACACATGAAACGGCTACAGTCTGTCTTTGAAGTCGGTGAGTGTCAACTGGCTTCCTATCCTGGATTGTTCTGTGGGCTAGGAAGGAAGTCAATTGTTATGTATAACATCTAGGCTTGTTCCATATGAATTCGGGTTTTTCACTCCTTTAGTTTTTTTGTTGTCGTGCTGCTGTAGGCACCTCGTTGAGCAACACATGAAACGAGCCATAGAATAAGGCCTGAACAACAAAATACCTATCTTCGGATCATTCTAGGGGTCACTTTGCTCTATTCTCATGCAGCGAAGAACCCGGCTTGCCACTTACCTCCCTGATAAATATTATGACCAATAACCTCAACAGTTCAGACTGCTCCGGCTACTTCGACTTGCTCGACTCGTTCTTCGAGTCGGGGGACGCGGCTCCGATGAGATGGTGTGCCGGCGCCTTTCCCCGGAATAGTAGTAGTAGTTCGTTGATGAATACTGTCGGACATAGGTCCTTATAGAGGAGGCCTATATAACCTATCTTTTGCCCTAATAGCGCAATAATATAATTCTGATAAATATAGTAACTAAAAGCAGAATACCAAAGACCATGCTACTCCTTTAATTTAAGTAGCTCAACAATGGCCTTGTGCTGACGAAATATAGCCCCACTGAGCGGTGTGTGGCGATTTTTATCTTCAGCCTCTGCATCGGCGCCTTTCTCAAGCAGTAGTTTGACCACGGCCTCGTGTCCCTTCTCGGCTGCCCAAATAAGTGGCGTCTTGTCAGTGCCATCCCTTGCCTCTAGATTAGCGCCTTTTTCAAGCAACAGCTTAACCACGGCCTCGTGTCCTCCTTCAGCTGCCTGGATAAGTAGCGTTGAGTTATTATCAACCCTTGCTTCTGGATCAGCGCCTTTCTCAAGCAACAGCTTGATCATGGCCTCCTGATTATTCATAGCAGCCCGGATAAGTGGCGTGCGGTTATGTCTGTCCCTTGCGTTTACATTAGCGCCTTTCTCAAGTAACAGCTTGGCCACGGCCTCGTGTCCTATTTGGGCAACATTGGCAAGTAACGTTATGTTGTTATCATCCTTTGCCTCTGGATCAGCGTCTTTCTCAAGCAACAGCTTAACCACAGCCTCGTGTCCATTCTCGGCAGCGCAAATGAGTGGCGTGCGGTTATATCTATCCCTTGCCTCTAAATTAGCGCCTTTCTCAAACAACAGCTTGACCACGGCCTCGTGTCCTTTGTCAGCTGCCTGGATAAGTGATGTCTGGCCCTCTTCATTTTCAGCCTCTGGATCAGCGCCTTTCTCAAGTAATAGCTTAATCATAGCCTCGTGTCCATTCCGATCTACCCGGCTAAGCTCAACTATCCGGCTAAGCAACGTTTTGCAACGCTTATCTTTAGCCTCTAGGTCGGCGCCTTTTTCAAGCAGCAGCTTAACTAAGGCTTCGTGTCCATTTTCAGCTGCCTGGCTAAGTGGCGTGCGTTTATATCTATCCCTTGCCTCTAGATTGGCGCCTTTTTCAAGCAACAGCTTAACCACAGCCTCGTGTCCATTCCCGGTAGCCCAGCTAAGTGGCGTCCGGAAATCATTACCTTCTGCCTCTGGATTGGCGCCTGTCTCGAGCAGCAGCCTGACCACCGCTTCATATCCCTGCCCTGCTGCATACGACAGCAATGTCTTTTCTTTGATATTTCCCTCTAATACAGCTATATGCTGAAGCCACACCCCCCGAGTAGGGGGATAGTTTATTTCCACGACGCCCACGAGATGCTGTTCGTTATGGAGCACGATAACTCGCTTCTCGATCGCTACATGCACTTGCAGTCCCTTGCTAAGTACATTGACGGTTCGGTCTCGTTCATGTTGCTGTAGTTCAAAAACAATGGGGGACCACTGAAACGCTTCAGGGTCTACTTCGAAAATGTTGTAGATATCCGTTCTAAGATGTCTTTCGCGCTTCTTCAGCACTAATTGAAACGAATTTCCGTCTGTGCACGTTACCAATACTCGACCAAGAATGCCGTCAACGGAAAGTACCGTGGTTGTGATCAGTAGCCCGTCGTGCAACTCCCAATTTGGGTCAAGATAGACTGTGCGAAAGGCAATCTCATCTTTTCCTACCCCGTTCAACCTAACTGCCCATAGCCCTATGTTTCCCCGTTTTTGGCTGCGTGTTGAACGCCATTGTTTGACATATAAGTCCGTCAGAGGGTATTGCGACAGATCGGTGTCTCCCATGTCCAGCAGTTCGAGCGTCGAGCTTTGCTCTCTGATAAATTCTTGCTTTGTTGAGAATTCATCTCTCAGATGAATTGCGAATTGGTTATTCTCTTTCCCTATCTCCGTACAGTCAAGGATAGCAAGGCCTGAATCCTGCTTCTCATTGTATCTAAACCGAAGTGATAAACGGATTCCTCTACTGGTGGGCGTTGGAGGACCGCTAGTCATATCGGAGAAGCTTGTTTGAATAATATTGCCGGAGACAGCAAACGCAGCTGGTGAAGTCGCGAGAATCCCACCGTGGTCGTCTGTTGACTTCCAGGCAAAGATACTGTGGTCATTCGTGACTCTTAGAATCTCCTCTTGAAGTCTGATGAACGCTCTTTCTCCTTCTCCATACAGCATCGGCATGTATATATCAAATAGACCCATCAGGCAGTAGGCGACATCTTCAATCCTTGTAGTCTTCCTTTTCGCGGCCCATGACATTCTTTGAGCGACACTGGCATAACCTAGATCGGTTCCCAACAGGAAATTACTAGGTATTCTGGTGATCTCAGATATGAGCAGTTGTAGATCAGATCGATTACCAATCTCTTGCCATTCGCTATTAAGAAATATCACCGTAGATGGCGCGATAAGCTCCTGAAGGGTCCAACCTCTAGTAAACCATTTGCTTCTCCGAAATTCGTTGTCTACAACGGTGCTCTGCAGGACATCTGCAAGATACGCGTAACATATATCGGCTTCCTCGTACCAACGAAACATGGAGTTGATTGCTTCGGACAGTTCTGCACTGCTTGTCAATGCAGCACGTGTCTATCCAAACATATTCGAAACCGTTGGTCCTAGCCATGGAACAACAGTTTTTGATTTTCTTATATCCATTCTTGTTTTCTTCGTAGTCGTCTTCTATATCCTGGAAGGTAACCCCTTTCATATCTTGAAAGGTAACTTCTTCTTCATCCCACGTATGTGAGAGGATAGCGTACTTTGGGATTTCGCCATATCTGAATTCCCTAATCTCCAGGGTTGTCGTATTAAGCAGGCGCATGACTAGAGGTTCAGTTGGTCGGGTCGGGTCGGGTTGGCTCTGTTTGGTTGTAGAAGTTTCTCGTAAAAACTGTCGGCGGGAGGTATAGAAATGAAAGATGTCCGGAAAATGCGTACTTTGCTCAGTTTCAGGAGGTACATTTTACATCTTTGCACCACAGCCGCGGCTGTAGCCCACCCTGTCGACCCCTCCTGCACTGTAACTCAAGGCGGCACCTAATGCAACAACACCATATCCGCGAATACGAACAAAAAGCGAAGGAAAAACACCCATAGGGAGCGAATTTTTTTATTTTAACTGAGGCACCCCAGCCCCGAACTATGCACCTCTAATAATACTGGAATTAACCAACCGAGTTTAACGACTTAACACAGACAGTAAACAATGACCAAAAAGTATAAGCATACATTTTAATCACCTATTAATCAAATCATTGCTTATAATTATTTGTTATGCTGTTCGTGGTTACGTATAAATAGAGTGTCATACAGCCACTATTACGGGCGCCTCATTTATTGTTTCGGTCGCAAAGAACACCCTCCCCTTTGACCGATATTAAGCGATCACCACCTTTCCCTACTCCTCATGTCTAGGAAACATTCCACCATCAGAGATCATAAATGATAAACAAGCCGTCTGCCATGTCTTTTTTGTACTTCTCGCCTTGCAATTTTGGGGTTTTCCGTTCATCTCAGAGCCGGGAACAAAACAACCATGTGAACTTGCCTGATTAGTCAATGACATGGAATACCAAACTCATATACACCAACTTTCCAACTTATCAACTAATTACCGTAAACTGTCCTGTCCGGCTGTATATACGTACAATGAGTATAGCGACTCGATGCCATTCCCGTGGCGGTTTTCGAAAGAATAGTATCCCTCATTATTTTTTAACGTACTTTATACTCCCTCTCCCACTTTCGAAGAGGTTCATTCGTCGCGCATCTCAAAAGATACTACCTCTCTTTTTCTTACATTCTTCATCTTTGGTAGTATGGTAACTTATATCCTCTACCTATCACTAGATATGGTAAACCAAGGTTCTTTTCCCGGCGTCCCTACTTCGTTCCACCCAAAGAGACACCCCCCAAACATTTGTCAAGTAAACGGTTGACCTCCTCTATCCATCTTTTCCCTCTGACCCAGCTACGTCAAACTAACTCCCATCACATGCAGGATGCCGGGACTCAACATTCATTATTTCATTCAAATCATTCCAAGTGTGTCTATGCCTGTCTTTCTTTCTCTGGTTTTCCCACGAAAGGGGCGAGAAAGAAGAAAATGTGGTATCGTGAAAAGAAATATCCTGACATATAGCCACCGCCCACTCGTAATGCCAATGCCAATGCCAATGCCAATATCAACTCAGTCTGTTTCTTATAATTTACATGACGACCTGTAGATGGAAAGTTAGCGTTCAATGACTTCAAGAGAAAGAGTCGGAAGGGGTGCATAGAAAAGAGGCTTACACAATCATCGTCTTGCTTCCCCTGAGGAATACCCATCTGCTCAAACGTAGCTGGTCCCGTCTTCGTGGGCTTGGATGGGGCTGAAGTAGTCGAGGCTGCAGGGCTTGGTGCAGGGCTTGGCCGGGCCTGAGCAGGTGGCGGCGCACTCGAACGACCACCGTGGTCCATCGCAATGGGTCGGTCTTTTAAGGGCACGCCAGAGCTGGGTCGGACGCCATTGCCCGGTCTTGGACCGCCTTGGGGCAGACCAACAAAAGGAGCTGGGGTAACACGAGGCCCAGGTCCAGGTCCAGGTCCGAGTCCTCCGCTCATAGCAGGTGAGCTAGCTGGAGGACCAGCAGCTGATATCCGCGGGCCCGGAGCATGAGGCGAGGGGAGGGAGGAGTCCCTCTTTCCATAGCCCGACGGCGGTAGCGGCCCTCCTCTGCCACTGCCAGCATTAGGCGCCATCTTCGTTAATCGGTTTGGCCCGGGTTGAGCCGGAAGGCCTCCGGTAGGACGATCATACTGAGACGAAGGCGGTCGCTGATTATAGTCGGCCCCTGGGGGATAAAGATCCTGCGGGCGAGGACCGGGGCTCGGCTGTCGATAGCCGCCAGGAGCTTGGGGTTGCCATCCCGCCGAGACGGGACGAACACGACTAGGATCCATACCAGCAGGGGGGATGGGAAGTTGGCCACCCGACTGCATACGCATACCACCTGGCCCACCTGGCGATTGTGTGCGAATACCGAACGCGCTTCCTGGCCGATCAGCGCTAGGACCTGTCGATGACCTGATGCCGGGGTTGTAATGAGAGGCTAATTGTTGTCTGTGTCCTGGCGTGTCGTCTTCAGGGTAAGGTGTGACAGAGGTTGGCCTGTTCAGATTGAGAGGTGCGGGTCTGTCATCCTCGGGATACGGCGCCATAGACTGTGTTCGATGGGGGAGGTTCACGGTGAAAGCAGGTTGTCTTCCATTGTTTATGGCGGAACCAGGTCGAGACGGGTCGGGATATTCTGCATGGTCAAAGTTTTGCGCTCGCGGCGATGGCTGAGGAGATGCCTTTGGCGATGCTTGAGCTTCTGATAGAGTAGGCATGGCGCTGTTTATTTGTTTGAATCGTTCCGGTCTTTGCCCCCTTTGCGAGCCATGTTTTGACTTAATTCTTGTCAACGTTGCAGTCTCATGATCTTCTTTGGAAAGCGCCTTGGCTTGCGATAGGCCTTCCAGACGTCCCACTGCGTCCTTATTTCCATGCTCCGCGGCGAGCTCATACCATTTGCGGGCTTCTCTTATGTCTTTTTCGACCGAGATACCAATCTCGTAATAGTAACCCATAGCAAATTCACCGGTCGCCAGCTTCGTTTTAGCTGCCATTTGGGCGTACTTAAAAGCGAGTTGTTCGTTCTTAGCGAAACTTCCCTCGTAGCCAAACAAGAACCACCGACTGACACCCAAGCATGCTTCAGGTTGTCCCTGACGAGCAGCCAGGCCATAGTAATGCAATGAATGAGCCGGCATGAATTCACATCCGAGCTGACATAGTTCGTATGCCTGGCCCATCTTCAGTTGTGCCTTGGCAAATCCCAGATAGGCAGCCTTCTCAATGTACTGCCTGGCAACGGCTACGTCGTAGGACAGCACACCTTCGGGAACCACAACGTCGGGCAGGTCTCTCCCTATCAGCATACCATAGACGAAGGCTCCCTGAGGCGCATCCTCGTCGGCCGTATCGGCAGCCTTGTGTATTAGGTCGAGGCCTCTAGCGATGTCTTTAGGCATACCTCGCTGACCAAGTAGGTTAATCATGCCCAATCGATACGCTGCGGCCGAGTCATTGCCAGCGAGGCCTGCCTGATAATGGCGCAGAGCTTTTTCCATGTCGTTCGAATTCTCGTAGAGCATGCCAATACGATAGTCGGCGCGGCTCCATCCTTGCTGCGCGGCCCTCATGTAGCCACTGTAGGCCGCCTTCTTGTCCTGACGCGTGCCAAATTTCCCAAACTCTAGCCACTTACTCCGTATGAACAAAGCTTCGGGATGTTCCTGGTCCGCTAGATATGATATGATATGGATGGCATCGACTCGCAACTCGTGTTCAAGTTTAGGGGTCACTGGACGGGCGGGTAACTCTCGATTGTTACCACTTCGGAGGGCCTCGGCTTCGCGCATGGAAGCCTCGGCCGCTATCTCGACGTAGGACAAGACATCACGAGCCCAGCATATCTGCATGTCCGGATCGTTAGAGTGCAGGACATGGTCCCTGCTGTTGGCAAGGACAGTCTCCTTCTCCTCGTCGCTGGGTGGTATGTGTTCCCCCGTCACCTGGGGGAAAGGCGAGAAGGAGGGTAAGTCGTTCATGTCTTGGAGACTCTTCTCGAACTTGGTGTTGTTACTGCGCTCTTGGAAGGGACTGAAGTTGGAGGCGGGGCTGTAATCGGAGGGTTTCGGTCTGTTGCCAGGTTGATATTGCTGGCCGTAATTACCGACTTGGACCTGGTTATTGATGACGTTGGAGAGCGAGGGTTCGCGATGAGAGCGGGTTCCAGATGCAGATGCAGCTCCGTTGGGGGGTCTGTTGCTGTGGCCAACTTCTCTAGCTTCTAGTTCCATGCGTTGGAGGCCGTCTTGCATGTTCTGGGGTACTTCTGGCATAACCCTATAGAATAGTCTTCTCGTTAGCCCCTGAAGACATGGCTATAAGTACCTAAGGCTGTGATTCATGGGCATTATGGGGGTGACGGTGGTGGCTTTTTGTAACAGCAGCAGGAATAAACAATAAAGGCGGTAGGTATCAAAATGTCTTATTCGACGTGTAAATAAGAGAAAACGCACCTTTGTGGTAAGGGGGCTAACACCTCGGGCATGAGATAGTCGTCGACGCCGCCAGGGTAGAAGGTGGCTCCAAATTGAGGCATGTCTAAAGAATCGTGGGCCGGTGAACCTGCATGAAGTTGCGAAACCAGTTGTCAGCCCAAATACTACCTATACAGTACAGGGTCCAATGGCCAATGCAGGTCAGCTCTGTTTTTTGTCAGAGTGCAGCCAAGCAATAGCCTAGCGGAAGCAGTAGTGGTGTTATTCTTATGTAGGACTTCCGACCCTGCTGCTGCTGCTGCTGGTCGGGCTGCAGTAATAAGGTACGTACGGTAATAAGCTGGAGCGTAAAGGGGAATTTAATCGGCTGTGGTGGGGCTTTTCTTGGGTTTCGCGGGGGTTCCGGCGGATCTCTCTCTCTTCTCTCTCTCTACCTACTAGGTAGGTGTCTCTCTCTAGGCAGGTATCTCTCCTCCTGTAGGTAGGTATCCTTTATATCGCTATCCCTGCCTGCTGCTTCTTTCTGTAGGCAATGGTTGTTTGTCTGTCTGCTTCGATGTTTTGGAGCGCAGCATCGGAACGAATACTGGCTAGTAGCAACGATGTCAATCCAGCAAGCGAAAGGTTGTTGAAGGTGATGTCGCAACTGGTCTCAGATTGTTTCTATTTTTTTTTTCCGTGTTCGGTCAAAGGGGACAGTGAGTGAGAAGGAGGTCTCTTTATCACATGCTTGACTTAATCCTTCAAGACCCCTTCTTAGACTCAGGACAGGCAGTGATTCGTGTCTTATACGGGCGGGCGCCAGTGATACATGTATGTATTCCTATTATGAAGTGGATCCGCTGACAGGGAGAAGGATTCCGTCAAGATGGAGAACCCAACGGTTTATTATTCGACCAGGTCGGCAGTGCATCCACGATGTCCGTAGAACGACCCAAGGAACCAAGGATTGGTACCTTTGTTGTTACTGAAAGGAGGGGCGGGCGATGAGATGTGGAGAAGACCCAACCGTGGCGCACGTCTTAGGGGGTACCTAAGTAGGTGCTACCTAGGTAGCTCTACCGCTGGATTATAGGTAGCGTTAGGTAGATAGCTAGTGTAATTACCTAGCTGACGCCAGCTGACGCTAGCTGTATAAGCCACAATCGTCCTCGTCAATTGTCGAAATGAGCATCGGGGATAGCATGGATGGCAGGATGGAACCTGGACAATGCAATGCTGCTGTGATGTGGACATGCTGAGAATACGTAACCTAGGTAGGCTATCCGCCACTGACTGCCAGGTAGTATGAGGATCCCGCTTCGTCTTGGCCTCTTTAAAGTGACGAGTCCCTCTTAAACGACCGACTCGTGTAAACACGGTCCCTTACACCTCTCACACAGTACTGTGTTATAATTAGAGGGGTACGGTTAGGTCCCTGATCGACACCCTGGCTTCCCCGCCATAAACGGTCATCGTTGAAGATTCGGCCGACGCCGTGGAGTTGGATCAGTTGGAGTTGGAATGTCTTCATTTCATCCAACATCCGTGATGCATAGGAGCACAGAGAGATAGAGAGAGATGCCGCCATTCGCCCAGAGATGGCCCAGAGCCCAGACACAGAGACTGAATAATCTTGTATTAAGATGCAAGGGAGAGACGGAAGCTTACCTGGACTGACAGCCGCTCCGGGTTGCGTAGGCCTTGATATCGCCATCTTGAGAGATTCCTTGCCTTTCTATTGTTCGTTCGAGGGTATAGTTTGTAGATATCTAAGTGGGAAGTTGGACGGGTTGGTGAGATTAGGCCGAGTGGTGGCGCTCCCCAGCTTGTTAGAGTGCGATATCGTCAAGGTCAAAGATGCCACAATTCATACCATCAAGAGTATATAGGTTGTGGTGTAAACGTGTCTGTCTTGTAGACGATAAAACCCAAGATCTCAATGATCAGGGAGGACTGGCAGAGAAGAGGAATTGAGTTGGATACACAAGAGGGCGGCGTGTGGAATGGAAATTTGCTTCTTAATCAACTGTATTAGTCCAGCGCCTTTTGGTGGCTTGTTTGCTCATTGTGCGCCTGACAACAAGCTGAACGTATGAGCCTACCCTATTGTGAATCGCCTCTGTGGCCATCCTCCCAACTTTGCTGAGTACCTAAACTCTATATCTGTCTGCTATATGGTACATGAAACCAAGCAAGCCAACAGTCGCTAGGCGGAATTCGGAATGCATACTCGAGCGTTAACGAGATTACTTAGAAACAGCCAACCCATCCTTCGCTAACAGCACGATATGCCTGAATAGTTCAAAGACTAAATGAACAACCTAGTTTGATGCAGCTATCGTCAGTTAGTTTAGCTGGTTTGTGATGGGATCTTGGTGAAACAATGTCTTCTGGGTGGGGCCTGCAGCGCCGAGATACCTTACAGCCTCATCCTGTTGCTATTTTAGTCAAGGCGGTATACTCCTCCTTTTAGTCACCTTCCACGAGCTCTCAACTCCTGCAAACTTCTCTTTCATGACACGAAAATATCGCAGGAGCCTCTGGCTTATCTAGCGCTTGGGATGGGTCGAGTGTTTGCGGCAGAACTCGTTATGAGCCCACCCGTCACTCTTTACGTATTTGAAAAGTCCGAAAAAGGAGTAAACAGGGGTAGCTTCTATGCATCCTGCTTTAGGGTATCACCGTATGGCTCTGAGCTAGCTGTTCGCATTTCTAGGTCTGGTTCGGTCCAGAACGACGGGTTGAACGGGGAGTATGGCCCAAGTACATAACCGGGAGTACTGCACATGAATGTGGCTCAGCCGTTGTTATCGCGAAATGCGGTTGGTAGAAATTGTATCAGCTGAATCGGCTGGTAGCCGTATTGTTGCTATCTACGGGCGAATATAGTTATTGTAAGTATAACAGCCCACAAGCTCGGGTGGTCGGTCATGTGAACCTATCCTGATCATGATATGATGGCACGTGTATAGTTATCATGTGGTTGGAATAGAAATAATAGAATTAGTAAGGAATTTTTAGATAACCCTAAGCTGAAACATCTCATGTTAATAGGATATCAGATGAACCAGCCTTCTTTCTAACATGAACAAAACAAGAGACTGGAGGAACGAAATACCATGGTGATGAAGCAGGCAAGTGTTACTAAACCTACCTGCCAGACCAGGGAAGCGGTGGCTGTGGCTGTGGCTGTGCCAGTATCTGGTATTCCAGCCACAACTCGAAATAGCGGGAGCTCAGGCCACCACCCGCAGCACCTGGACCGGCAATCCAGCGGGTCTCCAGCTCGCCGGCCAAACGCCAAGCTGTTCCGCTTCTCCTTCGTCAGCCTTTCAGCCTGCTTGCCGTGCCTGGCCAGACCAACATCCATATTGACGAATCCGCAACAACCACTATTCCCTCCCAATCAACATACGAATCCGCATCCCGAAAGAACTCGAGCCGCAGAAACACAAGAAATATCTACGAAGACAGGTCGCATTGCCCTACCTACTCCCGTCCCCTCATCGCCATCATCATCATCATCATCAACACCGTCATTACGGTCCAAACAACCTCCAAACCCGCAACCGCCATCACCATCACCCGCCATCATGGCCGAGCGCACCCTCCAGCAGATTCTCTCACAACTCAAGTCTCACCCGAACGCCCCCTACAACGAGGCATCCAAGCTGCTCTCCAAAGCCAAGATCTCTCTGTTACAGCTCAAAGCCGTGACGCCATCCCCCTCCACACCGACCTCACATCTCGCCCTCGCAAGAGAAGTCTACGAGGCCGGTGCCTTATTTAGCATCCGGGCGAAGAACGCCGATGCCTTCACGCGGTACGTGTCGCAGCTACAGCCCTTCTACGAGCTCGCCGACGAGACCGGCACCGGCGGCAGCAATGAGGAGAACCGAAACAAGGTGACGGGCCTGTATCTGCTGCTCCTGCTGACGCAGGGTCGGTACGCCGAGTTCCACTCCGAGCTCGAGGTGTTGAGCACGCGGGCCCGCGGAAGCGAGGAGATTGAGCGCGATCGCTACCTCGGGTACCCGATCAAACTCGAGCGGTGGTTGATGGAGGGCAGCTACGATCGTGTGTGGAAGGCTATGAAGAGTCGCGAGGTGCCAAGCGAGGAGTATGGTGTCTTTTCTGAAGTGAGTTCTTTATATACCTCTTCTGCATTCCCTAGCATTTTTCCTACTTCCCGTCACCTTGTTCTACGTCACCCCAATGTCTGCCGATTCGTAGCATCAACTAACCTTACATCCATCCACCCTATAGATTCTTACTTCCCAGATTCGTTCCGAGATCGCCTCTAGTAGCGAGCGCGCCTACCCGTCTCTACCGCTTAGCAGCACTAAGTCTCTTCTCTTCCTTGACTCTGAAGGCGCCGTCATCGACTTTGCGCGGCACCGGGGCTGGATCATCCGCGATGGCCAGATCTTTTTCCCGGCCGCCGATGGTGCCGAGGACGGAGGCGATGAGAAAGATGTTAGCCAGATGATCATCGAGAACACACTTGGTTATGCGCGGGAGCTCGAGACCATCGTCTAATTCCGTTTTCCCACACTTTCCTGTGACAGTCTAAGGCTCAAGGAAAGGTCACTTTACCATTGGAAAAACCGTTCTGCCTTCGCTGAAATAGGTACATGAGTCAGAGATCTAGGAATAACGACATCAGGTCGTCGGAGCGAAGGAAAGGAAAGCAGAGGCGAGAAGATGGCGAGGTATTAGTAGCACCAAGCCAATAATTTGCACTGCGAGCGGATTACATCATATCAGATCGTGCTCGCCGATAATCTGTATGAATATGGTTACTTGAACCAGCAACTACAATATCTTTTAGACAAAATAGAGCAACGTACGAAGATCCATTTGACATGAGATTGAATCGAGGGATCCTCTAGATTCGCTACCTACCATCAATTCCTTGTCATTGCCTGGTCTCTTGTGTCTTGTTACATACGTATCGTGTCACCTTTGATATTGATATGGGGACAGGAGAATCATAAGTGACTTGAGCTCGTCTAGCTGCTAGTCTGCTTCGTACACAAGGTTTGTTGTAGAGCGATTTTCTGGGTTTGTTTTGAAGACAGAGTTTGAACTAGAGGGCTATTAAGGGCATACCATGACTTTGGTGTATGAACCATAGCTGTTCTGCCCACGAGAATCCTGCCCTAGCGGCATCTAAGCCTGTGTGCTATACCCACTTTCTAAATACATGGCTTGTTCAGAATAAAAGGGCTGATGGTATGGTTGAAAATCCATACGTACATCTCAAACACACACATACACACACACTCCATAAAGGCTCAGTAAACAGAAAAGCGTCTCGAAATAATTATTCAATGAATTTATTCTATTGAAGGGGACCTTTTCCCACTCAACAGCAGCATACACTGACTACTTGACTATACTCATCCATCTTAAAACAGCACCAACAGCACGGTATTTTGCAGCGCTTCCACACAGTAATGATTATACGTCAACATATCTCACTCTAAGATGCCCAGGTCTTTTCCTTTCCGCTTTCTCGGGGGTCTTTTGCCCCCTTTTCCGACCGACCTCTCGACCAGTTGTCCTGTCGTTCTCGTCAACAGCAATGTGGCATTCCTCGGGTCCTTCTATGAGAAAGGGAGAGCTTCTATCTACGCAAATAGCCTCAGGCCACTACCATGTTTACCCACTTCGCAGACTTGACACACGACGCAGACAGTGCCCTTATACTTGGAGTGGTACTTTGAACCATCAAAGGCGCACTCCTCGTACGCCGTGCCGCTGTAAATGGGTGTGTGACTAGCGGCGCAGATGTCGAACTCAGCAAACTGATCATACTCGATCTCCATCGCGTCATGCGGGTTACGCTCGCACTGCGCTTTCATTTTCTTGGCCTATAAATTTAGGTTAGATGATACGATAGAGAAAACATAGACTGCTTTAAAACTTACGGTTTCTAAGATCCTAGCGGCACCGCCATTTGCGAGTATGCGGTTGGCGAAGCTCAAGGCAGAGCTTAAGTTCTTGCTTCGGAATGCTAAGGTCATAGCATTCAGGAGCGCCAGTTGGCGATGAGGGACCTCGATCTTGGGGATGGTGAAGTATGCTGACAGCTCCAGGCTACGCTTAAGTAACTCTGGATTGCCATTCACAACATCAGGTGTGCCGAGTGCTCTCCGGGCCAGCTCGATCGTCATGGCAATTGTGTACTCGCTAGCCGAAGTAATCAACTTCTTGGCTTCAGCGACCTCACTCTCGCTTGACACAACATTGGTAAGGATTGCATGGAGAATGCTTCGGAAAATTCTCACGCCATCTTCAAGCTTGTTCGACCGCATAGAGTCGTATCCCTGCTGCAGGTCATTGGATGCAAGATTTTCAAGATCTCGAGGAATGATGGGCAGAACCTTTCTAGGATCCGTTTCATCCAGTGTACGACGCACATAGTTGACAATTGGTGGCAGGCTAGCAGAGGCCGGGAGGTATGTTTTTGTTGCGGAGTAAATCTCCATGAATCGGGGCTTGAGTGGTGCAAAGTTCACTGCGCCCACCTGTCGATTAAGCAGGTTCATAGCAGACTCGAAGGACCCAGCCGCGACGTGATCTGCTGCTATAGGAGAATTTCGCGCCCATAAATCGGCCTCGCTGCTACCAGCACCTCCGGCATCCGTGCTTTCAACATTGACGAAGTCACTATCCGCTTCTGGGACGATGTCATCGCCCAAGTCCCAGCCAGCAGCGTCGTCCTCCTCGTCGACTTCCATTGCACCGTTTCGCTTGGTGCTGACATCTTCCTCAGCCAAGTCACCATCCTCGAGTCCATTGGTAGCCGCCGGTTCGTCCTCGAGACTCATGCCTTCTAATTGACCAGCAAGGGCTTTCTCGAAGAAGGACTGCGATGCAGCTTTCGTAGGCCAGTTCGCTTTGAACGTAGGCACAATCGGCTTCGGCGTAGCTAGCAACTTTCCGAACTTCGGTGCAGTTAGTTGATCCTCTGTGACCCCTGTAACCTCCAAGATGGACTGGCATTCGTCTTCGAGACCATGTGCTTTAGCGGTCATGTATGCCAGAGGGTCTAGGAATTTGTTAGCGCAATAACTCAAACCGGCAAAGTTTACACTCACATAAATCAACTTCTTTGAACATCTGTATCCTGTCGTCAACTTCGCCCAAGTAAAGGGCATTTTGGAATCTAGCCGTAAAATCGCCCCGGTGTTCAGCGATCTTAGCCATTCTAGCTAGTTTGGAGTGATCACCTGTCGAGAGATACAAGAACGAAAGCTTGTCAAACTGCTTCAGCTTCTGGTACGTCATCTCGACAACCTGATGATTGCCATGCGCCAAAGCCTCATTCCCTAACCTGGTCCAAAGCTTTGGTCGGTCTAGCTCCTTGGCCATCTCAACTGCTACATCTAGGTTACCGCATTCTATAGCAAGCTCGAAACGAGTCGATGGATCTTGGACGAATTGCAAAGCAATCTCGGGGTAACCCTTCTTCTGTAGGTAAGAAATGATGGACTGACCAACCAGACTCGATGTGCGAATGATGTGGAGCATTTCTTCGTAGTTTCGCTTGACCAAAGACAACTTGAAGCGGTATTCGGTGGGATCAATGTGAAGGACCTTGGGTTTGGCAGATCGATCAAGGCAGTATACGTTCCTGCCTTTGACTTTGACGAGGTATACCGTTTGATCGAGTGTTCTGACAATACCATTATCGCCATTCATTAGAGTATATTTGATATGGTTCAGGGTAGAGTATAGAAGAACACCTGCGTCATCCCAGGTTGCACTCTTGATCCGAATGGTTTCGTGCAGCGTGCTAACTTGCTCAAGAGTCTTGTCCACAATAGTGACGTTGTGCTTGCTAAGAAGCGCCGCGTGAAGACCATCGTTGGACCAGACGACATATTTAACGCCGTTAACAGCTAGCTCAGCAATGCTCTTCTTCTGTTGGATGTCATATAAATGGACAGCGCTAGGTGTGATGATGAGAAGATTCCCAGTGCCGCCGAAGTAGATATCGGTTGTCCCAATCGGAGGTTTGAAGGACCGCGCAGTATTATTAGATAAATCTTTGATATCAACTGTCTGTGTTGATGTGTTTAAAACGGCAAATCGGTTTCTGGCGACGAAAATGGCTGAGTTCCCTGGCCCACGCTTCGAATCTGTCGCATCTAACGCGCCAGAACCATCCCGGGGAAGGTTAATTAGTTCGTATGAACCACCTTCCGCAGGCGATGTCACGAGAACAGAACGCTCGGCGGGATTGTAGGAGAGAGTCCGAGGAGGAACCCAGGCGCTTCCCAATCGCTTCAAAGAAAGCAAAGTCGGGCTCTCAGCATTCTTCTGAAAATCATAGGAGCGGACAAGCTTCTCTTTCGTGATGAAGAAAAGAGTGCTTTGGTGAACCGTGGAAGCCGGGCGCTCTCTTTCCAGCTTGAAAACCATAACACCATTATCGTGCCCAGCAGCAAAGAGATTTATCTCGGGATGAGCCGCGATGACCCAGAATCGATCATTTTCTCGTTTAAAAGACTGAACGGCTGTGCGCTTCTGCGAGTCCCATACACGGATGGTCTTGTCTTCACCGCAGGACAAGATTAAGTCCTGATGTGGGTGGAACAGACACCCGGAAGCATTCTGAAAATGGCCACGGCAGGTGTCAACTTCCCACGCTTTTGTTTCGCTAAAGCGCCATAGTTTCACGAGGCGGTCATCACCAGCCGAAACAATATGCGGGGCGGTAGGATGAAAGGCAACCCAATTTACTCCCCGGTCGTGTCCTTCGAGTACAAACTTGACCATAGCATCAGTATTGCCAAACATGTCCGTTTGTTGCGCATTCGATCGAGCGACTTGGTCCTCAAAGGACATGGAGGTGGGGGCTGAATGTTTCTTTCGCAGACCAGAAATATCCCAAACGCGTACGGACTGGTCGAGCGAGGCGGAGACGACCAGATCATCCTTGGGGTGAAACTGCGCACACATGACATAGTGATTGTGGCCGGTCATGGTGCAAACTACATTGGATGTCAGCACAGAGCATTCCTGCCACTTTGCAAATCATTCCATCTTACTGAGCGATCGGTTCTGCCAGTTCCATATCCGGATCGTCTGGTCATCAGAGCAGGAGATGATCCACGGCAACTCGTGGTGGAAGAAAACGGTGCGGACATAGTCGAGATGGCCATTCAAGGTGAAGAGACACCGCCTTGTCTGATAGGACCAGACCTTGATCTTGTAATCATCACCGCCCGAAACGAAGAGAGGTTGGGTCTTGTGGAAGTCGATACCCCTGACGGGACCGTCGTGTTCCTCGAATCGATCTATCAAGGTGCCCATGCGATAATCCCACAGCTGGATGGTCGAAGAGTGGAGGGAGACGAGAATCCATGGTCTGGGGCTCAATGGTTAGCTCTGCAGCAAAACACCCTTTCGCTCCTTGATTGCTACCTTTTTGGGTGAAAGGCGATACCCTTCGCCCTTGAAGACTTGGACTCGAACTATAAGGACAGGGTTAGCAAAGGCTCTCATGGGATGCGACTGCTGCTAGGAGGGCCAATGGGTAGCAAGCAGTATGTACCTTTGTCAACATTCCCGAGGAGGCCTGCATGGTGAATGGTGGTGGTGGGAGGCGCAGGAAGCCCCTAAGCTTGGGTCATGAACTGTTGCTTATTCGCAGTTAATGGCACCCAGTTGTTCGAATCGACGATACTGGTGAAGAAAATAAACAAGAGGACACTTGGGCCGCCAGGTTAACGGGGTGAGCTGGGGAAGGGAGCTCGGCGAGGTGAAGTAGGTTGGTTGGGTGGTGGTATGTCGTCGACACCAACTTATGATTGATGCTGCTGCTGTCCTTTATTATTATTAGTCTCGGTCTGGCAAGGCAGCGCAATGACACCAGGCCCCAAAAGCGATGGCGGTGGGTTTAATTCGAGCCTGTGGGGTCAAGGTTGTCTACCCGTGGACCTCTTGCTCAGCCGGCGACGGGTGCGCACAGATGATATGCGTCGCAGATGCTGTGCTGGCCTTTCTAACTTGGCTTAAATGTAGATACGTACTATTATTCATTTACCGGGATATCTCTACGAGCCGTGCGGAATTGATCAAATGGGGGAGGGGCCAGCTGGAACTTGAGTGTGGAGGGGCAGACGATAGTGGATCTGTGATGCGTTATGCGAACCGCTCATTGGCTCTTGTATGCTGGTCCTGACAACTCCAACCCCTGGCACGCTCTGAGCTACAGTACCTAGAACTAGTACCTAGGTAGGTACCTACATGTAGGTAGGAGGTACCTACCGTACCGTACCTGCTCTGTACCTAGGTAGGTACCTGTACGCACCTGTACTCTGTGATACATTGGGGATGAAACATGATTGGTTGGATTGCTGCGGGCGTCGAAAATGTCCAAGTGTTCAATTGCTTCGTCGCAGCACTTACACGACAGAAAGGTGGCTGCAGTACATCGGACAAAACAAGCTCGAATGCGACGTGCAAGAGGCCACTTTGCATTGTCCAACATACTTGACATACCTATCGACCTCTGGCATCCCTCTTCAATAACCTCAATAGCCAATGGACCTACTATCTTGTTAGTTTCGAGCCCATCCATTGACTGGGAGCATCGCTCTCGAGCTCTCAGCTGCTTGCCCCTCCAACGTGTCCGCATGCTATCGCTTCGTAAACGATTCGCATAGGGGTGTCTTGCAATCATCTGCGACCATGATACAACAACTACATATGCCATGTAGCCTTCTTGCTGCTCTCCTGGCGGTTGTATGCCTTGGGCCTGGCTATGTCACCGCCGGCCCTTCAGTGCATGTGGCTATGAAGGCGGCTTTCCCAGCTCCTCCTTATCTCGTTGAGCTTCTGTGAGCTTTGTTGCGCCCTCATCTTCCGTAAGAATGCCTAGCTAATGAATTGCAGAGAGACAGCTGCCGGAGAGAATGCCACTTCTTACTTCCCCTTACTTGATCGCATTGCCGATGGCGCATTCGTTACAGCTACAACCGACAAAGCCCTGTACGACAGATTTCTCGAGATTCTACAACAAGATGGTCACATTACAGCTCCCGAGGCACTATCAACCTTCAAGCTCGCTCTCTCTTTGAGAACTGCAGCTCCAAGGATAGAGGCACATTACCAATATTATGATACTGCCGTGACACCGTCGTTAGACAATGCCAGGTATAATTGCGAGGAATGGATTCTTTTAGACGAGCAGCAATACTGCTCAGCTTCTTTTATTCAGCCTGATGGTCAGGTCTCAGGAGAATCGTATGTACAAATCAGCATGCCCCTTGGCCTCTTTGACTGACCTAAAGACAGACAACTTCGTATACTACCTTTCGACCGGTTCTTAGGCAGCGGCAAAGAAGCCATTCTATACGCGGATATTACTAAACCTAACTTTGGCCCTTTTCACAAGACGCTTGCTGATATGGCCCGCAAAAGCAACATCTCTTACCGTCTAAGATATCGCATTTCTCGGCGAGGCGAGCTGGAAGCGCTGCCGGTCAGTGGCTATGGAGTGGAACTTCAGCTCAAGCGGACAGACTATATCGTCATTGATGATCGCGACGCTGCAGAAGCCGGCGTTGATAAGCCTCAGAAGGTAGCATCCGAGGTCGTCCTGGACGCTGAAGAGGAGGTTAGCGATCTCAAGCCGCTTGCCACCAGTGAATTAACTACTCTTGGCCTTAACGCCGGGTCATTCATCATGGCGAGCGAAGACCCTTTCAAGACGCTGATTAAATTGACCCAAGATTTTCCCAAGTTCTCGACCTCCGTGGCAACTCACAACGCTTCCGACGCGTTTATCACTGAGCATCGTCAAAATCGAGAAGTAGCAGCGCCTGCCGGCATGAATGTATTATGGATGAACGGTTTGCAGCTAACTGATCGCCAAATCGATCCCTATACGCTTGTTGACAGTATTCGGCGAGAAAGGGCTTTTATCAAAGGCGTGACTGACCTAGGCCTTACCGCAAAGGAGGCTGTATCTCTCCTTGGTGATCGCGAGGTGACAATGGCTAAGACCGATGATGACGAACCACGATTTGATTGGAGGGATCAGATTGAGGATGGCCGTGTCATTATCTGGCTCAATAATATCGAAAAGGACAAGCGCTATGCTGCTTTTTCCCCGAGTCTCTCGTCAGTAAGTGCTTACCATATACTCAAGTCGCAGATTATAACATCACTAATACATGACTTAGCTCATGCAAATATCATATATGGGCCAGCTTCCACAAGTTCGCAGGGACATCTTCAATCTAGTTGTCCCAGTCGACTTTAGCAGCCTGGACGACATTAACTTGGTTGTGGAAAAGCTTCAGGGTCTTGTGAAGCGTGCGCTTCCAGTGCGGTTCGGCTTGGTACCGCTGACACCGAACAAGAAAGCGGAAGAACGGGCAAAGTTGGTCTATTACTTGACAGAGAACTATGGTCTGCCTAGTCTCATGTCTTTTCTCGAGTCCTTCAGCACAGGAGACCAAGCAACCCTATCTGAGCAAGCTTGTTTCGATAAAGCTATCAAGAACCGTACACCGAAAACGGATGCAAATGCACTTCTATACAACGATATTCTCACCTCAGAAGACCATGAGAATCAGCTTCAACTAGCAGAGCACTGGGTAGGAAGACTCCAAGCGAATACCGACGTGCCTCCCGTATTCTTCAACGGTTATGTTATTCCGCGAGAAGCAAACTGGCTCCAGAGCATGAGCATGAGGCTCTCAGCCGACTTACAACAAATTCAAGGGGGATTGTTCATGGGAACCATTACAGAGGATATGTGGTTACCCAGTTTATTTCTAGAAAATGCGCTTACCCGTCGGAATCCTTACATCTATCCAGATGGCGATAATCCCCTAAAAGTCCTCAATGTCCACAAACTTTATTCGGAGCACGATGACCTTTTTAGCAAAGTCCCAGTCATTGAAGCTAGTGCAGACACGAATAAAGAAGATTGGGCTGTGGTTACAGTCGTCGCTGATTTTAGTGGCTCATTAGGCCTCCTCCTTCTTCATTCTACGTTAGCATTCCGTCGAAGCAATCCAGGCGTCCGGCTTGACATTGTTCATAACCCTACATCAACTGAAAATAGTCACGAGGTCAATGCTTTCCTAGTAGAGAATGCAAGTACGCTTCTAGAACTTGAAGATATAAAGACCTTGGAAGTCGTCGTATCCGGCGATCCTGACAAGCAAGATGATGGATATGGGCACGCCTTGTCACGGTTCCTTGGGATTTCCGGATTAGCACCAGGCAACCAAGCACTTCTTCTTAATGGCCGAATCATCGGACCAATCGACTCTGAATTTGTCTTCCTGGAGGACGATCTAAAGCAACTGCTTGAATTCGAGCAATCAAAGCGAATCTTGCCTGTATATCGGGCGGCTGAAACCCTTGGCCTGGTCGACAAAGTCTCTAGTCCAGTTGCTGCCGCCAAGCTTACCTCCATCACAGCATTATCGACCATCTCGGACTTGCCTGAGGGAATATTCGAGTCTGCTCCAACTTTCCGAACTGCAGTGTTCGATCTTTGGAACTCGTCGCACACTGCTATTGACATTGGTGACCCAAACACTGCGGACATTCACTTCGTCGCCGTCTTGAATCCTACCAGTGAGCTAGGCCAGAGGTGGGCGCCTATTCTGAGAGTTCTTTCTGAACTCGATGGCGTCTTTCTACGTATCTTCTTGAACCCAAGAGAGAGGCTCGAAGAACTGCCGATCAAGCGATTCTACCGGTATGTCCTACAATCAGAGCCATCCTTCGATGAAAATGGGGTGCTCCTTTCTCAAGGTGCTACTTTCAAGGGTTTACCATCTGAGGCTCTACTTAACCTAGGTATGGACATTCCACCAGCCTGGCTCGTCGCTGCAAAGGAGTCAGTCCATGATTTGGACAATTTGAAATTGAGTTCCATCAAGACGGATGTCGAAGCACTCTATGAACTTGAAAACATTCTTATTGAAGGACACTCACGAGAAGTATCCGGAGGTGCACCCCGAGGTGTGCAACTGCTGCTAGGCACAGAGCGCGATCCACACTTTGCCGACACGATCATCATGGCCAATATCGGTTATTTCCAATTCAAAGCCAATCCTGGGTACTACAACATCCATCTGCAAGAGGGAAGGAGTTCAGAAATATTCGACCTCACCAGTGTCGGCGCCAAAGGCTACGAGGCTGTACCCGGTGATGAGGGAACCGAAGTCGCACTGATGGACTTTCAAGGCACAACCCTATACCCTCGACTTAAGCGTAAGGAGGGAATGGAGACATTCGATGTGCTCGAGGATCCCAGCTCAGATAGCAGTAACGACCTTCTTTCCCGAGGTCTTAAATTCGCGGAAGGAATCTTGGGCGGTTCGAAACCCAAGTCTCGGTCACTCTCGGACGAAGTTCACGCGGAGATCAATATCTTCTCCGTGGCGAGCGGTCATCTCTACGAACGTATGCTTAACATTATGATGGTCTCGGTCATGAAGAACACGAAACACACTGTCAAGTTCTGGTTTATCGAACAATTTCTTTCACCGTCATTCAAAGAATTCATCCCGCATCTTGCCAAGGAATACGGTTTCAAGTACGAAATGGTAACCTACAAATGGCCGCACTGGCTACGCGCGCAGAAGGAGAAACAGCGCGAGATCTGGGGCTACAAGATCTTGTTTCTCGATGTCCTGTTCCCGCTCTCCCTCGACAAGGTCATTTTCGTCGACGCGGACCAGATCGTCCGCACTGATATGATTGACCTCATCAATTACGACTTGGGAGGCGCGCCTTATGGCTTCACGCCCATGTGCGATTCCCGCACGGAGATGGAGGGTTTCCGCTTCTGGAAACAGGGATACTGGAAGAATTACCTGCGCGGTCTGCCATACCACATCTCGGCGCTATACGTTGTAGACCTCCGCCGGTTCAGACAACTCGCCGCAGGTGACCGTCTGAGACAGCAATACCACCAGCTCAGCGCGGACCCGAACAGCTTGTCGAACCTTGATCAGGATCTACCGAATCACATGCAGTTCGTGATCCCGATTCACAGCTTACCCCAAGAGTGGCTGTGGTGCGAGACATGGTGCAGCGATGAGAGTCTGAAAGAAGCGAGGACCATCGATCTGTGTAATAATCCCCAGACCAAAGAGCCCAAGTTAGATCGTGCGCGCAGACAGGTCCCGGAGTGGACGGCCTATGACGACGAGATTGCGGCGCTTGATAGGCGGCGGAAGAGTCTAGACGGTTCGCAGAAGGTCCTTGGTAGCGAGGAAGCGAATACGAAGAGTAGACGGCTCGAAGACAAGGGTGTCAAGGCAAGGACGAAAGATGAGTTGTAGGGAATGGTAGCTATATACATATACGTGGTTAGCATATGAGCGTGTATAGATGATAGATGTGGGAATGACATATATATAGAACGAGTTGATGTTTTAATATTTTCCCATCTCCGTCCTTTGCTCTTTAATTAAAAGACTCGGTGTGATTATCCATGCTTCCTTTATGACCTGTCTTGAAATATATCTTGCAGGATGGATGGGATGAACTTAGATAACATTGGTTTTCCTCACAACCGGATCAAATGTTACAATTCCCGATGCTGATCTAGGCTGCTGGTCCTACTGGCTGGGCTTGGGCAGCGTCGCACCTATGATATGTTAAGGCTTTCTTTAATCCTGATCATCTTGTCTGGGAACCTCCCTAGATGATCTGCTTGAGGGATATTTGTCTAGGTACCGATGATTGACCTCACAGGCCCCTGCTCTGTCTACGAGCACATCGGCGTGGCTCGGACGTTGTAAATTGGACAACTTTACTAAGTCCTTTCTAGAAAAACGGCAATGGGATTCAGCATAACGACACTTAGTAGCGTCTAAATAATGTACATAGCTCCTTTTCTGTCACCGGGTAAACAAATAGCAAAGAAGGTCCTAATAAAGGTATGTGCACACGAAAATGCTGTTAGTCGGTCTATGTTAGCTCTATGTATCCTATGTTTAAAAGCCTATCTCTTTTTCTCTCTTCCAATATGATAAGATCTTTTATCTTATTCACACCTTATCCTGGAACTGCAAACAACAATATACATACAATAATGTTTTAGATATCCTCATTAACAAGCAACCGTTTCATAACACCATCCTCGGACTCCATTCACTTGTTATAGCCATCCTGATCTACGTGGCCAGCGTCCTACCTAACGACGGGACCGAGCATTGCGCAACGTACCAATGCCCTCACTAAAGGCAATAAGTTAGTGTTCCTGGATGAAGGCAAAGCACCTTTGCTGATTTACTGAACCAAGGCAATGTACTGGCGCTACCCAGGTTAACTTTATGACGGTTTTAGCGTCCCTGACCTTGACAGGCGTAGCGGGAGCTTTCCGCTTTATAACATTGCCAGAGACAGGTGAGAGAGGGCAAGATATAGAGATATGAGTGAGTGCGTTATGATAGTTTGTGTCATGGTAGATGGCTGAGCCGCAAGCGATAAATTCCTAGCAGTATTTGCTACTTCTTTGAAGTCTAGAATCGTTAGTATATACACTACCCATCTCGCGCCATCACATTAACAGATACGCATGAACTGCATAACCGAGTCAGGAATTATGAGGTTTTATTTCCCCCATCGAGAACACATCAAGATACATCAGGGGTCTGTCTCGATGTGCGTATTCTATCCGAAAGATCTTCAGAAGAGTGGCTAGATACATGCATAAACCTTAGCACTCTCACAGGCCATGCTCCCAACTGCGTTCATCTGCACAAAGCGGTCCGTGATCCCGCCACTCTTCACATGAACCACAGCCGCGGATATCGTAAGATTCATTCCTGTGTCCACCATCAAAGGAGCAAAAAGAAAGGTGTGATGTTGGCCCGTGCGTTCTAAACATACATGGGCCTTCGCGCGTTCGTGAAATATGGTATCAAGAAAGATTGATCGCGGATTCCTAGGGCTCCTCTGCTCAGTGTCTCTCGGCGGAGGTTCCGCTTGACAATCGAGGTAGGTAAGCCAGCTAGATATAGAGAGGGTAAGGGCGCCATTCGACCCGATGCCATGGATTGCTCGCTGGTATCGTTCCCGCGTCTGTCTCCACCTAGGTGAAATGGCGTCGGATCAGATCTTGCGCTCCGGGAGAGAAATGTTGTTGTAGTAGAGGTGTGGGGTCAACATTTGCTGCCAAAAGAAGTGCTCGCACTGCTGTGGCAACGCGAGCAGCAAGCTGACCCTGAAGCATCTCTGCCTCCAAGGTTTGTCCAACGTAAACAAAGACTTTGTCTACTTGGCTTGTAACAGCCGGGTTTTGCCTTTCAAATTGTCAGTATAAGGGAAAGAGAACTTCAGCTTAGCCGCAGGACAGCTTTTTGACTGGGGAAACAAGTTATATTGTAACCTGAAAGGAAAGGATACTTACTGTTCAATCAACTCGACAAGATAACCGTATGCATATGGCGCTGCTTCTTCATCATTAGTGACAGGAAGCGTATTGACCCTAGATTATTATGATTAGCAGCGTACAGAAACCAAGATGTATAGGTTAGCTAATACCATTGGTTCGCCACGGCTTGGGGATCTTGCACGCTTTGCTTATTGAAGTGAAGAATCTTGGCGATAGCAGCACATGCATTTTCTGTCTAGATGTTAGCTTTATACATTCCTGACCAGAAAGTAGTCCCGAATTTCAAGTCACACGATTCAACGGAAAACATACCGGTTGCGTAAACGGATTCTTCACCACGTGCATCAGGTACCTGCGTAACTTGGAAGAGATATGGTAGCGAGGTTGCGAGGAATTGAGACCAGGGAGCGCCACCATGATGGGCGGCTACACCAATTCCGTATCTAGAAAGTTGTCAATAACTGCCGTAGAGACCGAAAGTCGGTCTAGGAATCTTCAGAGCACAGATTGCAGTCGCTTATTGCTACAACGGGGAGTTGACGACTTACGCAGCAGCTTGCCTAATTGCGGCAGATGAGTCCTTGCAACCCTCGAGAAGTGCCGTACTTATGGGTTGAGCATAGCGTACGCTTTCTGGACCACAATACTCAAGGACATCATCCATGATACAGAGACCCCATTGGCGCTGTGTCGGGTCGCTGGAAGCGAGGAAACTCTCATAGGTACTCATAAGACGTTCCCACGGCTGAAGGAAAACCGCACCGTGGTTCTTGAAGATGGAATGGAAGGCTTTGTTCATATCAGAAAGCAAAGTTTGGTCATCTTCAATGGCAAGTAAAAGGTCTTCGGCCTCATCCTCAGCGTCTTCGGCTGTAGTACCGGCTCTATCTTCTTCCCGCTGGGCAACACGATCTTTGTAATCCTCGATAGCCGAAAGCACACCATCTATGAATTTGCCCATATGCTCCTGAGTGAGGGAGTTCTTTCCAATTACCTCAACAGATTCGTAGAAACATTGGTACATTTCAGCAAGAGCATCGATGGCCGGCTCTGCCGTCAGGACCTCGAGTAACTTGTCGATAGTCCCTGCCCACAAGCCACGGAGCTCGTTAGAATCCGGTCCATAAGCCTTCTTATAGGAGCTCAAAAGCTGCGGTACGAGCTTGGCTGAAATAAAGCGAACGGGATCGTGGAAGAAGAAGGCGAGACCCGGAAGGGCAATCTTTTCCATGATGTCGGCAACATAGGGCGCAAACTGTCCCTCCAACGTTTGCGCATAAACCACAAGCAGCTCGATTGCCATATGCTTATCATCCATAGTACTGGTTCGGATACCGATCATCTTCCCCTTGAGCGGGACTAACTCCCATCCATCTTCCTGCTGTATTTGTTCAATCTCGTCATCGCTATCCAGAAGTTGGATGTCCGCCTTAGCGCTGGCCAGCTCGACCAAAGGTGGCATGACTTCGGGCAAGAAACGGAGGAAATCAGTACCCATCACCCGGCACATACGACCCCAACAATGCATAAGGTACTGAGCCTGGGGGTCGTCGGGGTCGGTAATGTTTCTTTGAATGTTGGCTAGAAGGTCCACCAGTGTCATAGTGTCATTTCCAAGGCGCTCCTTACCAACAGCCAGCGCGATCAGGGTAGCACATTCCATCGCCTTGGCACGAAGCAACCTGAATTCTTTGTCGTTCTCGCGTCGCAAGACACTAACAAGCAGCGGCATGAGGGTATCATAGTATTTGGAAAATGCAGCTTCAGCGGCGTCGGCAATGGTCGCGATTGTAGAGAGGGCTTGCTCCTGGACATAGCGCTTGTCGTTTTGCAGAAGCTGGAACAGGTGAGAAAGAAGATCATCGAGATAGGGCTCAAGTATGCTCTTCTCTGCCTCCTCGCAGAAATTGACTAGAGCTGCAGCGGCATGCGCCTTGACGCGACCCTCTGGCGAATCCAAAACGGGAATGATAGACTTGAGTATAACGTCGTAGTACTCCTTCTGCATCGTTGGTGCAAAATCAGTGCTCATCTGGCCCAGCGCCTGACACCCGGCCCAACGCACTCGCGGGTGAGAATCCTTCAGAGCCGGTACAACGAGCTCAAGAACCTTGTCCAGCTCCTTAATCATCAACTCACGGCAGCCCTCGGAGATGGCAGATATGGCCATGAGCGCGGCATGACGGTCCTTCCAAGCCATGGAGGTCATCATCCTAGGGAGCCAATGGAACGTAGGAACCAAAATCGTCTCTCCACCAAGCTTGTTAGCCAGGCGGTCCATGCATTGCTCGCCAGCCACATGATTCAAGTCGCTTTCCTCTGATTCCAGGTCGTCATTCGACAGCCACTCAGCTGCATCGTCGTCATCCTCTCCGAGGTCCGTCATCAAGCTCAGACATTGCGTTATCATGTCATTCGTATAAGAAGGATCTTTTCGGCACATGGACGGGGCATAGTCAGCGAAGGTAGCCATCAGCTCGAGTGCATTCTGGCGACACAAGTCGGATAACTCCTTATCCTGGATAACGCTCACACTGAACATGACGAGGTTGCGGAAGAGGGGTTTGAACATCTTGGGTGAAGACTCAGCCAACTCGATCAGGGCGAGCAAAGCTTTGCTAAGGTCATCGGAGTCGTGCGAATCCTTAATTGGGGGGAGGATATTGAGAACATCGGGGAGAAGTGAGAAGTACTTTGGCTGGGTCTTCTTGGGTAGATTCCGGAAGAAGGAAGCGAAGGCCTCCATAGCGGCTAGTTGTACGGAAACTGCGTTATCCTTAAACCCACGTGCGAAGGCGTCCATGACTGCACCTTCGTGCTGTTTTTCTATTATGCCGGGTGTTGTGGCAAAGACGCGATAAGCCGTCTCGCGTTGACCGGCATCGTTCGCCATACTCAGGTTGAATAAAACGCCGAGGATCTCAGGCCATTGGTCATCTGTGACTTTGTTAGAAGGAAATTCAGTTAACATGCGGCGCTCCCGATATCGTCGCCTCCTCGACGCAGTAATTAGGGAGACGTGTTTGGAACGTGTCATCTTAGCGTGCTTGGTGAAATACGGTTGCGTGATACAGTTGCTCTGCAGAGTGAGTTGTTGCTGAGGTAGTTCCAGGCGCCTTCTGCATGAACGAGTATCCATATATAGGTGATGCTTTGGAACAAGGAACAAAACGCCCACCTCAGCGAACTTGCGACAGATCAGATGAAGGGGTGAATATTCTTCTGTGGACACCAAGGCACACGTACACACGTGCACGGATGACAGCAATTCAACTAGGGGGCCAAGAGGGAAGGTTATGACTGACTATTTTCAGAGTATTGCCGGGCAACATCGGCTACGGCATCGCCAATTTTATTCCGGACCAGTCGATCGGACTCGTTGGCTAAGCTTTCGAGCAGTTTCTGTCGGATGACCTGGGCCTGTTCAGGCGCCAGGGAAACAAAAATCTCGGCATTGTCGCCTTTATCGGTCTTGCGCGTCTTAGAGGCGATTCGACGAAATATGACGGCTGCGAAAGAACGAAGCTGTTGGGGCAGGGAGAGGGGCGGTCAGTCTCAGGTCTCAAGGCGCCATTCATATGAGATGGGATGGGATGGAATCAAGGGAATAAATAAATAAATACCGATGAATCGGAGGCACTGGCAGTCTGCTCAGCCAGGCCCATCAACAAGATCTCGGGACGCGTTACAGTCCAGGTATTCTGTAAATGGTCTTCGGCCTGAGATCGTATGGAGTTATCAGGCGACTGCAGGGCTTGCAAGAGCTGGGTCAGCTCTGCAGAGACCTCGGGCGGGAGTATAGACATGGTGGAGATTATCGTTGAGTGGCCTTCTCGCTTCTTCACTTCTCACGGGACCTCCTCTACTAAATCTACCGGTATACGATTGTAGAAGCCTGAAGGAGGAAAGAGGTTCGTCGTCGAGGATCGGAAATGTGAGGTGTTCCAAGATTGTTTTGCTCCTTGCAGGGTCGGGTCGATATAATTGTGCCCCGCAGGGCTAAGACGCGACTAGGATTGCAACGATGGCCGTTGAAATAAAGCGGAATAAGAAACGTGGGTTGGCAGCTTGTGGCACAAAATGTCGGTAGTGAGTTGGTGGTTTAGCCAATTGCAGTCACGACGTACTGCTGCTGGAAAAAGCGAAAAAGCGAAAAAGCTGAGCGCGTCTTGGTGCCAAATTAGAATTACGATGTTTGTGTTGTTGACATGGGGATCTTGTAAACTCTGTGGTGGTGTAGGACTGGAGGTACACTAGGTAAGATCATCCATCCATCAGGTGACGACGTCTCTGGCTTCGGGCGCCTGTGGAGGGGTTTTTAGATAGAGGCGGGGTTTTGCGAAAGAGGGGGGGCGACACTTCAGAAAAATTCTGGAAATTGTATGAGCGCGACAGGGCTTGTCGTTACTTGTGGCCCGTGCATGGAGGGGTAGGTACTTGCAGCCTAACCCAATTTTGTCTAGTCTGGGCACTGTCTGGGCACCTGTCTGGTCGTTCTGTTTTCGTAGAGTAACCTTAGACCCTATCTAGTACATGACGATATGCTCTTCAACCTTTCCAACACTCCCTTCACCTTGATATGTCCGCTATATGCATCCTATGATATTTTATTATGGTGTTTTTCTTTGTTTCTGTATCTATACACGAACAGCAATTCCAAAGTCGTGTTAATACTATATCATGTTAAGTGTAAACCCCTTATGTAACAGAATTGATTTTACGAAAATAACCATTGGCTCAGGAAACCTTGAAACGGCAGCCCCGGGAAATCCATTGGGATCTTGGCAGTTATCAGCCTTAGATATTGGTGAGGCTTCAAATAGGAGTGAGCAATTTCACGGCGGTAATAACAACCGCCATGATTCTCGAGGCGAGATAAGTCGGTAAGTAAGAGGCCCTTAACCTCCAGTTGTGGATCCGTGTTGGGTTTTTGAGCTCGTTCACATGCACCGCTGATCACTTAGTTTCGGTTCACCTTAATGGCCATGAAGAATATACCTTTGTTAAACCTTACCATCGGACTTTTTTTCAGTTGATTCGTTGCTGCCTTTTTTTGTGATAACATGGGAATCATTCCAGAACAAAAGGAAAAAGGCAACAAATCTGTTACTAGGAACTTGGATCTATTAGCTTGCAATGTTGAGCCAGTGTGTGATCCCCCACTCTTCACATTTGGGGCCTATCATCGAAAATTAACAATGGGACATCAATACTTCACAGAAAAGGATTTCTCTACCCGCCAATAGGAAGGAAAGACATTGTACAAGAAACGAGCTGTAAGACCCGGTGCTCAGCTTGGCCGTACATCTCTCCTTCTTCGGACTGAAGCAGCTCGTCTAACATCACATATCTTTACGGTTGACCACAGCACTATCATATTAAAAGCCGGCTTACACCACATATAGAAAGTAAGAAGCTTGGTTCAATTGTTATTACGAGAAAGTACAGTTGCGCATATCAACCATGCATAGTCCAATCATTTGAAAGGTCAAACACTGGACGTGTCCAAGGACTTGTTTTCAGTTCGGTTTCGATCCCTTCACTGCGGCGTAGCCTTCTTCTGACGATAGCGAACCGACTAAGCTTTGGTAAGAAATCTCTGGAGAGCCTCAGCCTCCTCCTGAAAAGGGGTAGCACCCATATGCCTCCAAGCTCCTCTCGACATGAGCGCTATATCCTTCTCCTTGGCTGGGAAGAGCAATTCAGTCCCACTAAAGTCCCCCACATGGGTGACGGACTTGTCCTACGTTAAAATCCAGTCCCAGATTAGCAGTCTTCTTGTGTAAGGTACCTCAGTCAACAAGAAAATCCTTACCAATCCCAGAGTGAGCTTGATCAGCCCTTCCAACCATTGAGGCTCGTACTTATTGTTGGGTTCGTGTCCGTCGATAGCAAGGATTACATTATCAGCAGCAATTGTGGCTTGACCCCTTGCAGTTCGAGAGTTGGGATTCGGCGTGTGCGTTTCTGCGACGTCGCCGCACACGTAGACATTGGGTAGCGAGTCGTCCTTGATCTGCATCGTGGGTTTGACGAGGACGCGACCTGTCGCTGTTATGGATTTGGGGCTCAACTCAGCAATAAGTTGAGAGTTTGGCTTCTGTCCCGCACAGTTGACCTGGACCATCATTAGTTTTAAGTCGCTTCCTCTCCTGTTACGCAGCAGTAGTGTCAATGTGGAGGGCGAGGTGCTCACTGACCATAAAATTGCATTCGATCTCTCTTCCGCTCTTCAATATCACCACACCCCGCTCCTTATCCTCTCTAATCAATCTATCACCGGTGATGACTTCTATTCCCAGACCCTTAAGTCCCTCCATTGCCGCTTTCTGCAATTCTGGTCCGAACCGATGCATGACATTCTCTCTCGAATGCACAAGTACTACAGTCTTGTCAGGATACTGTGATTTTGCATCAGTCGCCAGTTCAACACCAGCAGCGCCTCCGCCAACAACGACGAGATTGTCTGCCTCCCTGATTTTCATTTGAATATCCCTTAACTTCATAATGCCTTCAGCTTTCTCGTCAGCATCCACGCGGCTAGGCAACACATCTGTGGCACCCGCCCCAGTGGCGACGACCAGAAACGCGTAGGAGATCTCTTCACCGCTGCTCAATTGCACGCTATCTCTCGTGATGCGAACAGCACGTCCTTGTACCCATGTCAAGACACCATCAGGTATATTGCGTAGATGAGGGCCGTAGGGAATGAAAGCCTTGTGTTCATGTCCCTCTACAACAGAGAATCGCGGCAGAACCCACGTGAAGTGGAAATGGTCGTGCGGCTCAACAACGACTACGCGGTAGGGCGAGTCCGGTAGGAGAGACTCGGCGATGGTTTTGGCGGCGTGGTATCCGGCCATAGATGCACCGACGATGACTATGTTGCGCTGTTTAAGCTCGATACTTTTGGACGAGGACGAGGACGAGGACGAGAGTTGGTAGCGAATGTATCTCACACGCAGCCTCACAGAGCGAGAAACCAGGTAGCTGACAAAGGAGGCAATGCTTCCCACCGCTCTTACTATGAGCAACGTCTTTTTGAACATCTTGGAATGATTTTCTAAGTTGAATGGCCTATCGATGAAACCTGGTAGTGATTGAACCAGATCAAAATCCAGAGCTTGCAAGATTATTCACAACAGAAAAAGGAAGCACCATGGGGAACTAGCATGACGGCGGCCTATGGGTATATATAACGTAAAGGACTCTCTGCCAGACAGCGGAGACGAGGACGTGTAAGAGACATACTGCCCGGGTTGTTCGGCACGGCACCTCAGGTATAAGGGATGAGGAACACTGGATTCTGGCTAGGCAAGCAGCTGCTGGTCAGATCAGATAAGATTAGATCTACCTATCCCGGTTCATAAGACCAATAAGCGTCAGCTAGAACCGCCTCAGGGGTACCTATTTAGCAATATAATCGGCCGAAACCGGTATCGGCTTCGGGGCGGAGGCTCGGTGTCGGTCAATTATATGGTGGAGTTATCGGTCAATCGCCAAAGACAGTCTCTCATCAGTGTACCGACAACCATATGTGTCATCCTGTGTGAACTTTCCCAGAGTCAACAAGTACCTAGCTTACCCTGATAGCTTCGCGAATCAACATGCGGTTGGTAAGTCCACTAATTTCTAGGCGAAACGAGGTTGAAGACAGCTATAAGAGAATCAGAGCCTTTCCCCTTGATATTCGAACTTTTTAAGCTTCAATATGAATTGAATTGGTGCTACATAGGGCATATAGCTTAGAAGATACCCTAATCTAACAGGTAGGATAATTTGGGACAAGCAAAGAGAATTGCCTCTGCCCCAACCTACATAGTAATAAGGTGATTCTTCGCTTCTCATCGGATTGAAGATAAATGTTATCTTGTACTCGATCAAATTTCTTGCATCTTCTTCGTACCAGTGCTTCTGTGCTTCTTGGCATTCCCGGAGTAAAGTCCGTACTTGGACACCATAGCAGGGGTTAAAGAAGCATCCTACTACAGTACATACTTGGGTAGATAGCAACTCCAAATAAGAAGGATTACCCGATTTAATTCAGCGTGCACTATATCTAAGTTAGACAATGATTATGATCGTCATCATTACCACCGTCATCCCGTCTCGGTAGCTCCCGAATCTAGCGTTGTCATACGTTTCCACTTTGAACCCCGCCATCATCATCATCTTCGCATACCTTACCTACCTTCCCAGGTAATAGGGTAAGGTTGGGAAATACTAGTAGGTAGTGTAGAAACAGTCTAAATACATGAGCTATTGGAAGTCTTAAGTAGAAAAGAAGAAGAAAAAAACCACTACCACTACTGCTACTGCTACTTCCCACTGTTTTATAAGGTATACCCACTTGGTCAGCTCCACCACCTCGGTTCTTCTTTACCGCAAACCACGACCACGACCACGACCACAATCACGATCACGACCATCGACAATATCAACGCGCAAACGCTCCCTTCAACCTTCGACCTATTCAATTCTTCAATCCACCATATTTTGCGCCACATTTCCGAGCTACGTCCGAGCTACAGCTGCCAAGATGGAGCAGCATCCCACGTTCCACTTTGGGAACAATCAGACCCAGAACCAGAATCAGAACCCGGGGGAAGACTCTACCATCTCGCCAATCCCGACTCCTCCTCTACGATCACCCTCGTCCTCGAGCCTCCACAAGTCCAGCATGGCCTCTTCCCAAGGCCACCGTTCGAGCTTTGCTGAAAACCTAAGAGGCATTCCCTCCTCGCCGCGCTCTCAACGACATCCCTCCTTTACCCAATCTGCCATCCAGGACCTCATCAACAACCCGCCATCCGCGAGACAACACAATCCCCGTTTCGCAGGAAGGGACTGGAGGGATGTGGCCATCGGCGAGCTCATTTCCGACGATGACGTCCGATGGGTCGAAATGGACACGAGCGTCGAGGACGCCTCAATGGTCAGCTAATTGGTCTTGGGTACACATCATGTCTAACACTTTCCTAGGCCCTCGTGAAGAACACCACCAACAACGTGGTTTTAATCCGCGAAAATGCGACTAGCACGAAGCCCCTTTCCACATTTGACTATAGCGATCTAAACGCCTACATACTAGTCGTCGTTGGTCTAGGCCATCCACCGGACGACTTGGTCGCGCTGTACGATGATATTTCGAAGCGAGCTCAAGCCCAAGAAAGCATTCCACTTCGCGACATCCAGTCAATCTGCCGAAAAGAGACACTAGTGACACTGCAGGGCGATGAGGATTTGGCCAAGGCCATAGAGATCTTTGGCAGTGGCATTCATCGTATCCTTGTCACCAACTATCACGCAGAGGTCATCGGCATCCTAAGCCAGATAAAACTAATGGAATTCTTCTGGAACGAGGGCATCAACTTCCGAGCTATCGATGAGCTCTACGCAAAAACCATGATAGAGCTAGGCGTTGGATCCCAGCAGATTATAGCTGTAAAGTATGTGACCCGCAGTTAGTACGTTGATCACTTGTGCAACGCTAATATACGTTACAGCGCCGATAGCCCTCTAGCAGAAGCGCTTACACTTATGAGCCAGGAGGGTCTGACGAGCGTGGCCGTTGTTGACAACGGGCTAAATGTTGTGGGAAATATATCAACCGCCGATGTCAAGCTGCTCATCAACGCCGCCAGCCTTCCTCTATTTCATAACACTTGCTTGCACTTTATCTCGGTTATCTTGAGCGAGCGGGGTGTAGAAAAGGGGAAGGACTCATTCCCCGTATTCTATGTGAACCCATATTCGACACTTGCACACACGGTGGCTAAGCTTGTAGCGACTCACTCACATCGCATGTGGGTGGTAGATTCTGCATCACCATCGCCCTCAGCTCCTAGCACACCCTCGCTAGGTCCTGCCGTGCACGTACCGAGTGCCGCTCCCTCATCACAGACAGCTGTTACAGGGACACACTACCCATCCGTTCCGGCGTCGGCGCTTCCGGGCTCTCACCTCTCGGGCCGCTTAACGGGCGTCATTACATTGACGGACATTCTCAACTTGTTTGCCAGGTCGACCGGCCTCCATCCTTCAGACCCGAACGAGCAACGAGCTAGAAGAAGACGAAGTTCTAGCAGTTCAGTTCGACCGTCGATGGATTCATCACGAGCTAGTATTGATATCCGTCGCTAGCATAAGCACACTACTTACTCTTGGCTCACAGCTTTACTAAATCTTAAGGATGTTGGAATGATATGATTCGGGCTTCTATGGCGTTAAAAGAGTTCATTATGGGTGGTCCTTCATTGTGGTTCCTTCGCATCATACTTTAGACTAGGACTTAATTCGGGTTGCACATGTTGCAGATCATTCACACCGCATGATTCTGGTGTTGGAAGGAGTTCATGGGGCATCTGAGAGATGGTACTATGAGGTGTTTCTATTCAACCGTGCTAGTTCCCTATCACGAGAATGCCATGCCATTATGAATCAATTGGTACCAACTTGACAGTAGAATTCTCCAGCTTTGAAGGGCCCATACCTGTCACGACAATTACTGGTAGCTTCATTTCATGCAGTATACTACCTAGGTAGGCTTTTCCCCCATGATCTTCGAGTACTAAATCTCTTTCATTATATTACTAGTCTAGCTGATCCCATGTGGTGCTAACAGCTTGAAACTGGCTCGAGGAGGAAATCTACCTACCCTGGAGACAACCCCGAGCTGTCGCTGTTACATCATAAGTAGAGGTACACTGCCCCACCACAAAGCAACGCCAAGAACAGCAGCTCGAAGGCAGTAGGACCCTAGGACGTCGCGACAGACCTGATCATTTGCTTATAAGGCACCTACCTCCCTCATCACCTTTACATTTCGTGTGCAACTACTTCCAGAAGGTCGCGAATATTTACCATTTGCCCCTGACTTCATTACCGTATTTCCCTTTTATCGAGGCGACCGGAATCGAGTGTTCTCCGACATGGCGACATACAGAAGCACCCCGCTGTTTGGAGGGGCACTTGTTTGCGACCTGCCGACCAAGTTCGCAGATGTTAGGTACGAAATCAACTCCTTCTCCTGCACCTCTCAACCTCTTGCGCTCCTCTAGCTTCAAAGCATGCGCAAATAAGTGGTAATGAGTTTTTCGACCTCAGCTTCCCCCCCCCACAGCTTAAGCGCAAGCGTGAAGAGTTCTCCCGATAACTAACAATAGGTGTTCTTCAACACAGCCGTTTGCGCCAGGTGCCTGATAACCAAGAAGTCTACATCGACAAGGACGGCTTCACAAGTATCATCATCGAGATCAACGAGCGTGTCGGTAGCGAAGGCAGCTCGGCTGAGATCGACGGTCGCGCGCTAACTACACACCTCGAGGAGGTCGTAGGCGAGGATGCCGCTGGCCTTCAGGTCTGGAACACAACGCCTACACAGTTCTCAAAGCTTGAGTACGTACATACATGGGCTTTTCCACTTCTTGCTTCTCTGCTGCTTTGCCCACCTCACCTTTCACTACCTAGTTAGGATCCAGAACGGGAAGAGTTTGTTTTGGTTTGGCCCCTGGCAACCACTGACTGTCCCTCGCTAACCCATGTGCGCTACCATCAGCGAAGACATACCGGCCTATACCCTCATCGCGACTCTCTCACCCCATACCCCTCCCCCACCGCCTTCGGCAGAAGGAGATGCGAGCAGCAGTAGGGCCGCACGCCCGAACACGCCCGATTTCACGGCCATGATCCTCACGCTCGTGCGGCTCGAACACGAAAAGACCGACATCCTTATCACCATCAACGTGCCGCACATCCGCGGCGAGTATGACGAGGAGGACGTCGACTTGCAGCTAGGGAAGCAGGGAAAGCTGATCGGAGACGCCGTCGATTATGCCGCGCGTATCTGGGAGTCGTTTAATGTAAAGGACTGGGGTTTGTTTAAGGAGGTGTAGTAGTGAAAGGATGACGGGTGGTTATCTGGTGGGTGGCATTTATTATCAACGGCATGCAGCAGTGAATTTTTATTTAGCTGGGTTGATTGACAAAGCCTGAAAATTCATTATGGCTTGGGAAACTTCATTTCAACGACGGCGCTTATTTTCATCATTATGAGGTGCGCATTGTCTATTATCTACGCCAGGCGCGGAGTAGGCAAGTAGGGAAACCAAAGGGAGGCTTTCTCGAGGCGCCGGATAGGGAGGTAGACTGCTAGCACTTCCAAGGCTGATTTTCATTATGATTTGAATGAATGAATAGCACGACATAGGTGGATATTTCAACGGTTACAAACTATAAGTATTCGATCTATTAGGGTATTGCCAATAATAGGCGCTTGTTAAAGCGTTCCAGCTTTATGTTTACACCAAGTTTTTGTACTTGGCTTCAAGATTCGGGATGCCAATGCAGCAGCGACAACAATGCAAGTATCGATGTAGGCAGTAAATTGACTGAATTTTTAACACATTATATAAGATCCAGTGTATTCTGATATCATCACAATCTGAGAAGTTTGAACCTGAACCCAAGGAAACTGAATCTGTAGAGTTGTTGTCAACTCCAGATTTGGGAGTTGTCCAAACCTACTAAGGTCATCATTAGGTTGGGCACGTAAATTTAAAGCTGGGTCCCCGATGAACCGAGAAGGTGAGTATCACGTAGTTAAGGCAGTGAGATTTTCCTAGTTCTTTTTATTTAGTAGATGAAGATCTCGGATATGCTAGCGCTATGAATCTATCTCGTCTGAATCAACAGGGGCGATATAATATAACCAATAATCTAGAAGCTGATGTTTTTTTCTTGTTTTCTACTTCTTGGCTTTTGTAGCTATAGAGGATATAAGGAACGACTTAGTTTAGTAGAGTTTGTTTGGCGAGGTTGATGACAGATATAAAATCAATTCTTTTTTTAAAATAGTTTTTACATCAACTTACGCCGTCATGGAACATGATTGTGTGGCCGACCAGATCAGCCATTTAAACCATAGCGGCGTGCGATATCTACCGAGTCTATGCAGACATTCTAGACCCCCAAAAGGGTTTCGACCAAGCTTCATCATGGCTCATTGATATCGAAATACAGGCCCACAAAGACGGCCAGCTCTTTCGTCATCCTCGACAAAATCCTTCACATACACTCCGATCCGCCAAGCCAGCCACGACGTCGAGGTGGACTGGAAACGGAACCGTTGAGGTGCGTGCTAGAAAGAGCCCTCCGTCACTTCCTTCGTCTCAAGCGTACCAAAGTACTTGGTTGGCAGGGCCTTGTTCCGTAGGATCTTCCTTTTCAAGGTCTTTCTTTTGTGCAACTAGTTCTGGATGTCAGCACAATGCTGCAGATGGAAGGCATATAGATGATAAAAATGTAAGAAGCAACAATGATGTAGTCATGTTCAGCATGGTCCTGTCCGATAGCTGAGAAATAAGCCCTGCTCGGGTTCTAGATAAAACTTATAGGCGCACAATAAATTTGTAGTGATATGTATTAATATTTATTTTTGGCTTCTGAATTTAAATATATGCGTTTCTCTCCCAAAAGATAAGACTAGGATGTACAGCCTCCCTCCCCCCAAGTTCTGGAAATTAATGTGAGGTGGTGCCTATGAGGTCTCAATAGGAAATATTAATAAATTTATATGTTTCCAAGTCAAGTTCCAAGAGGGGGAATAGCGAAGAAGAACGAGTAACTGTCTCCGCCTCCTATATGATACTTTCACCATTCGGCTTACTGAAGAGCTCAATGTCTAGCAAGCTTAAGAACCCTTCAGGTGATTTGTCAACGTGGAGGGCTGCAAACTGATTAATAAAGCCTTTAAGGAGCCGTAATATCGGGACTGACATCGACACGCACGGAAGAACTAGACATAGAAAGCTGTTCTATTCGACGTTACAGAACCTTTCCGATCCCTAAAGTTCTAATAGGTTCTACAAGACGTCGGTGTAAAATGTGAAAGTAAATGCTAACCCTTTCATAGCGATGGCAAGTACTGGACCCTGCACAGGTGTTCGTCCAGTACCTGCAAAAGCCTCGAACGAGCCGGCTAAGCACCCTTTTGGTCCCGCTCTTGCTTGACGATTGGCATGCTGTACTATGTCCCTGGTCACTCTAGGGCCAATCTTCCTCCTACGATGAGGCAGAAGTGGGATTCCTGGAGTTACTTCTGCTTGCAGGGGACACCCGGGATTTGTTTTACCGGTAGTGTATAAGAATTGATATCGACACGAGGTATGGTTGGTGAATGTGGACACAGGAGATCTCTAACTCTGGGCTATAACTTGCTGTCTCCAAACCGAAGGTTCATTGTTGTTGCCGCTTACGCTGATGCTTCTCGCCATCCTACCTGCTTCTTCATGGGAAATGACGCTGGGGAGCTCGCCGGTGTTGGGTTGGTCAGCCTGCTAGGTAAGGAGAAGGATATGATAGGTGATACTGAGCTTTACATACCGCCGTCTCATGTTTTTCCTACACGGCAAGGCACCCCGTCCTTGTCGACGTACATACAAAGGGGGCGGTGCTGGTATAGTGCAGCGCTGTCTTTTACGCGGTACTCTCGGTCCATATTCTCTGAGGGGTCGTCCGAGACTAGGTACACATCCTGACACAGACCTGGCAAGGACGGCTGCTATTCATGGTTATCTGAGGGACATGCTGCTGGCTTAGTACTAACGTCTTTTCCATCTGGGTCATGGAGCCGCGAGAATCTCGAAACAACTCTGGCAGTGCCGGGAGTTTTATGCATAGTTATAAATAGTAATAACAGCGATATCCAGCGCAACAAGGAGCCCTTCGTTCATCTGGGATGGAACCAGTTTCCCAACGGTGATAGTCACATTGCCATTAACTCTATTCTCTTCCACACAGATAAATGTAACATGCACGTGCTCTCTAGAACATTCTAGTTTAGTGCTTAGTGTTTAATCTTATTTGAGTTATTTTTTCAAGGCAAAGCTACTTATACTCCCTCTTATCCTCCCGCTTATCCTCAAATGATAACTCAGATGGGTGGGCTGGGATTGGCCATCCGTGGGAACATATACCTTTATTTACTGAGGACGCCCGCCCCTGCAGAATGGGACTCTATCAAACACTTACTATACCTAATGTGTGCTAATGTATATGGCAGATGCTATATAAACATTTGATTTAATGGCTATTACGACAGCCCTTGTGAGGCAACTAGGACGTATCCCTTTAAATCTCCTAATTATATCACCTAAAAGGGCTCGGCTAAATCGGCCACTAGAGAGTCTATGGCTACGTAGATAGCTACCTCTGAATACCAAGCTCATCCACGCCGTGGGGAAGGAGGATAGGGAACAACGGGGGCGGAGGTAGATATAGTCGAGAAATCAGTATCAGAACCAGGACCAACGCTGGGGAGGCCGAGCGAGCGAGGAGGAACCAAGACTTTAGTACAAAAAAGAAATGTCTGTGGACCTAAGAGGGTGCTATAACATATCGCAACAGATGGTTATCGAAGCTAGTAATTCGCATCTGACAACAGTATCATTACAACTATGCCGCCCAAAAAGCGGTTCTCAGGTGAATGGGTTTCAGAAAAAGCACACAAATGTCAGACTAGATAGCCTATGCAAAGATATCATACACAGCCTTCTTCTTCCCATCAGCACCAGTAACTCTTCCACTAGGAGTATCATCATCAACAATCTTCAGCACCTCAACAGCGCCAGCCAAATTCCGAACAGTCACATCAGTAGCAGCACCCCCTCCTGTTTCGGGAGTCTTGGATTTCTGCAGCTTTTGATGCTCGCTCCACCTCGCCGAGACCAAGACCATCTTCTCCTTGAACGAGATGCCTTTATGTGAAACACTTAAAGCCTTCATCTCGCGGGACGTGAACTCTTGATAAGCCGACTTCTTTTTCTCGACCTTCTGCACCACTCTGGTCCCTCCTGTCCCCGTCCCCGCCTCTCTACTTTCCAGTTCTCCTTCTCCCTTGCCTTTTCCCGTAGCCTTGGAAGCAGAAGACGAGCCGCTGCCGCGAGGAACGGGCTTGACCTGCACGAGCACGCCGCCTTTGCACTTGCCGCATCGCTGGCGCGTGGTGTCGACGCTCCGTGAGTGGCGGCGTACCTCGGTGCCGCAGTCGGCGCACTGCCAGACGTAACGGTACTCGATCTCGTAACTATGGCGCGTCGTGACGTTGATGTCGACGCTGCGGGATCTGGGCGTCTTGAGGGCAGCGCCCATGACGCGCCCACCGTACGTCTTGAACTCGGCGCCGTGCGCGAGTTTCGGCTTTCCGTGCAGCAGGAACACTGCCAAGTGGCAGAATTCGTGGGCCACGGTGTTCAGCAGGTCGGATTCGTTGGAGAGAACCTTGGTGGCGAGCTCGATGGAGGCGTAGTGCTGGGTTGTCGTTGTCGTCTTTGTGATTGTAGATGATGAGGAAGCGGCGGAAGAGAGGGGCTGCTTTGATGTCGTAGTTGTCGTCTTGCATTTCCAATGTGCGCGTCCGGCCGTCGTGAGCAGCGTGTTCGACCACTGGATGCGCAGGCCGCCCGTCGTCTCCGTCAACTGTGCTAGCTTGCCCTTGGTGATGACCTCGTCGAGCTCTAGTAGGAAGGTTCGCGCGAGGTCCTCCTTGACGGTGTCGAAGGCCTTCTTCGCTTGTTTCTTCTCGGGGCTCGTGCCGTACCGGCGCTTCAACTCCTCTCTGCCCTCCGGCCCGGTTAGGTCTGTGGTCTTTTTCTTCGGAGGTGAGTGCTTGTCAATCCATGCGAAATTGACCTCGGGATCCCAGAACTCCTTATGCTCTGGTTTCCAGGGCGACATGGGGATTATGGGGACCTTGGTGGGAGATGCTGTGAGGGTTTTTCGCGGAGTGGAAGGTTCCAAGACGGGCGTTTTCTTATCCCTGGCGGCTGTATCATCTAATTCGGACTCCTCGTTAAAGCTACAGATAATTTAGTAAGATCTATCATCTGACGCTTGATAAGTGATAAATGGGCTATCAGAAAGACGCACATCTTAAGTTTCTCGAAGACGTCCTCCAAATTTCCTTTTGGCGCTACCTTCGATTTTCTTAAGGTCGACTCTTTTGGTACCTTCTGTTTCTCTGGTCGCTTTTTGGGACTTGTGACTGGGTTATCCTGTATTGGCTTCGACCGCGCTGGCTGCTTCTTGCTTGGGTCGTTGGATGAAGACAACACCCGGCGCTGCATTCGACGAGGGCCACTCGGGCTTTGCGACCGTCGTGGAAGAGTTGTTGACTGATTATCAGAGTCCGAATCCCATTTTTCTATATCTGAATTCCCTGCTATAGTAAATTCCGAATCTTCATCCTGGCTAGGCATTGGGTCGTTATTGTCATAATCCTTGCTGTCCGATTCAGATTCATCAGATGATGCTAACCAGTCCTTCTCCTTCTCAGTGACCTTTAGGTCTAGAGCTTTCTTTTCTCCTCTTGATATCAATCGTCGGGTCCTTTTCCGTTCCTCCGCCGGACTGTCAAATTTGGTACCCCTAGAGACGACGCGAGATTCGTCGCGTGTGACTTTCACCGGGAAACGATCAAGCAATTCGCCTGCGGACGCTGTGCTGGCTTCTGCGGCGCCAGCTCGAGTCCATGATGTCTGTCTAGAGCTGGGAGGTTGGTTGCCTGTCCCATTTTCCACCTCCAAGCCACGCCACGGCTTCGTGAGTGAACCGCCCACTGGTTGACCTTGGCCAAGTTTCCGTCGTCGCCTCGCAGTAGACGGCGTCTTCCCGATACTCTCATTGAAGCTCGTCTGGGTTGATCTTGGTGAGCTGGGCCCTGCTGGCGCACTCTCCTTGTCGCCGTGGAGCACCTTGTCTGCTGTTGTTTTCTGTTTGTGCCTCTGGATAATGACCTCGACGTCCGGGAATTCGTCTTCGCTGCTGGATCCATACGCCATGTTCGCCGATCTCAATACCTATTATCGATGCAGTATAAATGCGATTTTGCTGTAATTCGTAGTATTCACGATGCTTATACCTTTAACTGCAATTACAGTAGAATATCTACTTATTAGCTAGTGCATGGCTGAGAAAGGGTCAATGGTAAGTAATCCTATGTGTGAGGTTGTGTTCGGCGGGTCAGCCCGGTTTAGTTGCCAGGCAACGAGCGCTACCGGGACCCCAGGTCGGTTCTCCAATGAATCGACCTTACCAGCAAAACTCCCGTATTCAATAGAGCCACCCTAGCAAACTTTACGATATTACATGAAAAGTCAATTGAATTTCTCTCTATAGTAGTGTACATCTGTCAAGATGGTGTAATAGAAATATGGATGACTTGAGATTTTGCACATGCAATTTGTGTCAAACGTCGTAACCCCTAGACTAAATGCAGCACTTACCCTGGAGATGAGGTGGGCAACCCTGAACATGAACAAAATGACCACCCCAAGCTACGGTAACTGCTGTACTGAGTACAGTATCGCTCTTGTACGATAACAGTGCGGTAAGTTATAGTTATCCGTTAGTACTAGTAGTGTCAAATGAATACCTAATCATTGTGGCTATGAAAAGCCTCGAAATTCAATTTCATGCAAGAGGAACCGGGATTTTACGCGTATTTGTCTCAGAGCTGTATGAGCAGGCATTCTCCATGATGCGTCTGTAGAGAGGGATCGTTACATGCCGCACTGTCTCTATAGTTCCGCTCATCCCTCATATCTCATACGTACTGAGACAGACCGTTTTTGGTAGGTACTATCTATCTGTCTAGCTTCGTGGAATCCAAGTATAGACGCCACAAATCAGTTCAGGTCGGATGTTTCGGACATTTTTGGGGGGCGGAAACGTGCTGTGCTGTGCTATGCTGTGCCGTAGATACTGTAACCCCGCTTGAACTTCCTATCTAAGAAACATGATCTAGTCTACCTTTGTACCTACATAGTATTACGAGGCGGACAATAATGACTCTCCCCTATTTGAATGTGGAAGCGTCCGTTCAGCCGACAATACTGTTAGACAGGTTTGTTGGTTCTGTGATTTTCCCAATATACAGCCTTCTAATAATTGAGCTTTGATTTCTTCTCCGGAAGACCGTGAATACTTATACTGCGCCACTCCCGGGATATCAGAAGACGCGTCCCAGCAGACTGGCCAGAGGGAAACCCATGGATTCGGCTGATAGTGGGGCAAAGTCCGAGCTATAAGAGGAACTGAAGAAAAGGTCGATGACGGTAGAAACGATGTTGACAGACCTGAATATTTGCACACGAGGCGCATTTGGACTGTCTATGCTGCTAACTGAGCCGTTCGTAGATATGACCGAAAAGCCGTGCATGTTTTATTCATGTCCAGAATGGTGAACGAAGACGTAAATACCTAAAATATGATAACGACGGAGGCAGACGACAGACATCTACACATAAATTATCTATAAAAGGTTGAGTTAGATATTCCTTAGATCGTAAAAGACGACAACTAGCACCTGGGCGCGGCTGCCTTAGCGCTCAAGCCGAACCATTCTTGAATCCTGTCATCACAGCTGAGGCCTTAAAAAGATGTCCCCCCTCCCTCAGTTCTAGGATAGTTGTCATTATTCTCTCTAGAACTAGTTCTTTACGTATAGTAAACCCACGACATACAAATAATCATGGCCGCCGAAAAGCCCGTTATCATCATCGTCCACGGCGCCTGGCACAGCCCTGTGCACTACCGCAAGTTGATCGAGCCGCTGCGAACGCAGGGGTACACAGTGCTGGCGCCGACGAACGCGAGCGTCGGCATCGACGACTCGATCGTGGGGAAGACGTACATTGACGACGTGAAGCGCATCCACGAGGCCCTACTGCCCCACCTCGACGCCGGCCGCGAGGCAGTCATGGTGTGTCACAGCTACGGCGCCATCCCGGGGACGGCGAGCTTGGAAGGTCAGACGGTAGAGGAGCGCGCCGCGCGGGGTCTCAAGGGCGGCGTCAAAGAGGTGCTGTATTACGCCGCTGTGGCCATTCCGCAGCGAGGCATGTCTCTGCATACGTTGGAGAGGTTCAACTGGCCTGAGTGGCATAGACAGGAGGTACGTAGCAATCGATGGAACGAGGGATGATGACATTCATGTTTCTGGAACACCCTCAACTAACCTATCGTGTTACTCTTTTTCAGGGCGAATTGCGGCTGCTAACTCCTCAGAGCGAGGAGATCTTCTACAATGACCTGCCAGTGGAAGAGAGAAGGCAGATCGTGGCCAGCCTGCTGTCTCAGAGTCAGGCAAGCTTGGTGACTGAAGCCCATTATGCGCCCTGCGACCTCAAGATCCCGAAGACGTACGTCGTCTGCTCGCAGGATAAGTGCATACCGCCGCCTAGTCAGCTGCTCATGGCGCAAGCGGCTGGGGCTAAGGTTGTTGAGTTCGATTGTGGCCATAGCCCTCACGCGAAGGATGCCGAATCGGCTGAGCTTGTCAAGCTCACCGTGGATATGGCGGCTTAATAGGAGCGTTTGTTCTTGTGTTAGTATAAAATATTCTTTTTAATATGATATACTCATGGTTGAGACGAATGAGTAGCCTTTGGGATAATGTGTCATCGGGAGAACAATATTTCCAGTCGTGCAGTTAGACATATTAGATGTGAGCAAAACCATAACACAGCTAAAGAGGCGGTTGCATTTACTAACAAATAGACCCGAGCAGGCGACCAAAGCAATAAATGAGGCACCCGCAATAGTGGCTACATAACACTCTATTTTAACAAGACATACCATAACTACAAACAGTACAATTTTTTGTTTTTTATTTATTTTTTGTCTGATCAATAGATGATTGAAATGTATTCCTATATTTTCGAGATTCTTTTTCCCTTTTTTTCCTTCCTCCCCCGGGTTTGTGCCGAGTTGTTAAACCCAACTAATTAATTCTAGTATTACTAGAAGTGCATAGTTCGGGGCTGGGTGCCTCATTTATTATTTCGGTCGCCTGCCTGGCTGTGCTCAGCGCCTTGAATGTCAAATGCCACATGACTGCATAAGTAACATGAATTCACTACAAAAGCGATAAGACAAGAAGATGATTGGACGGTGTAATTCCCATTTTGATAACACCTTGTTCCTTTGTATGGTAGCGTACAGCATGTACTGTATAGGCAGGTATCCCATAATACATTACATATCGTGCTGACAACCTTGGAAGCTTTTAGCTAGACTAATAGGGCAGAGGAAATGGAACTGGAAGCCCCTGAAATTTCAACCTAAAGTGTCCGGATCTGACACTTCACAAGTCCGTTGTGGATCCAATCACCTGCAGCCTAGACCGTTTGGACCGCTTTTCGTGACTCGCAAGTCGCCAGCCCCTGAAACAGACGGTACGTGCAGAGGAGGGAAAAAACCCCCGATTCTTATCCCAATTATCTGTACAGTACTAAACAAGACTCTTGACTCAAACAAGCATTCAGTGGCATTGAGTCTCCACCACGAGTCCGCTATATGTAATACAACGAACAGGTTATTCGGTAGACTTCTGCAGCTACGAAAATCTTTCATTCCGGCCCGTCTTTCTAGGACTTGTTGGAATGGCATCTTCGAATACCTACCTACCTACCTATCTTTAAAAAGACCTGGAATAAGATATACTGATAGTAGTAGTATAAAGCACCTATACTAGCAGAACAACATTATCAACACCACAACCTTTTTAGTAGTTCTACCTACCCAAGGTTAGTCATTAAAACGGACTGTCGGGATAGAAAGCACGGAAACATTGGTGGCAAAGAGCTAGGAACCAAGCTTTTTGGTGAAGTATTTTATTATGCAGGCTGGGACAACGAGCGAATCGTCGACGGCCAGTAAATGGTTGTCGGCGTCATCGCGAAATCTTTCCAACCATTCGGACATGGATATTACCATGGCACAGGCCCAAGGCGGCCCCTCCTAGCCGACGAGAAGCCACTTGAAAATGGTTGGTACCTGCATATGATTGGAGCTAATAAAGTAGGTAGTGCATTGGCAAAGCCTTAATTATCTCTTATTGGGGCCACCAGTCCGCACGGTACATGGCATCGTCTTGGCACGACGTCGTGACGTGGACGGGACGACTTTAGATCTTCCCGTCATCCGACCTTTACCTTTGTTATAGGTACACTAGTACATACACTACTAGCACTACTTCAAATGTTTCTCAGTAAAGGTACCTAGGTAGGTACTTGAACGAGTTGGCGCACAAACCGCACAAGGGCGATTTGTCAAGCTATAATACGGTACTGGATAGTTCATAGCCTACAAGAATGGGTTGAAGCGTGGCAAGTTATTTCGGGCAGAGTTGACAAGCAAACAGGGAACTTGGGTAAGAGAAAATAAATGCTCCCCACCCAGCAATTCCCGCCAGTTCCGGCGGCTGGTATCGAAATCGTTGAAGGAACCATGTGCTGTTCTATGGGAACTTGAACGAAGCTGGTATCTTGTACGCAGTAGTATCTGCGCAAAATATTATGCTTGCCCATCGTAGTTGGGGAGACGCTTTGTTACCCAGTATTGCCCAGCCGATTGGCCAAGGTAACGCTTAGGTATCATTTGCTAGCTGTATGCTGTACTACTTCGATGTAGTAGAGCGATGAAGTCTAGGCACCACATGCATTCCTACAACTTCGTTTCGTACAGTTCCTACGGTAGTGGGAAGAGGCAACACTGAAAATAGTAACTGTTAACGCTGAGCAACGTACTCGCCCAGTACTTATTAAAAGAGAGATCAGCAATTCGACCGAATCGAGCAGGATAGTCGGACTAGCGACATTGATTCGTGCCGGACCCAAAGAGCAGATATCTGGTTTCCGATCTGGTGCATGACAGTTCATACAGTACATATTGAATTCCGATACAGTGATTCCCGCCATACCCGTCTCTTGAGCGACAATGCTATCTACATGCTACACTCAAAATAGGCGCCTATGCCTTTTGGCGTAGGCTGTAGTTATATTATACTTCATGTGCCGACGTACATGTACATGTAGCGCTGTTCGTACATCAGGTGGCGCAACTCTCCATCTCCTTACCTGATTGGCGCGCAGGTAGACTCTCCTCCTGGCTCAAGCAAGCCCTTTTCCCGATTAAAACCAACCGTGGCCCGATCATGATTGATCTCCAAATCCGTTCGTATACACGTATGTAGTAGAAACAAAGCAATATCAAGAGGCTCGTTCATGAAGGAGCAGTACAGTAGTACCAAGCCATGAAGCAGGCAAGCAAGCCGAGTGCGTGATTCTTGCCTGTGCTAATAATGGTTACAGGGAGATTGTGGGTTCATTAGAGCAGAAGATCGGAGAGACAGTGTGTCGCCCTATTTACAGCATATTGAACCATGCCACTGCCCGCAAGACAACAACTCCCGAAGTACCTATAGGAGTTGGAATGTGTACAGTAGGTATTTATCCCCAGTACACTGTACAATGAACCGTTCGTTGTGGTGTGGCAGAGAGACACAGTAATAATGACATTGAAAAATACGGTATTCAACTTCGGCTCCCTCCTACCAGTACCCTACTCGTATTGATAAGCATCTTCGCCGCTGACTCTAGCCAATCATGTGAGGTTTCGAGTCCAACATGACCTATTTGGGCAATCTGATCAAGGGTGAAGAACGAGGTATGGGAGAGAGAGCCGAGTAGTCTCTAACAGATGGACCGCAAACCATCTACCAATCTAGATTATGGTATACTTGTTTCACTGCACTGCTGTACTGGTGTAGGTACTCCACTCTGGAGTGGATACCGGCTCAAACACGATAACAACCACAGCCACAGCCCCTCCTCTTTGCCACTTACCGGCTTGTGTTTTAGCACTACCTACTGTACATACTACCTGTACAATTCAAAGTACCACAGTAACATCGCCCCTCCTGACATCTCCATCTTCCCCCTTTTTGGCTCCCAAATCTGGGTGGCGAGAGTTCTTCCTCTATGCATGTGCTCTCCTTATACAAGCACAGTGCCAGATAGGTAGGTACCTGGCCTAATGCCCTGCGTTCTCTCTCCCCCTCCTGTCCCCTTTCAGACAAATTTCTTGATTTTCCACATCATCCTGCACTACCAGTACATACTACATACTACATACTACATTCATACATGTGTCATCCCAGATCCAAAGTGGATCGTTCCCCTTTCCCCCTTCCTTCTTTTCGACTTCTCGATCCAAGGTGGAAACCGATTTACAGTCGTTTCTCGTCTCGTCTCTTTTCTTGAATTTTTCCTCCTCCATTCTTCCCACTCTCTCCTCATCCTTTCCTACCCGTTCTGGACGACAACTCAGAACCGCACGGGAGGACATAAGTAATAGAGACAGACAGAAGTGGACTGTGTCTTGTTCGTTCGTTAATCCCAATCGTTACCCAGGTCGTTCTTGGAGTATTTGCTCGCGGCCGCCCGCCCGCCCAGTACTTTCGACACTCGCTCGGCCTATTGAGAGTATCCGAACGCAGGAACAAAGCCAATTCATTCGTTCATACCTAAACGGAAAACTCGAAGACGTCGACGTCGACCTCGACCTCGCACCTGTTGACACAAGGGAGAATTTGGGTTAAAAAGGGGGATTGATTTCGAAGAGGTGAGCGGAGCGTCTTGCTGTGCAGCGTCTACATTCTACCTACCTGTCCATCCATCCATCCATCCATCGCGTCTGTTCGTATCAGCGCTTTGGCCAACCTTCTAAGAGACGGCTTTAGCGGCACACCCCCCTGTATTCACATTAGCTGCGCCTATCATTGGACACTTGCCCTACCTATCACAACACCTGCAGCGAACCACTCACCCATCCATCCACTGCCTGCAATCACCTCGTCACTGCCCATTACCAGTATAATTCTTAGCGCTGTTTCTTCCTGTGCACGTCTGCTAAGCCTTGATATCGCTAGGCCAACAACACGACCTTAAATCGTCCCAATCGGCCCACCCCGGACACGTCGAGTCAACAATCAATCGCTCGCCTATTTCAATCACCACCCGGTTGGTCGATTGGACTAGTCGAATCATTACAACCTGTCACAAACAACTCTTGTGGCCGGCCACACCCCAATCTTATCAATTCATTAATTCTTAATCGACAACTTTCGCATCGCTGCCGCATCAGGTCTTGATCATCGTTTTCCCGTCAATGAGTCTGGTTTGTACGTCGATAGCCACGGCTTCTTACAACGAGTTGTTTGTCCTGATGGTTAGTTAATGGGCTAACTGGTCCCTTTGTTATAGAATAATTGATCTTTTTCGACTGTAAGCTCGTCAACCGCTAGGATGTCGGCTTACCCAGGAGGAGGAGGAGGTGGTGCTGGTCAACATGACTACCATGATGGCTACGCTCAAAACACCGATTCATATTATCAGGATGATCACAACGGCCAATACTATGATCAGCATGATGCGCATGGCCAACAGCCTAACCACGGTTATGATGCGCACGGCCAACAACACAATGATGGTTACTACGACGAATCGTAAGATCTCCAAAAATTGTCACTCATGAGTGTAAGGAATGCTTGTCAACAGCTAACACTGGCAAATAGTGGCTATTACAATGCTGATGCCAGCAATCCCTATCAACAGGATGGTGGCTATTACGATGGCCATGATCAACAGGGCCATGATCAACGACACCAAAACGATTACTATGATGATGGTAATGGAGGCTATTACGACCAATACGCCCAGAATGGCCAAGGTCGCCGCCGTGGTGACTCGGAGGAGGAATCCGAAACCTTTAGCGACTTCACCATGAGATCTGACATGGCTCGTGCTACCGATATGGATTATTATGGTCGTGGTGATGAGCGATACAATAGCTACAACGAAGGACAGGGCCGAGGCTATCGCCCACCCTCGTCACAAATCTCATATGGCGGCAATCGCTCTTCGGGAGCCTCTACTCCTAATTACGGCATGGACTACGGCAGTGCGGCTCCTAACGACCAGCGATCCAGGGAACCCTATCCTGCTTGGACATCAGATGCACAAATTCCACTGTCTAAAGAGGAGGTAGAGGATATCTTCCTTGATCTATCTGCCAAGTTTGGCTTTCAGCGTGATAGCATGCGGAATATGTACGACCATCTTATGACCTTGTTGGACTCGCGAGCATCGCGAATGACGCCGAACCAGGCTCTCCTGTCTTTGCACGCCGACTACATTGGTGGTGATAATGCCAACTACCGAAAGTGGTATTTCGCTGCCCATCTCGATCTGGATGATGCTGTTGGGTTCGCAAATACGGGCGGCAAGAAGGGACGGAAAGCCAAGAAGAAGGCGAAGAAAAACAAGAAAGGCGATCAAAGCGAAGAGCAAGTTCTGGAAGATCTAGAGGGTGATGACAGCCTGGAAGCTGCAGAATATCGATGGAAGACTCGCATGAATCGTATGTCTCAGCACGATCGTGTTCGCCAGATCGCTCTGTACCTCATGTGTTGGGGAGAGGCCAACCAGGTTCGTTTTATGCCTGAATGTCTCTGCTTCATTTTCAAGTGCGCAGATGACTACCTCAACTCTCCTGCGTGCCAAAATATGGTAGAGCCAATTGAGGAAGGCACATTCCTTAATAATGTCATCACCCCTCTATACCAATACTGCCGGGACCAGGGATATGAGATCTCTAATGGAGTCTATGTTCGACGGGAGCGCGATCACAATCAGATTATCGGATACGATGACTGCAACCAGCTGTTCTGGTACCCGGAAGGTATTGAGCGGATTGTCCTCGGTGACAAGAGCAAACTTATTGATGTCCCGCCTCAGGAAAGGTTTTTGAAACTGCAGGATGTCAACTGGAAGAAGTGCTTCTTCAAGACATATAAGGAGACACGGTCTTGGTTCCATTTGGTTGTTAATTTCAACCGTATTTGGGTTATCCACTTGACCATCTTCTGGTTCTACACGGCGTACAATTCACCGACACTCTTAGTGGGTAAAGCATACGAGCAACAGGTCAATAATCAGCCAACCTCTGCCGCGCAGTTTTCCATCGTTGCAATTGGTGGTGGGATTGCCTCCTTGATCCAAATCGTGGCGACTTGCGCTGAGTGGGCATATGTGCCCAGACGTTGGGCTGGTGCCCAGCACTTGACCAGACGTCTTCTATTTCTCATCTTGGTTTTCGTCCTTAACGTTGGTCCCAGTGTCTACATTTTCGGTGTACCAGGTGCGCAAACTAGCCCAGCTGGAAAGCCCGTGGCCATTGTCCAGTTTGTCATCGCCATCATAACCTACTTCTTCTTCTCCATTATGCCTCTAGGCGCACTTTTCGGCAGCTATTTGACCAAGAGTTCCCGGCGGTACGTTGCGAGCCAGACCTTCACAGCGAGCTGGACACATCTCAAGGGCAACGACCGCGCACTGTCGTACTTCCTCTGGGTCGCCGTCTTCGGTGCCAAGTTCGGAGAATCTTACAAGTATCTTACGCTGTCTTTCCGAGATGCAATCCGTTATGTTGCGCTCCTAAATGTCGATAGCTGCTTGGGAGACGCACAGATCACAAATATTCTGTGTAAAAATCAGCCTTACGTCCTGCTCATTCTGATGATAATCGCTGACCTGTTCTTTTTCTTCCTGGACACATACCTTTGGTACGTCCTGATTAACACGGTCTTCTCCATTGCGAGGTCGTTCTATCTTGGCTCTTCTATATTGACTCCCTGGCGAAACATCTTCTCTCGTCTTCCAAAGCGTATCTACTCCAAGATCCTAGCGACAACCGACATGGAGATCAAGTACAAGCCGAAGGTCTTGATTTCTCAGATATGGAATGCCATTGTGATCTCAATGTACAGGGAGCATCTATTGGCCATCGACCACGTCCAAAAGCTTTTGTACCATCAGGTGCCATCCGAGCAGGAAGGCAAGCGTACGCTCCGGGCACCGACATTCTTCGTTTCACAAGAGGATCACTCGTTCAAGACAGAGTTCTTCCCAACCCACAGTGAGGCAGAGCGCCGACTGTCCTTCTTCGCTCAATCACTGTCCATGCCAATTCCCGAACCACTGCCTGTTGACAACATGCCTACCTTCTGTGTATTGATTCCTCATTACAGCGAAAAGATCCTTCTTTCGCTCCGAGAGATCATTCGCGAAGATGAACCATACTCGCGTGTCACAATGCTTGAATACCTCAAGCAACTGCATCCTCACGAATGGGACTGCTTCGTTAAAGATACCAAGATTCTCGCCGATGAAACCTCGCAATTTAATGGAGACAACGAGAAGAACGAGAAGGACGATGCCAAGAGCAAGATTGACGACCTGCCGTTCTACTGCATTGGATTCAAATCTTCAGCCCCGGAATATACTCTGAGAACCAGAATATGGGCGTCACTTCGGTCACAAACACTCTACCGCACAATTTCCGGTTTCATGAACTATAGTCGTGCTATCAAACTTCTATATCGTGTTGAGAATCCTGAAGTTGTACAAATGTTTGGTGGTAACTCTGACAAACTGGAGCGTGAGCTCGAGAGAATGGCGCGCCGTAAGTTCAAGATTATTGTTTCGATGCAGAGATATGCCAAGTTTAAGAAGGAGGAAATGGAAAATGCCGAATTCCTTCTCCGCGCGTACCCCGATTTGCAGATCGCCTACCTCGATGAGGAACCCCCCCTAGCTGAGGGTGAAGAACCACGCATCTTCTCTGCTCTAATTGATGGTCACTCTGAGATTATGGAGAATGGTATGAGACGACCGAAATTCAGGATTCAGCTCTCTGGCAACCCCGTGTTGGGCGATGGCAAGTCTGATAACCAGAATCATGCCATCATCTTCTACCGTGGCGAATATATCCAGCTCATCGATGCCAATCAAGACAACTACTTGGAAGAATGTCTCAAGATCCGCTCCGTCTTGGCCGAATTCGAAGAGATGAAGACGGACAATGTCTCTCCTTACACTCCTGGCGTCAAGAATGAGACTCACGCTCCGGTTGCCATCTTAGGCGCTCGCGAGTACATCTTCTCTGAGAATATCGGAATTCTTGGTGACGTCGCTGCTGGTAAGGAACAGACATTCGGTACCTTATTTGCAAGAACCCTGGCTCAAATCGGCGGCAAACTTCACTATGGTCATCCGGATTTCCTCAACGGTATCTTCATGACTACACGAGGTGGTGTGTCCAAGGCTCAGAAGGGGCTGCACTTAAACGAAGATATTTACGCTGGTATGACTGCAATGTTGCGTGGTGGCCGTATCAAGCACTGTGAGTACTATCAGTGTGGTAAGGGTCGTGATTTGGGTTTTGGTTCGATTCTCAACTTCACAACTAAGATCGGCACTGGTATGGGTGAGCAGCTGCTTTCCCGCGAGTATTACTATCTCGGTACACAACTACCCCTGGACCGCTTCCTGTCGTTTTATTATGCACATGGTGGTTTCCACGTGCAGAACATTTTCATTCTCCTCTCCGTTCAGATATTCATGCTCGTCGCTATCAACATCGGCGCTGTACGACACGAGACTATTCCATGCCAGTACAACCCCAATGTTCCTATTACTGATCCGCTATATCCCACCGGCTGCAACAACACCAACGCTCTCATGGACTGGATGTATCGCTGCGTCATCTCTATTTTTGTCGTCTTCTTCCTGGCTTACATACCTTTAATCGTCCAAGAACTTACAGAGCGCGGTGTGCTACGTGCTGCCACGCGTTTCTCTAAACAATTTTTCTCGGGCTCTCCTCTGTTCGAGGTCTTTGTGACACAAATCTATGCGAACTCGGTTACACAGGATCTCACTTTCGGTGGTGCCCGCTATATTGGAACTGGCCGTGGTTTTGCAACTGCGCGCATTCCTTTCGGAGTCCTGTACTCGCGTTTTGCTGGGCCATGTATCTACATGGGATCGCGGCTCTTGTTATCGTTGCTCTTCGCGTCTTTGACGGTCTGGCAAGCTGCGCTCATATATTTCTGGGTCTCGCTTATTGCTTTGGTCATCTGCCCGTTCCTGTATAACCCGCATCAATTTGCTTGGAACGACTTCTTCATTGACTATCGCGATTTTCTTCGCTGGCTATCTCGTGGTAACTCTCGGTCGCATTCGTCCTCATGGATCGCCTTCTGCCGTCTGTCCCGTACAAGGATCACAGGCTTTAAGCGCAAGGCCTTGGGTGATCCGTCAGCGAAGCTGTCTGCCGATGTCCCGCGCGCGGCGATCACTAACGTCTTCTTTGGCGAGATTGTTTCTCCCCTGCTACTCGTCGCTTCCACACTCATTCCATACCTGTTCATCAATGCTCAGACCGGTGTCAAAGACACCACTTTTCCCGATGTCGAACCGAATGACCCCGATGCCGAAGCGACGTCAGCACTCATCCGTGTGGCCATTGTTGCATTCGCACCGATTCTCATCAATGCTGGGATCTTGTTTTTCTTTTTCGCGTTGGCCTGTTGCGCCGGTCCTCTCCTAAGCATGTGTTGTAAGAAGTTCGGAAGCGTCTTGGCCGCTATTGCCCACGCCATTGCGGTCATCGCTCTCATCATATTTTTCGAGGTCATGTTTTTCCTCGAAGGCTTTGACTTCACCAAGACCCTTCTAGGAATGATCACAGTCATTGCCATCCAGCGTTTCGTGCTCAAGCTCATCATCTCCACAGCTCTCACCCGCGAGCTCAAGACGGACGCGGCCAACATCGCATTCTGGACTGGCAAGTGGTATTCTATGGGTTGGCACACGGTTTCCCAACCAGCTCGTGAATTCTTATGCAAGATTACGGAGTTGAGCATGTTCGCCGCCGACTTCATTCTTGGCCACATTCTACTCTTCCTAATGCTCCCTATCATACTTGTTCCGCAGATTGACAAGCTGCATTCGATTATGCTCTTCTGGCTACGCCCAAGGTATGTAGATGTCATCATGTTGCTCTCGTTTGTACTATCTGACTGACAATATTTAGCCGTCAAATCCGACCACCCATCTACTCAATGAAGCAGTCGAAGCTCCGCAGAAGACGAGTTATCCGCTATGCGGTGCTATATTTCTCACTCTTGGTCCTCTTCATTGCCCTCATTGTTGGACCCGCTGTTGGTGGCAAGATGATCGTTACCCCCAAGCTTGTGAAAGACTTGAACAAATCACTACCGTTTCCCTTGCTCCAGCCCAACAATAACAATTTGAAGGACAATACCCATGGCCGCAATGAGACGGGGACAGATGCAATAGGTTACTCTGGCGTTGCCACGCGTACGGCTACAACGGCTTCTTCTAAGGAGACGGACTCGAGTGACCAGAAGTTCCGATTCTTCTAGACCAATTTCTAAGAACTCATGTATTATAGGAAGATGGCTCTATACCAGTGAATAGTGGTTCTACCCGGGCCAGGTTGGCTTCAAGGTGAAGCTCACCGTCGATTTCTGGCGGGGTTGTATTGATTTAAGAAGGCGGCATGACAAACATTTTCTCCTTTATTGTTCTGTTTCGTTAGACTTGCAGGCATACATATTTGGTTTCTTCTGCAAATGATAAGGTTGCTTTGATTATTACATTTACAATATTATGATGAATGATTTCTCGTAGTGTTCCTCGTGGGCATACTATCCCTTTAATGGGTGATCCATCTACAACGTATGTAAGCCACAGTTATATCCACTTGCAAGACGGATGCACCCAATCAAAATAGTTGCACGTCACATGCTTTAGAAAATCGTGTTGAATTCATTGGGTGCATCCATTTTGCAGGTGGATACAACAGTGGCTTGCATACGTTGTAGATGGATCACCCATTAAAGGGATACATTAGACTTGTATAAAATCATATTCGGGAAGCTAGGAGCTTGTGCTGCCAATAACTAGACAACAACCAAGCATGCCCAAGGCGATGCTTTTAAATGAGAGATTGCCTGCGTGACGGATGGCATAGTTCTGTTGCTACCTATACTGGATATATACACAAGGCTTATCCTGTGGGGTTGCCTCTGTCCTTAATTTTCTCAATCTTTTGTACTATTGTTAACGGTGTATTAATAAGATCGCTGTGTTTTATTATTCTTTGATACTCGGCTGTCCGCACTGTAGCGATGTTTAAAACTATGATGAAATTTTCGGCAAATCAGTATGACTCTTAAGTTGGAGGGAATCTTGATAATGGAAGAGATGATACATACCTACAATATTATCCTCTTTTGTTGGTTCCTTTGTGGGGTTTCTTTTCTGCCACGAGCGGATATAGGTAGGTAGGTAAGGTAGGTAGAGCAATGAAGCTATTGCTTGGCTTTTCTTTCTTTCTTTCTTTTTAGCTCCGTCACCCGTGGCAAAAGCTGTCGTTCCTCTGGTGAGATCCTACGATCGTGTTGGCTCTGAGGTGATTTCATTAGGTAGGGAATAGGCTAGACGACTTGTTGGATAGCCTAGATGAAAGCACTGGCTGACTGGCTGACTAACTTGGAGCTTTCCTTTTCTAACAATCTGGGCTGTTTGGTTGATACTTAGTCTGTCTCTCTCTCATACACAAAATCCATATCTCTTTTCGTCTTTGGTTCCTTTTCATTCCTCGTGACGATCATCCGTGGACGTAGTAATCTGGCAGGGATGGCGGACAACTTTAGCTATCTAGGAAGACTTATTTCGAATGTAAGCGATAGCACACAAGCTCAATGCTGCTAAGGCAGATCCATATAGCCATAACAGCTGTGATACAGTATATCAACATTTATTTAGTTTCTTTTACGTTCCCTTCCTAACGAATAAGCGCCTGGAAAAAATGATAATGCTGTCCGGCGACAAATGAGCGATCACATCGAGGATTTTCTTGCTTTCGCCCACACCTGGAATCCCAGATATTCGCACCTCACCCATTTCAGCTCCCTAGCCTCCCACCGTTTTGTTACCAAGCCCAAACACCAACGCCAGACCATTATCTTCACATATTGCCCTTTCCAATAGCATCATCATCCCACCGCACCAGTACCATGATAGCCATGACATATCCAGCAGCACTATAACTCGTCTTCGGCTGCCGCGTCCTCGCAATGAGTTGGGGAGGATTCTGTGGTAGAGCTCTTGCAGACGCTTAAAGAAGCGCGTGTAGACCAACTTGACATAGCTGCCCTATATCTATCCATATATATCGGGGTCCGCAGCACTTGGACAGGCCGGGGCAACACGGCCGGGATTCACTATCGCTACTTAAGTCATAATTAGCGTTTATAAGTTGAAGGGAAAATTTAAGCTTGAGGAGGTCACTAAGCTGGTCACAGAGAGCTGGGATATCAAGGATAATTAATACATTAATGTGTTTTATGCTTATGCTTTAGATATGGCCACTTCGTCAAAAGGTCAAGTGACTAGGTTTAATGTATAACATGAAAAGGGCTTATTTAATAAGGTGAGTGTTTCCATTTCACGGTGGGGAAGCAGGGCGCAAAGCCCGAAAGCTGTCGAGCAGGAGGAATAGAATCATACGTAATGGAAAGGGGCTTAACGTCCCTGGGTGCTTCTTAGCACATGTACGCAACAGTACACTTAATGCTTCTTTAACTTTACTGGTAGTAGTTCAGAAGATATCATGGCGGAAATAACTAGTGTCGGGTTAGATGAAGTTTGCAGATGTTCAGTTATTTGCCAATGTCCATAAGGCAAGAAGGAGTCTACTTGCGGTAAGTTCATGTCATGCAGATATGGAACAGCTACCCTATGGGGCGTTTATATAGCTATTATTGTTATAAGAAGGTGTTCTGGCACCCATTTGGGGCATTGAGAGGCTCGGGAATCAACTGGCCTGTCTATTAAAGCCTGTACTTTACCTTGCCGTGATGGGCCTTTTACTTACTCTATAACAGATTCCCCCCTAATAGTTCGGTTGAATCTTTCGGTCCCGTCGCACTGATGCAACCAACCAAGGGGTTGCTAGGCTCTAATCGCAGTTCATAAATCCCAGAGCCTTGCTGATGGACTGAGGCATGCTCTTTCCAACATGCGATTATCCCCCTTCTGTGAAGCTTTGCATTAATTCTGAATATTAGGTTAGGCAGCAACAACCAGTCAGCTGTTGGTCATTGTGACGAGTGTAATGGTGGTGGTTATCAAATTTCGGGAGATCAAATTTGTTCCGTTACTGTAGACGAAATTCCTTTAGACGTTCCTGAGTCTACTGGGCCATGTACGACTGCAATTTTGTAAGACGCTTCAGTGTAAAATTCGCTCTCTTCCGTCTTTTTAGCGGATTTTGTGCAGTCATATACACCTACCAGTTGAGGATCTATCTAAAGAAAATGATATATTTCACCATGGCGTTTTGGCGTTTTGGCGTTTGGCCATGCCCCTCTTCTGCTTATAAGTCCGGTCCCTAGAGTTATCCTCTATCAAGCTCGAGTATTCGACACTTAGATTGAGCTGGTGGGGGCGCATGACTCGTCTCCGATACTTTCGGCATCTGCTTCCCCTAACAGACAAGCCACCCTATCTCAAGTGACGTCCTTTCAATACTTGCTGACAAGTCCTTCCAACTTCCCCTCTGCCATACAGCTGATGAGCGAAGAGAATAATTTCTCAGAGAATCGCCAGTATTTATTTCGCACAAGCTCCGTCGATCAGCACACAGGGCTGACGATATTGATAACTACCCGCTGCCTGTCCTGGTTCTCACCCACTGTACGCGCAAACTCGGCATGGCACTGGTACTCTATCAACTTGCTGAGCGTGTATCCACTCACCATATCAACCTTTTCCGGGTTACTCGGAGCTTGGAACATATCCATATCCTCTGGGGCATCCTTTAGCTCCGGATCAGCATCGAAGATATGATACACTGACCCTACGAACGTGATTGTTGTTTGCACATCAAACTGGGCGGAATTATTCTTCAGCTTCAGTAATACTGCCACGGCTGACGTGAACGCCGACACGACGTTGATTGTGAGATATCGCTCTCTATCTTCGGCTTTGCCGTACTGTTGGACTTCCACACCGGCGCTGGCGATGAAGTAGTCAAGTCGGGTAATTCGGACGAGTGGACTCGCCGGCTAAAGGCGATGACGAATGTGTAGCTCGGCAGATCGAGTTCCCGGGTGTCGATGTTGGTTTTCCCGTGGCGCTTGGTTGTTTCGGGGGTGGCCGGTTTGGCAGACTAGCCTTTGATGGTGTTCTGGTATGCGAGAACGAGGTTCGAGGCCTTGAGTCGGGCTCTGGTGAACAATGTATTGATTGCATTAGGTACCGACAATTATATGATGAGAACTGCCGGGGCTAAGCTTACGTGCTTCGCAGCCTCGAGACCAAGGCCTGTGTTGCCTCCTGTCACGATGAAAGTCATCCCTGAATGGCCCACGTCTGGCACGTATGTAGACCCGCTAGCTTAGCCCGTAATCATACACTTAATATCGCTCAAGGTCGGCATAATTTGTGTTAATACTCTCTTTCTTCCAAATGTATATGATGAACTACTTGATACTGGTCACGACAAGACACTTGCGCTGTTTAGTTGAGATGGTGATCAATTTTAATATGATAGATTGAAAGAGCCCTGGAACAGCAACAGGCCGGTCATTTCTATTTACGTATTCATATCATACCAGAATTCATCGTCTCTGCTTATTATCGACACACCATATCCGCGGCCTAGGGGAGGCTACTACAGTGCGTTTAAGTTCGTCCAGCGAATCAGAACTGATGCATGACCGAGGGCCGTAGAAGTCTCCTAGAACGTTGTATTTCCGGTGGTCCCATGTGGCCGAACTGCCCACCTTAGTGACTAGTTTATATACCACAAGGATATTCCGGCTGGCCATTTCATTAGTTTATCTGTGAGCATTGACTAGGTGCAGTTAATTCTAGTCAGTCACTAATTTTAGGACGATGAGTGGAAAGCGGGAGTATAATTATGTCATATTAGTTCCGATTGAACGTGCGGTTGATGCAAGGGTATGGGGAATGGCTTTCGTTATATGCCCCTTTGTTTAAGCATGTAGGAATTTGCAATGCTGCTAGGTGAAGGCTGCTAAAGGGCTTGTAGTATGGAGCAATTCGGATTTACAATTAGAATGTAATATTATGAATTGCTCGTACACTGCATATACTGTTAAATGTGATACCGTCGTGTTATTTCGAATGTGGCTGATAGCATATAGGCTTAATGCCGCTAGGGTAGATTGGCTCGTTGTGTTATTACGTGGTCAGAGGGAATGTTAGTTGGTGGAGTGCAAAGTTTCGCTTGTATGATAACAATTTGGAGGCGCACAAATTCATGCAGATCGTGAAGCAATCATCATTAAATAGTCTACCTGAACTACACGCCAGATGGGCTCGTTGCTTGCTTTGTCAACACCAAATCCTGTCGGTGCGAGAGTTGAAGGCACACACAAGCAACTGGCGGTTCATCCTATCGAATTGAAGACGCTCCTCTGCTTTGGTATCGTTGGTATCATACTTGATCAACCTGCCGGCTTGGATTGCCGTAGGAGGGACGTCTGCCATAGAAGCAAACAACCAGCGGCTCTTCCCACATCGAATACCCCCCTCTACTTCGGTACCAGTGATGATCATTGAGCATGCTGTGTCGTAGGTCGTCCATAATCCACTGGTATATCCGTTTCTCAACATCGAAATTTGATCCATGTGGTTGGGAACGATTCCTTTCTATGAGCGCCTGCATGCATCGGCCCATTGTGCGCTTCGTTCTGTTGGTTCGTTGCTCGTAGCGCTGTAGTTTGGTATCCAACGTTTCCAGTTCATGTCTTGTGAACGCTACTTGGTGGCCGTGTCGGCTGATGACCCGTAGCTCGTCGAGGTCTAAGATCCAACCAAGCATCTCGATCCCTGCTAAAGGTCCGATGAAAAAGCTCGGTCCAGCGCAATAATTTTGCAGCACGTCCTGGTCGAGAGCGAGGCGTTTACTGCCGCGCAAAGAAAGAACTTGGAAGATCCGTTCGTTCACGGAGCGATCTAGAGCGATATTAACATTAGCCACCCCTTCATCTTAGCACTGGAGAAATATATTTGCAGAATTGTACTTACTTTCGCCTGCCCTGGGTTCAGTGATACGTCTCAAGGTTGACCATGGCAATGCCTTCTCTATTAGGTCATAGGGAGGTGCGGAACGGGGATCCGCGTAGTGGAAAATGTCATTCTCAAAGGAGATGAGCGGCCCTGTAGAGGTCTGTGGAGATGTAGCGGTGATCTTGTGATCGAGGCGAACATAGTAAGGCTGGACTTCGCCATAAGCTTCTTTGCTCACAAGGAACAACGGCGGCACCGGAGCATTGGAAATGGTGATGGCGCCTTCCAGATATCTTGTAGTCGTGGGTGGTGTAATGACAAATTGAACCAGCCGATCTTGTGTATACACTGCATATTTCCAGATGATTGCGCGTAGTTCGGGCGGAAGTTTGTTGAACAAGGTGAAGGTCGGTTCCTTGGCTAACTTCTTCTTGGCTAACTCCTCTTTGAGCTTCTTAACAACCGTGGGAGAAAGCTTGACGGTGATGAGACAACTTTCGAAGGCGCTGCAAGCGGAGCGTTGCTCGATTGTGCTCGAGTCCGCCATGGCGATGCAACGAAGTCGGCGATGTGCAGTCTTGAACAGTTAAGAATGTTGAGAGACGAGAGAAGAAGGAGATTGGGAAGTAAGTGAATTGGGATAACCTGGATGAATGGGCGATATTGAGTGCATGGGCCTGCTGAAGGTACATTGTGTAGGTCTATTCATTAACACAATGGAAATCCTATTGTTGTATTCTGGTATGTACGTACCGATGACCAGCTAATCTCTAGCGACTGACGCGGTGAGTCATACCATATGGAAATTAGTATAAAGGAAACATGGATGTATCGGATAATACTGGGGAGGAACAGTCTATTAGATAAATCGATAGGATACCATCCTCAAGCACTGGCAAGCAACATCATCAATGTGAAGATATGTATACGAAGTATGTATTTGCAGCGAATACATTCACGCTAATATCTATGTAGGTGGTGTCCTATCTTCCAACTCGTACATAACTATTCTCATTCCTACGGCTGGATGTATTGGGTTTTTGGTTTTTGTACCCAAGAAGCTTCGTAATGGAACTCGTCAGTAGAGAGAAGATTATGTAGAAATCGGCCCTGGACAAAGATAACCAAAAGTCACCACTCACCTATTAGCTGTTACTGACAAACCTGAGAACCCACGATATCATTTTAACTAACCACTCAATGTCCTATCTTATGACCCCTTCCAGGGAAATGTTTGGAGATATCTCTGGAGGCGTCTTAGCTATTGTCTAATTTTATGTTCTAGCGGGTCACGAGGCGGGACTTCTGAAACTGTAATTGATATCGTACAGACCAAAGACTATATATTAAGTATCAGACATTTACAAATACACGATACGTGCAGGATTTGAAGTAGACACAATCACCAACGTATCCACCTATCTCTTTCGCAATAGCTTGACCATGCATCCGGTATTGCTTTAGGCTTGTCTGCAACCTTTAGTATCGTAAAAACCAGAGGCTCTTCCTTGCCGAAGTGCTCAACATCTACAAATTGACCCCGTGCAGTCATCCCTGATTTATCCAGGTCAAAATGGCCTGTCCTCTCGTGATCCTCGGTTAGCACTAGGTACGAGTTTCCGGTTCTGCAGCCAGCCCATTGAAGATAGAATCGACCAGGTTTGTGAGTATGGTCACCACCTAGGCGCCTTTTGAAGTTATTCACACTTGGAAGCCGCGAGGCTGCCGCCTTGCGCTTACGGGATTTAGAATAGTATGCGATATCGGCGGGATCCTCTTCGTCTGACGAGTACGCACGTATGGGCTGCTCTTGGCGGAGCCGTTCCAGCGAGTCCTCTGAGGTAGTGAGTAGCATGGTGCCCTTGACTAGGCCGAAATTGAAAGCAGCTACAGCGCCGTGCGTGCTAGTTGGTGCATGAATATCGAGTGTCATCGAGCCGAGCTCGCAATCACGATACTCGTCCTTAAGCCGGCGGCAATGTATTATGTATGACCCGACAAGATGATCAAGTGTAAACGGGCCGGACGGTAGGAGTCGGTGGGCTCTCACGTAGTCTATATGTGGCTTTAGCTTGGCCAGGATCGCCTTCTCGCAACGTGCTTCTCGCTTGCTCTGCAGCACCTTAAGCTGCGCGACCTCTGACTCTCATGATTCCACCTGGAGAATTACCTGTTTCGCTTAGCCAATAATTACGCAACAATCGCCGCATCTCCAGGCGTTGTCTGGGGAGGGTTTTACCGTGTCCTCAACCAAGAGGTCCGGGGCGTGTTTGGCAGCCTGTGAGAGACGCTCAAGGCCATGGTAGTTGGCGACCCAATACTCTAGAATCAGAGGGGTCTCTTGCCTTCCATGGCGCAAGCTTACCGCGCTTGCCATCGAGGAAATATTTAGCCAGAAAGCGGTCCGGGTTAAAATACGCCTCAAGCGTATCGCGATCATAATTTGTATATTTGCGGTCAATCATAGCAAAGGCGGTGTCGACCCCTCTCCCAAGTTGCGCAGCCCACGCAATAACCGTTAGACACGTTGTGATCTGCGCGCTTAAAACCGGGATTGCATCAACTCTGCGGCGTAGTCCTATAGTGTAGTCGTGAAGGTCCCAGAGGATGACGGGCTCAGGCGTCTTGTTGGGGGCTGGCAAACCATTGTCATCTAAGAAGTACTTGGAAAAGAAGAAGCCGAGATCGTAGCGCGCCTCACCACTCGGGTCACTGAGCTTGGCAAAATTCTCTTTATGCCACTGATCTACGTCGAGTTTGTGCTTCTCAACCGCTTGTGCGTGATGTTGCCAGCTCTGTGCGAATTTGGCGATAAGCTTCTCTTCCACAGCAGCTACTGAAGGGGGACCTCCTTCGACACACTACATTTGAGCTAGCCGTCAGTATTTCGATGTGCTTTCATTTCCACGTCCGTGCACACACAGCTAGGGAAGGACCACAAGCTGCTGCTCACCTTTCCACTCTTCACAGCGGCCTCCAGCGTGTTTCGAAGCTTGTCAACGGCCGCGGACTTATCGAACGTGATGCCGTACAGGCGCAGCTGGGCTGTAAGCCATGTCTTGGTAGCGGCAGCCCGGCGCGCCGACGACGCGTTCTTACGGAACAGCAACCTCAATTCCTCTAGTGGGGCGCGTGATATGCCGCTCGCCTGGAAGCCGTCGTCATGTTTATATATAAATGCTCCAGACCTGACCGACTTTGGCAACGGAGGCTCTGGTGGGAAGCCTTCAGCATCACCATTCCTACAACAATCCCTCAAGTAGTCCTGGTGTGTGTCGTCCATCATTTGCTGGTCGCACTGCTCGTGGGAGAAGAGTGTCAACAAGACGTCGTATGGGCCTGATTTGGGAACAAACTGGTCCCTGACTATTTTATATACTTCTTCTATAGGTGGTGAATTGATAGGTAGCTTTTAGTATTACACACGTAGAGTACCTAATTAGAAGAAGTATGGGACACTAAGTAATTTACGAGCCCTTACCCCTAGGAATGACGGGAAAGGGTCCGCCGGCGGCACCAGCTGTCACCACCTGGCCAAATTCTACATGCCATCCCGAACCTGGGCACCTAGACTGGCCGGCTGCAAGGTCGCCTTAGGGAATACCTATGTCACTGGGGAACCTGAACAATCCGCATCCAAGACAAAAGAACTCATTCATTTCATATTACGGAGCCATAGTAGCACACAAAAACTAAAAGCTCACTCTTGAGATAGGAACTTAGCATGAGATTAATCATCACCCCTTCACTGCTCTCAAAATCTACTGCACGTTCTCTACAAACGGGTGTGAGGGACACAATGAGTGACGAGCTTGGGTGAGACTGCTATATGGAATGCTTTCCGCACTACTTTACCAGCTAACAAAGTTGAACCTATAGCGCTGCCCTCAGGGCATCTCACACAGATGCTACCAGGGGAATGAAACGAAAGGCTAACAACGAATTCGAGGAGACCAAAGGGACCACCCGCGCTCGGTACAAAGAATCGAGTGAGATGGTCTGCTGATAACAAGGGGATTCCAAGGGCTGACGTACATCCTTCTAGCTTCATCTCCAATGCCTTTGGCATACCCAAATGGAGCTCTTCGTATTACTCGCACACCTGGAAGGAAACGAGCGAAGAACTGTGTTAATCTTGCCGATATCATTCATAAGGATCGATTAGTATCTGCATGCATCTATTCGTTCTTCATCGCTGAGGAGGAGCTTTACCCACATCTCCCCCTTTCGCACACCTCCAATAAGATCCCAGTAAGTCGATGTTTCACTACAATTAAGACTCAGCTGACCCGGATGCTGGTGGGTAGATCTACATCGGTAGAGATGCGAATTTGGACGCCCCCACAGTCCAAGCAGCGGTAAGTGAGAATCCATTAAATCTCAGAAAGCCAACGTCGCATGATAGTAGCTATGATTACTGATTATGCATAATAACAGGGAATTCTTGCTGGCATCAAGTTACAGGAAAAAATATCTCGCAAGCAGCTGGATAGTCTCCGTCCCACACTTCAGCAATTGCATAGCCAGAAGTATGGCAAGAACTTACAGACCTTTTACGCATTTAGCCCGGGGTCTTCTCACTCTAAGATTCTCCTACTTGTATATCCAGCCTTTCTCCGAATGGTCATAACATCTTGCAACATGATGGATATCGATACGGAACTAGGGGATAACAACTGGTACATTCACGACGTGCCCAAGCGTTCCTTTCCCTCAGCCCGTTCACCCACTGGCTTTGAAGCCGATATCTTAGCACACATGGAAACTCTCGGGGCCCCTGAAGCCTTCCTCGACTCGATTCGAGGAACGTATGATTATTCGACAGTGAAAGTGCACCTCATCACTTCCGTTCCGGGAACCTGTTCCGGTGCGAAAGCAGAGAAGCATGGCCTGCTCCGCCTAAGACGGATTATTAAAGAGATGGACTTGAAGCTTCCCGAAAAAGGCGATTCAGGGAAGCTCCAGCTGGAGGTGTGTACCGCCAGCATCGGCAACCTCACGGCAAAATGGCTCAATGGATTCCACGACTGCGCCCTGGGGAAAGACATACTCGCAGCGAGCGACGGGACCCGTGAAGTCCCAAATCTCAAGCTATTTTACCCGACAATGCAAGACGTTAATAATGCGGATGAGGTGGCAAGGGATGCTGCGAGTAATATTGGCTGCCACCTGCGTCCATGGAACAAGGCTCCACAGGATGTGAAGCGTATATTCCATCACTATGAGTCGAAAGATAGGGGAAAACTCTTCCATCAGAAGTTTATCCTTGCCTACAATCCTAATAATAGCACACAACTACCCTACTATATATATGTAGGATCGGCGAATCTATCTCAGTCTGCCTGGGGTGCCCTTGAGCATGACAAAAGGGGTAATGAGGTAACTTCCGACACGAAACTTGTGAAACTAACGAACTTCGAATGCGGTGTCGTAATTCCAGGCCATCTCATCCAGGATATGCTCGAGAATGGGACGAAGAGCTGGCAAGAGGGCATTGTGCCGCATATCCAGACTGCGATGCCTTACGACCTTTCAAAAGACAAGGCTTGGAACTGGGCTGGATGGGCAAAAGGATACCGCGAAGGCGAAGGCGAAGGCAGTACCTAGACGTTCTAAGGGAAGTGATAAAACTGAACGACGATATACTCTTCAGTTAAGAGCTCTGTCTGATTTTATTTCTGGTTCTGAATATGGCGCATTAAGGTATACCCAAAGGATGTTGGTGTGGTCTTTGTTTTATGGCGAGAAAAGGTACGATTGCTAGTTCTTCGGGAGAGAGTTCATGACACGGTATCAATCTTGTATTTTGACTATTCTCCGGTAGTAAGCACCTATGTATCATGCGAGAGCTTCGCCAGCAAGAGATCATTTCTACACAATTTGCATGCATGCTCTCACATAGCACCTTAGTGGTCGCCTTACTGGGACCAACTGTGCACGTCAATTATCGCCTGCGCAAAAGCCTCTGGTGCCTCAGCAGGGAACGCATGCCCAACCTCAAACTCTCTCCGCTCATGCCGCGCCGCGAACATATCCTCATGACTAGCCGAGCCCCCCGGTTTGAGAGGATCCAAGGTGCCATCTAGCGTGATAGACGGGACCGTGATCTTCGGCTTCGCCGCCAACTTCTTCTCCAAATCCTCGAGCGCCGGGTCGCCCGCTTCGTTACCAAGATGGAACCTATAGCAATGAATAACCACATCCACGAAATCCGGATTTTCAAACGATTCAGCCGTGCGCTCAAATACCTCATCAGTGAACGCCCATGAAGGCGACCACTGCTTCCACAAAATCCTGCAGAGCTCCCTGCGGTCTCGCGTGAGACATCTACGTCCCCGCTCGCCCTGGAACAAGTGCTGGTACCACATGACGCATTCCAGACTCGGCGGGAACGGGATATGATCGCGCTGGCCTGCGACGTCGGCGACGTCGTACCCCGCGTAGCTGACGAGTCCGGAGACGCGCTCCGGCCACAGGAGCGCAGCGACGCAGGATGCCAGGCCGCCCCAGTCGAAGCCGGCGAGCGTCGCCTTCTGGATGTCCAGGGCGTCGAGCAAGGAGACGATGTCGGAGGCCAGCGCCGCCTGTTGTCCCGTGCGCATCGTCTGCGCGGACAGGAAGCGCGTCGGCCCGTAGCCGCGCGTGTACGGCACTATGACGCGCGCGCCGCGCGAGACGAGGCGAGGCACTACGGCGTCGTAGGCGTGGATGTCGTAGGGGAAGCCGTGCGCGAGGACGACGGGCCAGCCGTCTGGTGCGCCGTGCTCGTAGTATGCGATGGAGAGCAGTGGGGTCTTGGTTGTCTTGAGTTGGGCCATGGTGGATTGTCTACCTACTTACTTAGCGATCACGGGTCGGGGAATCGAGTTTGAGCGAGATGTGAGCGAGCGAGTGAGTGAATAAGTAAGTGAGTGGGTGAGATTAGTGATGCAAGCGTTGTTCCTTCGTGACGATGTCTACATTGAATTGTGAAGCTTTATGGTGTGTACCTGTCCCTCTGAACGTAATTCTGGATGTCTCCTGAGCCGTCACGATATTGACGGATGTCGTTCCAAGGGCGTATGATCAATTGTAGTGGGATCGTCGCGCTTAGTAATCACTCTCCATATACCTACCTATCCTGGAAGAGTCCCTGGATCTGTGAGAGTATTGAAAACTACACTAGGAACGATTTCTGAAATAGTATATTCCTAAACACGAACCAATGCTAGTAAATAATACCCCGGTCGCTGTTTGCCAATACCCTGGCTTCTTTTCTACGAGTAATAGCAGGTTTGCCAAGATCTATTGGTGAACGACAAGAGAGCGGAACTAAACCAAAACCGAGCATTTCTTAATCCTGACAGTAAATGTATTCCGAAGCAGGGATAAAGAGGATAGTAGAGGACGACAACACTAGCAACACAGTGTAGCCGAGCACAGGGGCAGGGCAAATATTGCTGCTTCGAGAGCAATATGTTGCCAGGAAAACCCGTATATTGGTACATCAAGCTAGAAGGGGGTCTACCACACAAACTGTATCCAGGGTCTTGTTATAATAGTCAACGCTCGAGTTGCTTAAAGCTGTTTCTGTATGTGTGTAATATCATGATATATTAAGGACATTTTATTAGCCCCTCTTCTTGTTTCAACGTATACAACATTAGAGAGCTTATCCATCCGCAAGCCTCTCTTATAGAAAACAAGTTGATTCAATTACGCACTTTATTTGGGATCAAATGAGCCCCCTCATATTAGTCTTTGGTAAGTTACAGCACGGCTATTGAGTGAACTCATCCGGCGCTCTTCCTGTCTTCCCCATCTCTATCCAATTGAATCACGGTCTCCAGGCTCAAGACGTCTACCCACAACCCATAACCGAGAATATCCAGACACCCTTTGCGTTCACTCTACACTCATCATACTCCACTTCTTAAGCAAGAACCCCAACTCGCCATCATCCCACTCATCCGTCAGCTCTTCCTCGAAATTCGGAACGTGCGCGACCACCAGGTTGGTTGATACGTCTGTGAGCTCATCATTTTCGTCGCCGAGGTTCTGGAAGTAAGGCTGCGCGGGGGCGGGGATATCTAGCTTTCTGGCCCAGAGCGCCGCCTGCCAGCCCTTCAAGACGTATCGGGCTATAGGCATGCGTGCGGAAACGGTGTGCATGAGCCTGCAGATGCGCGGGAAGATGCGTTGCGCACGCTCGTCGGGCAAGAGCGGCAGCAGCGCCGTCCCCGAATTCAGTGGCCCGACGAATGCCATGGGCGAGAACTCCTCCGTCGTCCACGTCCCGAAGTACCGTTCCATCAACTCCGTGTCAAGCGCGCAGTGCTTCAAGATCGTGGCCTTGACGGATGTGCTGTCATTCGCATCGAACACGAGGTCCGGGTGCAGTGGTCGGAGAATCGCGTACGCAACTGTATTCATGGTTACTCTGCTCGAAGAAACAGCCCCCCAATTAGCCATTGGATTTCTCGGTGGGGCAGATAGATAGCTTAACTTACCTGAGGAAACACGTTTGGGGGGTTAAGTTGTGATCGTGGCGAAGCGCGGACGGTAGTGAATCGTCTATTTCATTCAACTGTGCGTAGAACTCATTTGTCTTTCTTACATCGTCTTCTTCACCAGGCGACCCAGTCTCCTCGTGATCCTTGTGGCCATTGGTGTATGTCATGACCTCGCTCATGAGCACGGCCACCCGACAGAACGTATTGACAGCACCAATCACGAAAGGGGGTTGTATTGATGATGCTGCAAATGGCTGGCCAAATAGATCAACATTGATGGAGGTTTCGTAACTGAATTCGGGAAAGAGGCATGGAATCTTGGGTGGTGGGATGATAACAATATTGCGATAGTTGATGGCTGTGATACTAGCAAGCAGTTTGCTGTCAGCTCAAATATCCATCGGTAGCCCAAGGTGGAATAGGTACTTGTGGCAATGTTTAACATTGCCACTGATTTACCTTTCTAAGCAGAAAAGTCCCCAGGCCGTTTTTGAAATCGCTCGCTTTTGTGATACATCATCGGGGTCTGTGTCCGACAGGGCCGAAAAGCTTTGCTTCACTCTAGTTTTCTTGAGCATGCCATAAGAAGCAAACCGGTACAGGCTCCCGTTCCTGTCCTCCCCTCTCAGAGAAGCAATAGCAAACATAATCCATAGTCCTTGGATAGTCGGAAGAGTCGGTACCCCGCGATCATATTGCTTTTTGGCCTCGGCAAAGAACTGCTCTCTCAAGTCTTGCTTCGTTATGTGTCGCGCGGTATCCACTGTATCTGAGAAGTACTAGAACCTGCATAAGTATGACAGTATTAACTTGCCGCAGCTTAACTCACACTTCTGAGTGCACATATGGCATTGACTAGAAATGGCGAGCAGTATGTTGCGCTCTTGGGGTCGGCTGCACGAAGGTCTTGAACGAAGCACTCGCGGTCGACAAAGGCGTAAAGGAAGGCGTTATCCCATTTGAACCATGCAGAAATGAGCTCGGACACGATGCCATCGCCGGCAACGTTGGTCCACGGCTGCGCAGGGATCTTGATGAGACTTTTCTCCAGCGCATTGAAGTTTAACTGCTGTAGCGTTGTAAACTCGCCGTGATCCTGAGATGCAGGGTGCGGCAGTAGGAGCTCAGCCTGTCTAATCGAGTGGGCAAGAGCAATAGGGTCGTCTACTGACCTTAATCTCTGAAAGATATCATAGGCTTCTGCCTCTGGTCGCTTGGAAAGATCGTGGAAAAGCTGACGGAGTTCCATATTTTCACGCTGAAGCTGCGTGACGATCTCTTTCCTAGCCGAGCTCCTCGATAGCGCGTCCTGAGGGAGCTCGTACGTGCATTCTTGCGATTTGTTGGTACATCTACGACATGCCGGCCGTTCACCATCGCACTGAAAAAGGACATGAGCTGGATCCCACCCCTGGTCAACCAAGGGGCTAGGGATCTCACCTTTGACTTGAGCCGCCGACACGGATCGCACGCAACTAAGATAGCGGCGCGACTTCTGCGTGGTCTGCTCGGCTGAGGATCTGGGTCGTGCTCATTCCAGCCTGGCGCGCTGGTCACGCCGCTGGGCTTCGGCTGTATTGGAATAAGTTGCCTACCCGTCATGCCTGACTTCTGAGGCGATAGATGTTCGTTTTAAAGAGTCCACCTTTATTTCGAAATACCCGGTCTGAATGCATCCAAGTTAGTGGGGGAAAGACTACAAAACTGACGTACCTGTACACTTCAAGTACATATACACTGCGAAACAACTGTACGGGATAAGGATGAACATTGAGTTGTGTAGGTAAATACCAACAGGGGTTCCCATATGTGCCTGGTCGTGATTGGTCAAGCCGGATGGGGAGCCGGCTCCGACATGTTCGGCCGCCCCCTGATTGGTTCTCGTGGTTACTTTATGCCAACCTTCTTACAAGACTCACCGCATATAGACATAAGATGAAATGGAAAACTTCCAAATTGGCAAGCATAAATGGATGGACAGATTGTAGAAATTTGTAGAATTTCTTATGAGTTACTCGCAATGGTGAAGCAGGGACAGTAGATCTAGATGGAGCATGGGTTCAGGAGAGTATAAAAACAAAGAGGGTGCCGCTTCATCATCGACGATCGTCCTCTTTTTGAAGTTGGGCACCTTTAGGTACCAGATATGGGCTCAAACCCTATCTCGCTTGTACGGTACCCGCCTGGGCCGCCTGGCCAGCTGAAAACAGAAGCGATAGTGATGTCACAGTTGCTCACGAAACAGGCTTGGTTTAATCCACAACCTGTCCATATAAGCAAGGTGCAACGATTTTTGTTCTATTAGGTATCTCTACTTAAAGACTCTAACAACCTAGGCATTACAGGTACGTCACAGTACCTCGACTGAACTACTCGTTGGTCGAGTACTTGATGTACTCCTCGAAAGGGAGGTCGTTATCGCCGGGTACAGGGCCCAACGTGCTGTCCAGCCCCTCACTCGGCAAGGTAGATTGATTCTGTGGTGCCGGCGTCTCGGTGTTCAAGATGTCAGTATTGGTAAGGCCGGCATTGTCGAGATCAGTGTTGACGAAGCCAGTGTTGATGATATCGGTGTTGAGGATGTCAGTATGGATGATGCCGGTATTGTGGACGTAAGTGTTGACAAGATCGGTAGTAGCGATGTCAGTATTGAGGACGTCAGCAATGACGATGCCAGTATGGGCAATGTAAGTATTGGCAACGTCAGTGTTGACAAGATCGGTACTGACAGCGTCGGCCTCGATGTCTTCGAGAAGGGGTGTCAAGCGCGGCGACGAAATGTAAGGGGGGCACGGCGACGCAGTCTTGGCCAGGCCTCTACCCTTAACTCTTCCCCAGCCACCCCGGCCCCTTGAAGATTCTGTGCCCTGACCACTCGGCGTTTCTGCCCGCGGCTTTGCCGGTTCTCGGCGACGAGGTTTTTTTCGAGGCCTATCCTCTTCGTCTTGTGCTTTGACTTTCGCCTTCAGCTCTTCAAGTTGGGCGCTCATATCTTTTATTATCCGCTCGTAATCGCAGGCCCCGCATAGCCGTGGATGCCCAATGTGGTCTAGGGAATACGGAGGAGTTGGTTGCCAGCCGATAGGAATATCGAGATGGCGCCAGTTTCCCGGCGCTGCGGGCATGCCGATCCAAATACTAGTATCGATTCGGACGTAACCACTCTCGTCAGGCATGGGCTTCCAGCTGAGTTTGTTTGCGCTCTTCGGATCCTTCAGGATATCACGAAATGTGTTTACGAGTCTTGTCTGCGTTGGGTCTGAGTACTCTTGCGAAGGGCCGGCGATCCACGTGTGCATCGGTGACCCTGGTGAGAAACCTCCACTGACGCTGATTGCTATGTTGACTAAGGGTCGTACTGATGGTAGTGGCGGCGCCAAAGACCGTGGTAGTGGTGGTAGTGGTGGTTGATGTTCCGATTCTGCCATGCTAGCGATCTAGGGTCTGGCTGATCTGGTGTACGATGGATGCTTAAGTATGGTGAATGAGAAAAGAAGTATACATGCACGGCAAATCCTACATGTGTAGGGGAAGTTTTCTTTCCCAAAAGTATGGGAGTCCTGTCTGGGCACAGGCTTCTTTATGTGCGCTGTACCCGTCATTGCGTGTTGGTTTCGCGCAAACCGTATGTTAGATTGGATCAGAAATATTAACCAGCAATAAGATCAAGGCTAGGTAGAGTGAACTCGAAATGTTAAACCGTCCAAAGGGAATGGTGCACTTGAAAATGTATTCCATACTCAGGAGTTGGTATCCCTTTGTTCTCATGTGCGAGTGGGTAGGTATTTGAGCTTCTTTGTTCATCTCGTGGAGCACTCGACCAACACCGTGGAGTTTCTTTGTCCATACCACCGAGTCCCAGACAAAGAAATATCGTGTGTAACACAATAATTGGTAAGGCCAGCGCTTAGCTCACTGTCGAAGAGAGAAAAAGATATAAAATTACTAGTTAATATATCCGTAAGAATCGTGTGTCTGTTAAGCTCAACCAAGAGAACTTAAGGTACTAGCCAGCCAGGAGCCAGTAAGTGAAGATGTTTTATTTATCCAGTAACCAATATTGCGTGTCGCAAAACTTATTCCACAAAGCAGCATATAATTAAGCTTATTCCCACATTTAATACCAATGAAGTAGTCTGTCTGAGGTATCACAATAATCAATAGAGGTAATTCTAAAGTGCAAACATCAACGGCTGATGAAGTGCGACATGAGCCACCTGAGCCACTTGGGGCGGTTTCTCGTTCTGAATGCTCGAATGCTCGAATGCTCTGACGGTAGTTCAAGATGGATACTCTGATCATATTGAACCTTGGATCTCAACATGCCCCTTGTTCTACACATGGCCTTGTTTAACGCAAGTGAGTAGATAGAGCGATCCGGTTATAACACTGTTATTCTCGCACTGCTAATACAACTATTCCGAGCTTAGAAGATGTTGCTGACTCCTGAGTGCCCTTGGCACTGCACTGCACTCACTGCACTGCTCTGCTCTGCTGTAGGGGTAGTTATCAGCCCCCATCGCTTCTAAATGTTTTCAACCTTTAACAACATCCACACAGCTCATCACTCCTTCTCACCTGCACCATAAGTGTGGATCAAATCGAAAGGGAGTACCAGTCTTCCCATGTCTCCAAAAACAACTCTATGGGAAGATGCTCGTCAAGACACTCCCATACTGCGCATATGACAGCTTATTCTTCTCAATATCATAGTCATTCCAGTACCCGCCTCCAGCGAGACCCCCTTGCGCGTTCCAACTAGTGAACTTCGTCTTCGCCTGCGCAACCGTCGTGCCCTGCGAGGGCTTCGAATCATTCGTAACCCAAACAAGCGGAACGACCTTAAGCCCGAGGGTACTAGCCCAGCTGGCGGGATTATTGCCCGCGCCTCCATCATAGCACTGCAAATACACGCGATCGAGTAACAGATTCGGGTCTGCCAGCCCAGCATTCGCCTGTCGAACAAGCGAGACCCAGAAGCCGGAGTTCGTGTACGGCGCAATGGTGTATTTGTACCCAATCTGGCCGAGCATCTGGGCGAACTTGACCGTGCTAGACACGTCGTAGAGGGATTCGTCGTCGTTGTTGACGGCGTCGAGACCCCATGCCGTCTTGAGGGCCGCGAAGTTGCGGTATAGCGGCGTCGAGGCGCCTGGACCGGGACTTGCCATCAGATCCTTCACGTGCTGCGAGTTCATCGAGATCTCAATCCGGTTAATCCCCGTCGTCCCCGTCTTGAACGACTGCAATTTCGCGGCCAGGGTGTCGCCGCCTATGTACGTGCCGTTCGATGCGACAAGGACGTCGCTGCTCCCAGGAGTGTTCGAGTAATACTTTCGGGAATGGCGTTAGTAAAGTGAATACCCGGTGGTAAGAACTCGAAGTGGTATTAATGCTTAGTAATGTACAGAGGAATTATGAGTGAAATGTGTATTTAGCCGTTGTCGGCCTCCGAGAGATTACTGATCGAGGCGGTAATTGTGCTTAAGGAACGCCATACCATTATGTCACCATTGCCTAGGATGCCGACACCGAAGATCACGAGGCTATTGAAGCCAGATGTCTTCAGTGAAGCGGTATCTGACTTCGCCACATCCTTGAACAGGTATATGCTTCTGATGCTTGATGTAGCTTCGTTGAGGGCAGAGGCAAACGGCTGAAGGAGAAGCTCAAAGAGCAGTACTCCTGCGAATGCAGAGAACTTCATCTTTCGGGGCGTGTTCGGCGGTCCCTTATGAGTCGTACGTCATGAAGCTTATAGATGAGAAACAGGTCTGCTAGATGTGGAGAGATCGACATCTTTAAATGTTCAGGATACGACCTGACTGTCGCCGATTCTAAGCGAGGTACCCTGAATACCTTGTGGTCTAAATCTAGATTGTAATAATCCGGGAACATCCGCTGTATTTGGGAAGGAAAGGGCAGTACTAGGAAAAGGTTGTAATAAGAGCACTACGTGAGAAGCGACAAGAGATGCAGCGTTTAGCCGAGGCATATTGGTGGAAATACTCCATATCTAATACCAGCAATACGACGTCCCCCTCCATTCTCCCGAAGGTACAGCTACGAACCAAGGAAATCAGATCGCCCGCATACCCTCCGCAATAACGACACTCTTGGCGGTCGAAGTCGAGATCAACTCATGACTGTGCATCAGCGATTAAAACAGGTAAAGAGAATACAACGGGTAAGTAGAGCGCATGGGGTCTGTCAAGTTTTCATAACTTGCAGACTCCAAATTAAATAACTTGTTGGGTATATATCTGTTCTACATTGCATCACAATGCATACAAGCCTTTCCAAAATACATCACTCCGAGGGGCCTAGAAACTCTTCCAAAGCTGGCGCCACCACGGTTGGGTATCAATATGCTCTGCAGGTCTTTTATCATCTTCCAGATCACGCCGTCGTCCTGACTGAAGATCAATTTCGTCCAAACGCCAGAAGCGAGTCCTGTTCCACAGTTTAAACGCCACATAAATAATGCCAAAGAGCGGAAGAAGGATATAGGCATCAACAAAGTTCCCGGCATTGAAAGGCGCAAGAGTCGTCCAGCCTTGGACAAAGGCGAGGAAAATATTGGCACCGAGGCCGAACCACGCGTTCCAAGGATACCAAAGTGCCTGGAAAGGGAGATCTTCGACACGATAACCCTGTACGTGCCAAGCTTGCCGGAATCGAATGTGTATGAACGAGATTGAACCCCAGACGAGAAAGGTAGACACGCCAGATAGGTTCACGATATAGCCGTAGGCATTCGAAGCGCCAGCGGAGAGGTTTAAGAGTGACAAGGCTCCAAAAGTATTGGCAAAGATGATCGCGGGAATTGGCACGCCACGTCGGTCTGTCCATCCGAGAAACCTTGGGGCTTTCCCATCCTGAGCCATGAATAGGACAGTCCTCGATGCGATGTAAATCGAGCTGTTGATGGCCGATATGCAAGTAACGAGGATGAAGGCGTTGATAAGATGAACACCTCCCTGCCATCCGGCGTTCTGAATGGCGATCGTCATAGGGCTTTTCAGTGCACGACTAGTGCCGTTGATCAGGCCATCAGCATTTGATGGGCATGTAAGCCCAAAGAAAAAGGCAGCACCAATGTATACGAAGATGATGCGCCAGAAAACCTGGCGAATGGCTAATGGCACAGCTGTGCTAGGGTTCTTCGTCTCGGTGGCGGCTACGGCGACGGATTCGACCCCGGCATAGAATGTGCTGCAGAAAACGAAGACCTTCGCAACACCAGCGAAGCCATCTACAAAAGCTCCTGGGTTATGCCAATAGCGAAATCCAATGGCTTCGGCTCCAATGACTCCGCCAGAAGCGTAGCTAGGGAAGTCAGCTGATAAGCTAGGATCACCTTCAACATGGTAACTCACACAATAGCAAAAATATAGTATGCGACCAGACCCCCGAGCTTGAGCAAGGCAAGCCAGAATTCGGCCTCTCCAAAAGTCTCAACTCCAAGAAACTGGAAGCCAAGGAACGCAGACTGAGGGAATACGAGTTAGCAGTTGAAAGGAGTCCACAACACCACCATGAAATGCAACCTACCCACAGAAGGAGAAAATAGCCCCAAATGGGAACTTTATCGCTCCAAAACGACAGGATGCTCGTGACGGCGTTATATTCATTGGCGAGCACAGCAAACCAGATGATGAAATAGTTCCAGCCGACAGAAACGGCGAACGCCGGATCGACCATGCGATCGGCGAGCTTCGTGAATGCGCCCCCTGAGGGATAGAGCGTCGTGAGCTCTCCCAAGCTCTGCATAATGCTGACACAATGTCAGCCCGTTGATGCCCGCTGCCGCCGTCCGACTAGTACTAGTGGTCGGTTAGATAGAGGTCTTACCTGAAGGCGACAAGGCCAATGACACCAAATCCGATGAGCAGGGATGCCGGACCGCCGCTGGACAACGCACCACCGCTCCCGATGAGCAGTCCCGGGCCGATGATCCCGGCTAGAGCCATCATGCTCAGGTGCCTCGTTTTTAAGCCTCGCTTAACGCCTGAGTGAGGGTCAATATCTCTGAAATCCGACTGATCGGAGTCCACGTCAAGCGGCCCCAGCGCCGCGGTCGAGTCCTTCGGGCTACTCATGGTGGATAACAATGCTGGGTTTGTTCCGGCGAAAAAAAGTGTGTGATACGCCGTAGTAACTCTTGCCGCACAAAATGGTCAAGTCCTCCGATTGAGGGACAGCAGACATTCCAGCTTGAGAGAGCTTTAGCCTCTTTCAAGTTCCCACCCTCCCCTTGATAAGTAAAAGTGCTGCAAACACTTGCTCGGGACTAGCGTAGCTCTTTTGGGATAGGATTGAGAGGCGACGATGGCGTGATCGACGCTCTAATGATGAAACGGGCTTTAGCATGCAAAAAACCCATAACTTTCTCTTAAGCGAGGATTGTCATCCTGATAGTAAGGTGCAAAAGTGCATCAACTTTCAATAAAATTGGACGCAAAGACCCTCTGAAAGATGGATCGATGAACCCATACATAGACACACCCTACAATCCGAAATGTGAAATCTAAACGGGCGACAAGACGGCTTGTGGATTATCTGACCCACGGTGGCCAACATAAATTTGGGGCCAAGCCCAGGTACCGTATAGTAGCATATCGTCAATTTCAGGGATCATGGCAACACATTTAGCTCACGGTCGAGACCAAACAGCGCAGGAACCATAGCCAACAATAATTGCGCTAGGAAGTGATATAGTCGTGTGAGTATATACCAAAATAAGCTGATTCGCTTAAAAAAAAGGAGCACCCGCGGTTTGCGCATTCGAACTGGGTTGCTGACTCGCGGATGGATCTTATTCGTGAAACTACGGCCATCGTCGAAGCACTAGAAGCCAGGCTATTGGGAACTATGCCAGCGACTCTCGGCCTTCTTGAAGGTTTGAATGTTGAACATAACAAAACTGAGAACTGATATCCTATGAAATTCATGAAAAGCTGCGTAGTCGCTTATCCGTACTCTAGGCAGCCAATGAGCAGCCCAGCGAAGACTATTATGTCGTAACACATTCACAGTAGTAGGCCTCATCCCAGCCCAGAAGAGTCTCGAGATCTCTTTCACGTAATCCAGACATCTAATCCATATTCAACTCCCGCCAGGTTGACTTACGGTCGTCACCCTCGTCGCTGGCTTCTTCTCCTGCGAATGTATGTCATACGTGTATTCTTGGGGCGAGACAACCTGAACTGCTTCAAATCTAGGCACGGCAGCGTATCGCTGCCTCTTTAAAAAGAAACTATAAGGCACCAGTGATTAGCACTATGACTGGCTAACTACAGAACAAGCATGTAAGTTGACAAGGGGGAGAAGGGGTTTACTCACTATACAGCAGCGACCAAAGCAGCCAAGAACGGTACGCCAACTCCAACGGTGACGCCAATAATAAGTCGCGTGTCGACTCCAGCGACTTTCCCCAAAGGCTTATCATCAGACCCGTCGCCCGGGCTTTCAGACCCAGTCGTCATCGCTGTTGGAGACGGTGGCGGCGGAGGCGGTGGTGGGACATACGATACGGGACTCCCGGTCGTGGCGGCAATGGACTTGACGTTCTTCGCGAAGGGAATCGTCTCCGAAACCGCATCTTGCGTCGTCGCCGGAAAGGTAGCTTCCGAGCCCGAGGCCACCGTGGCTACCAGCGTCTTCGTGCTCGTGACCTTGCTTGTGCTCTGCAGAGTTGCAGGACACTCAGCAAGACCCGTCGATATACAGACTATGCCCGTAAATATAACCTCGGTGCTAATCGTCGTAGTTGTCATATCCTCATCCTGTCTCGCGGCAACCGTCGGAGTGGGCGTAGTAATGATGGCGGCTGATGCTGTTTTGGTGACAGACTTGGCGCACTCATCTGCCAAGGTCGTGTAGAAGATCGGGATCTTCGTCGACGGGTCAGGACCCCATGTCTCGGGCCCTATGGCGAGAGTCGCGCCGGCGGCGGCCCCGAGTGCGAATTGATAGACTTGCTGCACTCGCAACTGACAGTCGCTGTCGTCACCGTCCGGCACTGCCGTGATGTTCGTCGTGAATTCGGCCAAGTCGGCGTAAACTAAGACCTCGGCGCCCGTGCTAGCTGGTATGAACTCAGCAAGCTTCTTCAAATCCAGTGAGTATCCTGCGTGGATACCTACGCGCAGCGTTGCCGTGAGGACACCGCTTGCGCTCTGGACGGTGACGGGCAGAAACTCGAAAGATCCTCCGTTACTAATGTTATGAGTCAGTATCCGCGGACTTGAGAAAGCAGCAGCGCTGCATAATTTTGCGGCCACTTACAAAGTTACACTGGAAACGCTCTGGCCGAAAAGTGAAAGATCCAGCGCCATACCATCGTCAACTTGGATGTGCAGTCCGCTACTTATATCAATATCTGCATCCGCCCCTAATATGAGATCGATTGAGGCGATGACTCCTACAAACATTTCGCTGTCAGCCGCGAGCCCAATCGGAGTGTTGCTCGAATATAGATTGAGTGTATAGGTTATTCCAGCTGAGAGGACAGTGTCTAGCAACATGTAGAGCTCCAGGTCATCGAACTGGAAGTGCAGACGCCACTCAGGAATTTCAGGTATGTCAAAGTTGAGACTGATGTTCAGGGGTGGGAGGTCAATGTCGTCGAAGTCGAAATCATCGGTTAGGTTTGTTAATAGTTCTGGAATTTCATCCTCTAGGTAGGCGATGGCGGTCGACGTGATGTTGTCTATTTCCTCTCCAACGTCTCTGGTGAAGTTCGCTATTGCTTGGGTGGCGTTGAAATCGCTATCGAAGCCAAATTCAGTCGTGATGAGCCCCTTTATATAGCAAGTTGTGCACGTCACTTCAATTCCGGCCGTCACTGTGACATTCCCCTTGGTCTCTATTGCGCCCTCTCTATTAATTGAATTAGATGTACCCTTAATCCCATCTTTATAGGTTATACTGGATGTGTTCTCACAAGCTGAACAGTGTGGCGCCATCCCAACTTTTCGATATGTTTGTAGCGTTTTTCGGATTACCATCGCGTCCTAGCAGCCTCGCATGTTGCAATGCCCTCGAGAGCGCACGCGAGGTATCTGTCGTTGAGGAGATATCTGGAACACTGACAGAACGAGCCCCACTGATCGCACCGACGCTTGATACTACCACCAGACTCAGTAAGTACGAGGATACAAGATTTATCTTCATGGTCATGGAGGAATTGTAGGGCTTCGGCGCTCACGGGGTAAAAGAGCCAAGGGCGGTGGGCAAAACCATTGAAGTAGCGGAACCAAGACCTTCATGCAACCCAACGACCTGACTACCGGTACTTATAGCCGACCCGTACTTCTATTTTTCATTTCAAGCTCGCCTGTGAAACTGCAAGTTTGTAAGGGCTGGATGGGGAGCACATCCTAGGCGGCTTCGAGCTGAGACTGCACTACGCCGACGCAGTGCATCCCAGTTGGTAGCAAACATGCAGCTAAACGAGGCAGCGCCCACACAGGTCGTTCTCATTTCACATCCTTCTGTAGTAGGTTTGCCAAAAATAGAGTGTGTGGCATTTTCATCTCAGTTCAGACAGCCGGGACACCTATCCTTGTAGGGCAGGTGAGAGCGACGGGGAACAAAGTCGGGTAGAGTGGATAAGTCATAACCCCATAAAAGTCGAGGGAACGACCGCAGGGTTCTATGCAGGCTCTGAGACAATGTTGGTAGCATTTGTTGGTGTTGGTTTCGGGTGCACTGCATATGTGTGATCCTTCGCCCCCAACTGCGGCTTGCTGTGCATGTAATTAGTAATGACGAAGGATCTGAGTCCTCATAGTGGCGCTAGCTGATAACAAAAGCCTAAGAAAGCGAGGCTTTGTATCTCGGCCAAGATACGGTATTCTACTCTTGTTGGATTCATGATGTGATGTGCGCAACGTCGGCCTGCCTGAATGCACGTCGCTGTGATGAATAGCACTTTACTAGGATCGACCATTGAATATTCAGAGTCGTATAATAAACAATGAAGTCTCCCTAAGGGGCACTACAATCATCCGGCTCCAACAAAACTACCAAGGGGGTACCGTCAGACCTGACATGACACGCAAACGGTAAACCCCGCATGAATGGGTACACCGAAAGGTTCCAGTATCTTAAATGGCGACACAGTCACAACGAGGCTAGGTGAGCTGCAGCCCAGCTGAAACCCCGCACGATGGACGTGACTTGTCGCTCCTTGAAGAAGGCTATGCCTATTGTACCGTGCAGCACGATCTCTTTTCTTGTTCTAATGCCGCTCGAAACGCCAGTTCAGATCTTCGTACACTTCAGACGCTGTTGGTTTTCTCCTCCCATTCTTGAGCTGTATTTGAGACCTCAAAGCTGCGATCGCCTCGTCAAATCTCGAATTCATAGCGTCGTGTATTGGGTCGATTAACTTATTAATGGGATGAAAATGCTCGTCGACGCGGTTCAGTATAGGAACAGTTTTATTCAGTGTTCGCTCAACTCTCTGTGCCCCATTAGAAATTACCTTGTCCGCAATATCGACCGCTTTAGAAGTTTGGACTTCAACACAGCCTAGACATTTGAAAAGTTTGGCCTCAATCGGCTCTAACTCCTTGGAAACTTTGGCGTCGAACAAGTCTAACTTCATAGAAAGCTCTGCGTCGGCATCGTCAAGCCTTTGAGAGAATCCCTTTGAAGTCAAGCCCGAGGTTATGCGGTACCTGAGCTTGCCGTCACGCACTTCGGCTTGATATCCGATCCGAGTGTTTTTCAGCCTCTCCGCCAGTTCTTCTTCGGGCAACTCTTTTGCTACCAAACCAATGTCATTGCAGACAGACTCTGAACAGTCTAACAGAAGCCTCATGGTCTTAGCGGATTTGATTGGTTCTACCCCAAGCAGCTTGCTTCGCAAAGACAGCCATGGATATGAAATAAAACAGCAAGCCATCCACACGGCTTCGAGTATAAGCCCCAGGTAAGTTAGAGAGCTTGAAAACCCCCACACATATCCAGGAGCTGTATTACAAATCGCCTTTTTGTCGCTCAGTAAATCGAAGGGAATAGGCTGACCTTTGTAGCACACGCAGTTGCCAAGGCTGGTGAAGATGCTGTTCCCTGCACAGTTCATACCGATGTCCAGGAAAGGAGCTGCTATGGCGATGGAGCTCCCTTTGAATTGCAATGTAGAATTATAAGGAACGATTCCCGCTTTTAGAGGAACAGATTCATTGAGAATAAAATTAGACCAGTATGCCGCTTCAAATTTGGACTCGTTGTAAGGCCGTCTATCCACAAAATTAGAAGACCCTTGAGTCGAACTATTCATCCTCAGACTTTCGAGTTGGACGGCGCGGATGGAAGAGTAAAGGCCCACCAAACTTGTGTTATACCACCAGCCTAGATCTACTATAGTAGTGTTCTCAACTGATGTCCCCTCAATATTTGTCTTTGTCCCAGCATCTATCCAATGTGAAGAGTTCAGTCCAATTTGGAGAAATTGCCGTGTGAGTGCATCTTGATCACATTCGATTAGTAAACAACTAACTCAAAGTAGACGCCAAACTTACATCGCCTTATATTGTTAAATTCCTCAAAACGTTCTTCCAGAACGTCAAGGATGTTGACAGAATCCCAAATGTTGTTCGCTGCAGAGCTAACCCTCCAACCTCCGGAAGAATATAGCAAGTCATGGCGTTCATTGCCGTAACTTCGTCCAGAGACTATAGTGCCACTGGAATGACTTGTAGAGTGCTCAGAAGACGAGCCTGGAGCTAGGATGGCGGAGAAGTTCGGGCCAATTTCAACATGCGAACCGGATAATCCAAGCCTGGTGTGATCCAACACCCAGCAAAGGGCTAGATCTTCGGTATTCAGTGGAACCACCTCCCCTCCGGGCATCGCATATAGCTTGTGTGACAAGCTGATGTACCCAGTTGCCGCGCTCCATAACAGAGCGAAGAAGAGAGTGTAGCCGAGTGTGTATATGAGTAGAAGAGTGCACATTATTACGGAATAACTCCGAGTCGTACGTACCGCCTTTATGACTTCCAACAGCGTGTCAAACGAGGCCTTAGAAAAAGAAAGTGCATTATAGTAGGCATATGAAGCAGTAGAGGTCTCCATAGTGAGAATAAGTAGCGGATAGATAATGAACTGGTAAAGGATCCAGCCATGGAGTAGCCGCCCACCTTGGCCTATGACAGTATCCCAAGTTGCGTCGATGATCTTGGCTTGTGTGAAGGTGAAGTTACCGAAGGCCAGGTCTAATGCAAATATTTGTTCTGCTGGATTGTTCCCGACATCTGTACAACTGGGGTTCAGGCTGTTTGTGTAAAGCCGAACCCAATCGCTGTGTCTTCCTTCGACCACTTTACCGAGGAAAATCAATCCGATTGACCCAGAGAGAAGTGCCGCTATGCTGATGTAGAACCATTTCTTTGGCGACCTGCTATCCAACCCAGATATATCGATCTTGCGGTATTCGGCAAACGGTGGACTTGGTAATCTTGGTGGCAACTGTTCGTTATTCTCGAGTATTACTGAATATCGAAGTGGCTCCATGTTTTTGTATATGGTGTGATGCTATACATTATAATTGAGAAGTGGCAAAGATTAGCAACCGACTGTTACTGAATCTATATACGGATATACTATGGCCCAGCGTCAGAATATAGCACTTTCGCCCCAAAATGTAACAGTTACCTCGGCGCTTGAGATTTAGGGACGTAGCATTTGTGTTAGGTAGATATGTAATAGCTACCCAATAGAGGTTCGGATATAGTCATTCCAGCTATATATAGGTGCCCTGGGAGCCCTGGGAGCCTTGAGAGGTTCAGGAATCGACCTCCAAAACTTGAAGTGAGGCGGAGTTATAATTTCGTAATAGACGACCTACATCCCTCCTGGTACGAGTATCTTTTAACAGTGATATGGAAGCTATGAGCCCCTATTATAGAGCTGCTGTTGCATAAAAGCGTGAGGGCGTGAGAGCGTGGGGGGAGAATCCACCCGTTCAGTCCTAGATGAGTGAACTGACTCGTTTAATGGCCGTAACTGCGACTCTAAGGTGGCCACGAGGCTCAGTGTGTCGCAGAAACAAGGGGAAATGGGGGCCAGACTTCAACATTTTGACTTCTAGGGTCCGAAAATAGCATATCCAATGCCATCCGTAACCTGCAAAATGCGTGGATATAACCCATACTTTATAAATATGAAAATGGTCATATATTGTAAGTTTCACATATAAATTAAGTCGAGATTGGAAAGTGAAAGGATGTAGCATTAATTGACTCTGGCAACGCTTTCGTGGACGTCAGCGATTACGGAGCTCACACAATAACCCCACAATACCGTCTCAAATATATATCAACCGCAACAATATATCGCACCTTCAGCATGACTGCGTCTTCTAGCTGCCAGGCCGTCGGAGAGGGTCAGCAGGTTGGGCGGACCACCAGCGAGCAACCGGCTATTGACACCGAAGGGCTAAATGGAGCAGTGCACGAATCATGCCAAGGGCCGGGCTGTTACGGGCAATGTACTGCCACACGTATCTAAAAATAGCTGGCTAGCCAGCAATAGGGTATACAATTGTATTCGCAACAAAATCCGTAGTTACATTCGAAATAGAGCTTATGATTATGATTAAAATATTCAAATAAATATAGCTATAGCGTTTTCTTCTATAATTCTTTTTCCAATTGTTGAATAAAACTTCATATATAAGTACGTATGTATACATTACAGTCACGTTACCTTAACAATTTTCTACGGCCGTTATGCCAAGTAGAATTTTGGTCCACTGGGGTCTCTCGTGCACCGTAGTCATTTCGAATGTCTTGGCACCATGCGAGTTATTTTGAATGCTCTGCGGCGAAGCCCTCGCTATTAGCAGCCACCGATCGGCACGGTGCCATGCCTTCTTCTCAAGCCTCCACGCGACAACGCTAGTATACGATACATCGGATAGGTCTCCTCAGTCTATGGACTCGCTATTCAGGAGGCGTAGGCAGGAGAGTTGTCTACCCCGAGCCGCAATGCCTTATTACTAATATGATATTCTTGTATGAGGGGAGAAGAATCCGAGGCGGCTATGCAGACTGTTCTTTTTGGCGGTGGTAGCTGTATTGCATGCTGGACAGGGAGCATGCACCGCAGAATCACTCCTTTTTACCCCGCTTGGCTCAATTATCGTGTTGGCTTACGCAGCAGCCACTCAAACGCCCCGAGGGAAACGAAACCTGATTCTATTCCTTTTCTTTCTTCAATTTCTCGTTTCTCTCGATAGCCTCCCGCTGTAGTGTAAAATACTCACAGTGAGCGACAATGCGTCTTATCAACACCCAGACATTTGAATTTGGGGAGTTCTACGGAACCGATATACCGAAGTACGCCATTCTTAGTCATACGTGGCAACAAGGCGAAGAGATCACCTTTCATGAATGGCAGAGATGGGACGCAGACACCTCTCTTCAGAAAAAATCAGGCTTCAAGAAGATATTGGGAGCTTCTCGACAAGCTCAAAGGGACTCGCTTGATTGGCTCTGGGTTGATACAAATTGCATCGACAAAACAAGCTCCGCCGAGTTGACAGAAGCTATCAACTCAATGTACGAGTGGTACAGCGAGTCGGTAGTCTGTTATGCTTATCTATCGGATGTTTCAACTTCGCTGGAACTAAGTGACGGACAAGAATTTAAGAGACAATTCCGCGAGAGCCGTTGGTGGACTCGAGGTTGGACCTTACAGGAATTGCTTGCGCCTACTCGGATTCTTTTCTTTACCGAGAGCTGGAAATTGATTAGCGACCGCGAATCAATGGCCAAGGAGATTAGCGACATATCGGGAGTGTCGCAAGAATACCTGACCGGCCGCCGGACCACACTCAATAGAGCATATGCCGCGGAGAAGATGTCATGGCTCTCGAAGCGGAGAACCACACGCGTTGAAGACATGGCCTACTGTATGCTTGGGCTATTCGAGGTAAACTTGCCGTTGCTGTACGGTGAAGGCCGAAAAGCATTTATCCGTCTCCAAGAAGAAATCATCAGAGTCTCCAACGACCATACCATTTTTTGCTGGACCTGGACTGACACTGTCCCAAAAGATTGGGTAAGTATGCTGGCACCCTGGCCAGATACATTCGCCGAATCTCAGGGGTATCGGCCGTTGTTAAATGGGATAAAATTCAGACCGTATTCGATGACAAACTTAGGACTCGCGATACAACTACCTGTTATTTTCACCATGTCTTATTGGTTTGTCTTCTTAAATGTCATCTACGCGGGCGAGCGCCCTGATGCCACTCCTCGCATGTGCGCATGCGTGCCGCTCAAGGAGATTTCAGCAAGCTATGGACTTCGTAGAAGCCAGTTTCCTGCACGTCCCATTCTCTTATTTAGAGGTTCTTCCAACACGAACGACGATTCTTTCACGGAGCGCTTTCATGATTTGATTATAACATCGAGGATACGGGGAGATCTACCTTTACGCAAAAACCACTTTCTCCAAAAATATGGTATTTTGCTTTTCATCAGCCCAACCGTAAAGGGACCGCATGGCAACCGTCATAGACCTATCTTCATAGAAGACGTCTTGGGCCAGTGCCCCTGGATGATCAAGACAGAGCCTAAGAGCTCAGGCTTCGATATTGAAAGGAGCATATTGGGCTTGGAGCCGCTTGAGGACAATGCCTACTCTGCATTACTATACTTTGATTACCAAAACAACCCAATCTACCTGTTCTTTGCAGTCACCAACGTGGCGATGGAAAATGAAAGTTGGCATTGCGGCGTTGCCCTGTTCGATGAGCTTGAAAACCTGCTTGCCCCATATCTCAACTACCATGAAAATATCGAATCAAGAGTGAAAGAATGTGGGAAAATCTGGTTTCAACAAATGTTGAGAAACGCCATTGAAGGATCGGACTGTAAGTCTTTATACAAGACTCTGGACGGCTCATTGACTCTTGGAGTTGGCGGCCGCCCGCGTCTGGACTTAGGAGCGGATGTCAGAGCTGCCTATTTGTCCAGTAGCGAAAGCTTTGTATTTCCAATAAATCCTTATGGAGACAAAAAGCCCAGGGATATTAATGATGAAAACTCGGTGAGGGTTTCGCCTGGGGAAGACAATCTCCATCTTATTCACTCTGTTGAAGAATGACGGTACTGGTTGCTGCCTAAGTCCAACTCCCACACCATATACTTCAGCAAATTAATCTCTAATATTTTTATATTTGAATCTCGACTCTCGTGAAAAGATTTGCGCTAGAGCTTGAGTTGATAATATGAACCTTGGTAAATCATTATTAGCCAGAGGCGTTCTCGACTATTCGCTTCAGGGCCTACGGAAAAGTACAAGGTTAATTAATATGGTAATGTACTGTACGTATATGTTTCAAGTCTTCCTTGTAGACTTCCAAAAATTCATTAATCCTAGATGTATAGAGAGGGTTACGCGCAAATTAGGACGCAGACCTTGCATTATTTTGTTATTTAACAAGGGATAGTTTCGGCCCCTGGTAGTTTTTATGATAAAGTACGGTAGGTCGTCATAAAAAACGCAGACCCCGCATTTTCCCACTTAAACTCACATTGTTCACTATAAAATAACATTATAAATATAAGTATAAAAAATACCATAAATTTTTTTTATAAATAGTTTTATAAATATATTATAATTTAAATTAAATTAAATTTTTTAGATTTATTGTTAATTATTTATAATTAATAAAAAATATATAAAATATATAATATATTCACTTAAGGGTGATAAATACTAAAGTAGTAAAAGTGCGTAATATTAAATTAAAAAAGGTCTTAAAATAAAACTAGAGCTTAAAATTAGTTTAAACTAATTCTATAGTTTTTATTTAATCTAATCTTATTTATTTATAACCGACTTTTTTTAAAGATTATATTAAAGTGCCGGCTATAAAAAAAAGCTGCTGCTTTTAATAACTAGTACTCTTTTTATTTAATTCCAGCTTAAGTTTTTTAAGTCTTTTTTTTAAGCTTTTTTTTTTAATGTTTTACTTATATTTATAAAATAGTTAATTTTTTAGTAATTATTTTATAAAAGCAACTTAGTTTACGTTTAAGTACTATTATATTTTTAAGCGTTTTTTTTAGTACAGTTTTTATAGTAGGTGCATTTTTTTTTATATGTAGCCTACTTAGTTTTTTTTTAAGGATTTCTTTTAAATTAAAGTAAAAGCTATATTAAAACTAGTATTTATTAATAAGTTCTGTACTGCTTTATAATTATCACGCAGTTTTCTATATATTATATTAATAATTTTAGCTTTTTTACTTAATTAAATAATTAAAGTCGTTTTTTTTTTCGATTTAGTTTATATTAAAGTATAATTTTTGCTTTGTAAAGATCGTTATCTTTTTTTTTATTTTGTTCAGCTTTAACAGGTTCTAGCAAAAAAACTACTTAATTAAAAAGATCCTTACTTTTAAAAGTTAGTTAAAACTATATTACAAATACTATTAAGTGTATAAAAAAGTCGTTAAAAAAGTTAAGCTTATACGCTAAAGCGCTAACTTTTCGTTTAACTTTTTAAAAACTTAATCGCTACTATAAGTACTTTTTTAATAGTTTACTTAGTAAGTAATATCCATTATAAAGTCAGAAATACACTTTATTTTTTTATATAAATTTTAGTGCTTTATGTTTTTAGTTAAAATATTATTTCGTTTAAGCTGCTATAAAATCTATTACTAATCGTGCATTTTTATAAATATAGTTGCGAAAAAATCGCAAATTATTAAACTTATAAATATTTATATTAATAATAGTTTTTAATAAACTAAGTAGCTTAAAACTAAATAGTTATTTATATAAAATAGTTTATATTACTTTTAAGAATACTACGTTTAAGTTTTATTATAAAAAAAATATAATATTTATTTAGTTAATTTTTAAATATTCGAAATTATAATAATAAAATATAATCTTTACTGTTTAATTTTTACGTTCTAATAGTTTATTAGTTTAAAAGTAGTATGCAATAATTATTATTAATTTCGTGCTAAAGGTTTTTTATATTCTTTATTAAAAATCTAATATAAATTTCTTATTTTAGTTTAAAATAATACTTTTAAAAATAGCCTAAATACTTAATAATAACTGTTTAGTTAATATAGTAGCCCACTTCTTAACTATATATTATTTATAACTAAAAATTAAAAGTAACCGTTTAGTTTAATAATAAGTACACGTTATTATTAAGTTATACTTTAAATAGTATAGCTTTATTTTATTTAACTGCTAAAATATACTATTAATTTTAACTTTAAATAATATAAGTATAAAATTAATAACTATAATCTTTATAAGCATTAAATTATCTAAGCGTATTAAACGTAGATTCTTAACCGATAGCTATTTATTAGTTTAGTTTACGTTATAATTAAAACAATACTTAATATATTTTTTAACTAAGTACGATTTATAGTATATTATATATAGTTCTAAAAAATTTATTATACGTTTAAAACCGATATAATACTTTTTATCGTGCGCTAATATAAATATTTTCCTAATTATGTTATATAATATATATAAACGTTTAATACTGTTATATAAATTATACACTAATTTTTTAGCTATATTAAAAAAATAGCTAGGCTTTAAAAATATATTAACGATTTTATTATTTATATATATAAATTTAAACATATTTATAAATTTAAGGTTTTTTATGTATGCTTTTTTAAAGCGCTTTTTTATATTTTTATTTATTATAACTTTTAAAGTGTACTAAACTATATTTAATATAGTTTTATTGTTTGTTTTATTTAGCTTACTTTATAAATTTAAAGTATTAATAACTATCTAGAATTAGCTAAGTATATTTAGCATATAATTAAGCCGTTTTAGTAAGTAATATACTTAAAAACTATATTTTAACAAGTAAATCAAAATATTTATAAGCTGTATATTTATATAATTTATTATTATAGTCTATAAAAAAGTTCTGTTTATTATGCTTTTAATTATTAAATAGTCCATTAAAACTATTACTAAGTAATTATTAGATTAAATAATTATACGAAGCTTTTTAACTGTTTAAATAAAGCAGGCTACTTTTAATTCTAATAGTTTATAACAGGTTTTAACGTTTATTAAGCATTTATTTAAGTATATAACTAGCTAAACTTTAGTTAAAAAAATTATCTCTTTTAAGGTTTATTTATATTTAAATAAAGTATAAAACATTATAATATTAAAGCTTTGTTTTAGCGATTTATTCACTTAAAAAAACAGTACTTAGTTTAAATCGTAATAATATAAAGTAGTTTTTTATAAATAACGTTTTAAACAGCTGCAAATAATATAGTTTTGTTTTTTATTAGTTTATAAAATATTATTTAATAATAAGCTTTATGTTTTTCTAGTTTATTATTAAATACTTTACTTTATTTTTTATTTTAAGTAAGCAGTAATATTTTACGTTTTTAAAAAGAACTAATTAATTAAGCGTAATATAGAACTAAATTATAAAAAAAACTAGTTATTTTAATATATTATTTAAAAGCTTTTAATTAATAAAAAAACGTTAATTACTTAAAAGCTTTAATTTTTTTAATAGAAGTAAAAAAACTTAAAACGTTCACTTAAAAACCTAACAAGTTAATAAAAAAGTAACTAATAAACGATTTTTTCAGAAATATCGTTATATTTTTTTTTTAAAACAAACTAAAAATAGTTTTTAAGTACTTCTTATACTGCTTAGCTGTATTAAAAAAAATAACGATATCATTAATAAAAACACGATAATAATAAATATGCTTATAAAACAACCTGTTTATATAACGTTATATATAAGTAAGTAAGTTCTAAAACTTTATTAAAGTTATAGTTAACTTTTTTAATCCGTATAAGCTAATTATTATAAAATAATTTTAAAATACTAAATATACTTTAAACTAATTAAAAAATAATATAATATTAACAATAATAATAAACTATTTATTATAAAGCGCGGTTATAACTTATACTTATAAAAATAATAAATAATTATTTAATATCGCGATTTTATTAAAAAGTTTTAAGTTAATTATAACACGTTCTTTAAATATTTTATTTATAGTACACTATACTATAAAAAAAAATGTATAAATAATATTAGTTTATTTATTTACTTTATTTTATTTTGCTTATATAATTTATTATAAGTTTAATTAAAAAAATCTATATTTTTCTTGTTTAAAAAGTATAAACATGATTTTAATATTACGTTTTACTAGTTATTTATTAAAAATATTTTTATTTATTAATCTTTAAAAATATCGACTATTTTACGATTTTTTTATATATTATAATCTTTAATAATTTTAATAAATCGATTAGTTATAAATATGTTTTTAGCGTATATATAAACTTTTTTAAAAGTAATTTGCTTAAGTAAGTTATTTAAACAACTAATTTTTAAGAATAAGTAAAGCTTAAAAATCTTTAATTTAGCTTTTATAAAAAAAAAAGCTGGATTAATTATTAACTTTAATATATTAGCTTTAAGATTTAGTTTTAAATTATATTATAAACCGTGTTTAATATAAGTGTTTTAAACATAAAATGTTTAAAATGCGCGTTTATAAAAGCTACTATTTTTTTTAATATTAGCGCGTTATATTTTAAAACTAAATCGGTAATAAAAGCAATTATTAAAACTATTATTTTAAATTTTATATTTATAAAACTAGTAATAAAAAGTATATTATTTTTAATACTAATTACTAGATCTAAATTAATTAAATAAATATTTAACGTGTTGCTTATAAAACTTATTTTAAATATATTTTCTTAATTAATAGGATTATTTTTAATAACTACTGCAGTTATAGTTTCAGCTATAAAAAAGTTTTTAATATACTTTTTTATAAGCTTTTATATTAGCTTTTATTTTTATTCTTGCATATAAAACTAAATTTTATGCTCTTTAAGATTATAACGCGTTTATTAAATAAGTTCTTAATTAATATTATATAAAAAGTTTTAAAGTTTATAATAATATATATAGTAGCAATATATAACGTTATAAAATAAAAGTTCTAATTAAACAGTAAAAGTTTATAGTTTATAAATATATAAACAGCTTTTTTTTATTAAAAATAACTTCTTTTTTATTGCTTACTTTTTATATATATTTATAACTATAGTACTATATTTTAAAGCTAAACTTAAAATTAAGCGCAGAATAAACTATAATATTGTTACTATAGCAGATTATAATAAAATATAAAGCTAGAAAATTATTCTTAAAAAGAATATTAAGTTTAAAATAATCGTTTCCTATTTAATCTTTTTTTTTAAATTTTATAATATAAAGCTTGCTTTTACTATTTATTTTATAATAATAAAATTTAAATCTAGCTTATTATTTTATATAGATTACTTTTTTATTTAGTTTTTTAAACTATATAGTTTAATCTTATACTTTATAATTTAAAGTTTAAAAATAAGTACTACTAATAATAGTATTTTTAGTATTAAAATTTATATATATCTTTCTTTTCTTAAAATTAGTTCTTAACGTTAACTTTATTAAAATATAAAAATAAATAAAACTTAAATATAAATTATTATCCTGCTTTAAATTAATATTTAATGTTTTAATTACAAGTATTTTAAAGTTAAATACTTTTTTTTTTCTTTTTTTTAGCTAGCTCCACGCTAAAAAAAACCTTAAGCTTATAAACCTTCTTTTTTTTAACTATGTTATAATTATATAAATATTAAAATAATCTATTATATAAAAGCTGCTTAATTCTATAATACCCGTAAATATAACAAAATAAATTAACTATTAAAAAAATAATTATATTTTTAAATATTACTTAAGTTTAATATTTACGCTAATAAAACTTTATTTTATATGCTGTTTTAAATTATTTTTTACAATTTTAACATATTAAATTACTATTTATAATATAATATATATAATTGCTTATTTTAGATTTATTAAGTCTAGTACTAATTTATATATTAATAAAATAGATTTATTATCGTAATCAATTATTTTTTTAGTTGTAATAGTAATTTTTATTTTAGTTATAGTTTTAATCTTAATTTTAATTTTAATCACGATTACGTTTTTAATTCTGATCTTATTATTCTTAATTATCGTTTTAATAATACTTATTATTAATTATATAAGTTTAATTAATAACGATTATAAAAATTAAACCGGTATTAATTATAAAAGTTAAATTTATATTAGTTATAAAAATTAAACTAGTATTAATTATAAAAGTTTAATTTATATCGATTATAGTTATTATTATAGCTATAGTTTTTTATATTGTATTAAAATAAGTAAAATAATTTTTTATTATACTGCTTATCGCGATTTTATAATTAGTTTTATAAGTAGTTATTATTATTACGAAAAAAAAAACTAAAAACGCCCTTAATAAAATAAGCAAAATATAGTTTTATACTGTAATTATTTATAAGCTTTTAAACGAATTAAATAATATTAGTATAAGATTTATTAACTTTTTTTATATATCGATTAAAAATCTATTTTTTATATATTTTTAATATAAATTACTTAATCTTTAATAATATCCCGTTTTAAATCTTTTTTATAATTTCTACTTAGTTAACGTAGTTTTTATTAAATAATTTAATAGCGCGTATATATCTAAGCTTTTTATAAATATAATTAAATAATACTTTTTTATTTTAATAAATATCGTTTAGTATTAAATAAGCTTTTTTTTAATATTATGTAGCTTTCGCGTTATTAAGCTTAAACTGTTATTTTAACGTTATAAGTATACTTTATAGACTAGTTTTTTTAATAACCTTTTCTAGTAGGCTTTTTAGTTTTTTTTAATACTAGTTCAGTACAGCACTTTTTATAAAAAATCTAAAAAACGTTTTAATTTACTTTTTAAAAATTAATCTATTTTTTTTATTGTTAATATAATTATTAATTTAGTTAATAAAAGTATATATATCCGTATAAATAAAATTGCGTTTTTTATTAATTATTTTTAAATCGTTTAAATTATTATAGCTTAAATTAAATATCTTAATATTCTTTTTTTTAAGCGATTATTAAACTTAGTTATAAATAATAATACTAGAGTTTTAAATTATAGTATATGATTAAATAACAACTTGTTTAAGCTAAAGTTGCTGTTTTTTATATCTGCACTTAAATTATTTAAATTATTAAAATTAAATAAATTGCTAAAATTATTAAGATCTTTACTGCTTTAACTATTTAGTTAATATTTAAACGTTGGCTTTTTTCCGCGAATATATTTATACGTTTAATTAAAATTGTTATAAAAGTTATTATTTATAATATAAAACTAATTAGCTTTATAATAAGATTATAAAAGTTGTCCTGTTTTATTTACGTTTATATTTTTAAATACGCGCTAATTAGACTTAATATTAAGTTTAACTTTTTAAAAAATACTATTTTTATATTAAGTATAGTTATTAAAAATGTTTAATTCTTTTAAGTTAATTTTAATTCTTTTATATAGCTTTTTTAAAATTTTAAAAAGTGCTTTTAAGTTAGCTTTTTTATTTTTTTTAACTTTACGTTTTATATTTAACTTGTTTTAAAACTATAAAGTTAGTTCGTTAAATATATTTACTACACGGTTTACTTAATTATATATAGTTTAAATATTAATAGTTAATTTTTTACTTTTATTAAATAAGTAATTAATAGTTATTTAGTTTAAAGCAATTTTATTAAGCTTTTTCTGCTTTTTTAGTTTTATATTTAATATAACTGATTTAAAAGGTTAACGTATAAGTAACTTAAAATAAGAACGTGTTATTAAACTAGATAAAGCTGAAATATCTATAAAAGAATTTTTTTTAGGTTTTTTATTAAGCGGTATAGTTTTAAGCATTTTTATTATTATATATGTGGGTAACTTTTTAATAGCTTGGTTTAAAATAATAGTACGGGGCAAACTATAAAATAAGTAATAAAGGTAATAAAAAAAATTAATATATTATTTTATACTTAAAACGTATAAAAACTTTTTTATATTTAATAAAAAAACTTAATAAATAAAACGTTTAAAAACCTTTTAAATACAAGCTAGGATTTTATAACGTTTGCGTTATTATTATAATAATTATAAACGTATAAAAACTTTACGAACATTTAATTTTAGCTAGAATATAAAAGTATAATATTAAATTTAGTTTTAGTAATATTTATTAGTAAGCTTTAACGGATAGAGTAAATAGTACAAAAAAGTAAATACTTGCTTTGCTTGCTTTAATAAATAAAGTTTTAGTTAGATAAAGTTACGGTCGGATGCAGATATAAAATATATATAATTGCTAGCTATATAAAAAAAGCTTTTTTAACCTTAAAAAAATAAAAAGTTTAATAAAAGTAATAGTTTAGTCTGTATAATAGAACAGTAAAAGCATTAATTTAATATATTCACTTAAGGGTAGTAAATATTAAAGTAGTAAAAGTACGTAGTATTAAATTAAAAGAGGTTTTAAAATAGGACCAGGGCTTAGAATTAGTTTAGACTAATTTTGTAGTCCTTATTTAATTTAATCTTATTTATCTGTAACCGACCCTTTTTAGGGATCGTATTAATATACTATTTTAAAAAACGTTAATATAAAAAAACCATAATTTAAAAATTAGCTTTTTATATTTAATATAATATAAATAAACTTTATTTAAAAGTAAAAATATAATTTTAATAAAAACCTTTTATATTTAAAACTTATATAATAAAACAAAATTATAAACTTAAAAATATAAAATATAAAAAATATAAAAGTTTTTATAAAGAATTTATTTTTTATATTTAAATAAATTTTTTATATATAAAATATAGAGTTATTTATTACGGAATAATATAAGTTTAAGTGAGAAAGTGAGGTTGTGCGTTTTTTTTATTAATTAACTATAACTAGTTTTACTAAGAAAAATATCTCGCTTTATAATTTAAAATCTGCTTATAAAGCACTGTTCACAAGCTTTTATTTAGTTTAAATATATAGCTAAAAAACTCTTTTTACCTTTTTATATTAATCTTTATTATTATCGATCTTTATAAAGTGTATTAAGCATTTTAACTATATTTTATTTAAAGTTTACCGGCTTAACTTAATACTAAAAACTAAAAAACTTAAGTGAGCTTATAAACATTTACTATTAATGCAGTTAGTTTTGCGCTAAAAGTTAAAAGCTTATAAAGTTTTTAAGTAATTTATATAAATCTTAAAACTTAATTAAAACAGAAATTAATAATATATTTAAAAAAATTACTTAATATAACGCGATTAACTTTTAAACGGTTAATATTTATAAATAAATAACTTTTTTAATTCGATTATTTTTTTAACTATTTATAATAAAAAGATTTTAAAACATAATTAGTTAATTTTAATAGTTTAAGCTTTTTATTACGAAACTTACTAAAATATACAACGTTTTTAACAGTATTTTACGTGCTAAAATTATTAGTTAACATGTTAAAAATACTATCTACTTTGTTTTTTTTAAAATTGATTATAATTAAAAAATAAGCAATAAATAATTGTATTTTTTACTTAAATATAGGATTATTTTTATTTTAAAACAATTATATTAAAAATATAACTAACTAACTATTAACAAAATATAAAAGTTTATTTAATATATGTTGAACATATGCTTTATTTTAAGCATATATTTCATAGTTTACCCGATATCCGCTTATAGAATTTCATAAAATACACTCGACTTCACTTAACTTCACTCGTTAATTTATAAGTATAAATTATTAATGCTTATAAATGCTTATTTATATAATAGAATATAGTGGAAATATATGCAATTAAAGGAGATTATATATATATAAGGGTTTTATTTTTTAATGTTTAAACTATAACTTTAATAATAAGTTTAATGAATTTAATAT